>OW052182.1:178669018-179869810 GCA_932526625.1 Rhingia campestris
CAGTAAATGAGGGTAAGACTAAGTATATGCTGTCGACACGAAAGGACACACAACATCGAGGAATTGGACAGAACGTCACCAAAATAAAAATACAAATTTTTGGCGCAACAGGCTCGTTAGTACCCAGGGCCTAGCTTTCTCACAACCATTCATGTGTGCGTGTGTACTTCTTGCACAATGGCGGGACCTCCTGTTTTATGCCGACTCCGAACGGCTAAGTTGAGATAAGCTATTCTTGACAATTGATACTACTCGGATGATTTGTCAGTTCATCGCGAGAGGAGGGCCAGTGAAAAATCATTTAGGTGTTGCTACGGCTAGGAATCGAACCCAGACCTCCTGCGCGGCAGTTCATCGCACGTCACCATTGACAGATATAACTTTGAGGTAGTAGGGGACTTTGTCTACCTCAAACGAAGAATTACTCTTGCCAACCTCTGTTTTTTCGGGCTAAGAAGGCAATTTAGTAGTAAAGCCCTCACTCGAACTACTAAGGAGATCCTATATAAGACCCTGAATACCCAGTCCTGCTCTACGGCGCTGAAGCATGGACCGTATCAAAAGCGGATGAAGAAATCCTTGGTAGATTCGAGAGGAAAATTCTTCGAAAAATCTTCGGTCCCGTTTGCGTTGACGGGCTATGGAGACGAAGATTCAACCACGAACAATACGAGCTGTACAGCGACATACCCCTGGTCAAAAAACTCCGCATTGGACGCTTAAGATTGTTAGGGCATGTAGAACGAATGGATACCAATACTCCGGCACGCCAGACGTCGGACGCAGTAGAGGAAGACCTCGCCTTAAGTGACGCGCACAAGTAGAAACTGACCTCAACCAACTTGGAGTGCGCAACTGGAGGCAGTTAGCTAAGGACCGGGCTAATTGGAGAGGCATGTTGGTTGAGGCCCGGGTTCATCCCGGACTGTAGCCCCACTTAACGTACACACAAACGCCAATACAAGTTGACCAAACTCTCATCGTCCCCGTCATCGGACAGTGCGCACAGGCGAGAATGTGGCTGCTGTAGGTGAGAGTGTGAGACTCAATTCACGAACATCAACTCTTCGTCGATCTCAACAGGTCAACATTTCACGCACTAGCCTGAGGAAAATTCTGCACAAAGATCTCGGAATATTCGCTTACAAGATCAGCAATTGAAGTTCGTGGTCCTTCAATTCGTTATTCGCTTGGTTCTCGCTTCGCAGTTTGGGCCTTAGAGCAGCATGAATTGGACAATGAATTTGGGCGAAGAATCATCTTTTCTGACGAGGCGCATTTTCAAAAAAAAATTGCAGCAACTGGGATTTGGAAATGCCGCACGTTATTGTCGCGAAGCCGATGGATACACAGAGAGTGATAGTTTAGTGCGGATTGTGGAGAGGTGGCATCATTGGACTATTTTTCTTCGAAAATAAGGCTGGAAACAACGTTTCGGTCAACGGTGGGTGCTACACAGCCATGTTAACTGATTATTTTTTATACTGAAATTGAAGACATGAATTTGGACGACCTCTAGTTCGTGGAGGATGGCGCGCCATGCCACAATCGATATTTTGCGCACCAAATTCCCAAATCTTGTTATTAGCTGCCTTGGCGATGTCAATTGGTCGCCTAGGAGCTGTGATTTTACACGGTTGCACTGTTTTTTTGTGGCGAACCGTGAAGGACTGAAACGATTCGAAAGCACTTAAGGCCATTATATCATCCAAACAGCAATTTGTGAGCTACAACCTGAAACCATCAACAAGGTTTTGGAAAATTGGAGTGGCAGAATGCGCTACTGCGAAGCCAGCCGAGGCAGCCACTAGAACGAAGTTATGTTTCATAATTAATGGGAATATTCGCTGTTCCAAATCAAGCGATAATACATTAAAAAAAATCTTGTTCATTGTGGCGCTACAGATCGGGGTAAACATGGTCCTCAACAAACATACCCCTCCAACTCCAAGTTGTTTAAGGTCGGTTTCTACTTATGCGCGCCACTTAAGGCGAGGACTTCCTCTACTACGTCCGACATCTGGCTGGGAATCGAAGAATCTGCGAGCCGGAGTATTGGTGTCCATTCGTTCTACATGTCCTAGCCATCTTAAACGTCCATTGCGGAGTTTTTTGAATCTTCGTCTAGATAGCCCGTCAAAGCAAACGAGACGGAAGATTTTTCGAAGAATATTTCACTCAAAACCACCAACGATTTCTTCATACACTTTTGATACAGTCCATGCTTCAGGGCTGTAGATCATGACTGGGATGATCAGGGTCTTATATAAGATCTCCTCCTCGAACTAATAGAGTGAGGGCTTTATACTACTAAATTGCCTTCTTAGCCCGAAGAAACAGCAGTTGGCAGGAGTAATTCTTCGTTGAGTTTCTAACGAGATGTTGTTGTCAAAGTAAATAGCGGAGCGGAGGTAGATAAAGTCTCGTACTACCACAGAGTTATATCTGTCAATGGTGACGTTCTGTCCAATTCGTCGATGTTGACAGCATATACTTAGTCTTGCCCTCATTTACAGCTGAACCTATTTTTGCCGCTTCCTTCTCTATACTACCAAACGTGGCTATGATATCACGTTGAGTCCTACCAATCATGTCAATATCGTCTGCGTATGCTAGTAGTTGCTCCGATTTTTGGAAAAATGTGCCTCTGGTGTTGGCTCGGGAGTTTTGCACAATCCTCTCAAGAATTATGATAAAGAAGTCACATGACAGTACATCGCCTTGCCTAAATTCTTTTTTGGTATCGAATGTGTCGGTGGGGTCGTTTCCGACCCTGATAGAGCATCAAGAATTCTCCATCGTAATCCTACACAGACGGACGAGTTTGGGCGGCATACCAAAACTAGACATGGCTCGGCATAGCTCGTCTCTATCAAACTGTCGTATGCCGCTTTGAGATCGACGATTAGGTGGTGGGTATCGATTCGGACTTTTTGGGTTTTTTTCCAGGATCTGCCGAAGTGTGAAAATTTGATCAGATTTGACTATCCTTGCCTAAAACCACAATGGTAAGGGTCGATCAGGTTGTTGATAAAGGGTTTCAGGCGTTCACATATTACGGCAGATAGGATCTTGTAAGCGATGTTGAGGAGACGTATGCCTCTGAAGTTGACGCAGTTCGGAGGGTCTCCTTTTTTGTGGATCGGGCAAACGATGCTGAGGTTCCATTCTTCTGGCATGCTTTCATCCGACCAGATTTGGCTTATGAGTTGGTGGATGTTACTTACCAAGTCATCTCCGTCGGCTTTATAAAGGTTGGCGGGAAGGCCGTCATATCCGGCGGCCTTATCTAAACTCAAGCTTATTGAGTTTAGATATTGTTCTCCTCACTTCACTTAGGTCGGGTGGGTGGCAGTTTTCGCTGTCGTTGTCAATATTCAATGGTTCGTCCTGCTGTTGTTCGTAATCGCCGTTTAACAGTCTGCAGAAGTGGTTCTTCCATATACTTAGCATCGACTGTGTCTCAACTACGATATTTCCTTGTTCATCTCGACAGGATTCTGTTTGAGCCTTGTATCCTTGGCTTTGACGTTCTACACTTTGGTAAATGTTGCGAACCTCGATCGCGCCCTTTTCTTGCTCTTTTTTCTTCTTTCTGATAAGCCGGTGTTCTTCAATTCTACTCTGCCTATTGAGCTCAATGGCAGCTCTCGTCTTCACCTGCAGCTTATCTGTGTAGGCCTCGTTCTTGGCTGTGAGCATCTGTCGGCATTCCTCATCAAACCAAGGGTTTCTTGCCGATGGCCGCGAGAAACCTAGCACATCAGTTGCGGCTGTTCTAATAGATTGTTGCATTGTTGCCATTGTTCTACGACATTCGTATGTTGTTAATCGAGATGTTAAGGGATACTCGTTCTGCGAAGTTTTTGGTGGTTTCTTGCGATTGCAGTCTTTCGACATGGAGTGGTGGATATCTGCATTCTTACCTTGGCTGCAACAAGGTAGTAGTCCGAGTCGAATGCAGGCCCTCGGAATGTTCGGAAATCCAAAATACTAAACGCGTACCTCTTGGCTATCGCAATCTTATCAATTTGATTGACCGTTCATTGATCTGGAGACAGCCATTTCCCCTTATGGATGTCGTGATGCGGGAACCGTGTGCTGGCTATAGTGGCATTTCGTTCCGTAGCGAAGTCAATTAGCAAGAAATATTGTCGGATAGCCTGTGTTTTCGGAAAATACTGCTCCAGATGTAGTGTATTCCTACCTTTGCGTTATAATCTCCCAGCACGATTTAAACATCGTTCTTCGGTAGCCGCTCATAGGTTTTGTCAAGGAGCTCGTAGAAGCAAATCTTTAGTTATTTTCCTCCGTCGGAACGTGAGCGCATATAAGGCTTTCGTTGACGAATTTGTCTTTCATGTGGGTTGTTAAAATGCGTTCGCTAATGTCTTGAAAACATAAGACTTCTTGCCTTAGTCTGGCCCTGATAACAAATCCGCATCCGAGTAGTCGCTGGTTCCTCTCACTATATCACGGTCCGTAGCAGATGTCACAGTTTTTCATCCTCTTTTTGCCCGGCCCATGCCATCGTATTTCCTGGTTGGCAGTAATGTCTGCTTTGTAGCAGCTTAGTTGTTCGTCTGCACCTCTCCTGTTTAATGTTCTCACATTCCATGTGCAGATACGAACGGCGTTGCCCTGTCAATTAGCTTAGCATGGTCTATAACAATAAAGTCAGTCATTTCCGAGGGTCTTGGTTGCTTCGTAACAATGTTTTTTTTTTTTACTTGGTGGTGGTTAACCCAAAGCACAACCGCCAACCTTAAGGGCAGTTGAATATGTTTATCTGAGGACTGCAGTCAATCATTCCGCAGTCTTGTTATCAACACTCGGACTTATACATGTAGCAAGTCTAAGCCGGTCGGATGAGACCATTATCCGATGGTTACCACTTGGAGGTAAAATATGCACAATTGAGTTACAACGACATTAAGAAACTAATTTCTCAAAAAAACTCCCTAAAATAGGTCACGTATCTGCAAATGACATTAAAAACGTAATTCCACATCCTTTTGTTTTGTAAAACCTTTAAGCTTACCTTCCGCTTATTATGATTAGACTTGCAATACTCACGTAATTGGCCTTTCGACTTTTTCTGTCATTAAACTTCCAATGTATCCACAATCACATCCGAGTAATCCATTAACCTTTGGCTTATCGGTATAGAAATGTTAACCTTCACGTAATGAAATCGCAGATAATGTATCTACGTGGTGTTTTTCAATTCCATAAAAGAATGCCTCCAGTGGGTGGTGGTGCCCAACTTGAAAAGCTGAATCATCATGCCATCACCACCCCCACTTCGGAGAGAAAAAGTAAGAAAAAGTTTTAAACTTTTTACCACCCCCACAGAAAAAAAAAACCTCTCTCTCCAGCCTTTTTCCAACTTGAAACTAATAAAACCCTTAAGACCATTGTGCGGGAGGCTGATCTTATCGATTTGAAGATTATAAATTAGAAAGTTTCAACTACCCAAGCATCTGCTCTGTACCCGAGCCTGATATCTCACACATAGAATAATGAAACAGATGTTTCTTTGTGTAGCTGGAAGCCCTATGTATGGGTGTGCTATCTGCTTATCAAACCCATGAAGGGCAAAGATCTGTAGAGCTGCTTTTAAAAGGAAACTTTTCATTTTTGTGTTGCCTCACAATCAGATTTGAACTTTCTGCAGAAGAAAAATAAACAAAAAAAGGTGCCAAGTCCTCTGTGAAAAGGACCTGCAAGTTCGCAGGTGAGTTTCAATACTTATCCTGTTGTCGAATTGCATTGTTAGGTTTGAGGGGTTTTGCTGTTATCAAAACATGCCTTTGTCCTTCTGTGCTGTTGCCGTTCTTTCATTCTTCAGATCATAAGGTATCTACTTACTTGAATTCCTTTTGGGGTGGTGCTTCCTTGCTACCCCCACACCTATGAATGCCTTTATGGTATTTTATGGGTGCTTTAGTATGGCATTCCTTTAATCTGTGCTGTCAGGTCTTTTGAAAATTTTAAATTTAATAGAAATTCGTGTGTGTATATATGAGTATAAGCGGTACCGGGACAACGGAAAGCAGCCATAGCAGCAAAAGAATCCTGGGACACAAAGCAACATAAAATATTCCCCTTGCGCTACATGAGAACAAAGACATCCTGAGGAACGGCTAGCGGAGCGACGATGGTGGCATCTTGTTGTACCGCTTTTTCGTGCGCCTTTTGATTCCTGCATCCATGTTTCTTTTGGAATGCAAAAATTATGGAAATAAGCGCTTGTAATCACCATTCTTGTCGTAAATGTGTGAGGGGGGACGAAGGAGTGGTGGTGTTTATACGACGATGATGTTGCACCCTCAAAGCTCCTCCAGAGCACTCCAGAGCCCATCACCAATACCAAAATATTTAATGCATCCCACTTTCGTAGTCATCCTCGTTGTTGTCGTCGTCGTCGTCGTCATCGTGCAGATATGCAACTTGTGTATCTGCATAGCTAGGTGTGTATCTATGATATTTTGCCTATGAGTGAGCGAGATGTAACTTTGTTGCGAAGGTGCCCGGGAATTCTGCGAAGACCTGAACACAACATTCACCACCCAGAACCACCCATCGAATTGGATTCCTTCTCCAGCTCCGATGCAAATTCGCTTTCGTTTTACGCGGTCCTCCTAGACTCCGGGGCTGGCAGTTGGGTAGTTAATGTGTTCCGGGGGAGCCCCATCACCACACACACTTACTCCACTTGCTCGACTCAGTACGGGGGTAAATGTGAACTGAAACAATCGCAGCGACGACGTATTACATAGATACACGAGTGTACATTATGCCGAGGAATGGTGTCCCGGTTCTGCCGCACACCGACCGCCCGGCTCAGAATAAATTTATGCTCTACCTTTAACCTGAAGCTATGTGGTGTAAGAGGAGGAGGGACAAATATGGATGCTGATGCTATGTGGCAGTTGTTGGTTTCACCAGTTTCCAGCTCTAGCGTTGCTACAGAAACAACTGCTACCCGAAACGAAATCGTATATTGCCCGGTTTTACGAAGGGCGAAACCAACTGATGATGATGATGATGATGATGATGATGACGACGAAGATGCCGGCGCAACCATAACAATGTTTTTCCATTTGCATTCACATCGTTGCCAGGTAGGCGTGGGAAATTGAAAAATTATGGAAATTTATCATTTCAAATGGATGGGTGTTGGCCTTTCGGGTTCCGATTGTTGGATATGGTGCCAGGGGTTGGGTTCTTGTTATTAATCCAACAATGACAGAGCGAAGAATTTCAGATACATGGGCTGATACATATTTGACCCTTACATAGGCGGTAAATTAATGCAGTCCACATGTTTCTTGTCATCACTTTTGTATTAGAGATTGATAGCATTGACGGCTGGGTGTTGTAGAACGAGGATACACTCTGATTGGCTTTAACTTGGCAATGATCAGTGGTTGTAACTCTGACTACACATCAAAGCTGCCTATTTTTAGCTCCACGTGGTAACCATCGGCTACTGGTCTCATCCAACCGGATTTGACTTGCTAAACGATAAGTGCGAGTGTTGATAACAAGACGTAAAACAGCAACACTATAAAAAGCCTGGTCAGAATGGCACGGAATACCCGGGCTGCTGTCCCAGACGAACCTAGATGAGCTACTTCATCATATTCGGAACACAGGTTATCTAGGAATCGCAAGGGTATGTGAATCCCCATGAACAGAGATAGTGACGGATGGACCAAAAGGCCAAAGGCAGCGCTCAATCCCGTAGTGGATACTGATGGCCTCATGTCCTAGGGGTATCAACCCCCTACAGGTTAGGGGTTGTGCTTTGGGTTGACTATACCGCACCCATGGAAAAAACAAATGATGCAACCAATAGCCTCGGAAAGGACGGATATTATTGTTGACGATCCTGCTTAGCAAAAAAAAGGACAACGACGCACGTTCGTATCTACACCTGGAATGAGAGTTGCAGGCGAACAACTGGCGGAAGCCCTTAACTGCTACAAAGCAGACATTACTGCTATCCAAGTAATACGATGGCATGGGCCGGACAAACAGAGGGTGAAAAACTGTGACATCTACTATGGACCGTGTTATAGTGAGCAGAAAAAGCGACTATGCGGATTTGTTATAAGTGCCAGACTTAGGCAAGAAGTCTTATGTTTCCAAGACATTAGCGAACGCATTTTAACAACCCACATGAAGCCCAAATTCGTCAACAAAACCCTTATATGCTCTCACGTTCCGACGGAGGAAAATAACTAAAGATTTGCTTCTACGAGCTCTTTGACAAAACCTATGAGCGACTACCAAAGTACGATGTTAAAATCGTGCTGGGAGATTTTAACGAACAGGTAGGAAGAGAAGATATATTCAGCAGTATTGGTGAAAAATATAGCCTACACGCCAACACATCTGGTAACGGACTTAGGCTAATTGATTTCGCTACGGAACGAAATGCCATTATAGCCAGCACACGGTTTCCTCACCTCGATATCCATAAGGGGACATGGCGGTCTCCAGATCAACGAACGGTCAACCAAATTGATCACATTGCGATAGATAAGAGGCACGCATCCAGTATTTTGGATGTCCGAACATTCCGAGGGGCCAACATCGACTCGGACCACTACCTTGTTGTAGCCAAGGTAAGGATGCGGATATCCACCACGCCACAAAAAAAACAGATATACTGTGAAAAAATTTAGTGTCGAAAGACTGCAATCGCCAAAGACCGCCAAGACCTTCGCGCAACGCGTATCCCTTAACCTCTCGACTCACCACATACCACCAGCATCTATTGTCGAAGAACAATGGCAACGATGCCAACAAGCCATTAGATCAGCCGCACCTGATGAGCTAGGTTTCTCGCGGCCACCAGCAAGAAACCCTTGGTTTGATGAGGAATGCCGACAGATGCTCGCAGCCAAGAACGAGGCCTACAAGGCTAAGCTGCAGGTGAAGGCGAGAGCTACCATTGAGCTCTATAGGCAAAGAAGAAGGGAAGAACATCGGCTTTTCAGAAAGAAGAAAAAAGAGCAAGAAAAGCGCGCGATCGAGGACATAAAGAGGGGCCACGCTATGAACGATGTTCGCAAGTTTTACCAAAGTGTAAAACGTCAAAGCCAAGGATACAAGGCTCGAATAGAATCCTGTCGAGATGAACAAGGAAATATCGTAGTTGGGACACAGTCGATGCTGAGGATATGGAAGAACCAGTCCTGCAGACTGTTAAACGGCGATGACGAACAACATTCCGCTGTCAGGCAGAACGAACCATTTAATATTGGCAACGACAGCGAAAACTGACAACCACCCGACCTAAGTGGAGTGAGGATAGCAATATCTAAACTCAAGCTTAATAAGGCTGCCGGAAATGACGGCCTTCCCACTGAGCTCTATAAGGCCGGCGGAGATGACTTGGTAAGTAACATCCACCAACTCATAAGCCAAATCTGGTCGGATGAAAATATGCCTGAAGAATGGAACCTCAGCATCGTTTGCCCGACCCACAAAAAAAGGAGACCCTCTGAACTGCGCCAACTACAGAGGCATAAACCTCCTCAATATCGCCTACAAGATCCTATCTGCCAAATTATGTGAACGCCTGAAACCGTTTACCAACAACCTGATCGGCCCTTATCAGTGTGATTTTAGGCCAGGAAAGTCCACAACCGATCAAATTTTCACACTTCGGCAGATCCTGGAAAGCCGCATACGACAGCATTTATAGAGACGAACTATACAAAGCCATGTCTAGTTTTGGTATACCGTCCATACTCGTTCGTTTGTGTAGGCTGACGATGGAGAATTCTCGCTGCACCATCAGGGTCGGAAACGACCTCACCGACACATTCGATACCAAAAAAGGATTTAGGCAAGGCAATGCGCTGTCATGTGACTTCTTTAATCTGATTCTTGAGAGGATTGTGCAAAACTCCCGAGCCAACACCAGAGGCATAATTTTCCAAAAATCGGTGCAACTACTAGCATAAGCCGACGATATTGACATCATTGGTAGGACTCAACGTGATGTCATAGCCACGTTTCCTACTATAAAGAAGGAAGCGGCAAAAATGGGTTTAGCAGTAAATGAGGGTCAGGACACACAACATCGACGAATTGGACAGAACGCCACCATTGGCAGATATAACTTTGAGGTAGTCGGGACTTTATCTACCTCCTATCCGCTATTTACTGTGACAACAACATCTCGTCAGAAATCAAACGAAGAATTACTCTTGTCAATCTCTGTTTCTTCGAGCTAAGAAGGCAATTTAGTAGTAAAGCCCTCACTCGAACTACTAAGGAGATCCTATATAAGACCCTGATCATCTCAGTCCTGCTCTACGGCGCTGAAGCATGGACCGTATCAAAAGCGGATAAAGAAATCCTTGGTTGATTCGAGAGAAATCTTCGGTCCCACATGCGTTGACGGGCTATGGAGACGAAGATTCAACCACGAACTATACGAGCTGTACAGCGACATACCCCCAGTCATAAAAACTCCACATTGGACTTTAAGATGGCTAGGACATGTAGAAAGAATTTACACCAATACTCTGGCACGCAGAGTCTTCGATTCCCAGCCAGACGTCGGACGCAGTAAAGGAAGACCTCGCCTTAAGTGCGTGCACAAGTAGAAACCGAGCTCAACCAACTTGGAGTGCGCAACTGGAGGCAGTTACCTAAGGACCGAGCTAATTGGAGAGGCATATTGGTTGAGGCCCAGGTTCATTCCGGACTGTAGCGCCACGTAAGTAAGTAAGTAAGGAAGTTACCCTGACGGCGCAACCCACAACCTGGAAGGCCAGTTCCAATTTATTAGATGTCCTTAGGGATTGAGCGCTGCCATCCGCGACTATCTCTGTTCAAAGGACTTGACTTATCCTTCAGATTCCTAAGAGCCCTGTTATCCGATTATGTTGCAGCAGCCCATTTAGGTTTATTCACTTTGGCCATCCTAACTAGGATTGTAGACGTCGCCATTGACTCTATTTTAGGAATTATTCCCGCTTCCATCTGCTGCCGCCCAGACTTTACACACAGGTTACAGGTTTTGAGAACCTATCTACGGTTAAGGTACTAGGTACTCAGCGGTCACCACGTGAAACCTGAGTGTCGGATTTGGTAGGCATCAGCTAGGTGAAAACTCAAAGTTTCATATACATAATTGCATTGCCTACCATTTGACCGCCGTAATTTGGGACCTTGGAAAATTAACTTATGCCTTGTTGTGTCTAGCTAAAGATACACTATTGGGCATTGCAAAGTTAGTACAGCTCTGTGACTTCCTTCAAGACACAACCATCGAACAGGTGCAAACGTCTCTTTTAAATAAACTCCCTCCTGGCAACACTGTCAGTGTGGCAAAAAATAACGTATACTACGAACGTAAAACGAAAGCAATAAGAATATGGAGATTCAACAGAAACACAAAAATAAAACGAAAGCAAAAAAAAAAATCCAAAACTTCTGTCGGAAAATCGAAAGGTTGAAACTTGAAATTCTGCACACAAGCATACACTGGAACTCTGTGTTGAATGTCTCGTGCAAATGGCTGGCTCACTGGATTAGAGAGCAGGAGAAGAGAGAAATCCGGGTGAGCATTGCACACAACACAGTAGCAGCACTCCAAATAACTGCCACGAAGCAGCAAAGGATCAATACCGAACAGGATGCTGCTGGGACTCACCAATACACCCACATTCGTCGAGTACATTATGTGCTACATAAAAAGCAAATGTGCGCTACATATAAACGGCGGGGGGTGGTTGGGATTAAACCACCAACATCATCCCAGAGCACCCACTCACCCCCTAAAAAGTAAACGAATAGCTTGCCTTGCGATGTGGCTGCTGGTGGTTTTTCCATGGTAACCGAGTCTTCTATTTTTTTTTTGCTCTCATTGGGAGCATTTCCACCCACCCACATACATTCACACACAGTTTTGAGTGGAGGGGGTTGTAGGTGGTCGCGTTGCTTACCGCAGAAGCTACCCTCCTCCACAATTCCGTTCCGTTCGGTTTATTTTTACCGAAGAAGTGAATTTTACTGCCTTGGAATGATCGAAATGAATGTCTTTTATGAGCACTACACTGAAGTGTACGTACCGGAGATTTGTAGCATAAATATTTTTGCAGCACACACACTAGCACGCAATAAGGGGATGCCATCCTTACTTTCGTTGGAAAGATAATTGGGTTCTCGGCACCCATCTCTCGGCATGGTGTACGACCTGAGAGGAACGCGCTTTCCCTGAGCTTGGAGTTGCCTTGTCACAAGGAATGTGTGTACTGACTGAAATGTATTACGTCGAGAGGACATGGCGTGGCATATTTTTTGTCAGGTGCAGGACCCCGGAATCATCAAAAGAATTTAATAACGTTCGGTATTCGTAGTCGTTTTGTTTTTTTTTTTTTCGCCTGTTCATCTTCTTTTTGCGTTCTCGCTGTTTATTACATTTTATGCCCCATGTCTGTCCTAGAATTGACAACCCTCCACGATAAGGATCAGAGATTGGATAGGTATACGTTTTTTTTTTGCATCCTAATTCTTAAGCTAGATTTTTGCGTGTGTTGCGGCATTTCTAATAAGGTTGACAGTCCTAGCGACAGCGTCAAAACGTTGACTGACAATCAATATGCAGATTCAACACATAAAAGATGTGGGACCTGTTGAAATAAGGACGAGGGAGGCAGCAGCGAACTACGGAGGGAGTAGATTACAAAGGCAAGCCATACATAAATAGGTGGAACACCTGGGGCTGATATTATTTGCATTTTTATGTTGTGCTGGGATGGGTGATTTATACTTGCCACAGCTATAAATAAGTCGTCATAGGGAAGGTCTTAAAAAGTAGATATAGGACTTTGGTAGTAGTTTGAGATTTAGAATGAACTAAGGGTTTTATTGTGGAGTGTAGTTTATCATCTGTAAGCAAGGATGCAGCTTTGATGACTTTAGCACACCTGAGGATTCGGAATGGTTGGTGTTTGCCATCGTCTGTCGGGTATTGAAATTATGGTGGAATTTAAATTTTAACAAGTTGATGTCGTAACCGTTTATAGACCCACAAACAGGTGGAAGTTTTCCATGGAAGGGTTTATTAATTGTCGGTAAGTTAAACGCGTTTATAGACCAGCTAAACAATGGGGCCAATAGATCCAGCCATATACGAGAGATCTAGGATTTCTTAGGCAACACTATTCGCATGAGGGCAGTGAACATCCAGGTTAAATTCCCTTAATGGGCCCAAGATCTCTCGACAAAAAAAAAATCACTAATGACTTCTAAAATTTAGGTTCTAGGCTCAGTTTTCAGTGGAGGATCATGCTAGTTTTAGGATCAACCGCGTTAACTCGATAAAATTGGTTTTCAGTCTATTTGAATCCGCCTTTATGGTCTGACGGGGACAGTGAATATCCAGGCTAAATATCTCTTTATCCGCTCAGGATCATTAAGCCTTCTTAAATGAACTTCTCGAGCAAAAATCATCGGAGGATCATGCTAGTTTTAGGATCAACTGCGTTAACTCGATAAAATTGGTTTTCAGTCTATTTGTATCCGCCTTTACGGTCTGACGGGGACAGTGAATATCCAGGCCAAATATCTCGTAATGCGCTCAGGATCATTAAGCCTTCTTAAATGAACTTCTCGAGCAAAAATCATCGGAGGATCATGCTAGTTTAAGGATCAACAGCGTTAACTCGATAAAATTGGTTTTCAGTCTATTTGAATCCGCTTTTATGGTCTAACGGGGACAGTGAATATCCAGGCTAAATGTTCCTTAATGCGCTCAAGATCCTTAACCCTTCTTTTATATAACCGTGAACGACTTAAAGCCAGTTTTCAGTTTAAGACATCTGTCATTAACGGACCATACAGGACTTTAGATGGGACTCTCCATTCATTTCTGTAACCGAAGTTATATTTTTGCCACAAAGAGTAGGACCTCCGCCACCTTTGAACGGCAAATTTGAGAAGCTTTTCATGATAGCTTGAAACTGTTGGATATTTGTCAGACTTTCCGGTTCCTTCATTAGCCCGTTACTGTCCATTGTTGTTAGTCCCTTTACAGCGATCCATATGTTGTTCCAAACCTGAAAAGATTAGAGAAAGGTGAGAAAGTCTTATTAGGCATGAATACCCTCTACAAAAAGTAGAGGGTATTCTTCACCACCGCAATCTCTACAAAGATCCATTTTCAGTTTCTGGCTTTTGAGTAAGTTGTGTCCAGTCTCCAGTTGCCATACTCGGGCCAAATCCTCTTGGCTGTTTCATAGGTGAGGAGGGAGTTCCAGCTGTTTTTGACGATATTCAGTGCATTCTGTCTCACTCGTGATTTGAGGTTTCATCTAACCGGATTTGACTTGATAAGCAATGAGTGCTAATGGGAAAAACAAGACGAAAAATAGCAACACTATAACCAGCCTGGTCGGAATGGCACGGATTATCCGGCCTGCTGTCCCAGGCGAACCCAGAAGAGCTGCTTCGATAAGTCTCAAGTTTTACCAAAGTGTAATACGTCAAAACCAAGGATACAAGGGTCGAACACAATCCTCTCGAGAGAAACAAGGAAATATCGAAGTTGAGACACATTCGACGCTGAGGATATGGAAGAACCAATTCTGTAGACTGGTAAACGGCGATGAATAACAACATTCCGCTGTCAGGCAGAACGAACCATTTAATATTGGCAACGACACTGAAAACTGCCAACCACCCGACCAAAGTGAAGTGAGGAAATGACGGCCTTCCCGCTGAGCTTTATAAAGCTGGCAGAGATGACTTGGTAAGTAACATCCACCAACTCATGAGCCAAATCTTGTCGGATGAAAGTATGCCTGAAGAATTTAACCTCAGTATCGTTTGCCCGATCCACAAAAAAGGAGACCCTCTGAACTGCGCCAACTACAGAGGCATAAGTCTGCTCAACATCGCCTACAAGATCCTATCTGCCGTAGTATGTGCACGCATGAAACCGTTTACCAACAACCTGATCGGCTTTAGGTCTTAGCACAGGAAAGTCCACAATCGATAAATTTTTCACACTTCGACAGGTCCTGGAAAAAACGCAAGAAGTCCAAATCGATACCCATTACCTATTTATCGATTTCAAAGCCGCATACGATAGCATTTATAGAGACGAAATATACAGAGCCATGTCTAGTTTTGGTATACCGTCCAAACTCGTCCGTTTGTGTAGGATGACGATGGAGAATTCTCGCTGCACCATCGGGGTCGGAAACGACCTCACCGACACCTTCGATACCAAAAAAGGATTTAGGCAAGGCGATGCGCTGTCATGTGACTTCTTTAATCTGATTCTTGAGAGGATTGTGCAAAACTCCCCAGCCAACACATCAGAGGCACAATTTTCCAAAAATCGGTGCAACTACTAGCATACGCCGACGATATTGACATCATTGGTAGGACTCAACGTGATGTCATAGCCACGTTTGCTAGTATAGAGAAGGAAGCTGCAAAAATGGGTTTAGCAGTAAATGAGAGTAAGACTATGTAAAGGGTCCGCCAAATAACTTTTTTTTTTTGAAAATGCTATAAAAAAAAACTACTGAATATTTTCTCAAATTTCTTTTTTTATTTCAAAGTACAATCCTTCCGATTAATAATGAAAAATAATTTCATTCAAATGGCTGCCTCGGCTGGCCATGCAGTAGCCTACACGATCGGTCCAATTTGTAAGCACATTATCGATTGTGTGCAGCTGTATTTCACCAATGGCTTCACGAATATTGCCCTTTAAAGCGTCAATTGTCTCTGGCTTGTGGGCATAACACTTATCTTTTACGGCACCCCACAAATAATTGTCCAATGGTGTCAAATCGCAGCTCCGAGGTGGCCAAACGACATCAGCTCTGCGGCTGATATTGCGATCTTCAAAAACAGGGCGCAAAACATCGAGTGTAGCTTCGGCTGTGTGGCACGTAGCGCCGTCCTGTTGAAACCAAATGTTGCCAATATCCTCCTCTTCAATTTCTGTGAACAAAAATTCGTTCAACATGGCCCGATAACTATAGCCATTGACTGAAATGGCCACTCCTTGCTCATTTTCGAAGAAAAATGGCCCAATTATGACTGTGGACCAAAATCCGCACCAAACAGTGACTCGTTTTGGGTGTATCGGCTTTTCAATGTATGCGTGCGGGTTTTCTGTGCCCCAAATGTGACAATTTTGCTTGTTCAAGCGTAAACGCAACCATATTCGTTAAGCGGAAGGATAAAAATAATTTTCTGTCAAATCAGACATGAGCTAAGTGTTACCATTCACGAAATAAGCACTAGTTGAAAAAAAAAACGTTAGATGGCGGACCCGTTACTTTCAGGTATATCCACGAAATTATTGCTAAAAGCTGTAGTGGTTAGAAAAAAAATTCTAAAAGCTATCGGAAAACGAAGAAATTATCGCCGCAAGTTGGTCGGGGATGCTTTTTCGTAAAAGAGGACGGAAAGGTTCCGATTTTCGTTTGGTCTAAGCATGGGTAAAGATCTCGGATTTAAAAGGTTAAATGGTGAAAGGTAATAATGTTCCTCTGCACTATCGTTGATATTTGAGTCCATTAAAGATCTAACAAGTGGGTTAGGATGTTCATGTACACGCTCGAGTTTTTTCAAAAGAAGTTCGGTTTGGTATATCATTAAAGGTTTGATTTTGTTTTCTTCATACAGTGTTTTATTGGAAAACCATTTTTTATCAGGTCTCCTAAATTTCCCGCAACAGAATCTTAAGATTTTCCTTTCAAAAATTTGAAGCTCTTCGGCTACAGTGGGTGAGATTGTGAACCAGGTGCAAAATCCATAAGTTAATATAGGTCTCACCAAAGTCTTATGCATTAAAATCTTAGTGTTTGGCGACATTTGTGTGGAATTAAGCATTGGCTTAAGCATTGCTGTAACCATTTTTGCTCTTTTCAACGTTTCTCGGGCATGTTTATTGAAGCAAAGTCTTTTATGGAAGGTTATACCGAGATGTTTGACATCATCTCGAAGGGGATTATCACTTCCATTTATTTGAAGTTTCAGACACTTACTTTCCCGTACTGCAAGATAATGACCTTTCCCGCTTGCGTTTCTGAAACATGTTAGGCCGCATTTATCGATGTTGATTTTTAATTTCCACGTTTTAAAATAGTTTAAAAGAGTTGGTAGGTTCTCTTTAATCTTATTTAGTGCAACCTGTGGTCTTGTGTCACTTGCTAATATCATGGAGTCATCTGCGTAAAAGATAGCACTCGGATCATTTTGCATTGTGTTTTGGAAAGGAAAATCGTGAATATAGATACTAAACAGGAGAGGTCCTAGAATTGATCCTTGGGCCACACCTGACAGGATTGGGAAACAGTTAGAGTACTCAGAGCCTATGATGACAGAGCTAACTCTATCTCTAAGGAAGCTAAAAATTATGAATATTAAGAACCTTGGGGAATTAAGCCTAATTAGCTTATAGAGCAAACCCTTGTGAGAGACTGAGTCAAAGGCTTTTTCCAGGTCTATATCAAAACCTACGGTACATTTCCTGGTTCTTAGGTTTGGAACAATTTTGTTGTGCAATACCAATCACGCATGTTCTGTAGAATGACCCCTTTTAAAGCCGAACTGGTTATTTTTAATAATGTTAGACTCCTCGCAAAAGTTATTTAACTTTTCTGCTATATGCCTCTCAAATAGCTTTCCTATATTGGAAAGCATGGATATCGGACGAAAGTCTCTTACCTCTTTTGCCCTCTTTGATTTAGCTATTGGAAGTATTTTTCCTTTCTTCCAAGTTGAGGGAAAATAGCCATTGTTCAGACAGTGGTTAAATATAGCAGATAGCGCCACATCGAGGGAGCTAGGACATTTTCGAAGAATGTAATTTGATACATTATCTATACCAGCGGATTTCTTATTGTTCAGAGCTGATCTCAACATGCTGACCGTATTTGGGTTTGTAAAAACCTGAGCGTTGTTTGGGCTTATTGCGGTATTTAAAGGCGAAAAATTAGTAATCGTTGAATTGAACTCAGTATAACAAAATGATTCTACTGTCGAGTTGATATCATGCTCTTCTGTTTGACCTGGAGGTGTTTCCTGGAGACGGACTCCCGAGTACACATGGGAGTAATAATTTTTAAACGCGTTCAGTTTACTTTCAATGTATTTTAAATTCACTCCGTTGTGGACCAAAATATCTTTCGCAATATTGGTTCCAAAGAATTTTCTTCCTGTAATCCTATCGATTTCCTTAAAAGCTTGAGGCGAGGGTCTGATTTTATTTAACCTTTCCTTAAAAGCATTGTTCTTATCAATCCGAACCCTGTCCTTAATGATTTTACTTAAGCACTGTATCCTTGCATCAAGTGAACGATATTCATGATTAATACTATTCAGATGTCGGTGATACAGTCTTTTTAATTGAGTAAGCCAAGTACCTCGCAGCTTTATTAATTTGTTTGTGGTATCTGATATATTGTTATATTTTTCATTTTTCACTTCGCGGACAGAGGAGTGAGATTGAACGCAGGCGTTGATTTGATCATTGATTTTTGTTATCAAAATATCTATTTCCTTATTCCGTATATTTCTTTCAGACGGGATGTTCAGGAAGGGAATACGATGGTGAAGTCCGTATCTAAAAGCTAACCAGTCAGTGTTTTTAAAACATCTATAATGTAGTCGGTGGCACCAAAATTGGAAGAGAATCGAATAGGTTTAGATGTAATTTTATACCAAAATGATCCGAAATCGTTGGAAAAGTTGAGCAAACTAAAGGACTCAGGTTATTGCTGGTGAGGGATGCGGATATAAGAAAGAAATCAAGAACGGAGGATGATCTGGGAAAAGTGGGACTGTTAGGAGCAATTAGGTCTATACCCAAATAAGGCCCGTTATAAAACCAATTGTACATTTGGTTACCATTTTGATTGTGAAGTGTGTCACCCCATTCTGAATGACGTGCATCGAAATCACCTCCAAGAATAACTGCATCAAATGAGTTGATAACAATATAAAGTCTGTCAAGCTCATTTGGTAATCGTCGACCGGCATTTGAGGGGATGTGAATGCTTCCTATTAAAATATTTTTTTGTGACCCAGAACTACTACGTGTTGTAATAGTTACCATGCAAACTGAAAAGATGTCGATCTGGAAAGGAACTTAAGTGTACTTATACATTTGGTCTAAAACAACTGCTGTTCCTCTACCTGAGTGACTTGAGATGAAATTAAAGCCATCAAAAGTGGGCTTATGTTTCGCTGATAGCCTTGTTTCCGAAAGGAGACATATTTGAGGCTTGTGGGTTTTTAGTGTGTTGAACAAATCTAATCTTCTTTCAAGGGAAATTATAGAGTTACAATTTATCGACATTATTTTTAAGTTTGTTGTCTGCATTATACTACAATAGAGGCCACAAACTCAAGGTATGCGAACATTTTATCTTCTATAGACTGTAACTGTTGATAAGTGGGCCAAAATTGTCTGATTTTTGTTGTCAGCTCTTTAATTTGAAAAGATTTTTCGCCTCATTCAAAAAACTGTTAAAATCACCAGGCTGTTTAGGGGTCTGTGTGTCTTTCTGAATAGCTTTTTTTCTAGACAAATTTTGCATATTATTCATTTCAGCATCGTGGCTACCCTTGACTCTGTCGGCAAAAGATATGCGTTGATGAGTAACTGTACTAATAGCACTTTGCACTACCGATCTATTTTGGTTCGCAACCTGTCTTGCCCTTTGGGTAAATATATCCCGTTTTTCTTTATATTTAATATAGGCTGGACAGCCTTGGTAACTAGCAGCATGCCCCGTTTCGTTGCAGTTAACACATTTTAAGGCAGGGGTGTCCTGGTTTGTGTCTTTAAGTGTTTTAAAAGATGCGATACAGGCTTCTGAATCATGATCCCCGCCGCACAGAACGCATCTACAATTGTAGGCGCAACATTGCCCGGAATGCCCAAACCTTTGACACCTGTAACATCGAATTACCGCTTTATTGATTTTTTTTCCCAGTACACCCGTTGGTTTAGTAAGTATCTTATGCTAGTTAAATCTTTAATAGACTCACCAAGTTCTAATTGGACAATAAACATATTAAGTTTAACGCCCATTTCTTTTGATTTTGCTGTGGAAAAAGGCGTAATTTTACCAATTTTAGTGCTAGGGGATACAGCTTTGATAGCTTGTTCTATAACCTTAGCAGATGTATCACCATCAAGGCCCTTTAGCATTACCGAAACCCGTTTCGTTTCCTTAGGAGAAAAAGAAAATGCACCTATACCCGTCCCGCGTAATTTATCAATAATAATCGAGTGAATTTGTGCGTTATTTACAAATACCTTCGTTTTCCGGTAGCTCATATTTACAAATTTATGCTTCACATCTGTAATTTTACACTCAACTGCAGCAAGTCTAATAACTTCACTGATAAGTTCGCAATTGGCACCAAATATGAATATTGGTGGGCAGAAAGAGACGTTACTAATGTTTTTAGGTGTATTGACAGGCTGATTATACATTTCAACGGACGGACTGTTGGGATGATGGACTGCTGGGGTGAGGAATATTGATTCACTTATGTTTGGCTCAGATTCTCGAGGATCCATATCAGCGAGTACTGAGAATCGGTTTTGCGCAGCAATTCGCTTAGGCGATGATTCATCGTCCCGCGCATTTCTCCTTCGTTTCCATACATTAGATTGGTAGCTGCTTGCGGCGTGTTTAAGATTTCCGATAACAGTTGTCCACTCATTCGATGTGGAGTGAGCGGTGCTTACGTCCATACTAGTAGTGTTGTTATTGCAAATTGGCTTGCTCTCGCGGTGTTTATTTAGTATTTTAGCAGCAGTGGGTGCGTCGACTAAAAATGGCACAAATGTTACATCAATAAAAAAACAAAACATATGAGAGGGTACAATCCGCTATGCGGATCGTTGAATACCCTATCCCATCCCATCCTTTGAATTAATATCCTCAAAATATAGGCCTTATGACATTCTCACAATATATTGCTCAGATAGTTTCTCAAAATCTTGTGTGGTTCGACAAAAACCAACGTATTTCTATTGCTAATGCCTTGGGATGGGGTATACAAATGGTTTTTGTAAGAAAACGCCCCCAAAATGTGGGCGTAGGTGAAAATGATCTATGGACAAAATGTTTATATTACCATTTCGGAAGTATTTGCATCAAAATTTTTTTCGAAAGTTTTAAAACTTGGACAAAAAGCGATTTTTACTAAAAACGCCCCCAAAAAGTGGGCGTGGCAAAAAACTTTGTATGAACGAAATATAGATATTAGGATTGTCTAAATATGCTACTCAGACACTTTTTTGAAATTCCTTACGGTTTGGCCAAAAAATAAGTTTTCCTAAAAAGGGGGCGTGGCAGTGGGCGGATTTCAAAAATTTTTACACTTGTTCTGGTGGCACGGACGAGGATCCTATATACCAAATTTCATTATCCTAGCTCAAAATTTAAGGCCCAAAAATCGGTGACGAACAGACAGACGGACGGACGGACAGACAGACATCAGCTAGCGATTCTGAGTCGATCCATATACTTTGAGGTATATGTAGCTAAATTATTTCTCTATGTTACAAACTAAGTATCAAAACTAATATACCCCCCTATGGGATAGGGTATAAACACAACATGCTAAGAACTTGCGAATTAAAATAATTACTTCTAAATACCTTTCTTTAAAATATTTAAACTTTCCATTGTCCAAGCACTTTGTTTTTAAAAAGTATTTTAACCTCTCTTGACACCTTCACTTTAAAGTTGTTCACGCAGCAAAGACAAATTAGTTTCGTTCTCTGCCTTTTGCAGCTATTTTTTTATACCCTATCCAATAGGGGTATATTAGTTTTGATACTTAGTTTGTAACATAGAGAAATAATTTTGCTACATATACTTCAAAGTATATGGATCGACTCAGAATCGCTAGCTGAGTCGATTAAGCCATGTCTGTCTGTCCGTCCGTCCGTCCGTCCGTCCGTCCGTCCGTCCGTCCGTCTGTACGTCACCGATTTTTAGGCCTTAAATTTTGAGCTAGGATAATGAAATTTGGTATATAGGATCCTCGTCTCTGCCTACAGAACAAGTGTAAAAATTTTTGAAATCCGCCCACTGCCACGCCCCCTTTTAAGAAAAACTCAGTTTTTGACCAAACCGTAAGGAATTTTAAAAAAGTTTCTGAACAACATATTTAGACAATATTAATATCTATATTTCGTCCATATAAAGTTTTTTGCCACGCCCACTTTTTGGGGGCGTTTTCAATTAAAAACTGTTTTCGGTCAAATTTTAAATTTTTCGAAAAAAAATTTGATGCAGAATCATTAACATTATTAATATGAACATTTCGTCTATATACCATTTTAACCCACGCCCACTTTTTGGGGGCGTTTTTATATAAAAACCATTTTTATACCCTACCCCATAACATATGCAGCAGAAAACATTGTCTTTTGTAGAACCGTAAAAGTTTTTTATAAGCAGTCTGAAGAATTTGTTGTCACCATGTCATTTTCTTTATTTTATCCACATCGTGTTTTTAGCCATGTCCACTTATTGGGGATTTTAGTTTTACAGATAGGATGGGATAGGGTATTCAACGATCCGCACAGTGGATTGTAGCCTTCTCATATGTTTTTTTTTTTAAATTCTGAGTAATATACACATCGACCTAAAGGATCTATTGTGCTTGCCGTCAGATGTTTTTTAGGTTAGTAGCTCTACTTTCCTAATGTAGCGGATAATACTTTCAGCCGAAGATTTCCTCAGTTCTTCGGGAATTAAAATTTCCCTGAAGAAAGATTCCCTTCTCATACCGTATAGGGCCGGGCATTCACATATGATATGCTCGGCTGTTTCGTCTTCTTCTAGACATAGTCTGCACTCCGGTGAGTCGACTAGACGCATTTTGTTTAGGTGATATCGAAGACCGTGATGACCAGTTAGGTAGCCTACTAAGTTTTTGATATCGTGCCTGCGAAGATTTAGTATCTTATTGGCATCTGCTTTGAAGGGCTGAATAGCTCTTTGGCCTGGGATGTTTTCCCAGTATGAAAAACATTTGTTTTGTTCCCAGTTTTTTATAACCGGATTTATGGCTGTTTTGGGGATTGCACAGAAGGGTACAGGTCCAATGAAGGGGGTTTCCGAACCTTTTCTGGCTAGTTCATCAGCTTTTTCGTTGCCTTCAATCCCTTTATGTTCGGCGACCCACTATAACCTGCTTTTGTTCTTGGAACTCAGTGTTTGAAGGGAATTGTAGTGTTGATTTGGAGTCAATAATGTGTGAGCTAAAGGCTTTTACAGCTGCTTGACTGTCCGTGAATATATGGATGTTTGCGCCTTTAATACCTGAGTTGTGTATTAGGTTTGCGCATTCTTTTATGGCATGGAGCCCAGCTTGGAATACACTAGGGTTTTTTTCCCATAGGTATTGAGATGTTTTTATTTGGTCCATGTATGCCAGCTCCTACCACTGAGTCCATTTTAAAACCATCCGTATACCACTTTAGGCCGTTTAGGCAGTTTGGTGGGTTGTTGCTACACCATGCTTGTCTGGTTGTGATCTCAGTTGAGAATCTTTTGTCGAAGCATAGTGTCTTTGGTAAGCGGTCTGTAACCGCACAGATTAAGTCAAGTTCTGGAAGTTCGGATAAAAGTTCAATTAGTTTTAGATGTTCACTAATGTTTAATTCTTCCGCTTGTGTCAAACATGCTGAGCTGCGAATTGCCACTTTTTTTATATAGGTAAATGTGGAGGGGTGTTAGTCCTATTAAGGCTTCCATAGCCGCCGTGGGACAGGTACGCATAGCTCCGGTAATGCCTAGACAGGCAAGCCGTTGTACCTTGTTTAATTTATTTAGGGTTGTTTTTTGGGTGACTTTGTTCCACCATACTATTGAAGCGGATGTTATAATGGGCCTGACCATGATCGTGTAGATCCAGTGTGTGGTCTTTGGAGAGATTCCCCAGGGCAGGTTTTACCATACATGCTTCGGCAAGCCCAGAAAGCTTTGGTTGCTTTTTGAATTTTGTTGTTGATGTGGGAGTTCCAGCTTAGTTTTTTATCGAGGATCACTCCAAGATATTTTACTTCGTTGGAATACTCAATGTATGTACCGTTGAATGGAATTTGGTTAAGATTTAATTTCCTCCTTTTTGTAAAAGGGACGATGATAGCCTTGCTGGGGTTTATAGAGAGACTTTCTTTACTACACCAGTCTATGACTATCTTAAGGGCGTTTTGCAAACGTGTTGTAACCTCGTTTGGTTCTTTGCCCTTTATTATGATGACTAAGTCATCGGTGTATCCAATTATATTGAAACCTGCATTACTTAGGTCTTGAAGTAGGTTATCGATAACCAGAGACCATAGTACGGGTGAGGGTACTCCTCCCTGAGGGCCGCCTTTAACGGCTGTTACTGATACTGAGGTCTGTGCTGATGAAGCAGTTATTTTCCGACTTTCAAGCATCGCTTTGATCCACTTGATGGTGGGATGATCTATTCTTCTATGAGTCAAAGCATTTGATATGGAGTCATATCCAGTGTTGTCAAAAGCGCCCTCTATGTCTAGGAAGGCACATAAAGCTACTTCTTTGTTTTCGTATGCACTTTCTATTTGTGATGTTAAACTTAGAAGTGCTCCTTCCGTGGATTTATCTTTTTGGTAGGCGAATTGACATATGTGCAGAGGAGTGCTTTCATTTAAGCACTCTCTAATGTGTACGTCAAGTATTCTTTCCTATGTTTTCAGCAAAAACGATGTAAAGCTTATTGGACGGTATGATTTAGGTAGTTCTATTGGTTTGCCTGGTTTGGGGATAATTACCACGTTTACCTCCCTCCAGGTTTGTGGTATGTAGCCCCAATTGAAACTAAACCTAAATAAGGCGACCATAGTGAGTCCAAGCGCTTTTGTATAAGAGCAGGAAAGATTCGGTCTGTCCCTGGTGCCTTGTATGGTTTAAATGAGTTGATCGCCCATTTGACCTTATTCGGAGTGAAAAGTTTGCCGGATAAACTATTAATCCTTTTCAGGTTTATAGGGGGTGAGTCATCTATCATGTGTTCATGAAACTCACTTGTGATTGTAGAGCCGGGAAAGTGTACCTGAAGAATTGTGGTCAACGTTTCTTCCCGGTCGCATGTGATTTTACCGTCAGCTTTGACTAGTAATCCCATGCAGTTTGTTTTATCTTTCGAGAGTGCCCTCTGGAGACGCGCCACCACCGGAAGCTCTTCGAGTTCCTCACAGTATTTGCGACAGGACGCTCTTTTTGATTTACGCAACTCTATGTTGTATTGGGTAAGTAGAGATTTATATTGGTCCCACTTACCGGTGCGTTTGGCTTTATTGAAAAGTTTTCTTACTCTTTTACGGAGACTTTCTAGGTTATCGTTCCACCATGGTGTGCACCTCTTTGCCACAGTGCGTTTAACCTTACAGCTATTTGTAAAAGATGAGATGATAATGTCATTTAGTTGACATTTTGCGACTTCCGCTTCACTTACGCATGAAGGTTTTTCTGGAAGTATGTCACATTTAATCGATAGATTTTCTGGATACGTTCTCCAATTTGTAAGATTGTTGTCGTATTTTATCGGCGCATCCTCGGTGTTGCATCTTAATTGGAAACTTATGTGCATGTGATCCGATAAGATGCCTCACCAGAAACGTGCCAATTTTCGACGGTGTTTTGTACAAACGGAGAAGAGATGGTAAGGTCTAAAACTTCTTCTCTTAAAACGTTTCTAAACGTGGGTTTGTTTCCCTTATTTAGTATAACTAAATTGTTGCTATATAGGTATTCTAATAAAGACTCACCTCTTTTGTTTATATCTCGACTGCCCCATATTATGTAGTTGCTGGGTCTGGCAGTACTGGACAAGTTCCTTTACTGGTAGAGGTGGTATTTCGTTATCTCCAGCAAAGTACGCCGATGCGCATACAATTTTTTGTAGCTCTCGGCCGTTGCGTCTTTCTAAAAGGACAGCCACCAGATCTTTGGTAATGAAACCTGGAATGCGAGAGAATTTAATATCTTTTGCAACTAAAAGAGCTGCCCTTGATCTAAAACCAACTATCTTACACTCTGTTGCCCATGGCTCCTGGATTAAACCTAGAGCGATGTTCCCTTCGGCACATCTTTGGTTGTAGGTGTCCGAGGCACCTATAGCTCGGTGCAGGTTTGCCTGCAGCAGCTATTCTTAGAGAGACCCGATATATTAAAGCAAAATCAAGAATACATTTTAATAGATAGACTTATTATGAGATAGTGTTGACACATTTCTAGCTAAAATTGTGACTTTGATTTTTTTTTATTTTTAGCCCATGGGGCCGACCACTGCGCAATCTGCAATGACGCAGCGCCGTGCCGGCCGTTCCAAATGGCCCACCATACAGTTACTCTACGAGAGTGTAGGGGTGTTTGGTTTATCAATAGAGGTTTTGTTTACTACCAAGACATAGCCAAGCCGAAATGTGCTTGAACAGTTATTTAGTTATCTCAAAACTAAAAAAATCAATTTTATCTAAACACCAATAAAAAAAATTCAAATCTAATCTCATGAACACAAATATCTTGCAAGAGAGTTAAGCTATTAAATTAAACAGTTGATTCTGGTTTCTTCAACCGAATGGTAACAAAGTTGATCGTGCTAGGTAATCTAGTAATCCATCAGTGAAAAAAATATATATAGTGGCCTTACTATAAAATGCAAGTTTTTACAATATTACAACACCCTCTCAGCGTAGATAATGATTTTGTTTTCCTTTACAGTACTAAAACAGAAGTGGTGTGTTCGCAGAAGGTGTGCATATTCACAGACCCCTATCGCTAGATACTACTACCATGCTACAGGTGTGTATACCAAATATAAAGGAAACCATCGATCTGATAGAATCCCTTCAACTAAATGTTCTACAAAGTCACAATCTAACGGAAACTGTGGAATTAGCTACAAAAGCAATAATTGAGAAAAAGTCCAGGCTGCTTAAGTGCGGTATGCCAGCTGTTTTATCTGAATCAATTTTATTGAAGGAGTTCAGTCGAACTTCAAAGTTGCACGATCTTTGTGAACATCTTTACAACAACAACAGACAATTGTTGTCAGAAATCTTAAAGCGTACAATTCTAACGGTAGTTAAAGAAGTAAAAACCTACAAGTCACTCGTAAAGTCGCTGTTTGAATTTGAAAAGTTCGATATAATTGTGTACAACTTTCAAGTTCTCTTGGAAACAATGAAAATCTCAGGTTTTCAACCCCACCAAACGACTTTCGATTTAATGAAAACGAAACTCGGGGAACTAGAGAAGTCATCACCAGACGTTCTATCAAACGAAAGTAAAGCTAAAATAAAAAAACTACTTAACGACATTAAGAGCTATGAAATCTCATCGGAAAAGAAAGTCTCGACTTTGTCAACAAATTTAAGCTATTGGAATGCACAAATCGGTAGCGGTATTAGGTTTATAAGTGATACATTGCAGAAGAGATAATGAAAGCTAAATGAGCTATGTGATAAAATTTTCTCAAGATTATAATAAATTGGAGAGCATCGATTTTATTTTTAAGTTGTAATTTCTTTAATATAAATCAAAGTACAGCGTCATCTAGTGGTGTCTTTTTAAACCACAGGTTATTTTGACACTGAAAGCTGTCTCTCGCTCGAAATTTTTACAGAAAGTCAGAATCATACCTCCGCGGAACGAAATGAGTCGCTTTACGATTGAACATCCTTGGGCGCTGGAAAATATCGAAAACTTATTTCCAAAATGGGTGGTAAACTAACACAGAAATAAATTTAATCCAAAATTAACTCACGAAGTAGTTTTTCAGTGCAGGATTAAATTTGAGTCCGTTGCGGTGATTTGATTTGGTAGCACGCATGTTTTATCGATTTTGCTGTCAAAAAGTTATCGAAATGTATAGAATCTGCAACAGCTAAGTTATCAACTGTTTGGTTTCATTTTTCTTAAACAAATGAAACTGCACACGGTTTTAGTTTCTAACAATTTAACAAAATTTCCTCTCAAGTGCAATTGGTAATAATTGTTTGTTTTGTATTCTATCATTTGTCAAAAACATCTGATCATTTATTCACCAAACTTGTTCGATTAACGCCGGTGCTTAAGGATAGTGATGCGATTATATGAGGACACAAGCGTTCTCACTCTAGCCTCTCACTATCAACTCCTACTCTCACCTCCACGCTGGTGACTGGTGGGTGCCTAGTACCTCGACTGAAGATGGGGTATTAAACCCCTGTGGAAGGTCGTTGGTGGCAGCAAACGAGAGAAGGGGGAGGAGTGTCCTCTCACTAAGGCACTCACTCTCCGACGGCAGCGGAGGAATTCCCTAGATGGAGTCAACGGTGGCGCCTACAGCTCCAGTTTGATCGAACTGGTAGTGATCCCTATATGAGCTGCTTCGACATATTTGAACACCAGGTCTATATGGATTTCCAATACTAAGCCAGGGTATTGGAAAAGAGTCGGTGGCGGAGGAGCCCTCAATGGGTCAACGGCAGCGCTCATACCCCAAAATGGGCTACTGATATCGGTATTTTTTCCGGCCCGCTGTCCTAGGGTCAAAACAGGTTGGGGGTTGTGCTTTGTGTTAACTACCCATCCACGGAAAAAAACTATTGTTACGAAGCAACCAATAGCCTCGGAGAGGACTGATATTATTATTGCCGACCATGCTAAACGAAAAAAGGACAACGACGTTCGTATCTGCACCTGGAAGCGGAAGCCCAAAACTGCTACAAAGCAGACATTACTGCCATCCAGGAAATACGATGGGATGGACCGGGCAAAAAGAGGATGAAAAACTGTGACATCTACTATGGACCGTGTTATAGTGAGCAGAAACAGCGACTATTTGGATGCGGATTTGTTATAAGTGCCAGACTTAGGCAAGAAGTCTTTGTTTTCAAGACATTAGCGAACGCACTGTAATAATCGGCATGAAGGCCAAATTAGCCAACATACGCCTTATATGCACTCACGCTCCGAGGAAGGAAAAGATGATATAACTAAGGATTGCTTCGAGCTCCTTGACAAACCCTATGAGCGACTACCAAAGTACGATGTTAAGATCGTGCTGGGAGATTTTAACGAACAGGTAGGAAGAGAAGATATATTCAGCAGTATTGTCGAAAAATATAGCCTACACGACAACACGTCGACTTCACTACGGAACGAAATGCCACTATACCCAGAACACGGTTTCCTCACCTCGATATCCATAAGGGGACATGGCGCTCTCCAGATCAACGAACAGTCAACCAAATTGATCACATTGCGATAGACAAGAGGCACGCATCCAGTATTTTGGATATCCGAACAATCCGAGGGGCCAACGTCGACTCGGACCACTACCTTGTCGCAGCCAAGGTAAGGATGAGGATATCCACTACGCCACAACAAACCAGAAATACTGTGAAAAAAATTTAATGTCGAAAGACTGCAATCGCCAGAGACCGCCAAGACCTTCGCGCAACGCGTATCCCTTAACCTCTCGACTCACAACACACCACCAGCATCTAATGTCGAAGAATAATGGCAACCATGCCAACAAGCCATTAGATCAGCCGCAACTGATGTGCTAGGTTTCTCGAAGCCACCAGCAAGAAACCCCTGGTTTGATGAGGAATGCCGACAGATGCCAAGCCAAGAACGAGGCCTACAGGGCTAAGCTGCAGGTGAAGATGAGAGCTGCCATTGAGCTCAATAGGCAGAGAAGAAGGGAAGAACACCTGCTGTCAGAAAGAAGAAAAAAGAGCAAGAAAAGCGCGCGATCGAGGATATAGAGAGATGCCACTCTAGGAACGATGTTCGCAAGTTTTACCAAAATGTAAACCGTCAAAGCCAAGGGTACAAGGAACAAGAAAATATCGTAGTTGGGACACAGTCGATGCTGAGGATATGGAAGAACCACTTCTGCAGACTGTTAAACGGCGTTAACATTCCGCTGGCAGGCAGAACGAACCATTTAATATAGGCAACGACAGCGAAAACTGCCCACCATTCGACCTAATTGAAGTGAGGATAGCAATATCTAAACTCAAGCTTAACAAGGCCGCTGGAAACGACGGTCTGCCCGCTGAGCTTTATAAAACTGGCGGAGATGACTTGGTAAGTAACATCCACCAACTCATAAGCCAAATCTGGTCGGATGAAAGTATGTCTGAAGAATGGAACCTCAGCATCATTTGCCTAATTGACGAAGAAGGAGACCCTCTGAACTGCGCAAACTACAGAGGCATAAGTCTGCTCAACATCGCCTACAAGATCCTATCTGCCGTAATATGTGAACGCCTGAAACCGTTTACCAACAACCTGATCGGCCCTTATCAGTGTGGTTTTAGGACAGGAAAGTCCACAATCGATCAATTTTTCACACTTCGGCAGGTCCTGGAAAAAACCCAAGAAGTCCACCACCTATTTATCGATTTCAAAGCCGCATATGACAGCATTTATAGAGACGAAATATACAGAGCCATGTCTAGTTTTGGTATACCGTCCAAACTCGTCCGTTTGTGTAGGATGACGATGGAGAATTCTCGCTGCACCATCAGGGTCGGAAACGACCTCACCGATACATTCAATACCAAAAAAGGATTTAGGCAAGGCGATGCGCTGTCATGTGACTTCTTTAATCTGATTCTTGAGAGGATTGTGCAAAACTTCCGAGCCAACACCAGAGGCGCAATTTTCCAATAATCGGTGCAACTACTAGCATACGCCGACGATATTGACATCATTGGTAGGACTCAACGTGATGTCATAGCCACGTTTGCTAGTATAGAGAAGGAAGCGGCAAAAATGGGTTTAGCAGTAAATTAGGGCAAGACTAAGTATATGCTGTCAACACGAAAGGACACACAGCATCGACGAATTGGACAGAACGTCACCATTGACAGATATAACTTTGAGGTAGTAAGGGACTTTGTCTACCTCGGCTCCGCTAGTAACTCTGACAACCACATCTCTTCAAAATTTAAAAGAAGAACCGCTGTTTCTTCGGGCTAAGAAGGCAATTTAGTAGTAAATTCCTCACGCGAACTAATAACGCGTTCCTCTACAAGATCCTGATCATTACAATCCTCCTCTACGGCGGCGCTGAAGCATGGACCGTATCGAAACTAGATGAAGAAATCCTCGGTTGCCTTGAGGGGTTGGTTGTCCCTTCGGTCTAATTTGCATTAACCGACTATGGAGACCACTATTCAACTAACAACTCTTAGAATTCAGAAAACTCTTCATTGGACATTTAAGATGGCTAGGACATGTAGAGCGAGTGGGCACCAGACCCAGCTCGCAGAGTCTTCAATTCCCAGACAGACGTCGGAAGCAAGGAAGACCTGTGACGCGCACAAGTAGAAACCGACCTCAGCCAACTCGAAATGCGCACCTAGAGGCAGTTAGCTAAGGACCGGTCTTATTGGTGAGGCTTGTTGTTTGAGGCTTATGTTCATTCCGGACTGTAGCGCCACATGTCAAATGTCATTGTCATCATACCATGCACGGACATATTTCTGGGGATGACAGCTGGTTGGCTTTGGATATTCATATTAGTGGAGGATAAGGTCCACTTAGTTGTCCTTGTAATCTCAGGCAATCCCCGGCTCACTAAGGCGACCAACGTCCAGTCTATATTTTTACAACAATCGTAGCTTCTTATCGTGAGACGGTCGGGCTATGAATTTGGCTGTGAGGAGAATATGGTCAGAGCCAGCGTGTGTATGTGTGAATATCCAGGATTTTGTATGAGTGTTCAGAGTCGAAATTTGACCCTCTGAATACGTGTACATCCACTATTGTGTGCTACCAAATCTGACGATACAGTCGGGGATAGTCGATTGAACCAAATTATGTGCTGCAAACTGTTTATTGTATCGATAGAACTCGATTGTATCAAGTTACGTGCTGGCACCCCTGGCTCATTAGAGAGCCATGCTGGTTGAGGTTCATTTCGAACTTTGTCGCCACTTAAGAAAGAAAGTTTCACAACGCGAATTTCTGATTTAGGTGTGCTTGGTACGCTAGCAGCTATCTTAACTAAACTTAGTGGAAATAAAACCTCAAGATATGGAAAGCATTTTTGTTAAGAAATCCAAAGACTTAAAAATGTTTTCCAAACTGTACAGTAGTTCCCAGTTCATTACGACCCGCATAAGTCACTTTTACTGCAATGAAAATCAAGCATACTTGAGATTTCACGCAAAACTTAGTAAAGTCATACTCCTGGCACTTTTTTTAAAACCTGTTTTTATATCATGCATTTAAAAGCAGTCTTACGAAATGCCAGAACAATGTTCCCCCCGTTTTAATGAACTTAAGAGAGCAAAAAAAAAAACTATTTGGCAGCACTTAATTTTTTTAAAGCGTTGTTCCCATTCGTGGTTTTGTGTTTGTTAAAATGCCTTGAAAAAAATTTCATATATTTGGATCGTCTATAAATCACAAATATACCCCAATTCATGTTGTGGTTATAAAAAACCACACCCACGCAACCCTATAAGCTTCAAATGCTGGAACGTTACGTCTAGGAATGTTGAAATCGTCCCCCATGGCATTGGGTTAGTGCTAAGTGATGCTCGACTATATCAAAATGAAGTCACCTGTAAACGGTTTTCACAATTCCTGCGGTACAAAGGATTGCATGAGGCTATATAAATAACTGCGCCACCCTTTCCCTCCAAACGGAACACCCGTACAACTAGAATCCATTTGCTCAAAGATTACCTGTCACCAACAGCGACAATGTCGAAAAACCACCACTCTTTACCATTCAGGTGCTAAAGAACGCATATACGGGTAAGACCACGGGTGGGGGCGCGACTACCACGACGACGAAGGCATCGATAACATGCCTCAATCCCCGGGCAGAGGCAATTTCTTCGATTCGATTTGTGCTTCGTTAGGTTTCTCCTTATTCGGATCCCCCTTTATATTTCGGCAAATCGACAGGGGGGTTTGATTTATGATTTCAAATACACTTGACTGCGCTCCAGCACATCAGCTTAATTGTGGATAATTGAATTTTGCTACCCCTATCTTTGGGAAAGCGGCATATTTTGGTGGCGGTGAGGAAGGACGCGCACAAAATACCACGACAGGGAAGGGAGACGAATCCAAAGATTCTAAGTACTTTTGCCATTCAATAGGTTCGAGGAAGAAATCATTAACAATTACCCCAGAACAAAGGGTTTTTCGATGCAATAAAACGTTTTCAGAAGGGTTGATGCAGGGATGGGTTCAGCAATAGCTTCTGATTTTCTTGATGATTGTTTGAGAAAATGTCGTTTACTTTTTAATGGGCAATGAAAGGGGCATTATGGATTTGGGAAGAGATCTGCAAAATAGAGGGATGTAATGCCCTTTGGGGAATATATATCTATTAGGCTAGGAAACTCCGTTGGAGAACAGCATAAAAGGTCGGCTGTTAAACAGCTGGAGAGGAATGTATAATTTAAAAAAAAAAACAACAACATTCGATGCGGGTTATGTATCTAATATCGTTTTCATGGCAATAACATGAACGGAATATAAATTGTTAATAGATGTGAATCTGAGGAATGTTTATAAATAGACGTTCCTCCAATACCTTGGGGCATTATGACCTTTTTTTTAAAATAACTTCAACACGAACAAAAACTAATAACATAGAACCTACAAACCAAGCCCTATGGGACAATTAGGTCCATCTTTCTAGGCAATTAGATTAAATTTCATTTCGGAGTTTAATAATTTCTGGAATTTCAAACTCATTCCAGAAGGTCATTTATACAGAAACTAAGGTTTAAGCGGCTTTTTATATCTACCTTAAGTTTGCTTGCTTATGCTTGCCTGGTGCTACAGTCCGGAATGAACTTGGGCCTCAACCAACATACCTCTCCAATTCGCCCCGTCTTTAGCTAACTACCTAAGTTGCGCATTTTATGTTGGTTGAAGTAGTGCTTTTGCTTGGCACAGGTCTTCCTCACCTGCGTCCGACGTCTGGCTGCAAATCGAAGACTCTGCGAGCCGGAGTCCATCTACATAACTTAGCCATCTTAAACGTCCATTGCGGAGGTTTTAAAGCGAAACTTCTTTTGAGACGATGTGTAAATGCGATTTTATGAAACGAAAAAGCGTCAGGAAAACAAGATCACAAAATTCCGCTGCTGGTTCTAGGCTGAATGAATCTGGCTCAGACTAACTTACTTAGGTGGAGCTACAGCCCGGAATGAATTTGGGCCTCAATCAACATGCCTCTCAAATTAGCCCGGTCCTTAGCTCACTGCCTCCAGGTGCGTACTTCAAGTTGGTTGAGGTAGGTTTCTATTTGTGCGTGACAATTAAGGCGAACTGGGTATTGGTGTCAATTCATTCTACATGTCCTAGCCACCTTAAACGTCCAATGCGGAGTTTTTTGACTAGGGGTATGTCGCTGTACAGCTCGTATAGTTCGTGGTTGAATCTTCGTCTCCATAGCCCATCAACGCAAACGGGATCGAAGATTTTCCGAAGAATTTTTCTCTCGAATCGACCAAGGATTTCTTCATCCGCTTTTGATACGGTCCATGCTTCAGCGCCGTAGATCAGGACTGGGATGATCAGGGTCTTATATAGGATCTCCTTAGTAGTTCCGAGTGCAGTCTTTACTACTGAATTGCCTTCTTAGCCCGAAGAAACAGCGGTTGGCAAGAGTAATTCTTCGTTTGCTTTCTGACGAGATGTTGTTGTCAGAGTTAATAGCGGAGCCGAGGTAGACAAAGTCCCGTACTACCTCAAAGTTATATCTGTCAATGGTGACGGTCTGTCCTATTCGTCGATGTTGTGTGTCCTTTCGTGTTGACAGCATATCCTTAGTCTTACTCTCATATACTGCTAAGCCCATTTTCGCCGCTTCCTTCTCTATATAGCAAACGTGGCTATGACATCACGTTGAGTCCTACCAATGATGTCAATATCGTCGGCGTATGCTAGTAGTTGCACCGATTTTTGGAGAATTGTGCCTCTGGTGTTGGCTCGGGAGTTTTTCACAATCCCCCAAGAATCAAATTGAAGAAGTCACATGACAGTGCATCGCCTTGCCTAAATCCTTTTTTGGTATCGAATGTGTCGGTGAGGTCGTTTCCGACCCTGATGGTGCAGCGAGAATTCTCCATCGTCATCCTACACAAACGGACGAGTTTGGGCGGTATACCAAAACTAGACATGGCTCTGTATAGTTCGTCTCTACAAATGCTGTCGTATGCGGCTTTGAAATCGATAAATAGGTGGTGGGTATCGATTTGGACTTCTTGGGTTTTTTCCAGGATCTGCCGAAATTTGATCGATTGTGGACTTTCCTGGCCTAAAACTTCACTGATAAGGGCCGATCAGGTTGTTGGTAAACGGTTTCAGGCGTTCACATATTACGGCAGATAGGATCTTGTAAGCGATGTTGAGGAGACTTATGGCTCGGAAGTTGGCGCAGTTCAGAGAGTCTCCTTTTATGCGGACCAAATCTTATCCGCCGGCTTTATAAAGCTCGGCCGGAAGCCCGAGGGGGAGGAGTTTCCTCTCACTAAGGCACTCACTCTCAGGCGGCAGCGGCGGAATTCCCTAGATGGAGTCAACGGTGGCGCCTACAGCCCAAGTTTGATCGAAATGGTAGTGAAATCCCTATATGAGCTGCTTCGACATATTTGAACACCAGGTCTATAGGGATTTCCAATACTGAGCCAGGGTATTGGAAAAGAGTTGGTGGCGGAAAAGCCCTCAATGGGTCAACGGCAGCGCTCATACCCCAAAATGGGCTACTGATATCGGTATTTTTTCCGGCCCGCTGTCCTAGGGTCAAAACAGGTTGGGGGTTGTGCTTTGTGTTAACTACCCATCCACGGAAAAAAACTATTGTTACGAAGCAACCAATAGCCTCGGAGAGGACTGATATTATTATTGCCGACCATGCTAAACGAAAAAAGGACAACGACGTTCGTATCTGCACCTGGAAGCGGAAGCCCAAAACTGCTACAAAGCAGACATTACTGCCATCCAGGAAATACGATGGGATGGACCGGGCAAAAAGAGCATGAAAAACTGTGACATCTACTACGGACCGTGTTATAGTGAGCAGAAACAGCGACTATTCGGATGCGGATTTGTGATAGGTGCCAGACTTAGGAAAGAAGTCTTATGTTTCCAAGACATTAGCGAACGCATTGTAACAATCCGCATCAAGGCCAAATTCGCCAACATACGCCTTATATGCGCTCACGCTCCGAGGAAGGAAAAGATGATATAACTAAGGATTGCTTCGAGCTCCTTGACAAAACCTATGAGCGACTACCAAAGTACGATGTTAAGATCGTACTGGGAGATTTTAACGAACAGGTATGAAGAGAATATATATTCAGCAGTATTTTCGAAAAATACAGCCTACACGCCAATACGTCTGGTAACGGACTTAGGCTAATTGACTTCGCTACGGAACGAAATGCCACTATAGCCAGCACACGATTTTCTCACCTCGATATCCATAAGGGGACATGGCGGTCTCCAGATCAACGAATAGCCAACCAAATTGATCACATTGCGATAGACAGGAGGCACGCATCCAGTATTTTGGATGTCCGAACATTCCGAAGGGCCAACATCGACTCGGACCACTACCTTGTTGTAGCCAAAGTAAGGAAGCGGATATCCACAACGCCACAAAAAAAAACAGAAATACTGTGAAAAAATTTAAATGTCGAAAGACTGCAATCGCCAGAGACCGCCAAGACCTTCGCGCAACGCGTATCCCTTAACCCCTCGACTCACAACATACCGCCAGCATCTAATGTCGAAGAACAATGGCAACGATGCCAACAAGCCATTAGATCAGCCGCAACTGATGTGGTAGGTTTCTCGCGGCCACCAGCAAGAAACCCCTGGTTTGATGAGGAATTCCGACAGATGCTCGCAGCCAAGAACGAGACCTACAAGGCTAAGCTGCAGGTGAAGACGAGAGCTGCCATTGAGCTCTATAAGCAAGGAAGAAGGGAAGAACATCGGCTTTTCAGAAAGAAGAAAAAAGAGCAAGAAAAGCGCGATCGAGGATATAGAGAGGTGCCACTCCAGGAACGATGTTCGCAAGTTTTACCAAAGTGTAAAACGTCAAAGCCAAGGATACAAGGCTCGAACAGAATCCTGTCGAGATGAGCAAGGAAATATCGTAGTTGAGAGACAGTCGATGCTGAGGATATGGAGGAACCACTTCTCCAGACTGGTAAACGGCGATGACGAACAACATTCGGCTGTCAGGCAGAACGAACCATTTTATATTGACAACGACAGCGAAAACTGCCAACCACCCGACCTAAGTGAAGTGAGGATAGCAATATCTAAACTCAAGCTTAATAAGGCCCCCGGAAATGAATGCCTTCCCGCTGAGCTTTATAAAGCGGGCGGAGATGACTTGGTAAGCAACATCCACCAACTCATAAGCCAAATCTGGTCGGTTGAAAGCATGTCTGAAGTATTGAACCACAGCATCGTTTGCCCGATCCACAAAAAAGGAGACCCTCCGAACTGCGCCAACTACAGAGGCATAAGTCTACTCAACATCGCTTACAAGATCCTATCTGCCGTATTTTGTGAACGCCTGAAACCGTTTACCAACAACCTGATCGGCCCTTATCAGAGTGGTTTTAGGCCAATCGATCAAATTTTCACACTTCGGCAGATCCTGGAAAAAACCCAAGAAGTCAAAATCGATACCCACCACCTATTTATCGACAGCATTTATAAAGACGAACTATACAGAGCCATGTCTAGTTTTGGTATACCGTCCATACTCGTCCGTTTGTGTAGGCTGACGATGGAGAATTCTTGCTGCACCATCAGGGTCGGAAACGACCTCACCGACACATTCGATACCAAAAATGGATTTAGGCAAGGCGATGCGCTGTCATGTGATTTCTTCAATTCGATTCTTGAGAGGATTGTGTAAAACTCCCGAGCCAACACCAGAGGCACAATTTTCCAAAAATCGGTGCTACTACTAGCATACACCGAGGATATTGACATCATTGGTAGGACTCAACGTGATGTTATAGCCACGTTTGCTAGTATAGAGAAGGAAGCGGCAAAAATGGGTTTAGCAGTAAATTAGGGCAAGACTAAGTATATGCTGTCAACACGAAAGGACACATAATATCGACGAATTGGACAGAACGTCACCATTGACAGATATAACTTTGAGGTGGTACGGGACTTTGTCTACCTCGGCTCCGCTGTTAACTCTGACAACAACATCTCGACAGAAATTAAACGAAGAATTACTCTTGCCAACCGCTGTTTCTTCGGGCTAAGAAGATGGCTAGGATATGTAGAACGAATTGGTGTCCATTCGTTCTACATATCCTACTCCGGCTCGCAGAGTCTTCGATTCCCAGCCAGACGTCGGACGCAGTAGAGGAAGACCTCGGCTTAAGTTTCGCGCACAAGTAGAAACCGACCTCAACCAACTTGAAGTGCGCAACTGGAGGCAGTTAGCTAAGGACCGGGCTAATTGGAGAGGCATAGGTATTGGTTGAGGCCCAGGTTCATTCCGGACTGTAGCGCTACTTAAGTAAGTGAGTAAGTAAATAAACATTATCGTCAAACGATAATCACTTTACGGAATGAGTGCCCTGGACAACAAAAAATGTTGCTCTGGGCTTTTTGTCGACATTACCAAAGCTTTTGACATGGTCAACCACAGAGTTCTGCTAAACAAACTTTACTTGGTAGTTCTTCGTGTTTGTATATACAACTTAGGTTAGGTTAGGTTTGAAGGGTTGTTGACGTCCAATTGAGTCGTCAAACTCGCATAGGCCTACGAGGGCCCATAGTGATACCCTTTATTGTACCTGAAAAGAAAGCAGCGAAGGGAGTTATACTTAGGTGATTTGTGCTGCTCCATTAGCTTCAAAGAGGTAGTTGCTCCAACCCGACTTTCAGCAGAAACTGACGATTCAACGATTCACGATTCAACCCGGCTCCAGCCCGACTTGCAGCAGAAACTGACGATTCGTTCTGTAGGTGTTGTAGCTAGCTCCTTCAAGTCCTCGTAGTAGAAGCTACCGAAGATTTTGTTACGGCCGCGAACAGGGGCAGTGACATAATCGGTGGACGATGTCCTCCTCGACGTCCGGTTCTCCGCACTTCCAGTAAAGTTGGTGTGAGTCAGTTAGGTTAATCCTTTTGGAATGTTTACCCAGCAGATTGTGGTCTGTTATGACTCTCACCGTAATGGCAATAGAAGCTCTGTTCAGAGCTTTTAGAATGTTAGATTTACTGCCGCTTAGTTCCGGCCAAAGGTCTTTAGTATGTCTGCAGGTGTTAATGTTTTGCCACATAGATTTTATTTCACTTTGCGTAAATCTGGTTATTTTCTCTTTCTTGAAAGCAAATGGAGGTCTAACCCTGTTGCCACATAATGAGATGCAGGTGGACGATCCTAGTCTGGCTAGCTCGTCTGCTTTTTCGTTTCCTGGGATGTTACTATGTCCTGACACCCAGATTATTTGGACTTTGTTCTGGTTACAAAGAGCCTTTAGCTCTGAGCGGCAGCGTCCAACTACTCATGATTTTATTATGTTGGATGCCAGAGCTTTTATGGCCGCTTGGCTGTCTACGCAAATGGAGATATCCTCGTGAGATATGTCCGATACTCTTGTCGATTCGGCAGTTTCGAGTATGGCTAGGATCTCTGATTGGAAAACATTGCACGAGTCTGCCAATCGAATGGATATGTTTAACCCGATTCTATCGTAGTAGATCCACGAGCCCACTCCTACTTCCATTTTAGATCCATCAGTGTAGATAGCTATTTCGTTATATTGCGGATACCACATTGTTAGATGACCATTCGTCTCTACTAGGTATTCTGATGGAGTATTTAGTATCAAAGTCGTAATTTTTTTTGGCGCAACAGGATCGTTAGTACCTACCCAGGGTCTAACTTTTTTCTCACAAACATTCTTGCACAATGGCGGGACCAGTTGTCCGAATATGTCAGAGCAGCTTATGTAGGTTTTTACTTCTTAGGCGACTACGTGGATTCGATCTTGAGAATTCTTCAGCTGTCCTCTAGGAGGTTATTTGATTGAAAAAATTAAAATTTTTGGCGCAACAGGATCGTTAGTACCCAGGGTCTAACTTTTTTCTCACAACCATTCCCGCACAATGGCGGGACATGTTGTCCGAATATGTCAGAGCAGCTTATGTAGGTTCTTACTTCGAGGCGACAACGTGGATTCCATTTTGAGAATTCGTCGGTTGTCGTCTGTGGAGATTATTTGATTGAAAAAATTAAATTTTTTGGTGGGACTTCCTGTTTTATGATAAATCCGAAGCTTTTCTTGACAATTGATACTACTCGGATGATTTGTCTGATCATCGCAAGACGAGGGTCAGTGAAAAAAATTTAGGTCTTGCCAGCTACGGCTGGGAATCAAAGTCAGATCATCTCCACTGCAGTTCACCCCACTAACCATCGCATCACCGATTGAGAACCTAACTACTTGTGGCCCGCGAGTGGTATTTTACTCCCCAACTACCCTGTATATCTGCAGAGAGTTCCTCTATCCGCCATATAACATGTAGGACTAGCAACTCAACACGGAACCATATGCAAATATATGTAAAATAGCAAACTCCATAAATGGATGTTATTCATACCTCCCTATGTTAATCCCAATTTCATTTTACCCTCACAGCATCAGTAGGACTTCAAACGACCTTTAACATTTCTTATGTAATACAACCCTCAATTTCATTTCATAGTTAGCAACCCTTTACCTGCTTTCTTGTTGTTCTCCACTTAAAAGTCAGTTTACAAACTAGGTTTCGCCAATTCTCATACAAAAATATCAACCAACACTAACCAAAAACTAGACCAAAAAACTTTACCCAGCTTCAGCCTCGAAAATACAACCTCTGACAACCTTTGGACTATCAAAATTGTATTCTCGCTTCAAAAACTAACCTAAACAATATGCAAATGATCAGAAAACTTTCCATCACACCAAAACATATGCAAATTCAGGATCCTTTTCCCAAATGGGCTACACACCACAATTACATGTTAGAAAAACAAGCTCTTCTGACCGTAAATACAGAGGAAAACATAACCTCAACCGAAAGGTTGATCCATCCCCGATGAGAGCACACATCAACCAACCAATATATTGTAACCAACGCTACTAATCCACCTCCCGCGTATGCAAGGACCTTATCGTAAAAATAGGATTAAAATTAACATTTCCGCCATTTTGAATTTCTAATTAAACAATAACAACACTGTCCACCATTTATTATCAATTCAAGTCACGTTGGTCGTATAAAAAAAAAAATTAAAACCATCCCCTCCAACAAGGATGCATCTGACAAAAAAAAATTTGAAATGCAAAAATTGAAGGACCATACCCGAAAAGAGGAATAAAAAAAAATTTTATATATTAAGGGCACTTCAAATCATTACTGCCTTCATAAAACGAATATCCTTTGAACCCCGGCTCCTTAATTTATCACCCATTGTATATCCTGTAGCCAAAATAATACTCTGCGGGGTAATTTATTAAAGGATTCCATTGCCATTGCTGAATTTGAAAATGGCAAGTCTCTATGCTTCTGCTGCACTCGATCGAACACGGGTGCTGGTGCTTCTCGGTCGTTTAGGATAAAGGAGCGTGTGTGCACACGTTTTTCCCTATACATATACCTATCGCCTATTAAACGAATATCCAACACCCAGCGGCACGGTACGCATATGTGCGTCTCCCATTTCATATCGAGATTTAATTTAAAGTTAAGTCCCCCGAGAGAGAGCCGGGGTTGTATGGTGCACCATAGCAAATAAACCCCTCACCCTCTCACGATGTTTAACTGTATTCGACAATCAGTCATCAGATAGTAAATAGCTTACAACCCTTCGCTGGTGTATGAAAAAAATAAAAAAAAAGGAATGAAATCCTGTATCAAATCGCACGGATAGCGCCCAGCAGTGCCGGACCGGTTTTAGTCAAAAATCATGGAAGCACTAAATCCTGCATTTCGTCCTGTATGCCATGTCCTATACCATCGCACAATGTACGGAAGGAAGGCTAAAATAGCAAAAGGGTAACCAAGCGTACACGAAGACATGGACCGAATATAATTAGCCCATCGCATAAAGGGGGTTTTTAATACACACACACACATACAGAGAGGGAAATCATCTTTGTCGACGATGTCAGTTGAGTAATAGTGGCAAGGACATGCTATTTCTATCAACTGAAGGTAGAGGGGTTCACATTTATTAAAAAAAAACAAAATTCCCAAAAACCCGAATTGCTACGAGGGGTGTGCTACGATAGACGGATAGGCAGGATTCCCATTTTGGGCGACAGTTGCCTAGGATTCCATTCCGAATCTGGGATAAGGGTGAGGTACATCCTGATAATAAAGTTTCATATTTCTCATTTTTTTTTTTTTTGCTTTTTTTGAAAACCGAAACGAAACGAAAAACTCTTGACATGGAAATTGCCGATGTAAATATTAAGAAGGATAATGAAACATAAGGCGAAGGATTTTCAGTTTTATGGCTTATTTTTCATTCGGCCGGGTGTATGCTGCTGCATCCTTAGGAGGGTGTACCTTATTGGCTGTGGTGTTTTTTTTTTTTGAAATAACGACGCGATGACGGCGGTTGGCGCGTGTAGCAAATTCCAGGGAAATTCCCTCTTTAAAACGTTTTGATCCTGTGCGTTGATGTCCTTTAATTAAAGAAAATCCCTTTTCGCACGGATTAAAAATCCCAAATCTCTCTCATCTTTAGGTCAAAAGAGAGATAGAGCAGATGAATGTCTTGATGGAGAGCTGGGATTCATATATGAGTCCATTATTTTTCGTCTTCCTTTGAGGGCATCCTTTAACGACATTTGTTTGTTTTTTTTTTCTATCTGTCATCATATTCCATTCCATGGAAAAAAAAAAGTAAAGTTCTCCCCTCATCCTGTATCCAAAAGCTGATTTCTGTTTCTTGTAGAACAACGTGTCCTTGGTTTGCTTTTTTCCAATTAGAATTTTAATGAAACGGATTTTAAGGATACCAATGTGGGTTTTTGTGTTTTTGTTGTCATTTTCTTATTAACTTTTTTGTTTGTTTCCAAATTGGATTTGTTTTTGTTGTTTGCTTGAGTATGATTTATTATCTGGATGATGCATTGAAGATTAGTTATGAGAGGATTAATCCTGAAATGTCGAGGATAACAAATTGCTGGGAAATAATTGAGGAAATAATTGAAAGCCAGATCAAAGGCAGGCGAGTCATGGTTTATAAGTTCGATAAGAAGGAAAAAATATGTTCGTTAGTCCTTGATGTGTAGAGAACGGCACCAATCAACTGTTAACTTTGCTAGTCAAAGGACGAACATTTTTATGGACTGCTTTTGAGGAATCACTCGTCTGGAAATTTGTATTTTTGTAGTTTTTTTTTTCCACACCGAGATGTAGTTCAAAGGATCTCCAACATGGTTTTGATATACGGGTGGGTTTCCAAAGAGTCCTTGTTGGATGTATCTGCGTAATTGTAACTTTGTATGTATGTGGGAGTTCTTTTTGTGCTTTGTATTGCTTTTTTTTAGTAGCGCTAGCATGAACGTCGTACAAGGATGGGTTTCAGTTTAAAAGGATTTATCAGGGCGATGCGTAAGGGGCACACTATGTCTTGTAGCTCTTTTGCAAAATATGGGTGAGGTAATGTTTTTCCTCTCATGAAGGACACACATTTCAATCAGAAAATATTGGTTCGCAAGTTCATAAAATTTATCAATTTCGCAATCAAAGCTAAGAACTAAAGCCATGTGTAGCATACATTTGCTCGGAGTCCAAAGCAGTAGTGGAAAAAGCTTAGAACAGGACTTAATGTGGGAAGTATAGCAGCCTATCCTACCCTATGATGTTTGTTGGTTTCTAGTTTCTCATACTCTGGACATATTTTCAAGAATGGAGATTTCTCGCTGTTCCATCAGGTTTTTTTTTTTTTTTATATTTCAACGAATTCAGATTTACAATAGTATGTTTCAATATCTGCGAAGCTGTATAATAGCTTATCTGCAGAAGGTTGTTTACAAAAAAATTTAGCATTGATGTGAACAGGTTTTAAATTTTAATCTTAGGTATTTATTCTATGTGTGTAGTATATAACCTACTAAATTTTATATGTATGTATTTTATTTTATATTTAATTTTTTTCGTAATTACATAATTGCAAGAAACGGATTTTCTAAATTATTGCTTCAAGGAAAAATTGTTTCAATCTTTTTTTTCTACAAGTTGCATTGTTAATATGTCTTAAAAGCTGTGGAATTTTGTTTATGATGTTGGGTATTGTATAGATAAGTTGCCTCTTGCCATAAACGTTTGAGATACATGGAAGTTCATAGAAACCCTCTGCTCGTCTTCTTGTTGTGTATTGGTGGTTGATTGGTGTTCTAAAGCGTAAGTCATCATAATATTCCAACGCTGCTGTCATCTCGAAAATATTTTTCACTCTCATCACCGTCTCTGCGTTTGATGTGCTATTTCTTCTCGTTATTAATTTTACCGCTCTGTCTTGAACTTTTTGAAGTTTGTTTAAATGAGTTGCTGAAGCTCCTCCCCATGCAAGTATACCATATCTCAATCTTGATTCAACAAGAGCGTAATAAATTTGTTTTTGCACTGTGGTAGTCGCTTTGTATTGCATGCAAGCCAAAGCGAAGAGTGACCCTCTCAGTTTGCTCCTTGTATCATTGATGTGGCTCTCCCAGATGAAATGGCTATCAATCGTAATCCCTAGATATTTATACGTGTTGACTACTTCTAAAGTATCAACATTTTGTTGGTTGTCACAGTTAAACGTTTTAATTGTAATCTCCTTACTTTGGTATTGCGGGCTGCGGATATGCATTACTTTTGACTTGAGATGTGTTGATGACTAGTCCGTTGTCATGACACCATCTGCCAATTTTGTCAAACTCCGCTTGCATCCTTTTAGTTGCCTCATCTAGCGATCGGTGGTAAACCACAATTGCTGTGTCATCTGCAAAAGCGAAAGGAAAGCTTTCCCTTAGGCACTTCAGCATGTCATTTGTATATAGCAAATACAGCAACGGACCGAGTTTTGAACCCTGTGGTACCCCATAATGTACGACTTTTTTTTTGCTGCAGCAATCGTTTATTTTGACTCTGAAGATCCGTCGTCTAAGATAGTCCTTCATCCATTCAGACATTTCCCTCTAATTCCAGCTTTTTCTACCGCTTCTATTAGTTTTGTGTGGTCAAGAGTATCGAATGCCTTACTGAAGTCCAGGAAGAGCACTATTACATGGAAATGATTACTTAGGCTGGTATTAATTAAATTTGCGAAATCACCAAGAAGCCGATTAGTGCTTTTGCCTTTCTGGAATCCGTACTGGGAATTACTTAATATGTTGTGTTTTTTGACAAATTTCCATATTCGATCCGCAACAATTTCCTCCATAATCTTATCAACCATCGATAGAATCGCTATAGGTCGATAATTGGATATTTCATCCTTTTTTCCTCCTTTATATACCGGTCTAACTATAGCCTCTTTAAGTTTTGTCGGAACTGCTGACGTATCAAAGCTGAGATTAATGAGCTTAGTGATTATAGGCGCAAAGATTTGTGCGTTATTCTTTAAATCACTCGGTCTAATACCATCAGCCCCTGGACCCTTTAATGCATTTAAACGCTTAAGTATGTTTTCCACTTCTAAACATTCTACTTCTCCCACATAGATCGAGTCGCGTATAAAATTCTCAGGATATGTATTAGTTGGTGTGTTACACGTGTGAATTATCTGAGCCGCTTGCTGTGAGAAATAGTTTGCAAATTCATCAGCCACAATTGCTGTATTTGTGTTACATGAGAAGTTTTTCGTGATTGTTGCATCTATTGATGGTTTCTTTCTTCCTAAGACTTCATTAATTAGGGACCATGTTTTTTTCGGATCGCATCTTGTATTTTTGAATTTTTGTTGATAATATTGATTTTTACATGCCAATATTTTTTTGTTTACGATATTTCGAATTTTTTTGTACTCGGTCTGGTAAGACATGTTGCTCCTATTATTTTTCCATCTTCTGTAAAGTCGGTCACGTTCTTTACAGCTCTCTATAATATCCCTTGAGATCCACGGTGTAATCTTACGATAAAGTTTTTTGTTTATAGTCTTTGTTGAGCGTTCATATATTTCGTTCATCTTTTCCACGAAGTTATTATAAAAAAGTTCAGTATCTGTTTCATCTGATATTATGCTCCAGTCTGTAAGTCTAATTAGCTCATTTACTTTCTTCGTGCATGTAATTGTGCTGACGTTTTTTTCGACTCTTTCACATTTACCATAAACTCCGAACACTACGCAATAGTGGTCAGAGATGTCATATTCGACTACAGCGGAAAGTATCTTACGGTCTAATACAGATAATATTATATGGTCAATAAGAGTGGACGTTCCTTCGCTTAAATTTGTTCGGGTGTGAAATCTGATCACGTTATAGAGCCCCTTTGATGCTATCATTTCTTGATAATTGAGTACATGATTATTGGTTATATCAAGTATGTTTATATTCATATCACCTAGCAATATTATCTCCTTTTGTTCTTCCCTTGTATCTGCGATTTTAGCCATATCTTCGACAAACTCAGTTTTATTAGTTTTTCGTGGTCGGTATATACCACTAATTACTTGGCCTGTGGCATTTATCTTTATCGTCAGATTTTCGCAGGAATTAGTTTCAATGTCTAATCGTTTGTACTTCACAGAATCTTTTATAAACATCGCAATCCCTCCACCTTTTTTTAGTTTCCTATTTTCAAATTCAGGTGTAAAACCATTTAATGTGTAAAGTTTATTTTCCCGTTTTTTAATATTTATTTCTTCTAAGACAATAAGATCGATATAGTTCAGAATCGGGGATATGCTCGAACAGAAAATATCCCAGTTTTTTCTAATAGACCTTATATTCAAACATATAGCGCAAAAATTTAATTCTTTTAATTCATTTTTTAATTGTTGGAAGTCTGGCAATACCATACAGTTCATATCGAATAAATCTTCTTCATAGTTTATGTTTCCTTCACCCATTATGTGAGCAAAAGAGTTTTGTTTGTGTTTTTTTTTTTGTTAATTTCGTTTTATTTTGCTCAAATCATACATTGATCGAATAGGTATGACATCAGCATTTTCAACTCTCCTGACAAATATCTTTCCACTGTTTTCCCACACATATTTCCAGTTTTCTTCTTTTGTCTTTTGTTTCGTTTGCCACAGTAGCTGCTTATTGCATTGGTGAGGTCGGCAACGACCTCACCGAAACATTCGACATTCAAGGTGACGCATTGTCATGCGACTTCCCTGACATCATTATTGAGAGGATTGCGCTAAACCTCCTGCACCAGGGGCACAATCATCTATAAATCTGTGTAACTGCTAGCATACGCCGACGATATTGACATCATTGGTCGGACTCAACGAGATGTCATCGCCGGGTTAGTGAATATAGCGAATGTAGCAGCTAAAGGTATACCCACGCTAATGCACATATTCCATATTACGCGTCAGCAAAAGAACTCCCAAGGGCCAAGATGAAGCCAACGATGGCATCTACAGTCCCAACTAGGATGGACAAAGTGAAAAACCTAGATGAGCTGCTTTGACATATTCGGACAACAGGTCATTTAGGAATCTTAAGGGTAAGTCAGACCTCTTGAACATCAGAGATGGTGGCGGATGAGACGAAATGCCGTTGACAGCGCTCAATCCCGTAGTGGATAATGATGGCCCGTGTTCGAGGGGTATCAAATAAATTGAAAAAAAACCTCTAAATTGTGCGGAAACCAAGGACTGATTTCATTGTTGACGACCATGCTAAACGAAAAACGTAGGTCGTATCTGCACCAGGAATGTGAGAATATTAAACAGCTGAGGTTGAGGCGAACAACTAGCGAAGGCTCTAAGCTGCTACACAACGGACATTACTGCCAACCTGGAAATACGATGGGATGGGCCGGGCAAAAAGAGGATGAAAACCTGTTAAATATACTACGGACCGTGTTATAGTGAGCAACAACAATGACCATTCGGAAGTGGATTTGTTATAAGTGCCAGACTTAGGCAAGAAGATTTATATTTTCGAGACATTGTAACAATCCGCATCAGTGCCAAATTCGCCAACATAAGCCTTATATGCGCTCAACCTCCGACGGACGAAAAAGGTGATACAACTACGAGCTCCTTGACGAAACCTATGAGCGACTACCAAAGTAAGATGTTAAAATCGTGCTGGGAGATTTAAAGCAAAGGTAGGAAGAGACGACATCTTTAGCAGTATATTCAGAAACACAGCATCCACGACAACGCGTTTGGTAACGGACTTCGGCTAATTGACTTCGCTACGGAACGAAATGCCACTATAGCCAGCACACGGTTTCCTAACCTGGAGATACATAAGGGGACATGGCGGGCTCCAGATCAACGAACAGTCAACCAAATTGATCACATTGCGATAGACAAGAGGCACACGCATCGAGTACGTTCGATGTCTGAACATTCCGAGGGGCTAACATCGACTCGGACCACTACCTTGTTGCAGCCAAGGTTAGGATGCGGATGTCCACCACGCCAAGGCAAACCAAAAAGCCAAAAAAACTGTGACAACATTTAATGTCGAAAGACTGCAATCGCCAGAGACCGCCAAGGTCTTCGCGCAACGCGTATCCCTTAACCTCTCGATTCACACCGTACCATCAGCAACGAATGTCAAAGAACAATGGCAACGATGCCAACAAGCCATTAGATCAGCCGCAACTGATGTGGTAGGTTTCTCACGGCCACCAGCAAGAAACCCCTGGTTTGATGAGGAATGCCGACAGATGCTCGCAGCCAAGAACGAGGCCTACAAGGCTAAGCTGCAGGCGAAGACGAGAGCTGCCATTGAGCTTTATAGGCAAAGAAGAAGGGAAGAACATCGGCTTTTCAGAAAGAAGAAAAAAAGAGCAAGAAAAGCACGCGATCAAGGATATAGAGAGGTGACACTCCAGAAACGACGCTTGCAAGTTTTACCAAAGTGTAAAAAGTCAAAGCCAAGGATACAAGGCTCGAACAGAATCCTGTCGAGATGAACAAGGAAATATCATAGTTGAGACACAATCGATGCTGAGGCTATGGAAGAACCACTTCTGCAGACAGTTAAACGGCGATGACGGACAACATTCCGCTGTCAGGCAGAACGAACCATTCAATATTGGCAACGACAGCGAAAACTGCCAACCAACCGACCTGAGTGAAGTGAGGATAGCAATATCTAAACTAAAGCTTAATAAGGCTGCCGGAAATGAGATGACTTGGTATGTAACATCCACCAACTCATAAGCCAAATCTGGTCGGTTGAAAGCATGCCTGAAGAATTGAACCTCAGCATCGTTTGCCCGATCCACAAAATAGGAGACCCTCTGAGCTGCACCAACTACAGAGGCATTAGTCTGCACAACATCGCCTACAAGATCCTATCTGCTGTAATATGTGAACGCCTGAAACCGTTTACCAACAACCTGATCGGTCCTTATCATTGTAGTTTTAGGCCAGGAAAGTCCACAATCGTTCAAATTTCCACACTTCGGCAGATCCTGGAAAAAACCCAAGAAGTCGAAATCGATACCCACCACCTATTTATCGATTTCAAAGCCGCATACGACAGCATTTATAGAGACGAACTATATAGAGCCATGTCTAGTTCTGGTATACCGCCCAAACTCGTCCGTTTGTGTAGGATGTCGGTGGAGAATTCTCGCTGCACCATCAGGGTCGGAAACGACCTCACCGACACATTCGATACCAAAAAAGGATTTAGGCAAAGCGACGCACTGTCATGTGACTTCTTCAACTTGATTCTTGAGAGGATTGAGCAAAACTCCCGAGCCAACACCAGAGGCACAATTTTCCAAAAATCGGTGCAACTACTAGTATACGCCGACGATATTGACATCATTGGTCGGACGCAGCGTGTTGTCAAAGCCACGTTTTCTTGTACAGAGAAGGAAGCGGCAAAAATGTAGTTTAGCTGTAAATAAGTGTGAGACCAAGCATATGCTGTCAATTTGAAAGAAAGCACAACATCGACGAATAGTACAGAACGTCACCATTGAGAGATATAACTTTGAGGTAGTACGGGACAGTACCTCGGCTCCGCTATTAACTCTGACAAGCACATCTCGTCTGAAATTTAACGAGAAATTGCGCTTGCAAAACGCCTTTTCTTTGGGCTAAGAAGGCAATTTAGTCGTAAAGCCTTCACTGGAACTACTAAGAAGATCATATATTAGACCCTGATCATCCAAGTCCTGCCCAACAGCGCTGAAGCATGGACCGTATCAAAAGCGGATGAAGAAATCCTTGGTCGATTCGAGAGAAAAATTCTTCGAAAAATCTTCGGTCCCGTTTGCGTTGACGGGCTATGGAGACGAAGATTCAACCAAGAACTATACGAGCTGTACAGCGACATGCCCCTTTTAAAAAAAATCCTCATTGGGCATTTAAGATGGCTAGGACATGTAGAACGAATGGACACCAGTACTCCGGCTTGCAATCTTCGATTCTCAGCCAGAAATCGGACGCAGTAGAGGAAGACCTCGCCGTAAGTGTCCCGCACAAGAAGAATCCGACCTCAACCAACTTGAAGTGCGCAACTGGAGGCAGATAGCTTATGACCGGGCTAATTCGAGAGGTATGTTGGTTGAGGCCCAAACTATTGCGGTCTGTAGTGCCTCTTAGTATAAGAAAAGAAATACCACGGGCATATTTCTGGGGATGACGGCTGGTTGCCTTTGGATTTTGATATTAATGGAGAATAAGGCCAGCTTAGCTGTCCTTGCAATCTTAGGCAATCTCCGGCTCACTAAAGCGACCAACATCCAGTCCCTTTTACAACATTCGTAGCTCTTCGCCTGTGAAAGTCGGGTTATAAATTTGGCTGCAACGAAAATATGGTCTCAGCCGACGCTTGTTCCTCTGAATTTGTGTATATCCAGTATGTTGGATGTGTGGTCAGTGTCAACATTTGACCCTTTGACGTGTGCTTCCACTGCTGTGTGCTGCCAAATCTGACGATTCAGTCGAGGATAGTCGATTGAACGAAAATATGTGCTGCCAACTGTCGATTGTGTCGATAGAACTCGATTGTATTACGTACTGGCGACCCAGGCTTATCAGGGAGGCATGTTGGTTGAGGTTCATTGCGGACGGTGTCGTCACTTAAGTAAGTATGTATGTCATACACAGCTGCTGTTAGAACAATCCTAACCTGTAGCTGTTTAGTCTGGTGGAACTCCATGAAAAAGACGAAGCATTTGACTGCACTTACAAAGGTTCAAAGAACAACAATACAGGAAATGAGAAGGCAGATGAGCTATCCAGACTAGAATCGTCCAGCTGCATCTCCTTATGTCACAGTAGGGTTAACTCTCAGGAAATAACAAAACATTCAAAGTGTCACAAAATCTAGGTGACAAGACACTAACACCTGCAAGCACACCAAAAACGATTGGCCGGAATTAAGCGGTAGCAAATCAAACAAGCTTTCAGCTCTGAACAGAGCTTCTATTTCTATAGCGGTGAGAGTAATTACGGGTCACAGTCTGTTCGGTAAGCACTCCCATAGAATCAGACTAACTGAAGAACCTCAACTTTGCCGGGAATGCAGAGATCCAGACGTGCAGGAGGACATCACCTACCTACTATGTTACTGCCCCGCGATCAGCAACAGCCGTAACGAGCTGCTTGGCAACTTCAACTACGAGGACTTGACGGAGCTAGCAAAGATGGAGCAATCGGGGTGGAGGTACTTTCTATTTGGAGCAGATGGAGCATCGCAAATGATCATCATCATCCTCTAATCCAATATAACATTCTTTTCAGGTACAATATTCTCTTTAAGAAAGAGGTATCGCTATGGGCCCACGCAGGCCTATGCGAGTTTGACTACTCACCTGAGCGTCAGCAGCCCATCAAACCCAACCTGACCTAATGTATGTCATTGTGTATGAAATATGATGTGCGCCGCCAGATCCAATTCAACAAATTTGGCACATAGGTCCGGCTGAATTTCAGCGATGGTCTTGCTAGGATTGGTTATTGGCATAGACCCGCAACTTCAGAAAAACGCCACAATACTTGGTGACCAACCCTCAAATCAATCATGCAGGATGTAGCACTAAGCGCCGTCTTACTGGAACCACAATTACGTTCAATTCGAGCCAAAAGAATTTGATAACCATAAAACTGTAACTCTCGCCGTTAACGGTAATAGTCTCACCAACGTCGTGTTCGAAGACGGACCAACAAGCCGCTGCCAGAGCCAAAATCTTTACCAAACATTAACTTTCAGTGGATGCATAGAGCTTCGTGAATCTCGTATCGCTAGTCAACATAGCAATTCATCTACCTCGTCGATAAAGTTAATTGTTCCCCCAAAACAGCGGACCCCTTCCAAACGCTCTGCGAACCCCATTTTCAAACAAACGGTGCGCCGCGGCGCAGCGTAGTCTATGGTCATTCACTTTGAACTCTTGGGCTAGTTGAATCTTGTACGGGTGCAGGCCCAAGTCCTGACGCAAAATTTGCTTGATGTCTGCGAAAGGCGGAGTTCTTGTGTATGAGGAATCGACTGCCTCGGGTTCTCTTGCACATTTTCACGGACAAGCGGCGATCTGGTGTTCCTTTGACATACGAGCCCTTGCTAAAGTCTGCGAAAGGGCGAATTATTTTCCACGGCGAGGAATCGACTGTCTTGGGTTCTTCTGCACATTTTCACGAACAGCGCTAGCTAAAGGCTTCAAAAGGGCGAATTCTTGTCCACGACGAGGAATCGACTGCCTCGGGTTCTTCTGCCCATTTTCACAGCCAAGCGGCGATCTCGTGTTCCTTTGACGTACGAGCGCTGGCTTAAGTCTGCGAAAGGGCGAATTCTTGTCCACGACGAGGAATCGACTGTCTCGGGTTCTTCTGCACATTTTCACGAACAGCGCTAGCTAAAGGCTGCAAAAGGGCGAATTCTTGTCCACGACGAGGAATCGGCTGCCTCGGGTTCTTCTGCCCATTTTCACAGCCAAGCGGCGATCTGGTGTTCCTTTGACGTACGAGCGCTGGCTTAAGTCTGCGAAAGGGCGAATTCTTGTCTACGACGAGGAATCGACTGCCTCGGGTTCTCCTGCACATTTTCACGAACAGCGCTAGCTAAAGGCTTCAAAAGGGCGAATTCTTGTCCACGACGAGGAATCGACTGCCTCGGGTTCTTCTGCCCATTTTCACAGCCAAGCGGAGATCTCGTGTTCCTTTGACGTACGAGCGCTGGCTGAAGTCTGCGAGAGGGCGAATTCTTGTCCACGACGAGGAATCGACTGCCGCGGGTTCTCCTGCACATTTTCACGAACAGCGCTAGCTAAAGGCTGCGAAAGGGAGAATTCTTGTCCACGACGAGGAATCGACTGCCTCGGGTTCTTCTGCCCATTTTCACAGCCAAGCGGCGATCTCGTGTTCCTTTGACGTACGAGCGCTGGCTTAAGTCTGCGAAAGTGCGAATTCTAGTCTACGACGAGGAATCGACTGCCTCGGGTTCTTCTGCCCATTTTCACAGCCAAGCGCGATCTCGTGTTCCTTTGACGTACGAGCGCTGGCTAAAGTCTGCGAAAGGGCAAATTCTTCTCCACGACGAGGAATCGACTGCCTCGGGTTCTTCTGCCCATTTTCACGAACAGCGCTAGCTAAAGGCTGCGAAAGGGCGAATTCTTGTCCACGACGAGGAATCGACTGCCTCGGGTTCTTCTGTCCATTTTCACAGCCAAGCGGCGATCTGGTGTTCCTTTGACATACGAGCCCTTGCCAAAGTCTGCGAAAGGGCGACTTCTTGTTCACGACGAGGAATCGACTGTCTCGGGTTCTTCTGCCCATTTTCACAGCCAAGCGGCGATCTCGTGTTCCTTTGACGTACGAGCGCTGGCTTAAGTCTGCGAAAGAGCGAATTATTTTCCACGGCGAGGAATCGACTGTCTCGGGTTCTTCTGCACATTTTCACAGCCAAGCGGCGATCTCGTGTTCCTTCGACGTACGAGCGCTGGCTTAAGTCTGCGAAAGGGCGAATTCTTGTCCACGACGAGGAATCGACTGCCTCGGGCTATCCTAAACATTTGTACGGACAGAGGCGACCTGGTGTTTCTTTGTCGTATTTCTTATCGAGCCAGTCGACTCGAATTTGGCTACAAAACTTTGGGAAGCTAACTTTGAAGCGTCACCTGATCGGCTCTAAAATGGGCATAGCGAAAGCAACCTTTGCACTAACGAACATCCATTTCGATACTTAAGTACCATTTGGACGTCCTGCTCAATTGCGTAACTTGACATGGTCATTTGGCATCAGTGAATGAATAACAAACAACCGATTTGACAGATGACGCCAAAACAAAATGGCCCCACAGACTGTCAACATCGACGTATCCCTATTGAAAAACTCTTTAGATTTTTTGTCTGCATATTGAGGCATTGTGAGCTATTCCCTTTGGGTCGAATATCTAGCCTCATTCCGGGCATTACCCTTCTAGTCTAATATCCCACGAATGATAAGTTGGGCAAGAGTTACACTCGACACAATATTTCGGGTGAAATTGACGACCTTTCATCAACTTGTCTGCAAATTCCAACCCTAAAACCTATAAACGTTGATTTTTTTTAAATGTAACGTCGATTTGTCAAAGTCATGCTACATTTATCTTCCCCTTCTTCCACTTAAATATTTCACAAGCTACCTTTACCCAGTGACGATTTTCCATGAAAACCTGGGAAGTTAACCTCTTCTAAACCTTGTCCCCGAAAATAGGGTTAATTTATCTATTTCCACCACCAGGAAAAAAAAACCCCAATGTAGCCAAAATACATATTTGATGACTCTGAACCCCATGTACACGCTCTTTTGGGGCAACAAATAACTTTTTTTTAAATTATTGAGGTGAAACGGATCACCTAGACCTCTGGTGAAACGACCCAATTCCATGGAATTAATAAGCGTACAGAGGCCATTTCCAAAAACTTTTCCAATTGCCCTATACCACGAAGAGTTACACACATTTTGGGTAAACAAATCCTCATCCAAATACCCCTCACCTTTCCATATCAATCATACCCACAGCTCTCTGCGTACCCTTATCTGCTGATGGTAGATTTGTTTTTATAGCCTCAGCTATAAAACCAAAGTCCATTCATAAGAACTCGCAACATTGCCGGCCATAAACCATCGAAACTATGTCCCTGTATCTCTAGCTCCTTCCAGCCACGCATGATAGCAAAATCAAAAAGTTAATTTCCCAAGATCTATGCCATCCTGCTCACAGCTTGAAAAGCCATTTTCCGAATTTAATATCCCAGCCGACTGATTCGGTACTCGGTCGCAGTGTCCTCGGAAGCTCGTTAAATGCTCGTGTAAAAATGTAGCGAATAATAAATTTGCGAGCGGCCATAATAAATTTACGACCCAATATTGTCTCGCACTGATTGTGCTTGCTTCCCAAAAAAAAAAAAAAACAGGATACGCGCTTCTATTTTCGGTTAAAATTTGATTGGGTGTTCATATTCTGAGAATTTTTAATTAGGATTAATTAAATTTCTCCCTCCTCGATGCAAAAGGATACCAAAAAGGATTTTTTTCTATTTTTGCAAACAAAAAAGAGGGAAAGATACATGTACCGGAAACTGGACATTGAAACGAAATGCAACAATGGAAGAGTATTATGTATATGAGAAGGGAAAAAAGGGAAAAAGGACTTACCGGCGGGAGCAAAAAGGAAAAAAAAACAATTTAAAACAACAAACAGGGATATTTGGGAAGGCGAACGGTTTTTGCTTGTCGCCAATAAAACACTCATTTGGACATTTGGAAAAATGCACATCCTTCCCCCAAGTAGATTTAGGATGTAGGTACTTAATAATATGTACGAGGATGCATGTGCAGGCTGATGTTGCTGTTGCAGGCTGGCAGGGTGTGGGTGGATTCCAATATTAAATCCTGTGGTGTATTCACATCGATGTATACGGGGGACAAGAGCACAGCACAGACCGAGAATACTACGCCGAAGGACGAAGTGTGGTCAACTGAGTTGGGGAGGTAGAGATTGCAACTGAAATACTAAGGCTGATGCAAGGGCTTAATATAGAAATTCCACGTTTGCATTAAAGGGTTGCCAGCATGTGGATATTCATTTGGGATGCATAGGTTATCTCATATTAACGTTGGGTAAGGACAAAACGTCACTATTGATAGCAGCAATTTCGAGCTAGATAAGGAGCGCACCTACCTCGGAGTTAACATAAACTCCATGAATGACACACTAGTGGAGATCCGTCGAAGAATTACCCTAGGAAACCGTTGCTACTTCGGTTTGGCGAAACAACTGGGTTCAAAACTCCAAACTCGAAGGACGAAATATGTGCTCTGCAAAACCCTTATCCTGCCAGTTCTGCTTTATGGTGTCGAGTGCTGGACGATAAGCAAAAAGAGAGAGCTGATACTGGGCTGCTTCGAAAGAAAAATACTTCGGCGGACTTTTGGTGCTGTGCACGAGGAGGGCGAATGGAGGAGAAGATACAACCACGAGCTCTATGAGCTGTACCAAGATGTGGATGTAGCCCAAAAAGCCAAAACACGTTGACTACATTAGCTCGGCCACATCAAGCGAATGACCAATAATGCTCCAGTTAAGAGGATCTTCGAATCGCAGCCCCCAGGTTCGAGAAGCCAAGGAAGACCAAAATTACGCTTCAAAGACCAAGCCATCGCGGATGCCAGAGCGCTTGGTCTTGATAACTAGAAGCAGCGAGCCTGGGATCGTAGAGGATGGAAGGCTGCAGTGTCTCAGGCAGAGACTCTTCACGGGTCGGGAGCCCGATAAGTAAGTAAGTAAGGGTAAGCAGACAAAGCGACTTGAAATCATCAGAATACCGAACAACTAGTGGAAGCCCTAAGCTGGTACAAAGCAGACGCGACTGTCATCCAGTAAATTCGATGGATTTGGTGATGGAAAACATCTACTACGGCCCATCTTAAAGTGAGCAGACGAAGCGACTCGAAATCATCAGAATACCGAACAACTAGTGGAAGCCCTAAGCTGGTACAAAGCAGACATGACTGTCAGCCGGTAAATTCGATGGATTTGGGGATGGAAAACATCTACTACGTCCCGTCTTAAAGTGAGCAGACGAAGCGACTTGAAATCATCAGAATACCGAACCACTAGTGGAAGCCCTAAGCTGGTACAAAGCAGACACGACTGTCATCCGGTAAATTCGATGGATTTGGGGATGGAAAACAGATAAAGCAGAGAAAGCGACTTGAAATCTTCAGGAAAGCGAACAACTCGTGGAAGCCGTAAGCTGGTACAAAGCAGACACGACTGTCATCCGGTAAATTCGATGGATTTGGTGATGGAAAACATCTACTACGGCCCGTCTTAAAGTAAGCAGACGAAGCGACATGAAATCATCAGAATACCGAACCACTAGTGGAAGCCCTAAGCTGGTACAAAGCAGACACGACTGTCATCCGGTAAATTCGATGGATTTGGGGATGGAAAACATCTACTACGGCCCGTCTTATAGTGAGCAGGCATAGCGAATTCTATATAAGCGACAGACTTAAGCAAGAAGTCAAATGCTTCGAAGGCCAAACTCCGCAACAAAAGCTTTATATGCGCTCAGGGTCCGATGGAGCAAAAACATGACATTACTAAGGCTAATACTTAAACACCGTTTACACCCTTACTAGGTTAAACTTTGATTAACTCTTCATTGTACGTTTAAGATGGCTAGGACATGTAGAACGAATGGGCACCAATACTCCGGCTCACAAAGTCTTCGATTCCCAGCCAGACGTTAACCGGAGTAGATGAAGATCTCGCCTTTAATGGCGCGCACAAGTAGAAACCGACCTCAACCAACTTTAAGTGTGCAACTGGAGGCAGTTAGCTAAGGACCTGGCTAATTGGAGAGTCATATTGGTTGAGGCCCAGGTTCATTCCGGACTGTATCGCCACTTTAGAGAAGAGATGAGAAAAGTTTCCAAGTCACAATCCCAGACAGATGATCCATTTTTATACCGATGGGTCCAAAAAAATGACGAAGTGGTTGCTGGTGTCTTCTCTGACAGGCTGAATCTCAGCCTATCTTTCCGTTTTTCTGATCATTGCAGCGTGTTCCATGCGGAACTCATGGCGATCAAAGAAGCCTCATCCTGTCTGAAATAGAATTTAATATCTGCCAAGAATATTACCATCTTCTCGGACAACCAAGCGTTCATCAAATCCCTGAAATCAGTCTCAACAAATTCAATGACAGCCCTAGATTGCCCATGTCTCTTCAAGAGACCAATTCAAAGCAGTTTAACACTCACCTATGCTGGGTGTCTGGGCATATTGATATTCTATGGAACTGTAAGTGTGATGAACTCGCCGCAGACATGGCACTAAATTACCAGTTGTACACGACACGGGTGCACTTGGTATTCCTATCGCTACATGCAAAAGCTTACTAGCACAACATGCTAACAGCAAATCAAATGGAGTCACGACGTGTCCAATGACCTAGCAAATTTGGCAAAAGATGGATTTGAGAAAATCCAAGAGACTGACTTCGCTCGTTAGACCCTACATTAGCGCAACCATAGGCGTCATCACTGGACACTGTTTAATAGTTAGGCACGCAGAAAGTTTATGCCTCCACTCAAACCTTCTGTATGAGCTGCATGGACGAAGATGAAGGAGAAACAATACTTCATCTCCTTTATAACTGCTAACAAAAGGAGACTCCATCTTGGAGCTAACAACTTTCAAAATCTCATCGAGAGAAGTCTCCTCCCTTTTATTAAAAGCTCAGAATGGTTTTCTCAAAGGTAACACGGAGAATGGACGAAATCCATGTGGTATCACAATATAACAAACCTGGTCTTAGTGCGCTGGTGAACTCGATGGCAGCCACTCTAACCCAACCTAACCGAAGCCTTATTTCCACGATCTCCTGGACAAAAGTCATAAGCGACTATCGAAAAACGATGTTTATATCTTTCTGGGAGATTTAAATGAAAAAAAAGGAAGAGGACATCTATAGCGGTATTGTCAACAAAATGACACCACGTCATTGAGGCGAATGAACCGAAATGCCAATGGCAGCGCTATATACCATAATGGATACTGATGGCCATGTGTCCTAGAGGTATCTAATAATATGGAGCTGGCCATCCAGGTTGGGGGTTGTGAGTTGGGTTAACTACCCATCCATGGAAAAAACCATCAATCAATAGCCTCGGAAAGAACTGGTTTTATTGTTTTCGACATTGCTAAAGGAAAAGAGGACAACGGTGTTCGTATCTAAACCTGGAATGCAGGTGCAAGCGAACAACTAACAGAAGCCCTAAGCTACAGACATTACTGCCATCAAAAAAATACGATGGCATGGGCATGGCAAACAGAGGATGACCAAATGTGACATATACGACGGACCGTGTTTATAATAAGCAGAGAAGAGAATACATCTTTAGCATCTGGTAACGACTTAGGCTAAGAAGGCCAGCACACGGTTTCCTCACCTCGATATCCATAAGTTGACATGGCGGTCTCCAGATCAACGAACAGTCAACCAAATTGATCACATTGCGATAGACAAGAGGCACGCACCCAGTATTTTGGAAGTCCGAACAATCCGAGGGGCTAATATCGACTCGGACCACTACCATATTGTAGCCAAGGTAAGGATGCGGATATACACCACGCCACAACAAATTAGAAATATTCTGAACAAAATTTAAAATTGAAAGACTGCAATCGCCAGAGACGGCCAAGGCCTTCGCGCAACGCGTATCCCTTAACCTCTCGACTCACAACACACCACCAGCATCTTATGTCGAAGAACAATGGCAACGATGCCAAAAAGCCCTTAGATCAGCCGCGGCCACCAGCAAGAAACCCCTGGTTTGATGAGGAATGCCGACAGATGTTCACAGCCAAGAACGAGGTTTACAAGGCTAAGTGCGGGTGAAGACGAGAGCTGCCATTGAGCTTTATTGGCAGAGAAGAAGGGAAGAACACCGGCTTTTCAGAAAGAAGAAAAAAGAGCAAGAAAAGCGAGGATATAGAGAAGTGCCACTCCAGGAACGATGTTCGCAAGTTTTACCAAAGTGTAAAACGTCAAAGCCAAGGATACAAAGCTCGAACAGAATCCTGTCGAGATGAACAAGGAAATATCGTAGTTGAGACACAGTCGATGCTGAGGATATGGAGGAACCACTTCTGCAGACTGGTAAACGACGATGACGAACAACATTCCTCTGTCAGGTAGAACGAATCATTTAATATTGGCAACAGCAGCGAAAACTGACAAACACCCGACCTAAGTGAAGCAAGGATAGCAATATCCCGGAAATGAGAGCCTTCCCGCTGAGCTTTATAAAGCCGGTGGAGTTGACTTGGTAAGTAACATCCACCACCTGACAAACAAAATCTGGTCGGATGAAAGTATGCCTAAGGAATGGAACACCTGCATCGTTTGCCCGTTCCACAAAAAAGGAGACCCTCAGAACGCCAACTACAGAGGCATAAGTCTCCTCTTCATCGTCTACAAGTTCCAATCTGGCGTAATATGTGAACGCCTGAAACCGTTTACCAACAAACTGATCGGTTTTAGGCCAGGAAAGTCCACAAGTAATCGAATTTTCACACTTCGGCAGATCCAGGAAAAAAACCCAAGAAGTCCAAATCGATACCCACCACCTATTTATCGATTTCAAAGCCGCATAGGACAGCATTTATAGAGACGAACTATACAGAGCCATGTCTAGTTTTGGTATAAAGCCCAATCTCGTCCGTTTGTGTAGGATGACGATGGAGAATTCTTGCTGCACCATCAAGGTCAGAAACGACCTCACCGACACATTCGATACCAAAAAAGGATTTAGGCAATGCGACGCACTGTCATGTGATTTTTTCAATCTGATTCTTGAGAGGATTGTGCAAAACTCCAAAGCCAACACCAGAGGCACAATTTTCCAAAAGTCGGTGCAACTACTAGCATACGCTGACGATATTGACATCATTGGTAGGACTCAACGTGATGTCATAGCCACGTTTGCTAGTATAGAGAAGGAAGCGGCGAAAATGGTTTTAGCAGTAAATGAGGGTAAGACAAAGTATATGCTGTCAACACGAAAGGACACAGAACATCGACGAATTTGAAAGAACGTCACCATTGACAGATATAACTTTGAGGTAGTACGGGACTTTGTCTACCTCGGCTCCGCTATCAACTCTGAAAACATCTCGTCAGAAATTAAACGAAGAATTACTCTTGCCAACCGCTATTTCTTCGGGCTAAGAAGGCAATTTAGTAGTAAAGCCCTCACTCGAACTACTAAGGAGATATAAGACCCTGATCATCCCAGTCCTGCTCTACGGCGCTGAAGCATGGACCGTATCAAAAGCGGATGAAGAAATCCTTGGTAGATTCGAGAAAAAAATTCTTCGAAAAATCTTCGGTCCCGTTTGCGATGACGGGCTATGGAGACGAAGATTCAACCACGAACTATACGAGCTGTACAGCGACTTACCCCTGTTCAAAAAACTCCGCATTGAACGTTTAAGATGGCTAGGACATGTGGAACGAATGGACAACAATACTCCGGCTCGCAGAGTCTTCGGTTCCCAGCCAGACGTCGGACGCAGTAGAGGAAGACCTCGCCTTAAGTGTCACGCACAAGTAGAAACCGACCTAAACCAACTTGGAGTGCGCAACTGGAGGCAGTTAACTTAGGACCGGGCTATTTGGAGAGGCATGATGGTTGAGGCACAGGTTCATTCCGGACTGTAGTGCCATCTAAGTAAGTAAGTAAGGTCGTACCAGCCTGTTTCGTCAAATATTGATATTTGTCTATTTTTTGTTTCCATTTTAAGGATTCACTTTCATTATCTCGAGTCCCTTTGTTTTCGAATAAAACGTAAATAAGGACCAATAGATGTTGCTGTTGGAATTCTGGATTTATTTCTAAATTTCCAAAAATCAACAAATTTCAAAGCATGCAATATTTTCCTCAAACTAAGAATAACCGCGATTGTCAATTATGTTGAAAAAAAAGGTCCAGATTATAGGTCCGGGCAATATTGTCATTCCTGACTCTTATGGAATTTTACAGATTTTTACTTATTGCCGTTCCCGTACGCAAATATTTGTAAAAGAGAGGGCAAATGACAGAGCAAAACACCATCCCCCGTATTAATAAACGCTGATTAGCTAATCAATAACTAACATCCCCATAAGAAATACTCGCGCAAATGTCAAAAGTTAGACACTGATTAGCTTATCAGCGTTTATTAATAACGGGGTATCTCTCGATAAAAATCTGTAAAATAAAATCAACCGCCATAAAAATCAACCGCAGAGAGCTCTGTTGGTAAGAATAAGCGAACTGTCAGTTGCTATCAGAAAGTGACAAGACGTTTGTTTTGACATGTCATGTGTCTTATGTCATTTGTTCTTTAAAAGCCACACGAAATGAAAAGAAACTTTGCTATAATTTACCTAAATCCGTTTTCATACTTTTCAGGAAATTAATCTCCACGAAATTTGAGAACTTTCTAATTTTTACTGCAAAAGTACGCGAACAGACTTATTAGGGAATAGAATTCAAAACAAAACTCCGTCCACTAGGAAACACTATTTCCCTGCATTCGTTTATTTTTTTTTTATTCCGTTTGTATTTCGGGAGTAATGGGGGTGGCAATGAAAAATGGCCGTTGTACCCGGCACTCTACTACTGTGCGCCACTGGTGTGGGGGTGGGGGTATGAGGGCTACTTCCACCTTCTACTACTGGACCTAATCTAAAAATCGATAACGAACAGAATACTCATCTCATTGTCGTTGTCGACGTGGTATGGTGTATACGAACATCGTTTGTCCTTTCTCTATCCGAGACTCACTTATGGCGCACTCCCTCTCTCTCTATCTTTGACGAATTCTGTGTTTGGGATGCTGGCTGTCGTAGTCGTTGTTGTGCGGTGTTTTGTGTTCGTTTGTTGGTCGTTGGTGTTGCTAGCTACACGCGTTGTTTCTGGTGCACAATGGTAGGCAGCTGATGCTCCTGATGTCGTATAACAACAAACTACACCCCCAAACCAGACCGATATGGTGTACGTGGGGGTTTTGCTTTCATTTTCACATGACATTGCCATCCCTTTTCAACCGTTCCCCCAAGGGATTCGTGCCGCAAATGGCCGCTTTATATGCAGTATATATGGAAAATGGGTGGGGGGCAGAATGGGGGGCTTCGCCCGGCTGAGTATTTTGTATTTTTGCTGCAAAAAAAAAGTGAGGGACATGGTGCGGTCGCTTGTCAGGATGGAAAATTCGCCATGCCCTTTAACTATTGTCTGTTGGAAAAAATTATCCTGATGCGGGACCATTCCGCTGTTCCGCATTGTTTTCGCCTCTGAATGGAATTATACGATATTCGCGATGAAATTAAAGGTTCCGCCGAAGCGCAAATCGATGGAAGCATGGTGAAGGGAAGGGGTAGCATGCAGCAGATAGTAATTCGGTGTATGTGTGTGGATGTGTGGTTTGTGGGTGCATCGTGCGGGATAGCCGGTGGAAGAAGGACTACTACAAGACCATAACAATTGCATTAAATTTCATTTATTATTCAAGTTTTTGCTCGTGATGAACAGCAAATGAAAATTCCCTATCAGAGGAGCAGATATGGACTTGAGCGTAGTCATAGATGAGGGAAAACATTTTTTTTTGAAATCCCACTGCAGGGCATTGGAGTCTCATATGTACACATAGATGCATGAAATTTTAATGAACCTATAGCGTGTGCAAAGGAGTTTAACGTGAAAATATATGTACCAACCGCTCGGCTGTGCAGTCCTCTAAGATTCGTCCTTTAAAGCGATAGAATGTGGCCGCCTCTGAAATGGAGAATGACAGATCGTTGGCAGTTAGAATGGTCGGAAGATGGTCAAGGATAACGTATTGTGTGATATGAAAATGGTCATGTTTTCCTGGAGGCCTTAGTACTTAGATTGAGTGAAGTCATCTTGTCTTCCGTTTACTTCGTTGGAATGTCCTTTTCTCCTTTTTTTGGGGTGTCAAGATGCTTTATGTTCAATTACTTACATGCTAACTTCATGTTATCCTGCGATCAAGTAGGAAAGGTGGTCTCTGATGCTCTAAGATTATCGTACAACACTTGACATATGAAAGCAAAATATTTGTGGGGATTTGCCTCTTATTCTTGTCAGGATGTGAGCTAAAAATCCATCTCATCAAACTGACGTTGATAGATTATGACTTTTCTAATGAAAAAATGGGGAACTCGGTCCATCAGAAGGCAGATACTTATTTAAGTGGCAGTTACAGTGAACCTGGGCCCCAAACCAACATGCCTTTCCAATTAGTCCGGTCATTATTTCAAAACATTTACAACATGTCTTCACGAGCTAAGCAGACTCAACTGCCTTTCCCGAACAACAATGAAAAGAAGACATCGGAGCGATTGCAACTTGTCCATTCTGACATCTGCGGACCAATGCGGACACAATCTCTTGGAAATGCGAGATACTTTATAACGTTCATAGATGATTTCTCGCAGAAGATTTTCGTATACTTTTTGAAACGAAAAAAAAAAAACGAAACACTTGATGCCTTTAAGGAATTCAAATCTTTAGCTGAGACTCAAACTGGCAATATGCCCAAGACGTTAAGGACAGATAATGGCATGGTAGTGTTTAAGGGTAGTGATGCGATTACATGAGAATACAAGCGTTCCCACTCTAGCCTCTCACTATCAACTCCTACTCTCACCTCCAAGCTGGTGAAAACAAGGGCCTGGCCCTCCAGGTTGGGGCTTGTGCCGTCGAGGTAACTTCCCGACCATTGAAAAAAAATTAGTTATGAGAGAGTCACAACCAGCCTCGGAGAATGAAACTCCTCATATGGCGACAAGACCCGGAACGTCAATGGACTTTGATATGAGAGTATGTACCTGGAATGTACGAAGACTCTGCACCCTGGGTGCTATTCAAAAACTTCAATCTGTCCTCACGCAGTACAAGACAGATATAACCGAAATCCAGGAGATACGATGGATAGGATCAGGTATAATGAAGAGAAAAAGTTGCGATATTTATTACAGCTGCAACAAAAGATTGCACGTATTACGATGCAGATTTGTCGTGGGAAATCGGCTTAGGACAAAAGTCATTGACTTCAAGCCGATAAGTGATCGCCTTTCTGTGATCAGCATCAAAGCTACGTTCCAAAACATAAGCCTAATATGTGCACACGCCTCTACCGACGCGACGAGGCTGAAGATCCCATCAAGGAGGAGTTTTATGACCTCCTGGAGGGAGCCAACGGAGCTTGTCCGAAGTATGATGTAAAAGTTTTGCTCGGGTATTTTAATGGTAAAGTCGGAAAGGAAAACATCTCTGGCGGTTGAGTTGGTAAGCACAGAATCCACGAAACGACAACAGACAACGCCAACGGCTACCGACTAACAGATTTTGCAGCAACTCGTAATAAGGTGATAAGTAGCACTAGGTTCCCAAAGCTAAGAATCCACACAGCAACCTGCCGCTCTTCAGGCGGTCGAACCGCCAACCAAATCGACCATCTGCTAATCGATGCGAGGCACGCATCCAACATCCTCGACGTACACACATTCCGAGGGGCAAACGTCGACTCTGACCATTTTCTTGTCGCGGCTAAATTCAGAGTTCGACTGTCCAACGAGAAGAAGCTGTGAACTGCCCAGACGAAGAAAATCGACGTTGGGTGCCATAGCACACCTCGAGTAGCCAGAGCCTACATTGAGCGCCTGAGTATGAAACTATCCTCTGTGCACTCACCTACCATAGACGCCAACAATCAGTGGTGCCAGTATCGCGACATCATTAAGGAGTTAGCCGAAACCACTGTAGGGTACCAGCCACCGCCGAGAAAGAGCCCGTGGTATGATGATTAATGCGTGTACAGGAAAAAGGTGACAGGAGATGCACACAAGAAAGCGCTGCAGCGCAAAACAAGGGCAGCGTGAGAAGAGTATAGAGCCAGGAGAAGGGAGGAAAAGAAGACACTGCGTAGAAAAAAGAGAGCCTGTGCAGCCTCCCAGCTGAAGGAGATCGAAGAGTCGCCAGAGGTTTTATAAAAAAAAGCCAAGCAACTGGCTGCTGGCTACAAAACCGGAACGCAGGCTCTTCGAGACAGCAAAGGAAACCTAGTCACCGAAGCGCAGGGAATAGAGTAGATGAGTTTAAGCAGCATTTCCAACAGCTACTATGTGGGCATCATGTAGAGAGAGTGCTAGGGCAAGAAGAGAACCCACGTCCAGTCAATGATGAACTAGTTCCACCACCTAGTATAGAAGAAGTTGGCCTAGCTATAAAAATGCTTAAGAACAACAAGGCCTCAGGCTCTGATGGCCTACCAGTGGAGCTTTTTAAATAAGGTGGTGATGTTTTGGTAGGGAGCATGCACCGAATGATCAACCAAGTACTGGACTATCAGCACCATATGCTCCATCTACAAAAAAGGCGATCCTATGTCTTGCAAGAACTATCGAGGCATATCCCTGCTTAATGTCGCATACAAGATCCCATCCAACGTACTATGTGAACGTCTAAAACCGTTCTGCAACACACTAACCGGCCGGCAGATCGACTATAGACCAAATTTTCACACTGAGGTAAAACCTGGAAAAGACCAACGAAGACCAATTCAAAACTCATCACCTATTCATCGAATTCAAAACCGCGTATGATGGCATACATCGTCAGGAGCTCTATAGGCAATGGCCGAATTCGGAATCCCGGCAAAACTGATTCAGTTGTGTCGCGTGACGCTGGAAAACATGCGATGCAACATGCAGTTTGGAAGTAGCTCCTCCGAACTATTTCATACATGCACCGGATTTCGGCAAGGAGAAGCGCTATCATGTGACTTCTTTAATCTCGCACTGGAGCAGATAGTGCACAGGGTAGGTGTCAACACGAAAGGCACTATTTTCAACAGGTCCGCCCAGCTACTGGGCTATGCGGACGATATTGACATCATCGGTCGCTCCCAACATGCCGTGATAAAAGCCTTCACGGAGATTGGAGAACAGGCGAAATTCGTTGGCCCTGAAGTAAATGAGGACAAGACTAGGCACATGTTAGAGAGTTCACCTACCTTGGAATAAACATAGACTCCATGAATGACACCCTAGTGGAGATCCAGCGAAGAATTACCGTAGGAAACCGTTGCTACTTTGGTTTGGCGAAACAACTGGGTTCAGAACTCTTAACTCGAAGGACGAAATGTGTGCTCTACAAAACCCTAATCCTGCCAGTTCTGCTTTATGGGGCCGAGTGCTGAACGATAAGCAAGAAGGGAGAGCTGATACTGGGCTCCGTCGAAAGAAAAATACTTCGGCGGATTTTTGGTCCTGTGCACGAGGAGGGGGAATGGAGGAGAAGATACAACCGCGAACTCTATGAGCTGTACCAAGATGTGGATGAAGTCTAAAAAGCCAAAACACGTCGACTACATTGGCTCGGCCACATCGAATGGACAGTAGTGCTCCAGCTAAGAGGATCTTCGAATCCCAGCCTCTAGGTGCGAGAAGGCAAGGAAGACCGAACCTCCGTTTCAAAGACCAAGCCATCGCGGATGCCAGATCGCCAGTAAAAAGCTCCGCTGGTAAGCCATCAGGGCCTGTGGCCTTTTTGTTCTTTAGCTCTTTATAGCTAGGCCAACTTCTTCTATACTAGGTGGTGGAACTAGTTCTTCATTGACTGGACGTGGGTTCTCTTCTTGCTATGATTCCCACATAGCAGCTGTTGGAAATGCTGCTTAAACACATCTACTCTATTCCCTGCGCTTCGGCGGCCAAGTTTCCTTCGCTGTATCGAAGAGCCTGCGTTCCGGTTTTGTAGCCAGCAGCCAGTTGCTTGGCTTGGCGACTCTTCGATCCCCTTGAGCTGGGAAGCTGCTTAAGCTCTCTTCTTTCTACGCAGGGTCTTCTTTTCCTCTCTTCTCCTGGCTCTATACTCTTCTCTCGCTGCCCTTGTTTTGCGCTGCCGCTCTTGTGTGCATCTCCTGTCACCTTTTCCCTGTACACGCATTAATCACCATACCACGGGCTATTTCTCGGGGGTGGCTGGTACCCTACAGTGGTTTCGGCTAACTCCTTGATGATGTCGCGATACTGGCACCACTGATTGTTGGCGTCTATGGTAAGTGAGTGCACAGAGGATAGTTTCATACTCAGGCGCTCACTGTAGGCTCTGGCTACTCGAGGTGTGCTATGGCACCCAACGTCGAATTCCTTCTTCTGGGCAGTTCACAGCTTCTTCTCGTTGGACAGTCGAACTCTGAATTTAGCCGCGACAAGAAAATGGTCAGAGTCGACGTTTGCCCCTCGGAATGTGTGCACTTCGAGGATGTTGGATGCGTGCCTCGCATCGATTAGCAGATGGTCGATTTGGTTGGCGGTTCGACCGTCTAGAGAGCGCCAGGTTAATGTGCGGATCCTTAGCCTTGGGAGCCTAGTGCTACTTATCACCGTATTACGAGTTGCTGCAAAATCTGTTAGTCGGTAGCCGTTGTCTGTTGTCGTTTCTCGGATTCTTTGCATACCAAATAAACCGCCAAAGATGTTTTCCTTTCCGACTTAAGCATTGAAATCCACGAGTACAACTTTTACATCATACTCCGGACAGGCTCCGTTGGCTCCCTCCAGGAGGTCATAAAACTCCTCCTTGATGGGATTTTTAGCCTCGTCATGTCGGTAGAGGCGTGTGCACGTATTAGGCTTATGTTTTGGAACGTAGTTTTGATGCGGATCGCAAAAGGCGGTCACTATTCGCTTGAAGTCAATGACTTTTGTCCTAAGCCGATTTCCCACGACAAATCTGCATCGTAATACATGCAATCTTTTGTTGCAACTGTAATAAATGTCGCAACTTTTTCTCTTCATTATACCTGAGCCTATCCATCGTATCTCCTGGATTTCGGTGATATCTGTCTTGTACCATGTGAGGACAGATCCAAGTTTTTGAGAAGCACCCGGGGTGTAGAGTCTTCGTACATTCCAGGTACATACTCTCATATCGTAGTCCATTGACGTTCCGGGTCTTGTAGCCATATGAGGAGTTTCATTCTCCGAGGCTAGTTGTGACTCTCTCATAACTATTTTTTTTCCATGGTCGGGAAGTAACACCGACGGCACAACCCCCAACGTGGAGGGCCAGGCCTTTGCTTTGGCCCTAGGACAGCGGGCCGGATATACCGATGTCAGTAACCCATTTTGGGATATGAGCGCTGCCGTTGACCCATTCAGGGCTCCTCCGCCACCGACTCTTTTCCAACACCCTGGCTCAGTGTTGGAAATCCCTATAGACCTGGTGTTCAAATATGTCGAAGCAGCTCATATAGGTATTTCACTACCAGTTCGATCTAACTGGAGCTGTAGGCGCCACCGTTGACTCCATCTAGGGAATTCCTCCGCTGCCGCCTGAGAGTGAGTGCCTTAGTGAGGGGATACTCCTCCTACCTCTCTCGTTCTCAGCCACCAACGACCTTCGACAGGGGTTTGTTACCCCATCTCCAGTCGAGGTACTAGGAACCCACCAGTCACCAGCTGCAGCGTGGGGGTGAGAGTAGGAGTCTATAGTGAGAGGCTGAGTGAGGACGCTTGTGTTCTCATGTACTCGCATCACTACCCTTAAACACCGGCGCACTCACCTCTACCGTGCGGATAAGGGCAATTTGGCTTAAAAATGGAGTTCCACCCCGATTCCTTGTGGAATTGATTGAGTACAATTTTATCCGTGTAGGTTTTGGGTAATCTAACAATACTTGAACTCCTTTCCAACGGTAACCGTCAGTTTGTAGGAGACCACTTAGCTCACAACAAAGTGGGCGATCAACCAAAAACAGCCAAAACGCAAAACACAACAAAACTTTTGACAGATACATCATGCTTTAATGAGATTTTTTATTAAAAAAAAAAGACAACGTAAGCGCTACGATCTCGGCTTCTATAAAATCAAAAAAAAGGTTCACTTCAAACACTGCTTCCAAGAATCCATCGTTTCGAGATGAAAAGACAATTTTGCGATGTCTCTGTCATCTGCCCATCTCGCCTGAAATCCTGTATCCATGACTGCGTTCGACAAGTGAGCAAAATATCGAATTACTTCAACAAATTGAATTGTCGGAGGACAAATCTGTCATAACCAATGAGAAGTCTACGTCGTCGTCTCGAAGGGACTCATGTTGCTACAGGTGTTGCATTCACTGAATGTATTCCTTACACAACTACGAGGGTTTTTTATTTATTTAAATTTATGTAGGCATTTTGGATACAATTAGCATACGCAGCAGGTGTTAAGAACCGAACATCACCTTCGACCCTGGTTATGGCGGGGGTTGATAAGCGAAGGATCCTTATGAAAATGAATATGCGAACACTTGTTTCTATAGAAGGTGTATACATCCTTCGGCGCTGAAGAACAGGAGGGTTGATGCAATTTGAATTTTTTTTGATTGTGTTGTTGAACACGCCCGTCGGGGATTGTGTTTTGTGGTCTGATAAAAACGGAGTTTTATGTGAAAGGTGACTGAAATAATTTAGTAATTTCCATAACAGATAACCGAGCTTTCGACAAAAAGTTTTCAAAAACTACGTGACTCTCTCACATCGAACAGTGACCTGGTTTAGTTTGACGTTTAAGAAAACTTCACGGAATATGGGAAGCACATCTTTTCGAAAAAGGTACTTGCAGAGGTCATTACATTGCCACTTTTGAAGGGAAGGATTCTTTGTCCATTTATTTAGTCAGATTTGTAAGTATAATCACGAATTGCTTGACGTATTATCGATTAAAGTTCCAATGAACAAAAATTCCTATTCGGATGGAATTTGCTGTGACAGCTAGTCTGTCAGCCATTTTGTTGAATGTGTGGATTACAGGTGTGGAGTATATCAATATATGTCCATTACGCGATTATACAAAATACCGGCAGGGATGATTTAAGTCAAAACCAGAAAAATCTAAATTGGGATAAGCTGGTGAAAGAAGGACTAAAACCAAAATATTTTGTTAAATGTACCAGAATTATCGACTTTTAAGATGACAACTTTTATAAGAAACAGATTTAGCAGAATCTTATGCATGAACGACGAGACCTTATGGTACATATTCACTGGCCTTCAGCTCGCACTCTAAGTGTATCTTTAAGACTGTTGCTACCGCGTTTCAGCCTTAATACACTCATCAAAGCCTAATTTGATATTAAACATATGAGAAGGCTACAATCCGCTGTGCGGATCGTTGAATACCCTATCCCATCCTATCCATAAAACTAAAATCCCAAAAAAAAGTGGGCATGGCTAAAAATACGATGTGGATAAAATAGAAAAAATGATATAGTGACAACTAAATCTTCAGACTGCTTACAAAACACTTTTACGGTTCTACAAAAGACTAGGTTTTCTCCTTCATATGTTATGGGGTAGTGTATAAAAATGGTTTTTATATAAAAACGCCCCCGAAAAGTGGGCGTGGGTTAAAATAGTATAAAGACGAAATGTTCATATTAATAATGTTAATGATTCTGCATCAAAAAATTTTTCGAAAAATTTAAAATTTGACCGAAAACAGTTTTTTATTGAAAACGCCCCCAAAAAGTGGGCGTGGCAAGAAACATTATAAGAACGAAATATAGATATTACGATTCTCTAAATATGCTGTTCAGACACTTTTTTAAAATTCCTTACGAATTTGCCAAAAATTACGTTTTTCTAAAAAGGGGGCGTGGCAGTGGGCGGATTTCAAAAATTTTTACACTTGTTCTGGTGACTCGAACAAGGATCCTATATACCAAATTTCATTATCCTAGCTCAAAATTTAAGGCCCAAAAATCGGTGACGAACAGACAGACGGACGGACGGACACACGGACGGACGGACGGACGGACGGACGGACAGACAGACATGGCTAATTCGACTCAGCTAGCGATTCTGAGCCGATCCATATACTTTGAGGTATATGTAGCAAAATTATTTCTCTATGTTACAAACTATGTATCAAAACTAATATACCCCCCTATGGGATAGGGTATAAAAACCTCATATACGGGCTTAGTGGAGAGGTAGCTTGTACGATGAACCGCCGCGTAGCAACAGCAACATTTCTATGACTTGCGACACAGTCCGGACTACCAACATGCACCTCCAATTAGCCCGGACCCTAACTAACTGACTCCAGTTTGGCACTTTAAGACGGTTGAGGTCGGTTTCATTTTCGCCACTTATGACGAGGTCTTCCTCTACTGCGTCCGACATCTGGCTGGGAATCGAAGACTCTGCGAGCCGGAGTATTGGCGTCCATTCGTTTTACATACCCTAGCCAATGCAGAGTTGTTTGACAAGTGGCATGTCGCTGCACAGCTCGTATAGTTCTTAGCTGAATCTTCCTCTTAAAAACCCATCAACGCAAACGGGACAGGAGATTTTTCGAAGAATTTTCCTCTCGAATCGGCCAAGGATTTCTTCATCCACTTTTGATACGGTCCATGCTTCAGCGATAGAGGACTGGTTTGATCAGGGTCATATCTAGGATCCCCATAGTTGTTCGAGTGAGGGTTTTTCTACTAAATTGCCTTCTTAGCCCGAAGAAACAACGGTTGGCCAGAGTAATTCTCTGTTTAAACTCGGACGAGATGTTGTTGTCAGAGCTCATAGCGGAGCCGAGGTAGACAAAGTCCCGTACTACCTCAAAGTTATATCTGTCAATGATGACTTTCTGTCCAATTCGTCAATGTTGTGTGTCCTTTCTTGTTGACAGCATACACTTGGTCTTACCCTCATTTACTGCTAAACCCATTTTTAACGCTTCCTTCCCTTTACTGGCAAACGTGGCTGTAACATCATGTTGCGTCCGACCAATGATGTCAATATCGTCGGCGTATGCTAGTAGTAGCACCGATTTTTGGAAGATTGTGCCTCTGGTGTTGGCCCGGGAGTGGGAGTCAAGAATGAGATAAAAAAAGTCACATAAGAGGGCTCGTTAGTACCCAGGGCCTAGCTTCCTCACAACCATTCATGTGTGCGTGTGTACTTCTACACGATGGCGGGACCTCTTATTTTATGACGACTCCGAACGGCTATGTTGAGATAGATAACCTATTTTCGACAATTTTCGGATGATTTGCCAGATCATCAAGAGAGGAGGGCCAGTGAAAAAGCATTTAGTTGGTGCTACGGCTGGGAATCGAACCCAGACCTTCTGCGCGGCAGTTCATCGCACTAACCATCGCGCCACTGAGCCCTCGAGTTCGTCCCTTTATGGTATCGAATGTATCGGTGAGGTCGCTTCCAACCCTGATGGAGTCGTGAGAATTCTCCATCGTCATCCTGACAGATGGTAGAGTTTGGTGGTGGGTATCGATTTGGACTTCTTGGGTTTTTTTCCAGAATCTGCCGAAGTGTGAAGAATTGGTCTGTTGTGGACTTTCCTGGCCTAAAACCACATTGATAAGGTCCGTTCAGGTTGTTGATAAATGGTTTCAGGCGTTCACATATAGTTCACATATAGGCAGATAGGATCCTTTGGGCGATGTTGAGGAGACTTATGGCGCTGAGGTTGGCGCAGTTCTGAGCGTTTCCTTTTTTGTAGATCGAGCAAACGATGTTGAGGTTCCATGCACACTTTTATAGATAGATATGTCTATGTCAGTTCTGTGCGGTCTATAGTTCAATTCAAGCAATTCGGTGCGGATTTTAAAAATGAGACGCATTTCCACAATTGAGAATCTGCTATCGAAGTAATTATTTGATCCTAGGGAGTAATGTAGCTGCCTAAATATTAATCTTGTCGATGATGATCTCGCTCGATCAATGCAACTTTGGTACAATCTGTTATCTACAGCAGATATACAATCATAGAATAAATAATTCCATTCATCCACATTGCTTATATACAGAGTCAGAGGGCAAGTCAAAACGGTGAATGACCGCGAGAGAAAGCAACTTTAAGAATTTGTTTTTGATGATTTGTGCTGCTTTACTTAACTTAAGTGGCGCTACAGTCCGGGATGAACCTGGGCCTCAACCAACATGCCTCTCCAATCAGCCCGGTCCTTAGCTAACTGCCTCCAGTTGCGCACTCCAAGTTGGTTGAGGTCGGTTTCTACTTGTGCGCGCCAATTAATGCGAGGTCTTCCTCTACTGCGTCCGACGTCTGGCTGGGAATCGAAGACTCTGCGAGCCGGAGTATTGGTGTCCATTCGTTCTATATGTCCTAGCCATCTTAAACGTCCAATGCGGAGTTTTTTGACCAGGAGTATGTCGCTGTAGAGCTCGTATAGTTCGTGGTTGAATCTTCGTCTCCATAGCCCGTCAACGCAAACGGGACCGAAGATTTTTCGAAGAATTTTCCTCTCGAATCTACCAAGGATTTCTTCATCCGCTTTTGATACGGTCCATGCTTCAGCGCCGTGGAGCAGGACTGGGATGATCAGGGTCTTATATAGGATCTCCTTAGTAGTTCGAGTGAGGGCTTTACTACTAAATTGCCTTCTTAGCCCAAAGAAACAGCGATTGGCCAGGTAACTCTTCGTTTGATTTCTGACGACATGTTGTTGTCAGAGTTAATAGCGGAGCCGAGGTAGACAATGCCAATGGTGGCGTTCTGTCCAATTCGTCGATGTTGTGTGTCCTTTCGTGTTGACACCATATACTTAGTCTCTCCCTCTTTTATTGCTAAACCCATTTTTGCCGCTTCCTTATCTCTACTAGCAAACGTGGCTATGACATCACGTTGAGTCCTACCAATGATGTCAATATCGTCGGCGTATGCTAGTAGTTGCATCGCTTTTCGGTGCCTCTGGTGTTGGCTCGGGAGTTTTGCACAATCCTCTCAAGAATCAAATTGAAAAAGTGACATGACAGCGCATCGCCTTGCCTAAATCCTTTTTTGGTATCGAATGTGTCGGTGAGGTCATTTCTGAGCCTGATGGTGCAGCGAGAATTCTCCATCGTCATCCTACACAAACGGACGAGTTTGGGCGGTATACCAAAAGTAGACATGGCTCTGTATAGTTCGTCTCTATAAATGCTGTCGTATGCGGCTTTGAAATCGATAAATAGGTGGTGGGTATCGATTTGGACTTCTTGGGTTTTTTCCAGAATCTGCGGAAGTGTGAAAATTTGATCGATTGTGGACTTTCCAGGCCTTTCCACACTGATAAGCGCCGATCAGGTTGTTGGTAAACGGTTTCAGGCGTTCACATATTACGGCAGATAGGATCTTGTAGGCGATGTTGAGGAGACTTATGCCTCTGTAGTTGGCGCAGTTCAGAGGGTCTCCTTTTTTGTGGATCGGACAAACGATGCTGAGGTTCCATTCTTCAGGCATGTTTTCCACCGACCAGATTTGGCTTATGAGTTGGTGGATGTTGCTTACCAAGTCATCTACGCCAGCTTTATAAAGCTCAGCGGGAAGGCCGTCATTTCCGGCGGCCTTAGTAAGCTTGAGTTTAGATATTGCTATCCTCACTTCACTTATGTCGGGTGGTTGGCAGTTTTCTCTGCCGTTGCCAGTATTAAATGGTTCGTTCTGCCTGACAGCGGAATGTTGTTCGTCATCGCCGTTTAATAGTCTGCGGAAGTCGTTCTTCCATAGCCTCAGCATCGAATGTGTCTCAACTACGATATTTCCTTGTTCATCTGGACAGGATTCTGTTCGAGCCTTGTATCCTTGGCTTTGACGTTTTACACTTTGGTAAAACTTGTGAACATCGTTCCTGGAGTGGCACCTCTCTATATCCTCGATCGCGCGTTTTTCTTGCTCTTTTTTTCTTCTTTCTGAAAAACCCATGTTCTTCCCTTCTTCTTTGCCTATAGAGCTCAATGGCAGCTGTCGTCTTCACCTGCAGATTAGCCTTGTAGGCCTCGTTCTTGGCTTGGCATGTGTCGGCATTCCTCATCAAACCAGGGGTTTCTTGCTGGTGGCCTCGAGAAACCTAGCACATCAGTTGCGGCTGATCTAATGGCCTGTTTGCATCGTTGCCATTGCTCTTCGACATTCGATGCTGGTGGTATGGTGTTGATCGAGAGGTTAAGGGATACGCGTTGTGCGAAGGTCTTGGCGGTCTCTTGCGATTGCAGTCTTCCGACATTCAATTTTTTCACAATATTTCTGGTTTGTTGTGGCGAGTTTTATCCGCATCCTTACCTTGGCTACAACAAGGTAGTGGTCCGAGTCGAAGTTGGCCCCTCGGAATGTTCGGACATCCAAAATACTGGATGCGTGCCCCTGGTCTATCGCAATGTAATCAATTTGCTTGACGGTTCGTTGATCTGGACATCGCCATATCCCCTTATGGACATCGTGGTGAGAAAACCGTGTGCTGGCTATTATAACATTTCGTTCCCTAGCGAAGTCAACTAGCCCAAGTCCATTGCCAGACGTTTTGTCGTGTAGGCTGTGTTTTCTGACAATACTGCTTAAGGTGTCTTGTGTTCCTACCTTTGCATTAAAATCTCCCAACACGATATTTGCCAAAAGAAGTCATACGATGTTGTTTGGCCCTTCAGAATATCGGTTGTGGCTCGCGCAGTGTTTGCCGTTGCTCCATCCTGTTGGAACCACATGCCCTCCAGTCCTAATTCGTTCAATTGCGGCGGATAAAACTCGGTTAACATGGCCCTATAGCGTGCACCGTCCACTGTTGTCATTTGACCAGCGGCGTTCTCGAAAAAAATGAGCCGATGACTCCTCCAGCGTGAACAGCGCACCATGCAGTGACTTTGAGCGGGTTTAATGGCTCCTCGTGCATTACTCGTGGAGTTTCGGTGCCTCAGAAGATATAGTTTTGCTTTTTCACGTACCCGCTGATGTGGAAATGAGCCTAATCGCTCATTATGATTTTGGTCGAAAAAAGGTCCACTTCGCCCTCGAGATTGAGAATGGCTTGAGCGTAGGTTACACGCGTTTGGTGGTCGACAGGCAGCAGCTGATGCACGGACTGGACTTTGTACTGGAACATGCTCAAGTCTTTCACCAAAATTCGCCTTAGGGACGACCGGCTGATGGCTAGTTTCGAGTCACCGCGTCTGGTCGATGTTTCCGGCGACAGCTCGACATCCTCGGCAACAGCGACGGTATTCTCGGCACAACGGCCTCTCCGGGGCCTGCCACTCTTGGCAACGTTGGTCCCATACTCTTCAAGGTTGGTGGCCAAACGGAGCAGTGTTTGCGCAATCGGTGTTGGACGGCCGGGGAATCGGCGACGGAATTCGCGCTTGCCGCGTTCTTGGGGAGTGTATCGCTTCATGGCTTGTTCACTTGTATTCTACATCTGTCTAGTCCACAAATGTCAAAACATATTTGACATTGGCTGCCATTTGCAAAAAAGAGCATCTTCCAATAGGGTGATCTCTCTTGGCCCACCTTGTACTTCGGTAGTCGCTCATTGGTTTTGTCGAGGAGCTTGTATAAGCAGTCCTTCGATATAACATTGTTTTCCTCCGTAGGGGCTTGAGCGCATATAAGGCTTTTATAGATATATTTTTTATTTCGTTTTAAGTTAACAAATAAAGCTTATTGCCGCACAATTTACATACAGAGATATGATACAATATATCTTTCTACTGGGGAATAATTAAATTAAATTAAACATTTTTATACTATTTTGAAGAAAACAAATCTTTGAGGAAACAACGAAAGGAAAAACCTCAATTCAAAAAAAAAAAAAAAAAAAAAACAAATGAATAAATAAATAAATAAATAAATAAATAAATGAATAAATAAATAAATAAATAAATAAACAAATAAATAAATAAATATATAAATAAATAAATAAATAAATATACATGTATAGGTAAAATAGTAAAGATACAAAATAAAATAAATAAATAAATAAATACAACAAACTAATAAATAATGACTACAATTAATAATAATAAATAAAATAAATAACAACAAATATTTATGAACATTTAAATAAGTAATAAGAATAAGACAACAAATGAAATTATATGGATAGATAAATAAATAAATATAGAAATATAATAAATTAATACAAATAATTGAATTTACAATTAATGACAACAATTAATAATAATTAATTAATGTACTAGGTATTAAGGTTTAGCTCATTTATTAAATAATTATCTGAAAAATCGCATCTATTTCTAAATGTAACGCATAGTTTACGTATTCTGTCGGAGATCAATTCAACATTTGCTCTATTATGTAGGTCTACTGTGGAATGATGCCATGGAAGATCAAACATCATTTTTAATATTTTATTTTGTGAGATCTGGATTTTTTTAATATGACAAACAGCACAATTACCCCACACTTGACAACCATACAGGAAAATTGCTTGAAATATTACTTTGTGTATAATAACTTTGTTTTCATTTGATAACATTGCTTTTCTATTAACAAATGGATATAACATTTTGATTGCAATATTTATTTTTTTTAAAGTTCTAGCTATATGCTCTTTAAATGTTAGCTTGGTGTCAAGATGAATGCCAAGATACTTTATATAAGGCTCCCACTTAATTTGACGCCCAATTATTGCAAGCTGATTTGCAGGAAGAAAACAGGACTTTCTTTTTCTAGTACAAAAGATAGCCTGGATTTTACCTGCATTAAGCTTTATTTTCCATTTTGTGTAGTACTGTTCTAATATTTTCGCCGCATTATTAAGATTTGTCTCAATGTCCAGACCAAATTCATGCGACGAAAGTATCGCAGTATCGTCAGCATAAATAGCCGCTTCACATTCCGGCAGGCATGGAAAGTCCGATGTATATAAATTATATAAAATCGGACCAAGTACTGAGCCTTGTGGCACACCAGCATAAAAGTGAATTGTGTTAGACGCATTATTGTTGACATACACTCTAAAACAACGACTTGACAAAAAACTTTGGACAATTTTACAAATATAGATAGGTACATTAAAGTTTAGCATTTTATAAACAAGACCATTGTGCCATACAGAGTCAAATGCTTTCTCAATATCGAGCAATATCATACCAGTTGATTTGCCTATTGTCCGGTTTCTTTTAATGGTATTGCAAATTCTTAACACTTGATGGGACGTGCTATGATGGGGTCTAAATCCAAATTGTTCATTCGGAAATATTTTATTTTCCTCAATAAAATTTGACAATTTTTCTTTGAGTACTCTTTCATACATTTTACTTAAGCTGCTAAGAAGACTTATTGGTCTATAACTTTGAGGGCTGTCAGCTGGTTTTCCAGCTTTAAGTATAGGAACCACTTTCGCTTTTTTCCACGCATCTGGGAAGTACTGCAATTTTAAGCATGAATTAAACATAAAAGCCAAACATTTTATACCTATCTTTGGTAGTTTTTTTATGTAGATGTTTTTGACATTATCGATTCCACCTGTTTTTCTTATATTTAAATTTCTTATAAAGAAATGCATATCTGATTCAGATACAAACACATTTGAAGGTGTTTCTGAATCAAGGATATTGAAATGTTGCACTGCATTGTTTACAAGTGTATCTGTGTTTGCATCTCATAGGTGTTGAGATACAGCATGATTTTGTGAAAAATTAAAACCTAGTGCGTTGGCTTTATCAGTGTCTGTGTAATATGTTGTTATATTATTTTTAAGGCATGGAATTTGATTCTTTTTATTTTTAATGACTTTCATTATATTCCAAAAGGGTTTAGAGGATTTATCAAGTGATTGAAGTTTTGTATTCCATAGCTTGTTTCGATGGTTTTGAATACATTGAGATATTTCCTTGTTTAGTTGTGTAACTTGATCTCTGAAAAATGGTTGTCTGTATTTTTGCCAATTACGTCTATGCATGTTTCTTATTTTAATAAGCTCCAATACATGAGCAGGCATTTTAAAACAATAATGTTTTTCAGCAACTTTTGGGACACTAACATCAACTGATTCTAAAATGTGATCTGAAAATTGTTGGACAACAGTATCGACAACTTGTTTATTAGATATATTTTCAAGATTCGTATTCATAAATTGTAATTTTCTTTTTAATACACTACGGAATGTTTTCCAGCTAGCATTTTTAATGTCTTGGAAATATTGCACTTTTTTTACACCCGAAGAAAGAAGACGACAGAAAACAGGATTATGATCAGAGCTAAGCTCATTAAAAGCTATAGGTTGAGAAATAAGACTAGATTTGTTCGTTACAAATAGATCTAAGACAGACGGACTTCCACGAGAACTGGCAGGGACATAAGCAGGACTGGGAGGATACAAAACAGATATTGGTAATAAAATTGAAAGGTTCGACAGTACATTTCCCCATGAGTTTGCTCTAGTGCAGCCCCAGTCTCTATGCCTGCAATTAAGATCCCCTCCTACCACGAAATCGTTATTTGTGCTTAACATTTTTCTTAAATCAGTCTTAAATCGTACTTTTGTTTCTGTAGCAGACCTACCTCCAGGAAAATAAACACAAAATATGTTGATAGTTTTATTATTGCTCAACAATACTTCAATTCCCACATTTTCTATATAATGAGTTTGAACTTCAGGCAAAAGCTTATGCTGAATTGACCTCCTTATGAGAATTGCGATACCTCCACCTCTTCTACCATTTCTATCAACGCGATAGCATCTATAATTTGAGGTGGATATTTGAATATTAGACGTTAACCATGTTTCTGTGATTAGTGCTATATCAATTTGTTTACGATTTAGGAAGCTAATAAATTCAACATGTTTATTTCTAATACCTCTGGCATTCCATGTTACAATATTTAAATAGTTATCTATCACATTACTTGACATTGTTATACAAAAACTTACTAGCTAATTGTGCGACAACATTGAATTGATCTAATTTAGATTTACAGGAACCTAATTTTGTAATCATCTCCATAACAAGAGAGTTTAATTCATCCATAGTAAATAGATCAGCGCTTGAAGTGTACACATTGTTGGTGGGATTGTCGTTGTTGGCGTTTTTGGCCTTGGTGTGCATTGTAACAATGCGATGGCTAATGTCTTGGAAATATAAGACTTCTAGCCTAAGTCTGGCACTTATAACGAATCCGCATCCGAGTAGTCGCAATTTCTGCTCACTATAACACGGTCCATAGTAGATGTCACAGTTTTTCATCCTCTTTTTGCCTGGCCCAGCCCATTGTGTTTCCTGGATGGCAGTAATGTCTGCTTTAAAGGAACTTAGAGCTTCCAGTAGTTGTTCGCCTGCACCTCTCCTGTTTAATGTCTTCACATTCCAGGTGCAGATACGAATGTCGGTCGTTGTTTTGCGTTTAGCAGGGTCGTCAACAATAAAATCAGTCCTTTTGAAGGCTATTGGTTACTTCATAACCCCTATGCCTCAGGGCCATCAGTATCTACTAGGGGATTGCTGCCGTTGGCCTCTCTGTTCATCTCTGTTCAAGGGGCCTGACTTACCCTTGAGATTCCTAAATGACCTGCTGTCCGAATATGTCGAAGCAGCTCATATAGGTTCGCCTGAGGACATCTTGTTGGATATTCCGTGCCAAGCAGTCTGACCAGGTTTTTTTTTTATAGTGTGGCTGTTTTTCATCTAGTTACCAACACTCGCACTAATAAGTTTAGCAAGTCAAATCCGATTGGATGAGCCCACTTGGTACCACTTGAAGGTAAAATAAGAATAATTGATGTGTAGTCAAAGTTACAACGGCTGAGCATAGCCAAGTTAACGCCAATCAGAGTTTGCCCTCGTTCTCCAACATCCAACCATCAAAAATGGTTGCAATTGCCAAGATAAAAACCGTTTTTTCTAACGCACATTCCCCTACTCTATAACACACCTACAGATCAATGGACTTTAGGATGCTTTAAAACCTCAACGCTTAAAATTCAAATCGCCAGGCTACCGCCTTTGTTAACCTCTGTTCCTAATTTTTTTTTTTTCGTCATCACTTTGCTTCCAGTTATAAAATCCTCGGAAATCACCTAAATCATTCACATTCATCCTTTTATACGCGATTCTCCATTTTTTTTTTTCGTTTCTAGCAATTTGATGAAACATCATAAAATTTTCATCTGCGTTATATCTGGCAGTATCCTCCTGGGTATCAAAGCCTCCTCCATCTTACCCAAACAATAGAGAGAACTCCTCTACCAGAACCATGCTATATGCCAGCCCACAATGCTCGTTGAATATTTAACGAGCAACCCCATCCGTATGTACCTCGTCTTAGCGAAGCAGGGGTGAACTAATTTCGGCCTAAAGTGAGTGGCGGAAGCACTCACAAGGGCAAACAAAAAAAAAAAAAAAACTGCCAGCATAAACGTTTTGTGTCGAATCAATAACGGCATCCAGTCGAAGTGCTTTTGCTGATTTTACGGCCGAAGGAAGCGTCAACGAATTGAATCAACATCCATCCGAAGAGTGAATTGCAAATGTAAAAGCATTTAGCTTCCAGGCCGTAACGAAACACAAAGTACCCACCCAACGTACAAGGGCTCACAGAAAGACGACTAATCCAAGGACTTAGCGATGCGCAAACGATTACATAAAATATACATCAACGAGATGGAAAGCAGACGGAATTTAATTCTCAACTTGAAGCGGAAAACCTTTTACAAAGAATAAATATACTTTCTGGGGCATCGGATAGATGCATTCGGCGGTGGTTGGGGGAGCGGTGCTAAGGCGCCTTCGGCAACTATGCAAATTGAGTTAGGAATGCTACCTCAAAGTAACGGAATGGTGTGCTATTTGGGAGAGTATGCTGTGGATTACGTATTAATAGGGTGTGGAGACTTCGGAGAAAATGAATCCAGAATGTGAAATGAAAGACTTTAAGGGGTGTCAGTACCAGGGTAGGTATTAAAGCCTAAAGTTATGCTACAGGAATTTTTTTTTTTAAATTTTTTTTTCTCCATAAAACTCAGATGAAGGCTACTTATATTGCAATTTGTTGTTCGAATTATATGGATTTGATAAATGCTTGGCTTTTAAACAGCCCGTACTGCACGATCCCTCGCTTTTTTCATCAGCCACGGAAAAGTTTGCTTCTCTCACAATCTAAACTACTAAGCAGCCTTGTGGGGATACGTCTTGTGATTGCAGAAATTGACTTCCGAAGAAACACGATCGGCTGCATGTTGTATTTGAAATGGGGAGACTTTTCAATTAATTCGTTGAGTAGATATTTTTTGAGTTTGCTCAGCGACGATCAATACCAAACGTGAGTAAGATTTTTGACACATTTTTCTTAATGAAATTGTCTGACAACTCAACCGCATTTACCGAATCTTAGAGTCCGAAAGCTATGCTCCGCTCCAGACTAAAAAAAAAAGGATCAAACTGCGATCGTGTATTTCCTGATGATTGTTCCGAACTCATTTCGCTGAAGCGAATAGAGTGGCCCAATAAGCCCCAACGAGACCGATATCGTCTTACCTCACGAGCCAGCACACTCAGTGTACACTACAGTCATGGCTGCAGCAGATGAAAGCATGGGGAAAGACGTGTATCCACACTAATGCACATATCCCATTCCCAGGAGGCGGAGGGAGAACTTCTAAAATGGAGTCAACGGTGTCGTCTACAGTCCCAGTTAGAAAGGACAAAGTGAAAAACATAAATGTGCTGCTTCCAAATATTTGGGCAACAGATCATTTAGGAAACTCAAGGTTAACTCAGGCCCATTGAACAGAGATGGAGGCGGATGAACCGAAATGAAAACGGCAGCGCTTAATCCCATAGTGGATAATGATTGCTAACACCTATCTACTAAATTGGAACTCCTCCAAGTTGAGGGTTGTACTTTGGGTTCACTACCCAACCATTGTTACGAGCAACAAACAGCATCGGAAAGGACTGATCTTACTGTTGAAGACCCTGCTAAAAGGACAACGACGTTCGTATCTGCACCTGCAATGTGAGAATATTCAAAATTATTTTTGCACATAAGAGGTGCAGGTGAACAGACATTACTGCCATCCAGGAAATACGATGGGATGACCAGGGCAAAAAGAAGATGAAAAATTGTGACATCTACTACGGACCGTGTTATAGTGAGCAGAAACAGCGACTATTGGGATGCGGATTTGTTATAAGTGCCAGACTTAGGCAAGAAGTCTTATGTTTCCAAGACATTAGCGAACGCATTGTAAAAACTCAAACATCGCAAACATTAGCCATATATGAGCTCCCGCTCCGATGGAGGAAAACGATGACATTCCGAAGAATTGCTTCTAAGAGCTCCATGAGTCGATGTCAAAACTTACGAGCGATTACTGGATTTTAATGCAAAGGTAGGAAGAGAAGACATTTTTAGCAGTATTTCCGGAAAACACAGCCTACATGACAATACTTATGGCAACGGAATTGACTTCGCTGCGGAACGAAATGCCACTATAGCCCAGTACAAGAATTCCTCACCTCGATATCCATAAGGAGACATGGGAACGATGCCAACAAACCATTAGATCAGACGCAACTCATGCTAGATTTCCTGCACCCACCCGCATTCTTCGATGAAGAATGCCAAACCAAGAACGAGGCCTACAAGGCGAAGCTAAAGATTAGAGCTCGAATTAAGCTCTATAGGCAAAAAAGGAAAGAAGAACACCGGCCAACATAAGCCTTTTATGCGCTCATGCTCCGACGGAGGAAAAGGATGATATAACTAAGGATTGCTTCAATGAGCTCCTCGACAAAACCTATGAGCGACTACCAAAGTACGATGTTAAAATCGTGCTGGGAGATTTTAAAGCAAAGGTAGGAAGAGATGACATCTTTAGCAGTACTGTCGGAAAATATAGCCTACACGACAACACGTCTGGTAACGGACTTAGGCTAATTGACTTCGCTACGGAACGAAATGCCACTATACCCAGCACACGGTTTCCTCACCTCGATATCCATAAGGGGACATGGCGGTCACCAGATCAATGAACGGTCAGCCAAATTGATCACATTACGATAGACAAGAGGCACACATCTAGTATTTTGGATGTGCGAACATTCCGAGGGGCTAACATCGACTCTGATCACTACCTTGTTGCAGCCAAGGTAAGAATGCGGATATTAACCACTCCATGTCGAAAGACTGCAAACGCCAGAGATCGCCAAGACCTTCGCGCAACGCGTATCCCTTAACCTCCCGACTCACAACATACCACCAGCATCTAATGTCGAAGAACAATGGCAATGATGCCAACAAGCCATTAGATCAGCGGCAAAATCAAGGATACAAGGCTCGAACAGAATCCTGTCGAGATCAACAAGGAAATATCGTAGTTGAGACACAGTCGATGCTGAGGATATGGAAGAACTACTTCTGCAGACTGTTTAACGGCGATGACGAACAACATTCCGCTGTCAAGCAGAACGAACCATTCAATATTGGCAGCGGCAGCGAAAACTGCCAACCACCCGACCTAAGTGAAGTGAGGATAGCAATATCTAAACTTAGGCTTAACAAGGCTACTGGAAATGACGGCCTTCCTGCTGAGCTTTATAAAGCTGGCGGAGATGACTTGGTAAGTAACATCCACCAACTCATAAGCCAAATCTGTTCGGTTGAAAGCATGCCTGAAGGACGGAACCTCAGCATCGTTTGCCCGATCCGCAAAAAAGAAGACCCTCTGAACTGCGCCAACTACAGAGGCATACGTCTGCTCAACATCGCCTACAAGATCCTATCTGACGTAATAAGTGAACGCCTGAAACCGTTTACCAATAACCTGATCGGCCCTTATCAGTGTGGAAAGCCCTGGAAAGTCCACAATCGATCAAATTTTCACACTTCGGCAGATCCTGAAAAAAACCCAAGAAGTCCAAATCGATACCCACCACCTATCTATCGATTTCAAAGCCGCATCCGACAGCATTTATAGAGACGAACTATACAGAACCAAACGCGCCCGTTTGTGTAGGATGACGATGGAGAATTCTCGCTGCACCATCAGGGTCGGAAACGACCTCACCGACACATTCGATACCAAAAAAGGATTTAGGCAAGGCGTTGCGCTGTCATGTGACTTCTTTAACATAATTCTTGAGAGGATTTGTCCAAAATTCCCGAGCCAGCACCAGAGGCACAATTTTCCAAAAATCGGTGCAACTACTAGCATACGCCGACGATATTGACATCATTGGTAGGACTCAACGAGATGTCATAGCCACGTTTGCTAGTATAGAGAAGGAAGCAGCAAACATGGGTTTAGCAGTAAATGAGGGTAAGACTAAGTATATACTGTCATCACGAAAGGCCTCACAGCATCGACGAATTGGACAGAACGTCACCATTGACAGATATAACTTTGAGGTAGTACGGGACTTTGTCTGACAACAACCTCTCGTCAGAAATTAAACGAAAATTACTGTTGCCACCGCTGTTTCTTCGTGCTAAGAAAGCAATTTAGTAGTAAAGCCCTCACTTCGGATCATCCTAGACCTGCGTTACGGCACTGAAGCATGGACGAATCATGGAAGTGTCAAAGATTGGTCGTTTTGAGTGAAAATTCTTCAAGAAAATGTTCGGTCCGGCTTGTGTTGGCCGGTTATGGATGCGAAGATTCAACCAAAACTATACAAGCTACACAGCGACGTAGACCTGGTCAAAAAAAAACTCCGTATTGGACGTTTCAGATGGCTGGATCATTTAGAAAGACTAGACACCAAAACACCGTCACGAAGTGTCATCGATTCCCATCCAAACGTCGGACGCAGTAGAGGGAAATCTCGCCTTAACTGGAGCGCACAAGTAGAAATTGACCTTAACCAACTTGAAGGTCGGAACAGAAGCAGTTGGTTAGGATAGGATATAATGGCTGCACCTGACGCTCAAGAACACTTAGGAAGGTCCGTCGTGGTACCACCTGGATCTGTCGACTTTTCCTGAAACTCGTTTGCCTTAGGGAACCATTCCAAGCTAACTATGCAGCGATGGAGGTTTCCGACATAACTATTAGCCAGGTCACCTTGATTGTCAAGGAAGTATTCTCCTAAGTGGAGTTTTTGTTTGTTGTGAGCGCCGGACAAGGGTAGAAAATGTGATGAATATACTCCTCCTCCTCCTCTTTGAAGCAGCAGGAACTCTTTTCACTTGAAAGGTTGTAAATCTTGCTTCCCCAGCTAAGCTATAAAGAAATTCATCTCAGGGGTCGGTATATAGCTGTTCAGGTTTAGTCCTAAGTCAAAGACTACCCACTAGTACTACCAGGTTTTTGCGTGAATTAATATCTTGTAAGGGGTTTTCAAATTTGACAAATGGAACATCAAAGTTCCATTAATTTAGAAGTTCCTCTTCAACACCTTCCATGGAATGGAAATTAAATCATTGGCAGCATTCCGTGAGGCACCATTTGGAGTAATTGTTGTGTAAATGAGCTAACAGCGATTACCTACATCCCTTACACCCATTAACCAAGTGCTACAGCTACTACCCCTACAAGTGAAGGCTTTCGCGTTTGCTCCTCTGGCTCACTAAAGTTAATATCTCCACACGCTTTTCAAACGATTTCAGGAGCTCCAAATGATGAAATTAAAGGCACACTAGGTTAGCGAATGAACCTCCAAGGCATACACATATATTCACTTAATTGGAAGCCTTTATGAGCTCCACATCCACTGTTTACTTTTATCTCTCTGAGAAGGCGTCTTGTATGTCGGTCGTGGCCCATAGATATCCCCGCCTACTAGTATTTATCTGGCACACGTGCTCCTTATTACTGTTTCATTTATTTTCCGCTGAGATCTGAAATATTTCATCAAAACGGGGACGAAGGAGTGAGTAAGCACAGCAAGGACACAAGGAAAAATTACCGACGTTCAGCAAAGGACAAAATGATTGACGTTGAATTACTGCCGCAGTCGTCCTGGAGGCCTGGAATTGTGAGTTAAATTATTGTATCACGACGTGTACCTGTGTAGGATGCAGGCAATCTATGTGTGCGTTTGATTTATTCGATCACTTATTTTACAGGTTTGTGCACAAAGGATAACGGAAAGTAATGATGTTTATTAGAACGGAACAAAAAACAAAATGGAATCGATCCTTTTTGTTTTGCGGCGTTGAAGTAACTCTGACAGTTGTCTTGTTTTTCGCATCAATTGTCCTGACAGATGATGGAGTAAGAAAAAAAAAAACTCAGGACGAAGTGTGTGTATATGTGGAAGGGTAGTCCCATTTGGAGGAGTGACGAAAGTAGTTTGCCAAAGTGATTTGTATTATTCAGCAAATGATGGCACTTACACTCTCGCAACTAAAGGATGCTCTGCTGCGGTTGATTTGATGAGGTTGCTCTGACCTGACCGCATCCCCGTACATGGGTTAGTTGTCAGAAACTTCCTAAAGTATTGGGTTATTAATGCTATTCGAGACGTGTGATTAATTTGATTGCAAGACAAGATTGAAGTGACCCTCCTCAAAGCTGTAGCTTGGGGGGAAACAAGGAATGTTACTGGCGGACGTTTTTGTCGAAATGAAAACAAATTGAGTCAGTTCTGACTTTGACAAGAGGTGAGTGGTCTTCTTGAACTGATTTTTTGCAGAGATCATATGATTTAACAACAACAAAAAAGTCCTCAATGGAACAGAGTGAAACATCTGCAATGGTCATGGAAGAACTGTTTTAGCTTTTTGAATTTGATTCATCTCAGAGGTTTAATTGAGACCCATACTATTGTAAGTCTCTTCTGCCAGAGTCCAGAAATACTACCGCCAACGATTTGAGACCAACAGTAGGCTGTTAAGCTTAGTTTTTATAGATTTTGAAAGTCTGTTCAATATCCACATTCGAAGGAAGCTTAACCCTTAAAGGATATCTCCCCTGTGCAACATGACTTCTCAAAAGGAAAAAGTGTCGAAAAGGCACTATCTAGCGTAATCATAGATAGATAAATAAACCCCAGCTGTTTTTATAGACACTTTTGGTGTGGACAGCGACACCTCCCAATATAACAAATCAGCACAATGGTGGACGGTCCTGGTACTTCAAAACAAGCTGAAGGAAATGGTGTGTTTGAATGTCATTGAAGCCGTGAATAAGCCAACGGAATGGTGTGCTCCAATGGTAAGAAAGGGTCTTCCAATAGGAACTATCGAACTTGGAAAGTTGATAGCGGCCATGTTGTTGAAGCTGCATCTTTCAAATTGGCTGTCATTTATTCAGTCTGCTTTGCCAAATCACCTTAGATGGACATAGCGTTCAGCAACATGTGCAAATGACAAAATTCTTTCAAAATGGGTATTCTGTTCGGGCAATGTTCCGCGCGCTTCGCTCATTTTACGATCGACAAAATCGTCCTATACCGAGAGGCTATTCGCAATGTGGTGAGTCCCCTAGCTCAGTAAAGGATAAACCAACATTCGTACGTCGAGGAAACGCAAGACAAAATATTTGCGCAGGCACAAGAACTCGGCCTTTCGCGCACCACAACTTGAGCCTGCACCTGTACAAAATTCAACTAACCTAGGAGCTGAAGGTAAACAACCAAAGACAATGACGTGCCTTTGCTGAGAGGGCTCTGGAAAAGTTGGAAACTAACCATAATATTCATCGAAAAATCATCTCCAGCGAAGAAGCTCATTGCTATATGAATGCGGATACGTCATCAAACGAAATTGTCGAATTTGGAAGGATACTAATCCACATGAGATCCAAGTCCAATGCATCCCGAAAAAGTCACTGTTTTGTGTGGATTTTGGGCTGGCGGCTTCATCGGTTCATACTTCTTTGAGGACTAAGTTGGCCAGGCCATCACCGTCAACGGCTAGCGCTTTAGGTAGATGATAACTTAGGTCTTTTGACTTGAAATGGATGATATAAGCACCAATGACATGTGGTCTCAAAAGGGCGGCACTACATGCCACACATCTCACGCCACATTAGAAATTCTGTACAAGCGATTCGAGTGCATATATGGTCATCTCACGTGAAGGTGATGTAAGAGACTGTTAGACTTATGGGATTTTCTGAAGTCGCAGGTCTATGCGAACAAAACCACAACCACCCTCGAAGCCAACATAGCCCATGCCGTCGGTCAAATTCAGCCTGTTTTATGCGTCAAAGTCATGGAAAATTGGACATATTACGGAAACGCGCAACCCAGAGAAGCCGTGGCGGATATTTGAACGATGTTATGTTCCATAGGCAATACATTGATAGGCCTGTTAAACGAATAAAAACGTTCGATGATATCTCACACATACACACTTTGTTTTACATATTTAAACAAGCTGGCCCGTCAAACGTTGTTTTGCCATTATCAAATGGAATGACCGCCTACAGCGCCACCTGTTGAGAATTTTTCTTTTTTCCTAAACCTTCGCGGAGCAATTACGAACAAATCCTCAGAAGGAAGTATCCAATTTGGTTCAGTCGTTTTCGAGTTTTAAGCATCCGAACAAACCAAGATCCATTTTTATATATATAGATTTAAAGATGGGAAGCGCTTAATGGAAGACCCCGTAGTATCAAAACCTGAGGTAGGTGTGACAATAAGTATTGATTTGTCAAAGCTAAACTTAAACATCCAAGACATCCCAGCAGTACGAATGAACCTGGGCCTCAACCAACGTGCCTCTCCAATTAGCCCGGTCGTTAGCTAACTGCCTCCAGTTGCGCACTCCAAGTTGGTTGAGGTCGGTTTCTACTTGTACGCGAGGTCTTCTTACTGCGTCCGATGTCTGGCTGGGAATCGAAGACTCTGCGAGCCGGAGTATAGGTGTCCATTCATTCTATATGTCCTAGCCATCTTAAACGTCCAATGCGCAGTTTTTTCACCAGGGGTATGTCGCTGTACAGCTCGTATAGTTCTTGGTTGAATCTTCGTCTCCATAGCCCGTCAACGCAAACGGGACCTAAGATTTTTCGAAGAATTTTCGTCTCGAATCGGCCAAGGATTTCTTCATCCGCTTTTGATACGGTCCATGCTTCAGCGCCGTAGAGCAGGACTGGGATGATCAGGGTCTTATATAGGATCTCCTTAGTAGTTCGAGTGAGGGCTTTACTACTAAATTGACTTCTTAGCCCGAAGAAACAGCGGTTGGCAAGAGTAATTCTTCGTTTAATTTCAACCAAGATGTTGTTGTCAGAGTTAATAGCGTTATATCTGTCATTGGTGACGTTCCTTTCGTGCCCTTTCGTGTTGACAGCATTTACTTAGTCTTTCCCTCGTTTACTGCTAAAACCATTTTTGCCGCTTCCTTCTCTATACTAGCAAACGTGGCTATGACATCACGTTGAGTCCTACCAATGATGTCAATATCGTCAGCGTATGCTAGTAGTTGCACCGACTTTTGGAAAATTGTGCCTCTGGTGCTGGCTCGGGAGTTTTGGACAATCCTATCAAGAATCAAATTGAAAAAGACACATGACAGCGCATCGCCTTGCCTAAATCCTTTTTCGGTATCGAATGTGTCGGTGAGGTCGTTTCCGACCCTGATGGAGCAGCGAGAATTCTCTATCGTCATCCTACACAAACGGACGAGTTTGGGCGGTATACCAAAACTAGTACAGTTCGTCTCTATAAATGCTGTCATATGCGGCTTTGAAATCGATGAATAGGTGGTGGGGTATCGCTTTTGACTTCTTGAGTTTTTTCCAGGATCTGCCGACGTGTGAAAATTTGATCAGTTGTGGACTTTCCTGGCCTAAAACCACACTGATAAGGGCCAATCAGGTTGTTGGCAAACGGTTTCAGGCGTTCACATATTACGGCAGATAGGATCTTGTAAGCGATGTTGAGGAGACCTATGCCTCTGTAGTTGGCGCAGTTCAGAGGGTCTCCTTTTTTGTGGATCGGGCAAACGATGCTGAGGTTCCATTCTTCAGGCATATTTTCATCCGACCAGATTTGGCTTATGAGTTGGTGGATGTTACTTACCAAGTCATCTCCGCCGGCCTTATAAAGCTCAGCGGGAAGGCCGTCATTTCCGGCAGCCTTATTAAGCTTGAGTTAAGATATTGCTATCCTCACTTCACTCAGGTCGGGTGGTTGGCAGTTTTCGCTGTCGTTGCCAATCTTGATTGGTTCGTTCTGCCTGACAGCGGAATGTTGTTCGTCATCGCCGTTTAACAGTCTGAAGAAGTGGTTCTTCCATATCCTCAGCATCGACTGTGTCTCAACTACGATATTTCCTTGTTCATCTCGACAGGATTCTGTTCGAGCCTTGTATCCTTGGCTTTGACGTTTTACACTTTGGTAAAACTTGCGAACATCGTTCCTGGAGTGGTACCTCTCTATATCCTCGATCGCGCGCTTTTCTTGCTCTTTTTTCTTCTTTCTGAAAAGCCGATGTTCTTCCCTTCTTCTTTGCCTTTAGAGCTCAATGGCAGCTCTCGTCTTCACCTGCAGCTTAGCCTTGTAGGATTCGTTCTTGGCTGCGAACATCTGTCGGCATTCCTCATCAAACCAGGGGTTTCTTGCTGCTGGTCGCGAGAAACCTAGCACATCAGTTGCGGTTTATCTAATGGCTTGTTGGCATCGTTGCCATTGTTCTTCGACATTCGATGCTGGTGGTATGGTGTATGAGGTTAAGGGATACGCGTTGTGCGAAGGCCTTGGCGGTCTCTGGCGGTTGCAGTCTTTCGACATGGAGTGGTTAATATCAGCATTCTTACCTTGGCTGCAACAACGTAGTGATAAGAGTCGATGTTAGCCCCTCGGAATGTTCGGACATCCAAAATACTAGATGTGTGCCTCTTGTCTATCGTAATGTGATCAATTTGGACCGCCATGTCCCCTTATGGATATCGAGGTGAGGAAACCGTGTGCTGACTATAGTGGCATTTCTTTCAATAGCGAAGTCAATTAGCCTAAGTCCGTTACCAGACGTGTTGTCGTGTAGGCTATATTTTCCGACAGTACTGCTAAAGATGTCTTCTGCTCCTACATTTGCGTTAAAATCTCCCAGCACGATTTCAACATCGTACTTTGGTAGTCGCTCATAGGTTTTGTCAAGGAGCTCGTAGAAGCAATCCTTAGGTGTATCATCTTTTTCCTCCGTCGGAGCATGAGCGCAGATAAGGCTTATGTTGCCGAATTTGGCCTTGATGCGGATTGTTACAATGAGTTCGCTAATGTCTTGGAAACATAAGACTTCTTGCCTAAGTCTGGCACTTATAACAAATCCGCATCCAAATAGTCGCAGTTTCTGCTCACTATAACACGGTCCATAGTAGATGTCACAGTTTTTCATCCTCTTTTTGCTCGACCCATCCCATCGTATTTCCTAAATGGTAGTAATGTCTGCTTTGAAGCAGGTTTTCGCTTCCACTGGTTCTTCACTAGATACGAACGTTGTTGTCCTTTTGTAGTCATCGATTCGTCGGGTCATTGCAAACAAATTATTCGATAACTTCTCTTAAGGACTTGAAACATCAGCTTTGTTGAATGGCACAATATGCCAGGACACACGTGTCACACGATCCATTTATTCGGATTGTACGGGTGGGTATACTCGTTCTGGTAATAACATTTGCCTGAGTGCTACCCATTCAAAGGGAGGTCGTGATTATTTCTACAAGGAATCCATAAATTCATCGGGAAAATATGTAGAAAAATTCACATCTTTGTATATGTTAGTCCTTGAATCTGGAATACATGTGTTGCTGGCATCTGTTTTCCAAGAGGAAAAAAAAAACTGAAACAGATTACTTTCCTTAGGTACATTGTACATGTATACAGTAAACTCTTAGGGCTGTACTTAGAGAATGCGAGATATCCGCAATAAGAAGTAGGCCAGCATTAATGAAATTCTTCCCTTCGAGGAGGGAAAAAGCAAATTAATGGCGCGGATATGATTGAATTTCTCGGAATGTTGCTGACGAATCTAATTTGCAAGCTCCGTTCAACATCACATAGGTAGGGATATCGAATATTTTTATGCAATTAGGAGTGATTAGTACGATCTCCAAAGAGTTACTTATGAAAGGTGGATATGAAGTTTCGAAGGTGTTTGGAGACTCTTTGTACCCAGGAGCATTAGCATAAAAGACAGAAAAAAATATGAGGACAAGTGTTGCCACATTGATGCAACTGTATCCAAATGGTTACATTTTGACAGTGATTTCAGAAGTTGATACTTACTTACGTAAGAGGCGTAACAGTCCGGATTGAAGCTGCGTCTCAACCAACATCTTTCAGAAGTTGATACATTGATAGGTTTTTATTGCGGATTTGAGGGTTTTTCGACAAGTTTTCGTAATCATCTTAAAATATTTTTTAAAATTGAGTAAATCACAGTTGGAAATGACAAATAAATTGCATGAAATACTTGAAATAAAGCAGTCCTATAGGTACTCATAATCTTCCCAAATCTTACCGTCCAAATAGCCTCACCTCCTTTTTTCCTTAAGACAATTAAAAAAATCACATAAGGGATTGTCCATTAAACAGTAAATCCTTAAAAAAAATCAATATGAAAATCGACAACTCACGCTCTTCAGGAACTCACTACGAATTGAGAAATCCCTAAGAAGCAAAGAAGGCTGCTTCCTTGACATCGAGGGAGCTTTTGACAACACCGAACACGCCCAAATAGACAGATGCATTGAAATTGCATTGAAATATATTGAAAAGAACAAGAAGTTGTATGTGTGTTTTGTTGATTTCAAAGCAGCGTTTGATACAGTCAACAGGCAGGCCTTGATTCATAAACTGGCGTTGCTCGGAGTATCTACTAAGTTCTTAACTTTATATCTTAAATTTCTGTCTTCATCAAGTGCAACTGTATGGGATGGTACTAAGTTGTCAGATTGGTTTGATATATCTGCAGGTGTTCCTCAGGGTTGCATTTTGAGCCCTATTCTATTCGCTCTGTTCATTGATGATATATGTAATATTCTCCCTGGAGGCGTATGCTTTGCCGGAATCCTCATTAAGGTCATTCTTTACGCTGACGACTTGGTGCTGTTGGCTGAGAACCCCTTTACGCTTCAACTCCAAATAAACAGACTTCAATCGTACTGTGAGAAATGGGATCTCCATATCAACGTCCTAAAAACGAAGATAATGATCTTTGAGAGCCGCCAAAGGAGAAGACTGCGTGAGGAATCGTGGCGACTGAACAACGAGCGGATTGATGTAGTACGTGAATTCAAGTACCTCGGAGTGTTGTTCACATATAACTTAAACTTCGGAAAACACGTGAAAGAAAAATGTAGTGAAGCTAAGTTGGCTCTTAACTTGATGTGGCCTCAATTTTTCGCGAATCAAGAGGTTGATCTATCATCAAAATATCAAGTGTTTAACGCGACTGTCAACACTTGCTTGTGCTACGGTGTACAGGTCTTTGGAGTTAGCTCCTTTGATGGTTTTGAAGCTGTCCAGAGATAATTCTTCAAGCGATTACTACGATTACCGAACTCAACACCAACCTATGCCATACAAGTGGAGTCGGGGCTTCCACCTATTTACATCCGAAATCTGAAAGCTCATTCGGACTATTTGATAAGAGTGATGAAGAGAAGTGGAAACAGTCTCCACAAATCAATTTTAGCTCAATTAATACAGACCAATGCTTCCCCATTCAGGGAATGGAATCAGATGGCGTCAACACAAAATCTTGCGGTATCTCTATCTGCAAATAATGTAAGCGAATGGCAGGATATGTTTGCTTTGATCTAAGCTAACGTTGATGACATCATTTATGACCAGCACCTAAGGAGAGCATCATCATCAGCATCCAGATTAATTTACAAAAACTTAAACCACCAATTGTTAACTGCAGATAGCTACTTCAATACCAAATTCAAGCCTGAAGTTATAAGCACCATTTTCAGAACCAGGGTTGAAATATTGAACTTGAACTATATTCCTCATAGATCCAACCAACAGCAAATTTGCAATCTTTGCAATAGACGAGAAGTAGAAAATACTTACCATTTCATTGCGGTGTGCCCAATTCTACAAGAAATCCGACGTTTATATTTCCAAGAAAGTTTTCTGTCTTTAAATAGTCTCTATGAAATTTTAGATGGAGCTCGTGGTTGGTCCACCTTGTTGTCAAACATGCACTGAGCTATCGTAATAGCTTTTAGAAAATACTTTCAGTTCTGCAAGTTATTATAATATTATCTTACTCGTATAACTATAATTTGTTTATATCATTTTCTTTTTCATGTTCTTTTAACGAAATGTCAAATCCGGCAGACGGCAGAATTGTCATGTCCGTATTCTTAAGCAAAAACATTGTACATACTACTTAAAATGAAAAAAAAAATAAAGAATCTATCTATCTATCTATCTATCTATCTAGACAGATGCATCCATAACACAGACATAGACAGTACCACATGTAGATGGATAAAGCAAAGCTTAACAGTAGAAATATAAATGCTACATTAGGCAGTGGCGAAATCAGCGTTATGGCTGCGAAAGGTTGCCCACAGGGAGGTGTTTTATCACCCCTACTATGGTCCATCTTAGTAAATGAGTTACTAAACATACTCAGCAATGATGGTTTCTATGTCCAAGAGCCGATGACATTGCTATCCTAATCAGAGGTAAATTCGAAGAAATAGTCTCAGAACTCCTACAGAGGGCGCTAAATCTCGTTGCTGACTATTGCACCAATGTTGGCCTAACTTACTTACTTAAGTGGCGCTACAGTCCGGGATGAACCTGGGCCTCAACCAACACGCCTCTCCAATTAGCCCGGTCCTTAGCTAACTGCCTCCAGTTGCGCACTCCAAATTGGTTGAGGTCGGTTTCTACTTGTGCGCACCACTTAAGGCGAGGTCTTCCTGTACTGTGTCCGACGTCTGGCTGGGAATCGAAGATTCTGCGAGTCCGAGTATTGGTGTCCATTCGTTCTACATGTCCTTGCCACCTTAAATGTCCAATGCGGAGTTTTTTGAACAGGGGTAAGTCGCTGTACAGCTCGTATAGTTCGTGGTTGAATCTTCATCTCCATAGCCCGTCAATGAAAACGGGACCGACGATTTTTCGAAGAATCTTCCTCTCGAATCGACAAAGGATTTCTTCATCCGCTTTTGATACGATAAATGCTTCAGCGCCGTACAGCAGGACTGGGATGATCTGGGTCTTTTATAGGATCTCCTTAGTAGTTCGAGTGAGAGCTTTACTACTGAAATGCCTCCTTAGCCCGAAGAAACAGCGGTTGGCAAGAGTATTTCTTCGTTTGATTTCTGACGAGATGTTGTTGTCAGAAGAAATAGCTGAGCCGAGGTAGACAAAGTCCCGTAGTACCTCAAAGTTATATCTGTCAATGGTGACCTTCTGTGTTATCAATGTTTTGTGTCCTTTCGTGTGGACAGCATATACTTAGTCTTTCCCTCATTTACAGCTAAACCCATTTTTCCCGCTTCCTTCTCCATACCAGCGGACGTGGGTTTGACATCACGTTGAGTCCGACCAATGATGTCAATGTCGTCAGCGCATGATAGTAGTTGCACCGATTTATGGAAGATTGTGCCTCCGGTGTTGGCTCGGAAGGTTTGCGCAATCCTTTAAACAATCAGATTAAAGAAGTTACACGACAGCGCATCCCCATGCCTAAATCCTTTTTTGGTATCGAATGTGTCGGTGAGGTCGTTTCCGACACTGATGGGGCAGCGAGAATTTTCCATCGTAATCCTACACAGACGGACGAGTTTGGGAGGTATACCAGAACTTGGCAAGGCTCTGTATAGTTCGTCTCTATAATGCTGTCGTATACTGATTTGAAATCGATGAATAGATAGTGATTGTCGACATGGACTTCTTGGGTTTTTTCCACTATCTGTGTGAAGATTGGGTCAGTTTTGGACTTTCCAGGGCTAAAACCACACTGATAAGGGCCGATACATACTACGGCAGATAGGATCTTGTAGGTGACATTGAGGAGACTTATGCCTCTGCAGTTGGCGCAGTTTAGAGCTTTATAAAGCTTGGCGGGAAGACCGTCATTTCCGGCAGCTATGTTAAGCTTATGTTCTGATATTGCTATCCTCACTGTACTTAGGCCGGGTGGCTAATATTGAGCGGTTCGTTCTGCCTGATAGCGTAATGCTGTTCGTCATTGCCGTTTAACAGTCTGCAGAAGTGGTTCTTCAATATCCTCAGCATTGACTGTGTCTCAACAATGATCTTTCCTTGTTTATCTCGACATGATTCTGTCCGAACCTTGTAAGCCTGTCTTTGATATTTTGCGAACATCGTTACTGTAGTGGTACCTCTGGGGCGGCATAGAACTGTATGCCAGCTCTCATTTTCGGCTTAGCCTTGTAGGCCTCGTTCTTGGCTTGGACATTGTTCATCGAAGAATGCTGGTGGGCGCAAGAAACCTAGCACATCTGTTGCGGCTGATCTAATGGCTTGTTGGCAACGTTGTCACGACATAAGATCCTGGTGGTATGGTGTAAATCGAGAAGTTAAGAGATACGCGTTGCGCGAAGCCCTTGGCCGTCTTTTGCTACTGCAGTCTTTCGACAGTCAATTTGTTCACAGTATCTCTGATTTGTTGTGGCGTGGTGGACATCCGCATCCTTACCTTGGCTGCAACAAGGTAGTGGTCCGATGTTAGCCCCTCGGAATGTTCGGACATCCAAAATACTGGATGTGTACCTCTTTTCTATTGCTATGTTGTCAATTTGATTGGACGTTCATTGATCTGGGGATAGCCTTTTGTTTCCTTATGAATATCGTGCTGGAGAAACCTTGTTCTGGCTATAGTGGCATTTCGTTCCGTAGCGAAGTCAATTAGCCTAAGTCCGTTGGCACGTTAGTCGTCGTTTTGGCTGTGTTATCCGACAATACTGCTAAATATTTCTTCTTTTCCTACCTTTGTGTATAAATCCAATGCGTTCGGTAATGTCTTGGAAACATAAGACTTCTTGCCTATGTCTGGCACTTATAACGAATCCGCATCCGAATAGTCGCTGTTTCTGCTCACTATAACACGGTCCGTAGAGATGTCGTAGTTTTTCATCCTCCTTTTGCCCGGCCCGTTCAATCGTTTTTCCTGGATGGCAGTAATGTCTGCTTTGTAGCAGTTAAGGGCTTCAGGTAGTTGTTCGCCTGCAGCTCTAGTGTTTGATGTTATCACGTTTGAGGTGCAGATACGAACGTCGTTGTCCTTTTTTCGTTTAGCAGGGTCGTCAACAATAAGAGCAGTCCTTTCCGAGGCTATTGGTTGCTTCCTAGCTATGGTTTTCTCCCAAAGCACAACCCCCAACCTGGACGGCCTGTTTCAATTTCTTAGATACCCCTAGGACTCGGGGACATCAGTATCCACGACGGGATTCAGCGATGCCGTTGTCCTTTCGGTTCACCCGCCAGCATCTCTGTTCAAGGGGCCTGACTTACCCTTGATATTCCTAAATAACCTCTTGTCCGAATGTGTCAAATCAGATCATCTAGGTTCGCCTGGGAAAGCAGGCTGGGTATTCCGTGCCATTTCAAACCAGGCTATGCATAGTGTTGCTGATTTCGTCGTATTATGAACACTCGCACTTCTTCCTATAGGAAGTCAAATCCGGTTGGATGAGACCAGTAGCCGATGGTTACCACTTGGAGGTGAAAATAAGCACAGTTGCCAAGATAAAGCCACTCAGAGTCTTCCCACAATCTAAAGCATCCAACCATCTTTCAAAAAACATCAAGCCAATAACCCAAAAGCTAGTCGAATGCAACACGGGTTGTAAGGACACTAATGGAAGTCTCATAATGAAGGCCATTTGTCATATTTTTGTATAAATCCTAGAGTATACCAAGAAACATATGTTCAATGGCAATGGGAAGACGTTCTTTCCTCACTCAACAATCAAATAGACGACCATAATGAAAGACCTCCCATAATGTACTAACATGACGAGCCTATTTCTATGCCTATTTCTTTCACTACTGGAGCAGTGGAGGGGCAGCCAAATTATTTAGTCGGACGGCCAGACAAAAACAACCTCGCCACAATACAAGGTTAGGTTATAGGGTTATAGGTAGCAAACTCTATAAATACTGGAATACCGCAGGCGTCAACATATTCCCCACTTTCTTTCATCTCAAGAGAATTCGTAATCTAAGCATCGTTTATATAGCAGTCCTCTCCTAACTTGCACATAACTTCAAATACGAAAGCAGGATTTTCTTAAGACCATCATACCTACCCGGCTTTGGTGCCATATATTTCAGAACCTAAGTGACACCAAATAGTACAAAACAAGTCAAGAACATAACTGGCTTACTGAAACCAAAATCCGACCAACATTTCATCCAATTTGAGAGTTATCCCACGATACCGGTAACATCAAGTAAAACCACAAAATTCCATCTAAATTGCAGTACACAACCCTTAAGCTTAAAATATCTTTCATGTCCTTGGTGCAGCCAGTGATTTTGACATGACTTCCGATCCTCAGAAAAGGGATGCCAGGCATAACTGTACCTCATAATGCTCTCACAACAATGCATCTAACAAAACCAATTCTAATTCCTTAAATTTCATTACGACTTTTCAACAATGCACCGAGCAAACCTGCCACACCCCCTCCTCCCGCCTTCTCGCTCCACTAATTACATTATTTCCCAGCTTAATCCGATTAAAATTAATGAAACCCTCTCAGAGTTCCGTCGGACCAAAGGAACGGAACGAGTAAGAAAAAAAAAAATACAACACGGCCCACCGAAACAAAGAAACTCTCCTCGAGGAGTACCTACAAGGATTGCTATACACGTACATAGGGATATTTATGAGTTTGTGTGTGTTTATGTTGCCACTTCTTGCACACATTTTCAAGGAGAGTGCATTAAAATAAATCCTTTTTTCACCAAAGAAGTATTAGGAAACGCCAGTATTTCCGACCCTTGCCCAAGTTTAATTCCTACAGGATCGTCCAGTGTACCCACTGAGGGGACGACGTGAGTGTTATTACAAACTTCCACTGCAATTATGTGCATCTCGTCACGAAACTATGAAGAGAAAACGGTTATCAAGGAGCAGGTAAACGAATGTAATCCTTAACGATTCAGGCCAAACAAGAGCGCTATACCTCTATCCCTGTATTCCCGTGTGTCCTGTGTGTGCAACAAAAGTTTATTATTTCCTTAAAATACATTTTATGTTGTTGTTGTCGCTGTTCGTTGTAATTTTAGACAAAGAGTCGAGCTGAGCATCAAGGAGTTGGTGGGTGGCCAAGGCGAGTTCAATATACAACACACACACATATCATATCTCCTTTCCATGAAATAAGGTGGCTGGGGAATCGCTCCTCGAATATTGTAGGAAAAGTGACAAGTCCCAGTGCACTAGTGGACAAAAAAAAAGCAACAGTACAGTAAAAACAGCAACAATCAGAACTTCAGAACACCCAGCCGATACCTACACTTACGCACCCTCTCACTGTGTCTGTGTAGGTGCGTGCGAAGGGATTCAACCCAACAAAATAAAATCAACGAACTAAAACAACAGCTTTATGGTCGCAAGTGTGTATTTTCTTCGTGTGTGTGTCTGCGAACAAGGATATTATGCCACCCACACTGAACTAGAACGAGATGAAAGCTCGGAAAACCCTGGCCGTAACCAAGGTAACCTTCTGGGGTCCTCCAGGATTAGCTTTTCAACATTTTTATTCTTCTCTCCGCTTTGCCATCACAAACGATACGAAATTACGGAGAAGGATTCGAGTGGATTGTGGGTGGTTGTGAATGGAAGCGTGCGACCGATTTCATCACACAACCATACCGACAGGATGAAGAGTGGAAATCCCTGTGTGCTTTCGACCCCGCTTTGCACTCAATCAAAAGCAAATATTATATTAATAAAATGGATTTCCCATTTTCGAAGATAGATAGCGAAGGACTGGCTGCTGAACGTTCGATGCCGGAGAGAAATGCAAACAGACAAAGAGCGCATCCATGTATGTATGGTATAGTCCTCGCAGTTCGATGTACCACCGAGCTCGTGCTAATACCAATACAGTGGAGGCCTTAGGGCCATGAAATTTTCTGTTGAAGGATATTTCAATGCAAACGAATGAAAGATACAAAAAAAAATGGAAACCGACGTAGAGAGTAAGTATTCAGTAAATACACTGGGGGTGAACAGTTGACATACACCATGTCGATTTAGATCACGCAGAGTCCCATATTGGATGTTTCATCTTTCTGTTTGTATCGAACCTAAAGTTTTGAATTCGAGTTAGGACATTTCAACAGTCCTCGCTATTGTGTATTCCCGATGATGTTTGTACCAGCAATTCCGTCGCGCTCGTAGTTGAGACACAGTCGATGCTGAGAACATGAAAGAACGACTTCTGCAGAATGTCAAACATCGATGACTAACAGCATTCCGATGTGGCCTGAATTCGAAGCGGGACATTTCACATAATAAGAGTTTTAATCCCCTATCCCCTACTTCAAAAGACAGAACCTGATGGTAGTGGGTGCAGCCATGGTCCCATCAGTTCAATACTTTCAGATCAGAGCCTTACTTTGCAATTTTTGAGTGTTGCAGAGGTCCACTCAAGGAAGAGGTTGTCTGCAGATGTTTGCTCAAGCTCCAGGGACAGTGGGTCGCGTCAAGACAGAAAACGACATCACATACAAAACGTGGGACATTGGATGCACGTAAATACAACGGCGTCGAAGTTTGGGGGACTATGAGAGACTTGAACCATCTGAATGAATCGAAAGATGAGGGAGCATTATCCTACGTCGATGCCAACACGATGACGACGGGGACGATATTTTGAACTTGCCCTCTAATGAAAGGGCCTACATCAGCGTATTTTGGGTACAAACGCATTAAGAAATGTTCAATGGCAATGGGAAGACGTTCTTTCCTCACTCAACATTGGAGCAATGGAGGAAAAGCAGCAGAGGTATCAAATAGACGACCTTAATGAAAGCCCTCCCATAATGTCACAACATGACGAGCCTATTTCTATGCCTATTTTTACATTGATGAAGCAATAGAGGAGCAGTCGAGGTATTTAGGATGGCCCTCTGCCTGATGGTTGGGTGTTGTAAAACGAGGGTAGACCCTGATTGGCTTTAACTTGGCAATGCCTAGTGGTTATACCTCTGATGCTTATTTTTTACCTCCAAGTGGAAACCATCGGATACTGGTCTCATTCAACCGGATTTGACTTGCTAAACGAAAAGTGCGAGTGCTGATAAGAAGACGTAAAACAGCAACACTATAATTACCCTGGTCAGCATGGCGCGGAATGGCGCCATCCCAGGCGAACCTAGATAAGCTGCATCGACATATTCGGACAACAGGTTATCTAGAAATTTCAAGGGTAAGTCAAGCTTGAACGGAAATGGTGGCAGATGAACCGAAAGGTCAACGGCACCGCTCAATCCCGTAGTGGATACTGACGGCCCCATGTCCTAGGGGTATCTAATAAAATGGAACTGGCCCTCCAGGTTGGGGGTTGTACTTTGGGTTAACTACCCACCCATGAAAAAAAAAACATTATTGCGGAGCAACTAATAGCCTCGGAAAGGACTGATATTACTGTTGACGACCCTGCTAAACGAAAAAAGGACAACGACGTTCGTATCTGCACCTGGAATGTGAGAACATTAAACAGGAGAGGTGCAGGCTAACAACTAGCTGAAGCCATAAACTCCTAAAAAGCAGACATTACTGCCATCCAGGAAATACGATGGGATGGGCTGGGAAAAAGGAGGATGAAACTGTGACATCTCTACGGACCGTGTTATAGTGAGCAGAAACAGTGAATATTCGGATGCGGATTTGTTATAAGTGCCAGACTTAGGCAAGAATTCTTATTTGTAACAATCCGCATCAAGGCCAAATTCGCCAACATAAGCCTTATATGCGCTCATGATCCGACGGAGGAAAAGATGATACAACTAAGGATTGCTTCTACGAGCTCCTTGACAAGACCTATGAGCGACTACCAAAGTACGATGTTAAAATCGTGCTGGGAGATTTTAAAGCAAAGGTAGGAAGAGATGACATCTTTAGCAGTATTGTCGAAAATATAGCCTACACGACAACACGTCTGGTAACGGACTTAGGCTAATTGACTACGCTACGGAACGAAATGCCACTATAGCCAGCACACGGTTTCCACACCTCGATATCCATAAGGGGACATGGCGGTCACCAGATCAACGAACAGTCAACCAAATTGATCACATTGCGATAGACAAGAGGCACGCATCCAGTATTTTGGACGTCCGAACATTCCGAGGGGCTAACATCGACTCGGACACTACCTTGCAGCCAAGGTAAGGATGCGGATATTCAGCACGCCACAACAACCGACCGCCAAGGCCTTCGCGCAACGCGTATCCCTTAACCTCTCGATTCACACCATACCACCAGCATCGAATGTCGAAGAACAATGGCAACGATACCAACAAGCCCTTAGATCAGCCGCAACTGATGTGCTAGGTTTCTCGCGGCCACCGGCAAGAAACCCCTGGTTTGATGAAGAATGCCGATAGATGCTCGCAGCCAAGAACAAGGTCTTCAAGGCTAAGCTGAAGGTGAAGACGAGAGCTGCCATTGAGCTCTATAGGCAAAGAAGAAGGGAAGAACATCGGCTTTTCAGAAAGAAGAGAGAAGAGCAAGAAAAGCGTGCAATCGAGGATATAGAGAGGTGCCGCCCAAGGCACGTTGTTCGAAAGTTTAACCAAAGTGTAAAACGTCAAAGCCAAGGATACAAGGCTCGAACAGAATCCTGTCGAGATGAACAAGGAAATATCGTAGTTGAGACATAGTCGATGCTGAGGATATGGAAGAATCACTTCTGCAGATTGTTAAACGGCGATGACGAACAACATTCCGCTGTCAGGCAGAACGAACCATTTAATATTGGCAACGGCAGCGAAAACTGCCAACCACCCGACCTAAGTGAAGTGAGGATAGCAATATCTAAACTTAAGCTTAACAAGGCTACCGGAAATGACGGCCTTCCTGCTGAGCTTTATAAAGCTGGCGGAGATGACTTGGTAAGTAACATCCACCAACTAATAAGCCAAACCTGGTCGGGTGAAAACATGCCTGAAGAATGGAACCTCAGCATCGTTTGCCCGATCCACAAAAAAGGAGACCCTCTGAGCTGCACCAACTACAGAGGCATAAGTCTGCTCAACATCGCCCATAAGATCCTATCTGCCGTATTATGTGAACGCCTGAAACCGTTTACCAGCAACCTGATCGGCCCTTATCAATGAAGTTTTAGGCCAGGAAAGTCCACAACCGATCAAATTTTCACACTTCGGCAGATCCTGGAAAAAACTCAAGAAGTCCATATCGATACCCACCACCTATTCATCGATTTCAAAGCCGCATAGGACAGCATTTATAGAGAAGAACTGTACAGAGCCATGTCTAGTTTTGGTATACCGCCCAAACTAGTCCGTTTGTGTAGGATGACGATGGAGAATTCTCGTTGCACCATCAGGGTCTGAAACGACCGACACATTCGATACCAAAAAAGGATTTAGGCAAGGCGATGCGCTGTCATGTGACTTCTTTAATCTGATTCTTGAGAGGATTGTGCAAACCTCCAAAGCCAACACCAGAGGCACAATTTTCCAAAAGTCGGTGCAACTACTAGCATATGCAGACGATATTGACATTATTGGTAGGACTCAACGTGATGTCATAGCCACGTTTGCTAATATAGAGAAGGAAGCGGCGAAAATGGGTTTAGCAGAAATGAGGGTAAGACTAAGTATATGCTGTCATAACGAAAGGACACGCAACATCGACGAATTGGACAGTACGTCACCATTGACAGATATAACTTTGAGGTAGTACGGGACTTTGTCTACCTCGGCTCCGCTATTAACTCTGACAACAACATCTCGTCAGAAATTAAACGAAGAATTACTCTTGCCAATCGCTGTTTCTTCGGGCTAAGGAGGCAATTTAGTAGTAAAGCCCTCACTCGAACTACGAAGGAGATCCTATATAAGACCCTGATCATCCCAGTCCTGCTCTACGGCGCTGAAGCATGGACCGTATCAAAAGCGGATGAAGAAATCCTTGGTCGATTCGAGAGGGATATTCTATCAAAAATCTACGGTCCCGTTTGCGTTGACGGGCTATGGAGACGAAGATTCAACCAAGAACTATACGAGCTGTACAGCGACATGCCCCTGGTCAAAAAACTCCGCTTTGGACGTTTAAGATGGCTAGGACATGTAGAACGAATGGACACCAATACTCCGGCTCGCAGAGTCTTCGATTCCCAGCCAGACGTCGGACACAGTAGAGGAAGACCTCGCCTTAAGTGGCGCGCACAAGTAGAAACCGACCTCAACCAACTTGGAGTGCGCAACTGGAGGCAGTTAGCTAAGGACCGGGCTAATTGGAGAGGCATGTTGGTTGGGGCCCAGGTTCATCCCGGACTGTAGCGCCACTTAAGTAAGTAAGTAAGTATCCCGCCTGTCCGTCTACTCGTGCGGCTTCTTCCGCACACCCATATTGCATAGAGCCTGTTTTCGGGCGCACCGTAAAATTTAGAAGATCATTTCTTAACCACACTTCACGATTATGGAATAGCTTGCCTTCTTCAATTTTTCCAAATGACTGCAATCTAAAAAGATTCAAAATTAACGCGCATCGTCAATTCACTCTTTTCCCACCTACTCCCAATCTCTAACTATCTACAAACCATTTTCCTTCCTTCCATCACTGGGTTTTATAACCTTCAAGGACTAAGTCCTAAGTGTTGAAAAATATTAAAAAAAAAAAAAAGATAAACATCAAGACAGCTAGCAGAGGCACTAAACTGCTACAAAAGCGTAATGTGGCCTTTGTCTAGAAAATACGATGGAATGGGCCGTCCATATAATCAGCGAATAAACGGCAACGGATTTGTCAAAAGTGACACACTAAGGCAAGAAGTCTTATGCTTCGACGACATTAATAGGTGAAAGTCCGCACCAAAGCCAAATGTACGAAATTCCCAAATAGGCTTATACCTGTCGATGAAGGTAAGGGATGGCATTACTAAGGCCAGCTCCTCGGTAAAAGTTATAAAAATGAAGAGGGAGAGGCTCAGATTCACCCGATGTCCACATTTGTTGGTCTTCGTTGTTTCGCTTTGCGTCAAAATTGTTCCACCATATGTCACACGAAACTGAACCCTAAAAGAGGTCTTGGGAATCTTTTATATCATGGGTTCTGAGTACGCAAATCATCATCTAAGGTTTTCAATTAATTTTCAGCTGAGTAGAGATTAATCAAAATTCGATACGCTTTGTTACGATTCCCTAAGGACTGTGCCAGTGCAGTTAGAATTCATCATTATTATCAACCCCACATACATATCTACTCGTACACGATGACAGATGTTTCAGAAAATTATCTTCCGTCATAAAAATTTGTTATTTGTCAGTTGGTGACGATGAAGATTATCGAAATAAGGGTTCATGCATGTCCAATCGAAGGGAAGTACAAAATCGAAAGTGCCAACATGAATTAGAATTTTCGTTCACCCTGAAATATTTGTCAAAACCCAATGTCACACACTCCTAGGATAGGAGGATTGCCTTTCTTTGGACAACAAAGCTCGATTCAAATAGCGAGCGGATTTAACCTTTGAGCGCTTTGGAACTAGCAATTGGACTGAAAGTAAATTTTGTTCGGCAAGGTAGAGGTAGGTAGAAGCGGCGCGGCGGTTTGGCATAAACCCAAGTAGCACTTGTGTGCCATTTTGTTACCACGACTCGTGTGACCTTTATTATGATGATAGTTGTGGACGTGATACAGGCAGTCTCTAGATCCAGCATGTGAGGTTTAGAAAACGGATAAGATCTTGTATCCCTTTACCCGAGATGTCGCTAAGGTTGTCGGAGAATGGTTGGTCTAACGCACGCAATCTGGCTCTTGCTAGTGCCGGACACTTGCTGATGAAATGGGAGAGGGTTTCATTCTCATTTGCGTTCCCGCAACTGCTGCATTGAGGATTATATTGGCCGCATGGTCTCCAATTGGCCAATGTCCCGTGACTATCGCCGTAATTCTTGCGATCTGGGCGGGTTCTATTTAGTAGATCGTTTGTTTTGTTTTTGTCGTAGGAGGGCCATATCGTCCTCGATATGACGCATTTGGAGTCGGCCTTTTTAGGAAGTATGACCCTTGCCGCAAGTGACCCGTGAAGAGCTGATCCTTGCATGGCTCGTTTCCTACAATATCACTGCAACCTAGAAAAGTGTAACCCTGAAGCGTTCGCCAAGGTGGGCAAGTTCGTTCCGGCATTCCTGTACCAGTTTGGAGGATATGGTAGCCAAGTTGATGGCCTTTATGGCCGCTTTCTTTCTTTCTTGACGCTTAGTACAGGTGTCTGTTGAAAACGTGACCACGCCATTTGGTAACGAGTCCAGGATATTACTGTGGCCATACGACCTTGCATTCCAGCATCCTGACTCCTTGGGTCTTACTGAGCTGCATTAAGCGGTATCTTTAATATGTAGGTCGAGAGGCAAGAGATGCAATAGCACAGTAAGGACATCCGTTGGCGCTGACCTCAGTGCGCCCGTGGTGCCTATACTGGCTGTTCTTTGCAGTCCTTTTAGTTTTGTAAGGTTGTAGCCTTTATTCAATGCGGGCCACTATACTAGTGAGCCGTATGTGAGAATTGGACTTACCACAGCTGTGTACATCAACAAGGTCATCTTTGGTTGAAGTTCCCACTTCTTTCCAAGCATAGAAGGCAACACATGCCTCACTTTCTCTATGTTCGATGGTTTGTTTCCAGTTTTGGGTCAAGCATGATACCAAAATACCTAGAGCTGGAAGATGGTGTGAGTGGTTGGCCATTAAGACGGGGGAGGGTGAAGTCGGGTATTTTGGTTTTGGTGGTGAATAGCACCAATTCCGTTATGCTCGGGTTTAGGCAGCCCCCATGATTTCATTAATCACGGAGGGGAATTCTCCTGACACTAGTACACTCGGAAACGGTTAAGTGCAAACCGCATAAGTGCAAAACGCGTTTGAGTGCTACACTATTGAAAACCCCTTGCCAATTTAAAACATTTTGGTACAAAAATGTTTTCGTAAGTGCAAAACGGATAAGTGCAAATTCTTCGTAAGTGCACATTATTTTCATTGTGCTTGGTTACACGAGCGCAAAAAAGAATTAATTCACGAAAGAGAACGGATGATTTTTAGAAAGAAGGAAAGGGATGGAACAAAATGCCAAGTTTCGTCATTTTCCTCATCTTCAGATAATGAGTTTTGCGTTAAAAATCATGTTTCTTTCTTAAAACGTTCTCCTTTTGACAGAAATTTTCATTTCTTTTTGTTGGCGAAGGAGAATGTTTTTGATTTGAGTTCTGTAAGCCGTTATTTTATACAATGACTAGTTGGGCTCGAGCTCAAACGCTTAAAATAATCGAAATTTTTCAAGAACATCCGAATTTATTTCAAATTTGTCACGTGGACTATAGAAACCGCGTTAAAAAGTCGCAAAGTTTAAATGAAATTGTGGAAAAAATAAAATGTTGTCGGCCGGAGACGACAGTAAAAGATGTGATTCTTAAGCTGAGAACGCTTAAGACACAATACTTAAAAGAAAAAAATCGCATTATCCGTTCGAGAAAAAGTGGTGCGGGTACGAACGAGGTGTACTTGCCTAAACTGTGGTGCTACAATAGCCTCAATTTCTGGGATGACACCAGTGATGAAATTTTTGGGGAGTCAAATGTGTCATTTTTATCGGTAAGTCAATTTAGGAGCCCAATTTAGAATTAAATAATTATTTTATGTAAATATTATGAACATTTATGTAGGAGGATTTGGATCACACAACACCAGAAATCATTGCCGAGCCAGAGGGGCACAGCTTACCAAGCACATCCAGTTCAATACTACCTACTTATATTTCGGTATAAATCTAAGATTTTTTAAAAGCTTAAAATTCTATTCAACTACAAAAATGCTTTCTTTTTTTGCAATAGAAACGGAAAGGCTCTGTATCAGCCGTAGAACTAAAGGCGCAGGAGGCACTTACTGCTGCTGAAAAAATAGCCAATACAATAGCAAATAAACCACCATCAGTTCTACGACATTTCCTAGGCAATTTAGAAGAGGAAATGATGATGGTAAAGGATGAAAACCTAATGCGGGAGATGAAGTGGAAAATATATGACGTCGTTAAGGAATTCCAAGTTAAAGAACTGGAACGTAGTGTCGTCGTTTCACGTTCTTGCTCTTCAACTTCATCAGCCCTTACGAATCCAAGGATAAGGTTCTTGTCTGAAATGACCGATGAAGAAAATTCCAATTCCACAGGGTCATCATACAAGAACATAATTGAGAGTGCAATGGAGGATGTTTTTGATGACAATGATTTTTTATAAGTAAATTAAACTAGTTCTTTTTTTTGTTTGTTTTGTTGATTTTTACTTTAATTTTTTTAGTTTTTAAAAATAGCAATATTATGCAACCATTATTTTAATAAATTAATGAAATGAAGTCTATGTTTAATAACAATCTCTTTTGAATTTTATCGGAAACTTATATATAAAGATCCTGCCATGGAAGTTGGCCTTCTTCAGTAAAATATTCCGCAAATTCGTCTCTTATTTCAGAAGCAACTTGTGTAGACCTTATTTGGTCACTTAGTACGTTATCTTCCATAGGTATGTATTCCCTTGGCGGACGTTGAGGGTCTTCGTACTTTCCTAAATTTTCTATTAGAAAATTATGAAGAACGCAGCAAGCTTGAACTACAAGCTTGACTTTTTCTGGGCGCAAGTGTATGGTTGTCTGCAGAACCCTAAACCTGTTAGCCAACATTCCAAAGCTGTGTTCGATGCATTGCCTCGCATGGCTAAGGCGAAAATTAAAAATTCTTTTTCGTTTTTCCGTTGACGTATATGGAAACGGCTTTAAGATATGCTTTTGCAGAGGAAAAGCGTCGTCGCCAATTATGTTATATGGCAATTTTCTTTCGCGTCCAATAACTGCATCTGGTGGAAAATACCGGCTCGAGTTGCTCAATATAGTGCGAAGATCGCTTCGGTTTAGGACTCCTCCATCACTTACCCTTCCATTACAACATTTATTGTTTATTATTCATATATCCTTTTTCTACCTTTATAGTTGTAGTACAGAGCACCATCCGATTTGGAAGCTCTAAAACCAATGTGCTTTCCGTCCAATGCACCCAAACACAATGGAAAATTCCATCGACGTGAATATTCTTCAGCCACATCTTCCCACTCCATAAAGCTGCTCGGAAACTAAAAATTAAAAACGCATTAATTCGAAGTAAAATCATGGTAATCGCATCACAAACCTTTAAATATTCTCCTTTTAAAGATGAATAAATGGCAGAGCAACATCTGGGAATAAATTTACTAATAAATGAATGCGATAATCGGGTTTGAAAATCCAAGCTCCTATATGTTTCTCCAGTTGCAAGGAAACGTAATAGCATGGCCAAACTTTCTCGAGCATCAATCGGATCTCTCATCTGAGTCGTCTTCTTGACGATCAAGGGTTCCACGTATCTAAAAATTTTATTGAAGCAGTCATCGTCCATTCTTAAATATCGACGATAATTGTCTTTGTCATCAAGACGAAGTTCATCATAAAGGAACCTAAATGAGCTATTCTTACTCCTTTGGAGTCTCCAAGTCTTAACCCATTCTCTTTTTTTAATTTTTGATGTTTTTTGTTTTTCTTCTGCAGCCGCATAAAATGACAAACCAGCTGCTACATACATATATCCTGCTGCTGCCAACAAATCCTCCTGCATTCTTTTTGTTTTAATTTAATTTTTTACTACTGTAATCCAAAAAGAAGCTCTAGCAAAAAAAAAAACAATAAAAAATATTATTTTATAATGCGAGTAAAAAAGTGCCTGATGCTGAATATCCAACGGAGTTTCTAGAATTTTAATTTCCGAACGTTCCTCTACTGTCAAATTTTCTTGCATGCCCACTTAATTTCTTTTCTATGTGTATCCACAAAAGTAATTCTTTTTTGCGCTCGTGTAACCAAGCACATTATTAGTTTTTAGAAAAAACACAAATTGTGTTGACATAACATACATATTTATCTTGGAGCCTGAACGTCAGCTAACAGCTAGTCCCCTGAATGTCAGTTGACAGCTCAACAATCGTCTGTGTCTATATTGCAGTGACTGTCAAGGTTTGTTTAGCTCTTAAAATTTATTGGTCTTTTTAATGTTTATGTATATCAAAATGTAGATGGATTCACGCAAATTAAATTGCCTTTCGGTTAGTGAAAAACTTAAAGTTATCCATGCAATTAAAACCGAAAAAAAGGGAAGAAAAGAAATCGCCTCTCAATACGGCGTTGCAATCTCCACCATTTCACGAATTTTGAAGGACCAAACTAAATTAGAGGAAATAGCATCTGAAAATGGAAATACCAAAAGAAAAAGGTTTAAAAAAGGTAATTTTGAAATTGTGGATGAGGCTGTTGCTGTGTGGTTCAAACAGATGCGGTCGAAAGGTTGTCAAGTATCTGGACCATTGATTCTCGAACAAGCCAAAAAATTTGCCGTTCAGTTAGATGTGGATTTTGAACCAAATCCAGGTTGGCTGTCTCGTTGGAAGCTAAAAAACAACATTCAATTTTACAAATCCCGAGGAGAAAAACTTGCTGCTAATGAACCTGCAGCAGCATTTTGGACTAAAAACGTTCTCCCAGGATTTTTACAAAGATATGACGAAAACGATATATTTAATGCCGACGAATCAGCATTGTTTTATAGAGCCGCACCATCAGGCACGATGGCTTATAGGGGCGAAAATCCATTCGGAGGAAAAGTTGACAAAAGTAGAATAACGTTATTATTTTTCTGTAATATGAGTGGCACTGAAGGCGATATAATTTCCATTGGAAAATTTAAGCAACCACACTGCTTCAGGGGAAAAGAGATTCCAATAAAATATTATTTTAATTCAAAAGCTTGGATGACAGCAGACGTTTGGTTCAAAATATTAAAGGAATTAAACTCTAAAATGGGGAAGAAAAACAGGAAGATCCTTCTATTTGTCGACAATGCTTCTTGCCATAGATTAAAAGAGAACTTTGAAATTCCCAACATATAACTTGTATTTTTACCAGCGCGTACAACGTCGCTGATCCAACCACTTGACCAAGGGATTATTAGAAGCTTCAAGGTTTACTTTTTACATTTTAAACAAATGTACAAATACTAAAACTTCAAGTTTTTTTCACAGGCTCATTACCGTCACCAAATTGTAAGAAAACAAGTACTAGCAGTCGAAAAGAACATCAGTTTAAGTGATTTCGCAAAATCAATTTCCATTTTAGATGCGTTAAAGATGGCAAAAAGAGCTTGGTGGTTAGTCACACCTACGACAAAGAAAAATTGCTTCAAAAAAGCAGGTTTCCTAAAATCGACAGATGTCGATGAAGAGGAAGAAGTTGATGAAATGCTAGGAATTCCAGCCGATATAAAAGATGAGTTCTCTCAATTATTAGACATTGACGAAAATGAAATATGCTTTGGAGAACTTACCGATGCTGACATATGTAATGAAGTTAGAAATGACGGTCATGTTGAGGTTGTATCGGAAGAAGTTGATCATGTAGAAGAAATACAAATTAGTCGCCAAAAAGCTTTACAATCTTTAGATATTCTTAGGTCATACATGAATCAAAACAATTTAAAGTGTGAAGATATTATTGAAGAATTGGAAAACAAAATTTTTATTTCAATGGGTTCATTGGTTCAAACTTCCATCCATAACTACTTTACTTAGTAATGTACCTACACATTAACGGCCTTTAATATGAAGTAACTACATTACTTTATAATGAATATTTTTATTTACCATGTATTTACTAAAACTATATTTATTGTATGTAAAAACTGCATACATAGCTTAGGTTTATGTGCATTACTGAAATGCAGGTGATATTTAAATGAATTTTGTATGTAAATGAATTAATTTGCAGTTCTTTTGTTATGTTTTTGTTTTGTTATTTCCTTTTTTACAATAAAAAATATGGTTGTTTTACTGTGTAATATTCATATAAAAATGGTACTTTTTAGTTAAAATTAAGGAGTTTAAAAATAATTGCATAACTATGCAGTGTGCTCTTACGGATTTCTGCACAAATGTGCACTTACGTATAAGTACTTATCCGTTTCCGAGTGTATCACCATGCCATCTGCATACGCGACAACTTTGACCCGTTCCTCGTCCAATTTAAACAGAATTTTGTTCATGTCCATAAGCGTAGAGTAGAGGATAGATGATGCCGCCTTGTGGCGTTCCTCTATGTGCAAATTTGGTTAAGTGGCTATTTCCCAGTGTTGCCTGGATAATTCTTGTTCCTATGCTCGGACTATTAATTGGCTAATAGATTCCTCTTTACGCAGTTCGATAAGAGATTCAGAAATAGCTCCAGTGAGGACGTTGTTGGAAGCTCCATCCATATTTAAGAAGGAGGCTAGATGATATTCCTTTAGTGTAAGGATTTTTCGATTATCCACACCATCTCGTGTAGATCTGCCCTTGAGGTAGGGGTGCTGTGATTTGGATAGCGAAGATTCTTCTAGAAAACTTCGCATGTGGATGTCTAGAACGCGCTCCAGTTTTTTTTAATTCAGAGAGGGTAAGATTGGTCAAAAGTCCCTCGCGGTCTCGTGACCACGTTTGCCTACCTTTGGTATAAATAAAAATGATGTTAATGTTTTTTTTTTTTTTTTTGTGGTTTGGGGGCTATTTCCTTTTATTTGAGAAATAAGCCCCATGGGGCTTATTGTCGTGGGGTATATTTCACTGCATCGAGTAAAGTACGTGGGTTAGTATTAAGCAGCTTCTAAAACTTGTCGCCAGCCATGGCACTGTAAGGTCTCGCGTTCTCTGTAGCATAACTGGCAATATGCCGTCAGGTCCCGGAGACTTAAACGGAGAGAAGCTGTTAATAGCTCCGGAAATCTTTTCCTCTGAAATTATTGAATTGATATTACCGTACTCGGCAAAATTAGGAACAGTTATGACAACTAAAAGTAAACTTAAAGTCTATCAAAAGCTATAGTCCGGAATGAACCTGGGCCTCAATCAACATGTCTCTACACTTAGCGCGGTCCTTAGCTAACTGCCTCCAGTTGCGCACTCCAAGTAGGTTAAGTTGTTGTTAATAGCGGAGCCGAGGTATACAAAATCCCGTACTACCTCAAAGTTATATCTGTCAATGTTGACGTTCTGTCCAATTCGTCAATGTTGTGTGTCCTTTCTTGTTGACAGCATATACTTAGTCTTACCCTCTTTTACTGCTAAATCCATTTTTACCGCTTCCTTCCCTATACTAGCAAACGTGGCTATGACATCACCTTGAGTCCTACCAAAGATGTCAATATCGTCGGCGTATGCTAGTAGTTGCACCGATTTTTGGAAAATTGTGCCTCTGGTGTTGGCTCGGGACTCTTGCAAAATCCTCTCAAGAATCAAATTGAAGAAGTCACATGACAGCGTATCACCTTGCCTAAGTTCTTGGTATCGAATGTGTCGGTGAGGTCGTTTCTGACCCTGATGGAGCAGTGGAAATGGAATAGATTTCCGCCGTTCATAAAGCGTTCCCTGCAGTTGAGAAACATTGACGAGTGGCATTGATAGATACGTCCAATCCGGAACCAAAGCTTGGTAAGGAGCAGTGGCGACTGGTGTATAACAACTCCCCCAGAACGCTCCTACCTTTAGAAAGCTGGTTCTGGTTCACTATAAGGCTTTCCTTTGAACTAACGAAAATAACTGGAACCTACACAGCTAAAATCTCAAGTCAAGAAAATGACCAACGTCTGGGCGGATGTCGACCATATATTGTTGGATTTTAAAGATCTTCCATGATCTGGGACTTGCAATTCCTAGAGAAAGGCGCATTGAAACACCCAGGCGTCAAATTCCCTGACATTCCTTTCGATGACTGGGAATGTATGACCCAACCGTCAAGAGACAAAGTATTCGAATACAAGATGTTAGATTGGTGGGGTTTAACTAAGTTAATGCAAGAGTCGGTGGCCATAATGGCCCCCGGTCATACAATAAAGATTATGAAGGTAACCCAACAAAACCATCGCCACAGTAGAACGCCTGGCTCCAACCTGCTATCCCACCTTGCTAAGCGTCAAATCGAAATTGCTCTCCTCCAAGAATCAAGGATCTCCTAGGTGCAGTAACGATCTCTGATCGGCAATGAGTGAAAGAAGGAACTCAACCCCTTTGATCATTTCGTTAGCATATATCCCGTGTACTTTAGCAACCCCTCCTCCAGCTGCAGGTAGGTAGACGTGGCGGTTCAGCATGAACCAAAGTAGCATTTAAGTGCCTTTTTGTTACCACGACTCGTGATGATAGTTGTGGATGTGATACAGGCAGTCTCTAGATCCAGCTTGTGAGGTTTAGAAAATGGAAAAGATCGTGTACCCTTTTACCCGAGATGTCGCTAAGGTTGTAGGAGAATAGTTGGTTGAACACACGCAATCTGGCCCTTGCTAGTGCCGGACACTTGCCGATGGAATGGGAGAGGGTTTCTTTCTCATTTGCGTTCCCGCAACTGCTGCATTGAGGGTTGTATGGGCTCCCAAGTTTGGCCGCATAGTCTCCAATTGGCCAATGTCCCGTGACTATCTGCGTAATTCTTGCGATGCCTGGGCGGGTTCTATACAGTAGGTCTGTTCTGTTCTTGTTGTAGGAAGGCCAATAGGCCATATCTTCCTCGATATGACGCAATTTGTTAATTTGTAGTCGCCCTTCTTCAGGAAGTATGAGTGGATTTAACCCTTGCCGCAAGTGAGCCGTGTAGAGCTAAGCCTTGTCTAGCCAGCTCGTCTGCACGCTCGTTTCCTTCAATGCCACTGTTCCCTGGAACCCAAGAGAAGTGTGACCCTGAAGAGTTCGCACAGATGGGCAAGATGGCTCCAAGTACCAGCTTGGAGAATATGATAGCCGAGTTGATGGCTATAATGGCCACGCCCCAGTAGCGTGCAAGCCTATCGGATTGCCAGTAGTTCCGCCTGGAATACGCTGGCAAAGTCCGTGCTATTTTCTGTGATTCTGAGTAGACTCCGGACCCCACACCACAGTTCATCTTAGATCCGTCTGTGTAGACGACCGTGTCGAAATCGCCTACTACTTCGTTCCTCTTCCACTGCGAGCTCTGATAGGAAAGCCTACGTGGAAGCCTTTCTTTAACCTTAGTGTATGTGTGATGTAGCCTGTTAGAAACGTGACCATCGTCTGACATAGTGCAGGTAGGAACTTATCGGATGGGGGATCTAAAAGCACTGGGGCTGTAGTGGTACAAACATCAGTCTATTGGAGCTTGTCGCCTCACCTGAACGTCGAGGCCTATGCGGCTTGACTCCTCATCTGAGCGTCAACATCAAACCTAACCTAAGACTAATCACCTGCAGAGCCATAGTGTGTTTCTAAAGTAATCGTGGCGTCTCTTGTTTTTTAGTCCCTTCTTGTTCCAAAGGATCTTGGTCCTATTACCCAATCATAAGGTCCTTGCTTTTCCAAATGTGACAACATACACCTGCCAGCAAGTGTATGTGCATTGAAAAAATAATGAAACTGTCAATACAACTACACTCCTCCCTTCGCATACAATTCTCTACATCAGGAGGATGTTGATGTTGAAGGACTCACCTGGGATTCTCTCCTCTCCCCGGTTGTGTGACTTTCATGCACACACAGCATACCAACAAAACAAGAAAAAAAATATCCCCATCGACCGACAGGGAGATGAATATCCTTCCGTTTGGATCGATTCCAATAAGGACAAACAGGAAATAAGCAAAATTTCTGCTGACTCATAGAGAAAACTGTAAAATTACACAAACAAAGGCAAAGGTGAACAACAAGAGCACAAAGGACACACGCAAAGTAGAGACAATTTTCAGCAATACTGATGGGGATTCGGGATTCCACTGTCATTGTCGTATACAAAGTTTGTTGCGTATGTATATGTATGCCTCCTGTTGTTTTGCTGCTCCTTCACCTTCGCATCTTAAAGCTGGATATCTTCCTGACAGGAAGATCAAATATAAATGTCGTAGGGGGAGTCATCATAAGTATACGACGAATATTACCTGTTGTATTGGTTGTCGCCTGACGGTGTCTGCTTGTGTTGGTGTACCTGTTTGATTAATTAAATTTATCCAAACAAAACGGTAGAACGTCGAAGGATGGTGCGTGCGGGTGACAGAGATAAGTTGGTTGCGGGCACAGATTGCCTTGATGAATATATTTAGCGAATGCCCATATCCAGGACCTCTTGATTCAATTAAACGGTATTCTATGTACGATACAAGGTCGTACGGATTTATTTAAGTGTTTGGGGGAGGTTGGGAGGGACGTAAATAGTTTTGCGTGTGGAACAGCGATTGGGTAAATATACAAATTTCCAATTAAGGATATTTAAGGATTTTCTAAACCGGGGGCAGACAAATACCTTACTTGCGAAAATTTGATTAGAATATCTCCTTGGAAGGATGTGAAGGGGATTTTTAGCAGACCTTGCTATTAATTTGAACAAGGACAAGCCGGCTGAGGGTTGGTGGGGACTAGGGACTTGTATTGTTATCTAGGTGGATGATTTATTATGACGGCACGCGCTGAGGAGGGCTGGAGCTTAGGTTGGGTAGGTATTCTTTTAACCTGGTCCTCTTTTCCATTTTTGTTTTTCAGTCTTTTCAAATAAGGTGTGGATTTGTATTGCTGTCTCCGGATTGATAACACTAAAAACGCGAACTGTACAATCGTTAGGTGGTGCATGTGTAGGTGAACCCTTTAAATTCTTGTTGGCATTATAAATCTCATCATGGCCACATATCAACTTATCCTGGCAATGGGAAGGGATATTCATCATCGATGATTTGGACCGAACGTCACAGAGGAAAAACAAAACTTTCGGGTGGTAAGGTAACTTGGTAACTCTATCACCTCTGACTGTGACATATCGTCCATGTTATCTAACGAAAAACAATACTTCCCCATCCTTCCCCATCAAGTTATGAAGGGAAATAGGAAGTAAAGGCCCCAGGTTTACTCATTCATTAGCTATGAAAGCTTGACAGGCAATTGCGGCCATACTTTAAAATAATTGACAGCCATTTTGTTGTCATTGTTTCTTGTCATAGCCACCAGTCTTAATTGGAACTCCCTATTTGGGGTGGGCTTATGCGGTGCAATGGCATAGTTGAATTTTATTTGTTAAAAGGGCGCGAGCTGACCTTAAACGGCGAACGGTGCTAAACCACGATAAAAGATATTTTTTCGGAAATTTGTTTAGTTCTGCGGCGTTAAATCAATTAGCTAGTCCGGGGTCATAGGCGTGGTGTTGCGAAGCCTGTGTTTTCTTGCTAGAGATCTGATCGCATCATCACAACATCCCTACGGTATATCGCATTCTTCTTCAACCAAGTGGCAGCCTGATGTGTATCGATAACTTATCGGTTTGGAAAACGCTGCAGTGGTTAGGGAGATTGTATGAGCGGTTGACTCCTGGAGCCGCAGACCTATCGCCAACAACCTCTGTTTAGATTCCTTTGTGCAGATGGCCAGAGATTTGGGAAAGATTTGGAAAAAATTTAAGGAAAAGCTGTCGTTTAAAGTTAATTTTATCTGAGATGCGAAATGTGTAATCTGCTCGGTATTACTTCTGGGCTGGTTAGAATCATTACTAGGCTGTAACTTCCAAGAGTAAAACTTTTCGTTTTGGAAGTTTTTAACGAACCCGATATTTTGCCTCAGCAGGACATTTAAGGCGTCTGTATGAGAATTCAGTGAGGTCCACATATACCTTCTGATTCGTAGCTCCACCTAGAATGCGAAAACATTAAATAAGAGAGGTGCAGGCGAAAAACTAGCGGAAGCCCTAATCTGCTATAAAGCAGACATTACTGCCATCCAGGAAATACGATAGGATGGGCTAGGCAAAAATAGGATGTAAAACTGTGACATATAATGCGGACCGTGCGTCTATTGCGGTTTTATAAGTGCCAGACCTAAACAAGAAGTCTTATGCTTTCAAGATATTAGCGAATGCTTTGTAACAATTCGCATCAAGGCTAAATTCGCCAACAGAAGAACAACGGTAACGATGCCAACAAGCTAGGTTTTTTGCGGCATTCTTCGATTAAGAATGGTACAGCCAAGAACAAGGCCTACAAGGCTAAAATGAAGACGAGAGCTGGCATTGAGCTCTATAGGCAAAGAAGAAGGGAAGAACACCGGCTTTTCAGAAAAAAGAGATAAGATCAAGAAAAGTGCGCGATCGAGGATATAGAGAGGAACTCCAGGAACGATGTTCGCAAGTTTTACCAAAGTGTAAAACGTTAACGCCAAGGGTACAAGGTGTAAACAGAATCCTGTCGAGATGAATACGGAAAGGTTGAGTTGAGACCACTTGGATGATGAGAATTCCAAAGAACCACTTCTGCAGACTGTTAAACGGCGATGATGAGCAACGTTCCACTGTCAGGCAGAACGGACCATTCAATGTTGGCGCCGAAAGCGAAAATTACGAACCGCCAGACCTAAGTAACGACCTAAGCCTTCCCCACGAGCTTTATAAAGCCGACGGAGATTACTTGGTAAGTAACATCCACCAACTCATAGGCCAAATCTGGTCGGATGAAAGTATGCCTGAAACATGGAACCCCATGCCCGATACACAAAAAGGAGTATTTCTGTACTATGCCAACTACAGAGGTATTAGTCCCCTCAACATCGCCTAGAAGATCCTATCTGCAGTAATCTACGTTCGCCTGAAACCGTTTACCAACAACCTGATCGGCCACCAATCACCGATCTAAAAGCCACATCCAGCAGCATTTATAGAGACGAGCTATACAAAACCATGTCTAGTTTTGGAATACCGCCCAAACTCGACCGTCTGTGTAGGAGATGTAAAAAGGTTATCGGAAATAAATGGGGTATGCAACCACAAAGCTCATCCTGGCTTTAGGACCCATGATGTATGGTGTTTTATTCTGGTGGACCGCTCTAGAAACCTCCAATCGCAACCTTCTAGGGAAACTTTAAAGATCAAAGTAGATACAAACCGAAGTACATCGGTAAGATAGTGGTTCTAGCGGATTCAGTCTTTGGCAGCGTGTCTTTAATTTGAGCGACTGGTTCAGCCCTGGTTCTTACTATCTCGTGATGAGATAGACAAGGTAATATCGCCAGCAAATTCAATCTTACTTACTTACTGAAGTGGCGCTACAGTCTGGAATGAACCTGGGCCTCAACCAACATGCCTCTCCAATTAGCCCGGTCCTTAGCTAACTGCCTCCAGTTGCGCACTCCAAGTTGGTTGAGGTCGGTTTCTACTTGTGCGCGCCACTTAAGGCGAGGTCTTCCTCTACTGCGACCGACGTCTGGCTGGGAATCGAAGACTCTGCGAGCCGGAGTATTGGTGTCCATTCTTTCTACATTGGTGTCCCATGTCCATCTGAAACGTTCAATGCGGAGTTTTTTGACCAGGGGTATGTCGCTGTACAGCTCGTATAGTTCGTGGTTGAATCTTCGTCTCCATAGCCCGTCAATGAAAACGGGACCGAAGATTTTTCGAAGAATTTTCCTCTCGAATCGGCCAAGGATTTCTTCATCCACTTTTGATACAGTCCATGCTTCAGCGCCGTAGAGCAGGACTGGGATAATAAGGGTCTTATATAGGATCTCCGTAGTAGTTCGAGTGAGGGCTTTACTACTAAATTGCCTTCTTAGCCCGAAGAAACAGCGATTGGCAAGAGTAATTCTTCGTTTGATTTTTGACGAGATGTTGTTGTCAGAGTTCATAGCGGAGCCGAGGTAGACAATGTCGCGTACTACCTCAAAGTTATATCTGTCAATGGTGACGTTCTTTCCAATTCGTCTATGTTGAGTGTCCTTTCGTGTTGACAGCATATACTTGGTCTCCCCCTCATTTACTGCTAAAAACCCATTTTTACCGCTTCCTTCTCTATACTAGCAAACGTGGCTATGACATCACGTTGAGTCCTACCAATGATGTCAATATCTTCGGCGTATGCTAGTACTTGCACCGATTTTTGGAAAATTGTGCCTCTGGTGTTGGTTCGGGAGTTTTGCTCAATACTCTCAAGAACCAAAATAAAGAGGTCACATGACAGCGCATCGCGTTGCCTAAATTCTTTTTGGTATCGAATGTCGGTGAGGTCGTTTCCGACCCTAATGGTGCAGCAAGAATTCTCCATCGTCATCCTACACAAGCGGACGAGTTTGGGCGGTATACCAAAAGTAGACATGGCTCTGTATAGTTCGTCTCTATAAATGCTGTCGTATGCGGCTTTGAAATCGATAAATAGGTGGTGGGTATCGATTTGGACTTCTTGGGTTTTTTCCAGGATCTGCCGAAGTGTGAAAAATTGATCGATTGTGGAATTTCCTGGACTGAAACCACACTGATAAGGGCCGATCAGGTTGTTGGTAAACGGTTTCAGGCGTTCACATATTACGGCAGCTAGGATCCTGTAGGCGATGTTGTGCAGACTAATGCCTCTGTAGTTGGTGCAGCTCAGAGGGTCTCCTTTTTTGTGGATCGGGCAAACGATGCTGAGGTTCCATTCTTCAGGCATGCTTTCAACCGACCAGATTTGGCTTATGAGTTGGTGGATGTTACTTACCAAGTCATATCCGCCAGCTTTATAAAGCTCAGCGGGAAGGCCGTCATTTCCAGCGACCTTATTAAGCCTGAGCTTAGATACTGCTATCCTCACTTCACTTAGGTCGTGTGGTTGGCAGTTTTCGCTGTCGTTGCCAATATTAAATGGTTCGTTCTGCCTGACAGCGGAATGTTGTTCGTCATCGCCGTTTAACAGTCTGCAGAAGTGGTTCTTCCATAAACTCAGCATCGACTGTGTCTCAACTACGATATTTCCTTGTTGATCTCGACAGGATTCTGTTCGAGCCTTGTATCCTTGGCTTTGACGTTTTACACTTTGGTAAAACTTGCGAACATCGTTCCTGGAGTGGCAACTCTCTATATCCTCGATCGCGCGTTTTCTTGCTCTTCTCTCTTCTTTCTCAAAAGCCGATGTTCTTTCCTTCTTCTTTGCCTATAGAGCTCAATGGCAGCTCTCGTCTTCACCTTCAGCTTAGCCTTGAAGACCTTGTTCTTGGTTGCGAGCATCTATCGGCATTCTTCATCAAACCAGGGGTTTCTTGCTGGTGGCGCGAGAAACCTAGCACATCAGCTGCGGCTGATCTAAGGGCTTGTTGGCATCGTTGCCATTGTTCTTCGACATTCGATGCTGGTGGTATGGTGTGAATCGAGAGGTAAAGGAATACGCGTTGCGCGATGGCCTTGGCGGTCTCTTGCGATTGCAGTCTTTCGACATGGAGTGGTAAATATCAGCATTCTTACCTTGGCTGCAACAAGGTAGTGATCGTAGTCGATGTTAGCCCCTCGGAAATGTTCGGACATCCAAAATAATGGATGCGTGCCTCTTGTCTATCGCAATGTGATCAATTTGGTTGACCGTTCGTTGATCTGGTGACCGCCATGTCCCCTTATGGAACCGTGTGCTGGCTATAGTGGCATTTCGTTCCGTAGCGAAGTCAATTAGCCTAAGTCCGTTGCCAGACGTGTTGTCGTGTAGGCTATATTTTCCGACAGTACTGCTAAAGATGTCTTCTCTTCCTACCTTTGCGTTAAAATCCCCCAGCACGATCTTAACATCGTACTTTGGCAGTCGCTCATAGGTTTTGTCGAGGAGCTCGTAGAAGCAATCCTTAGTTTTATCATATTTTTCCTCCGTCGGAGCATGAGCGCATATAAGGCTTATGTTGGCGAATTTGGCCTTGATGCGTATTGTTCGCCTGCTGCTCTCCTGTTTAATGTTCTCACATTCCAGGTGCAGATACGAACGTCATTGTCCTTTTTTCGTTTAGCATGGTCGTCAACAATAGGTAATATCAGTCCTTTCCGAGGCTATTACTTGCTTCTTAACAATGGTTTTTTTTTTTTGGTAGTTAACCCAAAGCGCACCCCAACCTGCAGGGCCAGTTCCAAGTTACTAGATAACCCTAGGACATGGGGCCATCAGTATCCACTACGGGATTGAGCGCTGCCGTTGACCTTTCGGTTCATCCGCCACCATCTCTGTTAACCACTTATCCAAAATTTTGAGAAGATTTTCAGTGACAGTGTCACTCTTGGGTGTTTGTCAGACTTTCGAAAGATGTGGAGCAGTGAAAATATCTTAGGTTCGAGATTTCAACCTGGGACCCCGCCTTAGTAGTCCAACGCACTAACCTCTAGACATGAATGATTGTAAGAAAAAGTTAGGTCCCGGGTACTAACTAAACGTGTTGCTCCAAAATTTTGTTTTTCAAGAAAGGAATCCTCAGGAGTCTATCATAAATAATGTTCCAGAAGAAAGGCTTGTTTCATAGAGAGGTTTTCTGTTCGAGACGATATTTTCCTATTATCCTCCGCAGGTTCTTCAGCTTCTATGGTTCTAGGAAAAGCCTTTTCCCCAGACATGTTTTCATTGTTGGTATATACATGTCAGGTCTACATTGAGGAGCCGTTTTCAAAGCCTCGTTTGGGGTGAAAACAAGGTCGCGGCACCTTGTTACTGGGTATTTCCTTGCAAACTTCAAATACCATGCACAACACCCCTTAACACTTTAGATGCGTTCTAGAATTTTGTCATCTGTCTCTTGCGACCAGATTTGTTAAGAGTTGGTGCCAGAGGCTGTGACGATGAGACTTCAGTAAAAGTTTGTCTTGTCCAAAAGTACAGGGCTCAATCACCTATAGATGACGGTAGAAAACTATCCTCTGCTTCGATATCGGATGAAAACTCAATATTGGAATCGTATGGTGATTGCGATGACACACGATTACGTAGGTGATCTCAATGACGTTTAACCACACGAGAGTCGTTTATATGGGCGCTGTAGGAAATAGGCCCAGTTTGATCTGTCACCAGACCCTAAATTTATTTTGGCCCAGCAGCATTATTACGAACCCAAACTTGGCTACCTGGAACGAAACATATAGCGCTAATAGGATGGCAGACCTTACCAAAAGGTATCTCTTGTGGTTGTATTTTGTCAAAGTGTCTCTTGAGCTCGCGGTTCAGCAGCAGCTCTGTAGGAGAACGATTTGTTGTATCTAGCCAGCCTCAGATCGACATTTGTGTTATATGGCCCAACTTCTTCAGATAGTTCTTCGTGCTTTGTAGGATGCGCTCCGTTTGTAGCCGGGTGAAACGAGGAAGAACGAATTCGACAGATTTGTTTTGCATGAATACCTTTAATTCTTCAGATGTAAACGCTATCCCTTTACCAGTTGGTCAGGAAGCCCAGGAGTTTTTTTTATGGTGTTTGGCTATCCCCATAACAACCAGCACAAAACCTTGGAAAGCTGTGGATCCTTCGAAATTTCTGACGCTAATAGTTGTGCGCTTACGATTGGAATACCTGCGTGTTCAATCATGAGAACGTCTTTGGTTATTTTTTACTCTTCTTCGGTTGGTATTGAACAGCGGCTCAGGAAATCTGCGTTGCCTATCGTGGTTCCAGCGCGATTTACTACATTGAAGTCTTAAGTCGAAGGCGTAAGGCCTCGATATTACGTTGGGGACGGATTTTGTAGTAGTGAATGTCCCCAGTAGATGATCAGATGATCAGTGACTCTAGTGTGAATGATCGTCATATATATATTTGTGGAATTTTTTGACTCCTGAAACCAGAGATACTGCTTCTCTATCGATTTGCTCGTAATTACGTTCTACTTTGGAGAGTGTTCGTAAGTAGAACGCAATTGGTTTTTCGGACCGACTTAGTACTGCTACGAGTCCATAAGGTGATGCGTCACATGTTAGTACTAATAGCAGCTTCTGATCGTAGTGAACTAAGACATTATCTGAAGCGACAAGTTTCTTAAGTACAATAAAAGCATTTTCGTTCTGTTGCTTCCAACACCAGTTTGCATTTTTATCCAAAAGTCGGTGTAATGGCTCTGCCACAGTTACTTTTTGTGGCAAAAATGCATGATAGAAGTTTATTAGACCCAGGAATGCATGTACAGTCAAATTCGCTGACAATGACGTATCGGTTGTAACGACCAAATTCTTAGGTCCCGGCTGAGCTCCATAATAATCCCTTTGAATAACAAATCTTTTACATGAACATCGCTTACAACGACATAACTCTTATGACGACCAAATTCGTCAGTCCCTTGAAGGTCGTGACTAGTACTTACAACCAACTGAAATTGCTTCTTGTCTCTCGGTGCTGCTGCGTTGTTGAAAGCATTGATCTTATCAGCTAATGGTCGTATACCTAATGCGTCGAGTTTAAATCCCAAGAATTCCACGGATGGTATACCAAATTGACACTTTTACCTATGCAATCGAAATCCAGCCTTGTCGAAACGGGACAATACCTCGTTTTAGCCTCTCTGCTAGTTCCTGGCTTTCCCATAACGACGATGTCATCAAAATATGGCAAGACTCCTGATATGTTTTGAAGAATGTTTTCGATGCAACCTTGAAATATACACGGAGCTGAAGAGAAGCCGAATTGAAGTCTGGTTACCTTTAACGCACCCTTACTTACTTACTTACTTTGTTTATCAGGCTCCCGACCCGTAAAGAGTGCCTGAGCAGCCTTCCATCCTCAACGACCCCGGGCTCGCTGCTTTCAGTTATCTAGACCAAGCGCTCTGGCATACGCGATGGCTTGGTCTTTGAAACGGAGGTGCGGTCTTTATTGCCTTCTCGAATCTGGGGGCTGGGATTCGAAGATCTTCTTAGCTGGAGCATTATTGTCTATTCGCTCAATGTGGCCGAGCCAATGTAGACGACGTGTTTTGGCTTTTTGGACTATATCCACAACTTGGTACATTTCATAGAGTTCGCGGTTGTATCTTCTCATCCATTCGCCCTCCTCGTGCACAGGACCAAAAATCCGCCGAAGTATTTTTCTTTCGATGGAGCCCAGTATCGTTCAGCACTCGGCCCCATAGAGTAGAACTGGCAGGAGAGGGGTTTTGTAGAACACACACTTCGTCCTTCGAGTTAAGAGTTTTGAACCCAGTTGTTTCGCCAAACCGCAGTAGCAACGGTTTCCTAGGGTAATTCTTCACCGGTTCTCCCATAGGGTGTCATTCGTGGAGTCTATGTTTGTCCTAGGCGGTGAACAGATGCTTGTTTGTTTGTTGATAGCCTGTACTTAGTCTTGTCCTCATTTACTTCAAGGCCGACGGATTGCGCCTGTTCTTCAATCTCCGTGAACGCTTTTATCACGGCATGTTGGGAGCGACCGATGATGTCAATATCGTCCGCATTGCCCAGCTGCTGGACGGACCTGTTGAAAATATTGCCTTCCGTGTTGACACCTGCTCTGCGCACTATCTGCTCCAGTACGAGATTGAAGAAGTCACATAGCGCGTCTCCTTTTCAAAATCCGGTGCATGTTTGGGATAGTTCAGAGGAGCTACTTCCAAACTGCACATTGCAGAGCGTGTTTTCCAGCGTCACGCGACAAAGCTGGGATTCCGAATTCGGCCATCGCCATATAGAGCTCCTGTTGATGTATGCTATCATACGCGGCTTTGAAGTCGATGAATAGGTGGCTAGTTTTGACTTGGTCTTCGTTGGTCTATTCCAGGATTTGCCTCAGTGTGAAAATTTGGTCTATAGTCGATCTGCCGGGCCGGAAGCCACACTGGTATGTGGCGATTAGTGTGTTGCAGAACGGTTATAGACATTTACACGGTACATTGGATAGGATCTTGTATGCGACATTAAGCAGGGATATGCCTTGATAGTTCTTGCAAGGCATAGGATCGCCTTTTTTGTAGATAGAACATCGGGCATGTTGTCTTCCACCCAGACTTGGTTGATGATTCGGTGCATGCTCCCTACCAAAACATCACCAGTCAAAAGCTCCGCTTGTAAGCCATCAGGGCCTGTGGCCTTCTTGTTCTTTAGCTCTTTATAGCTAGGCCAACTTCTTCTATACTAGGTGGTGGAACTAGTTCTTCATTGACTGGACGTGGGTTCTCTTCTTGCCCTATCACTCTCTCTACCTGATGCCCATTAAGCAGCTGCTGGAAATGCTGCTTAAACACGTCTACTATACCCTGCGCTTCGGTGACTAGGTTTCCTTCGCTGTCTCGAAGAGCCTGCGTTCCGGTTTTGTAGCCAGCAGCCAGTTGCTTGGCTTTTTTTTATAAAACCTCCGGATGTTGTTATGATCGCGCGACTATTCGATCTTCTTGAGCTGGGAAGCTGCTTAAGCTCTCTTCTTTCTACACAGGGCCTTCTTTTCCTCCTTTCTCCTGGCTCTATACTCTTCTCTCGCTGCCCTTGTTTTGCGCTGCAGCGCCTTCTTGTGTGCATCTCCTGTCACCTTTTTCCTGTACATGCATTCATCATCATACCACGGGCTCTTTCTCGGGGGTGGCTGGTACCCTATACAGTGGTTTCGGCTACCTCCTTGATGATGTCGCGATACTGGCACCACTGATTGTTGGAATCTGTGTTAGGTGAGTGGACAGAGGAAAGTTTCATACTCTCACGCTCGCTTTAGCTTCTGGCTACTCACGGTGTGCTAAGGCGTCCAAAGTCGAATTTCTTCTTCTGGGCAGTTCGCAGCTTCTTCTCGTTGGACAGTCGAGCTCTGAATTTAGCCGCGACAAGAAAATGGTCAGAGTCGACGTTTGCCCCTCGGAATGTGTGCACGTCGAGGATGTAGGATGCGTGCCTCGCATCGATTAGCAGATGGTCGATTTGGTTGGCGGTTCGACCGTCTGGAGAGCGCCAGGTTACTGTGCGGATCCTTAGCCTTGGGATCCTAGTGCTACTTATCACCGTATTACGAGCTGCTGCAAAATCTGTTGGTCGGTAGCCGTTGTCTGTGGTCGTTTCGTGGATTCTGTGCTTACCAACTCAACCGCCAGAGATGTTTTCCTTTCCGACTTTAGCATTGAAATCCCCGAGTACAACTTTTACATCATACTCCGGACCGGCTCCGTAGGCTCCATCCAGGAGGTCATAAGACTCCTTCTTGATGGGATCCCCAGCCTCGTCGGTAGGGATGTGCGCACACATTAGGCTTATGTTTTGGAACGTAGCTTTGACGCCGATCACAGAAAGGCGATCACTTATCGGCTTGAAGTCAATGACATTTATCCTTAGCCGATTTCCCACGACGAATCTGCATCCTAATACATGCAATCTTCGATCCTATCCATCGTATCTCCTAGATTGCGTTTATATCTGCGCGCCCTTGTACATGGATATTGTTTGTAGCAACGCTACTAACTGCTGATAGGATTGTGCCAAATCGATCTTCAATGGACGGCAATAATGTGCTCACACAATCGACTGTCGGCTGCCAAACGCATACACAACATGGACTATATCCAGACATCCTTGCGATTCCTTACTCGAATTGAGCGACTGTAATGATGACATGGCGAATCACCCCCTCTTGTCAGCTCTATAAATATCGTTCTAATTGACTCCTAACATTTACAAATTAAGGACTTTGTGCTAAAAATATCCTTTTTGCATTTATTTCAAACAAAACCAAATCCGTTTTATTGCTCCCCGTTCAAAGTGATTGAGTGTGTGTTTTGCCGAACCGCCCGTTTATATCTGAATACCGCACAAATAGTTGCAGCAAAGAAATGAGAGAAACTGTTATTTGGCCTGAATGGGAAATCATTTATTCCTCCTTGTGGATGTACCGTTTGCATAATATTGATACAAAAGCCAATTTAATTTCAGTTCCCCCTTGTAAGCATCTACCGAAACCACATTCAAAGGACTTAAATTGAATGTAACCCGTTGCTCGCAGTGGTCCTGTTCAGCTGGGAAGTTTTTTTTTTTTCCTTGAAATAAAACGTTCTCCCAGCATAACCAAAAAGATGGAATTCCATGAACATGAAGCCATTTGCAATTTTCAAATCAAAATCAGCAAAAAAAAAAACAAAAAAAAAATTATTAAATGTTGGTCCTATCCTGGAATCAATTTATAAAGCTAGCCAAGCCATTCTATCGCTCAATCATCACCATGGCTATACCAGTGGTTGCCATGCATCTCGTCTCGGTGCGAGTACACAAAAGGTAACCCTGCTCCTGTATCCTGTATGCATGGAGCATCACCAGCATCAGCATCATTGTTGGAAACCCAACCGACACGAGACGTGCACGATAAATTCATCTCTCTAATTGTTTCCTTGGAGCGTTATTCGCCTTTATGCAGATTATTTGCCGTTATACACAAACACACAGATAGATGTTTATACGTATCGTATCGACCCTGTTGTATAATCCCGGACTCATCAGCAAACTATGGGAGATGAATGATACATGCAGGTACACCCAGCCACATTGTATACAGCCTTACAAGTATAGACCAAGCTATAGAAGCTCTATAACACACATATTTACGTGTGCACATTCGGTTTTTGTCAATTAACAAAATTATATATGAAGTGATCTTAATTAAAAGCTCTCAAAAGCATTCATTATGCCCTCGAGAGCGAACGCTCGTTCCATGTTTATTACACAAAACGCCATTCACATCGACCGCCATATCTGGGTTTGGGGAAGGATGTGTAAAAGTGGCTTATGCCCGGGGAGAGATAAATTTGTTGCAACACATCCTATTACGGTTGCGAGGATGGTTCTGTGAGCTGGGAGGGGGTTGGGGTTCGGAGGATATCCTAATTGGAAAAGAAGGTGGCAGCAGCACTGGGCGAAAGCCATCTCAACTCATCTTGTCTCTTGAAGGAGAACAAACAGTTAATGCGAAGCGAAATTCGGTTTTAACGTTGTACCTGATTTGGATCTACAACATATGAGGACGGAATCGTGTTGTTGGCTTATAGTCAGGAGGGAAAGTTGACGGACTGAAAGACTTGGAAGGTCTCTTGACAAACTTGGAGGAGTCAAAAAGATGCCGCCTGGAATGGACGTAAAATTAAAGGTCCTCAGTCACAGGATTAGTTTGGTTTTGTAATATACCTATTGAAACACACGTTTAGTTTTTTCAGTATATTTAGGTTAGGTTAGGTTAGATGGGCTGTTGACGCTCGGGTGAGTCGTCAAACACGCATAGGCCTACGTGGGCCCATAGCGATACCCTTCGAAGAAGTATCCTGAAAAAGAGAAAGAGGATACCTGGTTAAGTTCGCTAGTGATACTTATGCGGTGCTGGTCTATGTTGCTCCTTCAGCCTCAAAGAGGTAGTTGCTCCATCCTGATCTGCAACAAAAACGGACTATCAGCGCTATTGGGATAGTCGTTAGGTCACTTAGGTCATCGAAGTACAGGCTGCCTAGTATTTTAAATCGACTGCCACTAATCGCAGGGCAGTGGCAAAGCAGGTGTGAGACATCTTCTTCGACGTCAGGGTCGCTGCATTTCCTGCAAAGTTGGTTCGCACCAGTCAGTTTTATCTTATTGGAGTGCTTACTCAACACAGGTTGCTACCGATTTTCTCGCGTTATGAATCTGTCACCAACCACAGATCATATACACGGTAGAAGGTAGCTTTCTCCTCGTTAGTACGAGAGCCTGGTTCACTCAGCGTGTGGGGTGGGCTCGTGTTTACTTACTTACTTACTAACTTAAGTGGCGCTACAGTCCGGAATGAACCTGGGCCTCAACCAACATGCCTCTCCAATTAGCCCGGTCCTTAGCTAACTGCCTCCAGTTGCGCACTCCAAGTTGGTTGAGGTCGGTTTCCACTTGTGCGCGCCACTTATGACGAGGTCTTCCTATACTGCGTCCGACGTCTGGCTGGGAATCGAAGACTCTGCGAGCCGGAGTATTGGTGTCCATTCGTTCTACATGTCCTAGCCACCTTAAACGTCCAATGCGGAGTTTTTTGACCAGGGGTATGTCGCTGTACAGCTCGTATAGTTCTTGGTTGAATCTTCGTCTCCATAGCCCGTCAACGCAAACGGGACCGAAGATTTTTCGAAGAATTTTCCTCTCGATTCTACCAAGGATTTCTTCATCCGCTTTTGATACGGTCCATGCTTCAGCGCCGTAGAGCAGGACTATGATGATCAGAGGATATAGGATCTCCTTAGTAGTTCGAGTGAGGGCTTTACTACTAAATTGCCTTCTTAGGCCGACGAAACAGCGGTTGGCAAGAGTAATTCTTCGTTTAATTTCTGACGAGATGTTGTTGTCAGAGTTAATAGCGGAGCCGAGGTAGACAAAGTCCCGTGCTACCTCAAAGTTATATCTGTCAATGATGATTTTCTGTCCAATTCGTCGATGTTGTATGTCCTTTCGTGTTGACAGCATATACTTAGTCTTACCCTCCCTCATTTACTGCTTAAACCATTTTTGCCGCTTCCTTCTCGATACTAGCAAACGTGGCTATGACATCACGTTGAGTCCTACCAATGATGTCAATATCGTCAGCGTATGCTAGTAGTTGCACCGACTTTTGGAAAATTGTGCCTCTGGTGTTGGCTTTGGAGTTTTGCACAATCCTCTCAAGAATCAGATTAAAGAAGTCATATGACAGCGCATCGCCTTGCCTAAATCCTTTTTTGGTATCGAATGTGTCGGTGAGGTCGTTTCCGACCCTGATGGAGCAGCGAGAATTCTCTATCGTCATCCTACACAAACGGACGAGTTTGGACGGTACACCAAAACTAGACATGGCTCTGTATAGTTCGTCTCTATAAATGCTGTCGTATGCGGCTTTAAAATCCAAACATAGGTGGTGGGTATCGATTTGGACTTCTTGGGTTTTTTCCAGGATCTGCCGAAGTGTGAAAATTTGATCGATTGTGGACTTTCCTGGCCGGTTTCAGGCGTTCACATATAACGGCAGATAGGATCTTGTAGGCGATCTTGAGGAGACTTATGCCTCTCTAGTTGGCGCAGTTCAGAGGGTCTCCTTTTTTGTGGATCGGGCAAACGATGCTGAGGTTCCATTCTTCAGGCATATTTTCATCCGACATTTGGCTTATGAATTGGTGGATGTTACTTACCAAGTCATCTCCGCCGGCCTTATAGAGCTCAGCGGGAAGGCCGTCATTTCCGGCAGCCTTATTAAGCTTGAGTTTAGATATTGTTCGTCATCGCCGTTTAACAGTCTGCATAAGTGGTTCTTCCATATCCCCAGCATCGACTGTGTCTCAACTACGATATTTCCTTGTTCATCTCGACAGGATTCTGTTCGAGCCTTGTAGCCTTGGCTTTGACGTTTTACACTTTGGTAAAACTTGCGAACATCGTTCCTGGAGTGGCACCTCTCTATATCCTCGATCGCGCGCTTTTCTTGCTCTTTTTTCTTCTTGCTGAAAAGCCGATGTTCTTCCCTTCTTCTTTGCCTATAGAGCTCAATGACAGCTCTCGTCTTCACCTGCAGCTTAGCCTTGTAGGCCTCGTTCTTGGCTGCGAGTATCTGTCGGCATTCCTCATCAAACCAGGGGTTTCTTGCCGGTGGCCGCGAAAAACCTAGCACATCAGTTGCGGCTGATCTAATGGCCTGTTGGCATCGTTGCCATTGCTCTTCGACATTCGATGCTGGTGGTATGGTGTTAATCGAGAGGTTAAGGGATACGCTTTGTGCGAAGGTCTTGGCGATCTCTTGCGATTGCAGTCTTCCGACATTAAATTTTTTCACATTATTTCTGGATTGTTGAGGCGTGGTGGATATCCGCATTCTTACCTTGGCTGCAACAAGATAGTGATCCGAGTCGATGTTAGCTCCTCGGAATGTTCGGACATCCAAAATACTGGATGCGTGCCTCTTATCTATCGCAATGTGATCAATTTGGTTGACCATTCGTTGATCTGGAGACCGCCATGTCCCCTTATGGATATCGAGGTGAGGAAACCGTGTGCTGGCTATAGTGGCATTTCGTTCCGTAGCGAAGTCAATTAGCCTAAGTCCGTTACCAGACGTGTTGTCGTGTAGGCTATGTTTTCCGCCAATAGTTCTAAAGATGACTTCTCTTCCTACCTTTGCGTTAAAATCTCCCAGCACGATTTTAACATCGTACTTCGGTAGTCGCTCATAGGTTTTGTCGAGGAGCTCGTAGAAGCAGTCCTTAGCTATATCATCTTTTTCTTCCGTCGGAGCGTGAGCGCATATAAGGGTTATGTTGGCGAATTTGGCCTTGATGCGGTTTGTTACTATGCGTTCGCTAATGTCTTGGAAACATAAGACTTCTTGCATAAGTCTGGCACTTATAACAAATCCGCATCCGAATAGTCGTTGTTTCTGCTCACTATAACACGGTCCATAGTAGATGTCACAGTTTTTCATCCTCTTTTTGTCCAGCCAATCCCATCGTATTTCCTGGATGGCAGTAATATCTGCTTTGTAGCAGTTTAGGGCTTCCGCTAGTTGTTCGCCTGCACCTCTCCTGTTTAATGTTCTCACATTCCAGGTGCGGATACGAACGTCGTTGTCCTTTTTTCGTTTAGCAGGGTCGTCAACAATAAAATCAGTCCTTTCCGAGGCTATTGGTTGCTTCGTAACCATGTTTTTTTTCTGTGGGTGGGTAGTTAACCCAAAGCACAACCCCCAACCTGGAGGGCCAGTTCCAATTTATTAGATACCCCTAGGACACGGGGCCATCAGTATCCACTACGGGATTGAGCGCTGCCGTTGGCCTTTCGGTTCATCCGCCACCATCTCTGTTCAAGGGGCCTGACTAACCCTTGAAATTCCTAGACAACCTGTTGTCCGAATATGTCAGAGCAGCTCATCTAGGTTCGCCTGGGACAGCAGGCCGGGTATTCATCCGTGCCATTCTCACCAGGGTGTTTATAGTGTTGCTGTTTTTCGTCGTGTTATCAACACTCGCACTTATCGTTTAGCAATTCAAATCCGGTTGGATGAGACCAGTACCCGATGGTTACCACTTGGAGGTAAAGATAAGCACATTTGATGTGTAGTCAGAGTTGCAAAACTGGGCGTTGCCAAGTTAACGCCAATCAGAGTCTACCCTCGTTCTACAACACCCAACCATCAGTTGAATAGAGTTGAATCGGTGATAAGGTGAATCGAAGGCACACTGCAAGGGCGATAAGTAGCGACAACTGCCTGATCTTCGGGGAGCTTATTACCCCAATGAAACATACATGGAGAGTACGCTCGTGTCTGGCTTTATTCCACCAGAGGCATTTATTTATATAGACTCGTTAAGGTTAGTACAGGAGAGGAACGGTATCCCGGTTTTATACCACCGCTACCGTGACGCGCATGACAAGCGGCTAATCCGTGACGGGTATGTCGACAATGCTCCGGAGCTCCTCCGCTTTAGCACTTCGGTATCGGATCGCGATAAGACCGATGCTGAATATCGGTTGTGGCTCGCGGAATGTGTGCCGTTGCTCCGTCCTGATAGAACCACATGTCCTCCAGTCCTAATTCGTCCAATTGCGGAAAAAAAACTCGGTTAACATGGCCCTATAGCGCGCACCGACCACTCGAAAAAAAAAAATGGCCCGATGACTCCTCCAGCGTAAACAGCGCACCATGCAGTAACATTGAGCGGGTGTAATGGCTAATCGTGCATTACTCGTGGATTTTCGGTGCCCCAGAAGTGATAGTTTTGCTTGTTCACGTACCCGCTGAGGTGGAAATGAGCCTCATCGCTCATTATGATTTTGGTCGAAAATAGTCCATTTCGCCCTGGTCTTTGACCAAAATTCGCCTTAGGGACGACCGGCTGATGGCTAATTGCGAGACACCGCGTCTGGTCGATGTTTCCGGCGATAGCTCGACAACCTCGGCAACAGCGGCGATATTCTCGGCACAACGGGCGCTACGGGCCGGCCACTCTTGGCAACGTGTCGTGTGGTCCCATACTCTTCAAGGTTGATGACAGTGTTTGCCCAGCCGGTGTCGGACGTCCAGGGAATCGGCGACGGAATTCGCGCTGCGCAAACACTGCAACACTTCCGCGTTCTTATGGAGTATATCGCTCCATGGCTTGTTCACTTGTATTCTACATCTGTCTAGTCCAAAAATGTTAAAACAGATTTGACATTTTGCAAAAATAAGAGCATCTTCCAATAGGGTGATCTCCTTGTACCTACATATATTCTTTCCTTTGAAAATATGAAAATATCCTGTTCAAGTTCCAAACCCTTCTGTGTACAACCCACTATCTACGATATATGACCTTCATCGAAGGTTTATGGTCTTTCAATAGGGACGCCATGTTGTTAAAGCAACAGCTTTGCCAAATTCGTTGTGAATTGCTCATTGGAGTAGGTATGGCAAATCACCATGAACGATTTTAGCCCCGAAAACCATGTACAAACTGATGGTTGGGTGTTGTAGAACGAGGGTAGACACTGAGCGGCGTTAACTAGGGCAATGCCCAGTCGTAGGTCGACTACACATCAATTGTGCTTGTTGTATCTCTTCGCAGAAATCATCGGTCCGTGTGGAGTTGGTAGGCTTTCATTGGACGCGTTGAAGAAAAACCTGTAGATATGCAGGGTAAGTAGGAAATAACATAACAATCGCGGTCCAAAATAAGTAAGGAGTAAGGTCCCAATCAAAAATCCTCCCCACACTGCAGCGATAGACTTCCCTATATAAAATCAACAATGGCGTCTACAGTTAAACTGGAGGAAGTAAAAAACCTACATGAGCTGATCTGACATATTCGAACAACAGGGCATATAAACATTTCAAGGGTTAGTCAGGCCACATGAATGGAGTAGGTTGGGGATGAGACGAAAGGCCAATGCCAGCATTAGAACTGGGCCTGCAGCCTGGAAGTTGTTATACATGGGATAACCACTCAATAATAACCAAAAACGCTATTGTTACGAAGTAACCGTGGTCGGACGGAGCTAAAGGTTCTTGGCGTCCAACATAATGTTAAGCTCTGCTGGATACCCGCAAAAGAGGCATACAGGGCAATGAAATAGCTGAAGAACTGACGAGAAAAGAATCTGCCTCTAGCGTTGATCAGGCAGATTAGTATGTCAAACCGCCACTATATGACCTCAAATCACATGTGGGTCCAAAAAAAACCGCCAACAACAGGTGGAACTTCCTCCCTACATATGAAACATCTAAAAACTTGTGGCCTGAGTATGACAAAGCCAGAACCCAAAAACAACTTCAAAGAAACAGGAAATCTATTTCGACACTAGTAGGGAATCTAACTGGATAAAACTTACTTAAAAGCCACAAACTGAAATTGTTAGATGATGACCTATGCAGAGGCTGCGGTGATGAAGAAATACACAAGGATACCCTCCACTTTCGGTGCCACTGCACAGGCCTCAACCACTTAAGAATGAAAACCTTAGGAAAATACTTTTTGCATGACCTCACGGATCTAACTCGATAACCCACTTTCTAATCTTTTCAGGTTTGCAAAAACAAATGGATGGCTGGAAAGGGACTAAAAACGATGGACAGTGTCGGGATAATGAAGGAACCAACCACACACGTGGACTCCCAACGGGCATTACAATTGGTCTATATTGACCTGAGTGTGATGTATGAAGACGCACACCGCCTACGAAGCAAGAAAAAGCCTACAAAAGGATTGATCATACCGTTGACGCCATGTTAAATGAAAAATGGACAACGCTGCTCGTAAGTGCACCTGAAATGTTCTGGCTTTAAGGAAGGCTTAAGGCTTTAAGCAACCATACAGAGCCTCAAAACTGGTTTCTCACTTTACTTGTTTCTGCGAAGTTATTAATTTTGCCACAAAATAGAGCACCTCCTATTTGACGCTGAATCTGAATTAAGCAGTTCCTCATGACAGAATTACCCTTGGATGTTTGTCAGACTTTCGCCAGAGGTAGAGCAGGGAAAAAACTTAGGTGTTGTCACTTTCGAGCCAGGTACCCCGTGCTTAGTAGTCGCTCTAACCTCTATTCCACTTCACGAGCTGCGGGATATTAGAACGCTTATCAGAAAAATTGAAATCGAACAACACGCTATACCCCTAAGCTGGGAGAAATCAGACATTACTGCCATCCAGGAAATACGATGGGATGAGCCGGGCAAATGGAGGTTGATAGGTATGACTACGGTCCGTGTTCTAGTGAGTAGATATAGTGACAACCGCAAGCGGCTTTTTTTATACCTTAGCGAAAGACAGACAGAGGGCTCAGTGGCGCGATGGTTAGTGCGATGAACTGCCGCGCAGGAGGTCTGGGTTCGATTCCCAGCCGTAGCAACACCTAAATGATTTTTCACTGGCCCTCCTCTCGTGATGATCTGACAAATCGTCCGAGTAGTATCAATTGTCAAGAATAGCTTATCTCAACTTAGCCGTTCGGAGTCGGCATAAAACAGGAGGTCCCGCCATCGTGCAAGAAGTACACACGCACACATGAATGGTTGTGAGAAAGCTAGGCCCTGGGTACTAACGAGCCTGTTGCGCAAAAAATTTGTATTTTTGTTTTTTTTGAAAGACAGAGGCAAAAAGTCGTATGCTTCCAAGACTACAGCAAACACAATTGTAACAATCCGCATCAAGGCCAAAATCGTCAACATAAGCCTTATATGCGGTCACGCTCCGACGGAAGAAAAGGATGCTATAACCTATGGATTGCTACGAGCTCCTTAACAAAACCTATGAGCGACTACCAAAGTACGATGTTAAGATGTGCTGGGAGATTTTAACGCACAGATAGCAAGAGAAGACATTTAAGCAGTATTGTCGGAAAATATAGCCTACACGACAACACGTCTGGTAACGAACTTAGGCTAATTGACTTCGCTACGGAACGAAATGCCACTATAGCCAGCACACGGTTTCCTCACCACGATATCCATAAGGGGACATGGCGGTCTCAAGATCAACGAACAGTCAACCAAATTGATCACATTACGATAGACAAGAGGCACGCATCCAGTATTTTGGAAGTCCGAACATTCTGAGGGGCTAACATCGACTCGAACCACTACCTTGTTGCAGCCAAAGTAAGGATGCGGATATCCACCACGCCACAACAAACCAGAATTACTGTGAACAAATTAATTGTCGAAAGACTGCAATCGCAAGAGACCTTCGCGCAAAGCGTATCCCTTAACCTGTCGATTCACACCATACCAACAGAATCGAATCTCGAAGAACAATGGCAATGATGCCAACAAGCCATTAGATCAGGCGCAACTGATGTGCTAGGTTTCTCGCGGCCACCAGCAAGAAACCCCTGGTTTGATGAGGAATGCCGACAGATGCTCGCTGCCAAGAACGAGGGCTAGACGGATAAGCTGCAGGTGAAGGTGAGAGCTGCCATTCAGCTCTATAGGCAGAGAAGAAGGAAAGAACACCGGCTTTTCAGAAAGAAGAAAAAAGAGCAAAAAAGCGCGCGATCGAGGATATGGCGAGGTGCCACTCCAGGAACTATGTTCCCAAGTTCTATCAAACTGCAAAACGTCAAAGTCAAGGATACCAACCTCGAACAGAATCCTGACGATGAACAAGGAAATATCGTAGTTGAGACACACTCGATGCTGAGGATATGGAAGAACTACTTCTGCAGACTGTTAAACGGCGATGACGAACAACATTCCGCTGTCAGGCAGAACGAACTCAATATTGGCGACGACAGCGAAAACGAGTAACCACCCGACCTAAGTGAAGTGAGGATAGCAATATCTAAACTTAGGCTTAATAGGGCTGCTGCAAATGACGGCCTTCCTGCTGAGCTTTAAAAAGCCGACGGAGATCGCTTGGTAAGTAACATCCACCAACGCATAAGCTAAATATGTTCGGATGAAAGTATGCCTGTGGAGTTGGAACCTTAGCATCGTCTTCCCGATCCACAAAAACGGAGATCCTCTGCGCCAACTACAGAGGCATAAGTATCCACTACATCGCCTACAAGATCCTATCTGCCGTAATATGTGAACGCCTGAAACCGTTTACCAACAACCTGATTGGCCCTTATCAGTGTGGTTTTAGGCCAGGAAAGTCCACAATCGATCAAATTTTCACACTTCGGCAGATCCTGGAAAAAACCCAAGAAGTCCAAATCGATACCCACCACCTATTCATCGATTTCAAAGCCGCATATGACAGCATTTATAGAGACGAACTGTACAGAGCCATGTCTAGTTTTGGTATACCGCCCAAACTCGTCCGTTTGTGTAGGATGACGATAGAGAATTCTCGCTGCTCCATCAGGGTCGGAAACGACCTCACCGACACATTCGATACCAAAATAGGATTTAGGCAAGGCGATGCACTGTCATGTGACTTCTTTAATCTGATTCTTGAGAGGATTGTGCAAAACTCCAAAGCCAACACCAGAGGCACACTTTTCCAAAAGTCGGTGCAACTACTAGCATAAGCTGACGATATTGACATCATTGGTAGGACTGAACTTGATGTCATAGCCACGTCAAAAATGGGTTTAGCAGTAAATGAGGGTTAGACTAAGTACATGCTGTCAACACGAAAGGACACACAACATCGACGAATTGGACAGAACGTCACCATTGACAGATATAACTTTGAGGTAGCACGGGACTTTGTCTGCCTCGGCTCCGCTATTGACTTTGACAACAAAATCTCATCAGAAATCAAACTAAGAATTACTCTTGCCAACCGCTGTTTCTTCGTGCTAAGAATGTAATTCAGTAGTAAAGCCCTCACTCGAACTACTACGGAGATCCTATATAAGACCCTGATCATCCCAGTCCTGCTCTACGGCGCTGAAGCATGGAGCGTATCAAAAGCGGATGAGAACATCCTTGGTCGATTCGAGAGAAAAATTCTTCGAAAATTCTTCGATCCCGTTTGCGTTGACGGGCTATGGAGACGAAGATTCAACCACGAACTATACGAGCTGTACAGCGACCTACCCCTGTTCAAAAAACTCCACATTGGACGTTTAAGGTGGCAAGGACATGTAGAAATAATGGACACCAATACTCCGGGTCGCAGAGTCTTCGATTCCCAGCCAGACGTCGGACGCAGTAGAGGAAGACCTCGCCTTAAGTGGCGCGCACAAGTAGAAACCGACCTCAACCAACTTGGAGTGCGCAACTGAAGGCAGTTGGCTAAGGGCCGGGCTAATTGGAGAGGAATGTTGGTTGAGGCCCAGGTTCATTCCGGACTGTAGCGCCACTTAAGTAAGTAAGTAAGTAGCCGTTCCGATTCGACATAAAACAGAAGGTCCCCCCATTGTGCAAGAAGAACACACGCACACATGAATGGTTGTGACAAAGCTAGGCCCTGGGTACTAACGAGCCTGTTGCGCCTAAAATTGCAATTTTATCGCAAACAGTAATAAACAGTGCCAATGTGCCAATATTTTCTAACCCGACTGTAAACGCAATTGGTGGCCATTGCCGAGCCAACGATGTGTGAATAGGGCTTCGAAAATAGTCCTTAATGGACGCAGTTAAGCTTAATAGCCGGGCATAGATACATGAAATATAACTCCGACCGGGGACGCCCAGTAGCAACCGCATCTATTCACTACCGCATCCTGTTGGCGTTGGGTAAATATTTTCGAAAATTAAATGAAAAGGTGATTACATGTTTCCAGGGACAACATCCCCTCCAAATGTCATGTCGCACCACAACTCACACCATGCCAGCGGATGATGTACGTTTTTCGCTAAACCTTACGCATACGCATACTAAATAACTTAATTGCGTTTAGATGGAGATTAAACGTCCATAAATCTCACGCACTTTCAGCTTTTATCTAGCGAGCGCTGGCTGTCTCGAACGCGTCTCACACCATAAATTCCATAACCGCGTTACAGCTTTAAGTGCTGCGGATGTCTACCACAAGATTTTGAATATTTTACAGGAAACCATTAGGATGAAACGCCGCATCTAAAATAATACGAGTGCTCGCTTTTAAAAGTTTCTATCAGATGGTGAATGTTTTCATTTTAAAGAGGGTGCGAGGGCGGCGTCGGGGCGGAGGGCGTTCGCTATAAAATGCAAAATTTAATTGCGTAGTTACGGTATACGAGTGTATCTACACATCTGTAGCACTCACCCTGAACACCATTCGAGAAGCATTCACATTTCATTCAATTGTGACAGAAAATTTGGGTTACGGAACGCAGAAGGGTGTACAACACATACGACCTTCTATCAGTAAATATCGCCCGTGTGTCGGATAGATGGGTGGTGGCGGGTATCGGGTGCTGGGCGTCGTCAGCCTCCACCCCCCGAAGGCGTACAATTTTTAATTAGTAATTTTCTACCCCGCTTAACATAAGACCAGAATAATTACGTTGCTTGTTCGGAATGCGTAACGAGTTTTCAAATTTTAATTTTTGAGCGCTGAGGCGAACCAATCCCAAACCTAGAGGAAGACGATGAAGACTTCGGGCATAGACATGGGGCCCGAAATGTGGGTCGGCGAGGACGATAGGGGGAATGATGTATGATTGTGGTTTTGTTATTTTTAATAATCAAATTATTTCATTAGACAACGGAATACGAAGTGAGAAGACGGTAGGGAGAGAGAGGGAGAAAGCAAATGGATAATAAGGACGATGCTGTGTGCACATCACGTTATTTGATGAACCCGTTCGACGTTGCTCTCTCACATAGATTGAAGTTGAGATTTGAATTTATGTTCTCTAAGGATTGTTTGTGTTCAGGGTTGATGGAGAGATGCGGGCCCTAAATTGGAAAAAGGATTAGTTGTACACAAAGTTGGAAAAACAGTTTTAAAATGTGCCATGTGGGGTTTAAAGCTTGGGATTTGAAGGATTGAATATTTTTATTCGAGGGGGTGGACTTTTACCACTGAAAATTGACGAAAAGGTCACAAAGCAAGGAAGGAACCCATGCAAATATAAGGTCACGAATAATCAGTCAGGGATGTAATCCATGTACTTTTACTTTTATTTAAGCCTTGTACAAGGTGGACTTAAGTCTTACTTACTACTTAAGTGGCGCTACAGTTCAGAATGAACCTGGGCCTCAACCAACTTGCCTCTTCAATTAGCCCGGTCCTGCCTTCGGTTGCGCACTTGTAGTTGGTTAAGTTGGTTGATTATTTTGAAATTTTTACACGATCCTAGGGTCACGATGATGTTTGGGTGTTGTAGGACGAGGGTAGACTCTGATAATGCTCGCAACTCTGACTACACACCATATAAGCTTATTTTTAATCTCCAAGTGGTAACCATCGGGTACTGGTCTCATCCAACCGGATTTGACTTGCCACACGATAAGTGCGAGTGTTGATAACAAGACGTAAAACAGCAACACTACATAATTACCCTGGTCAGAATGGCGCGGAATGGCGCCATCCCAGCGAACCTAGAAAAGCTGCTTCGACATATTCGGACAACAGCTTATCTAGGAATTTCAAGGGTAAGTCAGGCCCCTTGCACAGAGATGGTGGCGGATGAACAGAAAGATCAACGGCAGCGCTCAATCCCGTAATGGATACTGATGGTCCCATGTCCTAGGGGAATCTAATAAATTGGAACTGGCCCTCTAGGTTGGGGGTTGTGCTTTGGGTTAACTGCCCACCCATGGACAAAAACCATTGATACGAAGCAACAAATAGGAAAGGACTGATATTACTGTTGACGACCCTGCTAAACGACAAAAGGACAACGACGTTCGTATCTGCACCTGGAATTTGAGAAAATTAAACAGGAGAGGTGCGGGCGAACAACCAGCGGAAGCCCTAAACTGCTACAAAGCAGACATTACTGCCATCCAGGAAATACGATGGGATGGGCCGGGCAAAAAGAGGATGAAAAACTGTGACATCTACTATGGACCGTGTTATAGTGAGCAGAAACAGCGACTATTTGGATGCGTATTTGTTATAAGTGCCAGACTTAGGCAAGAAGTCTTATGTTTTCAAGACATTAGCGAAAGCATTGTAACAATCCGCATCAAGGCCAAATTCACCAACATAAGCCTTATATGCGCTCATGCTCCGACGGAGGAAAAATGTGATACAACTAAGGATTGCTTCTACGAGCTCCTCGACAAAACCTATGAGCGACTACCAAAGTACGATGTTAAAATCGTGCTGGGAGATTTTAACGCAAGTGTAGGAGGAGAAGACATCTTTAGCAGTATTGTCGGAAAATATAGCCTACACGACAACACGTCTGGCAACGGACTTAGCAAATTGACTTCGCTACGGAACGAAATTCCACTATAGCCAGCACACGGTTTCCTCACCTCGATATCCATAAGGGGACATGGCGGTCTCCAGATCAATGAACAGTCAACCAAATTGATCACATTGCGATAGACAAGAGGCACGCGTCCAGTATTTTGGATGTCCGATCATTCCGAGGGGCTAACATCGACTCGGACCACTACCTTGTTGTAGCCAAGGTAAGGATGCGGATATCCACCACGCCACAACAAACCAGAAATACTGTGAAAAAATTGAATGTCGAAAGACTGCAATCGCCAGAGACCGCAAAGACCTTCGCGCAACGCATATCCGTTAAACTCTCGACTCGCAACACTCCGCCAGCATCTAATGTCGAAGAAGAATGGCAACGATGCCAACAAGCCATTAGATCAGCCGCAACTGATGTGCTAGGTTTCTAACGGCCACCAGCAGGAAACCCCTGGTTTGATGAAGAATGCCGATAGATGCTCGCAGCCAAGAACAAGGTTTTCAAGACTAAGCTGAAGGTGAAGACGAGAGCTGCCATGACCTCTATAGGCAAAGAAGAAGGGAAGAACATTGGCTTTTCAGAAAGAAGAGAGTAGAGCAAGAAAAGCGCGCAATCGAGGATATAGAGAGGTGCCGCCCAAGGAACGTTGTTCGAAAGTTTAACCAAATTATAAAACGTCAAAGCCAAGGATACAAGGCTCGAACAGAATCCTGTCGAGATGGACAAGAAAATATCGTAGTTGAGACATATTCGATGCTGGGGATGTGGAAGAACCACTTCTGCAGACTGTTTACGGGCGATGACGGACAACATTCCGCTGTCAGGCAGAACGAACCAATCAAGATTGGCAACGACAGCGAAAACTGCCAACCACCCGACATAAGTGAAGTGAGGATAAGAATATCGAAACTCAGGCTTAATAAGGCCGCCGGAAATGACGCCCTTCCCGCTGAGCTTTATAAAGCTGGCGGAGATGACTTGGTAAGTAACATCCACCAACTCATAAGCCAAACCTGGTCGGATGAAAGCATGCCTGAAGAACGGAATCTCAGCATCGTTTTCCCGATCCACAAAAAAGGAGACCCTCTGAACTGCGCCAACTACAGAGGCATGTGTCTCCTCAACATCGCCTACAAGATGCTATCTGCCGTAATATGTGAACGCCTGAAACCGTTTACCAACATCCTGATCGGCCCTTATCAGTGTGGTTTTAGGCCAGGAAAGTCCACAATCGATCTAATTTTCACACTTCGGCAGATCCTGGAAAAAACCCAAGAAGTCCAAATCGATGCCCACCACCTATTTATCGATTTCAAAGCTGCATACGACAGCATTTATAGAGACGAACTTTACAGAGCCATGTCTAGTTTTGGTATAACGCCCAAACTCGTCCGTTTGTGTAGGATGACGATGGAGAATTCTCGCTGCACCATCAGGGTCGGAAACGACCTCACCGACAAATTCGATACCAAAAAAGGATTTAGGCAAAGCGATGCATTGTCATGTGATTTCTTTAAATTGATTCCTGAGAGGATTGTGCAAAACTCCCCAGCCAACACCAGATGAACAATTTTCCAAAAATCGGTGGAACTACTAGCATACGCCGACGATATTTACATCATTGGTAGGACTCAACGTGATGTCATAGCCACGTTTGTTAGTATAGAGAAGGAAGCTGCAAAAATGGGTTTAGCAGTAAATGAGGGGGAGACCATGTATATGCTCTCAACACGAAAGGACACACAACATCGACGAATTAGACAAAACGTCACCATTGACAGATATAACTTTGAGTAGCACGGGACTTTGTCTACCTCGGCTCCGCTATTAACTCTGACAACAACATCTCGTCCGAAATTAAACGAAGAATTACTCTTGCCAACCGCTGTTTCTTCGGGCTAAGAAGGCAATACAGTAGTAAAGCCCTCACTCGAACTATTAAGGAAATCCTATATAAGACCCTGATCATCCCAGTCCTGCTCTATGGTGCTAAAGCATGGACCGTATCAAAAGCGGATGAAGAAATCCTTGGTCGATTCGAGAGAAAAATTCTTTTGAAAATCTTCGGTCCCGTTTGCGTTGACGGGCTATGGAGACGGAGATTCAACCACGAACTATACGAGCTGTACAGCGACATACCCCTGGTCAAACATGGACATGTAGAACGAATGGACACCAATACTCCGGCTCGCAGAGTCTTCAATTCCCAGCTAGAACTCGGACGCAGTAAAGGAATACCTCTCCTTAAGTGGCACGCACAAGTAGAAACCGACCTCAACAAACATGAAGTGCCCAACTGAAGGCAGTTAGCTAAGAACTGGGCTAATTGGAGAGGCGTGTTGGTTGATGCCCAGGTTGAGTCCGGACTGTAGCGCCACATAGGTAGGTAACTATAGATATAGTTTCCCTTTCCTTCGTTTCCTTTTTTCGCCGCATATAGTTTTACTTACACCGTGTAAATTCACACTCGATTTTTTTATATTAAGTCGGATTATCACCACGGAAGGACTCTCAATAAATCGGTTGAACAGAACTCGAATGTTTATAAACATTTTTTTTTTTTTTCAATTTCCTCCCTTAATAATTTTGAACGACGCCTTCTATTCCGCCTACCTAACATTTTGAAACCTTATTTGCCACCCGAAATCGATTATGCCACCATCTGTTGTAAGTTGGCGTGTTAATTTTTTTTTGCGTTTATAAATTTTTTCCATAAACAAATATAAAAATCATCCTTACTCACTACATAAAATATTAAACAACAACAAAAAAAAATTCCTAATAGGTTTACCAATCAAAGCAAACAATGAAAGCAATTTGAAAGCCCTCCCAGCCTAATGAAACAACAACTGCGTAAGCAAATATAACTTAATTTCAATATTTGCGAAGCTCTATGCGAGCATACAATCAGCACGCATATATTAATAAGCCACCCCTCGCCAACCCCCCTCCAAACCATAAATGAATCTCAAATTAAATAATATTCACAAACATTCACCTCACTGCAACCACCTACCACCCACCTGAACCACGACCATTTTAATAATTTTTGTTTGTGTCAGCTCCTTTCGGGAAATTTGAAAAAAAAATAGATTTAGTGCAGGACATGAGGCAAAAACTGGGGGAAAACACATTTCCACGAGGAAAACAACGCCAACGAGACCAACAAAAAGGATACGTCCCCTAAAAACTCACGCTCGAGCTGCAGAGAATGCGAATGATTGTATTCACATTTGAAATGGAAAAGGAACGAACGGCAAAAAATATCCTTTTGTCGGTTTTCATTTTAATTGTTGATTTTTCGCAACCAAATTACATGTGCGGGGGTGTCACACTCGCACACACACACTCACAGGGTGGGTGGCATTTCTCTGTTTTTGTTTGCGTGGAATTTCTTTAACGGACACAATTTGCTGAGAAGTCTCTAGGGTCGCGTTTGAGAAGTACCCCAGCACCAGGACCAGTAACAGTGGTGTCCCCACGGTTGTAAGTAGTTGTAGGCAGTGTTGACATTTCCGTGAAGAAGTACTTTTTTCTGGTACAATTGTGCAGTCGTGAAATGACACTTCTTTGACTCATCGAATGGGCAGAGTGAAAGCTCCGAAAATGTGTCATGACAGCGAGAGCTGAAAAGATTTAGAGAAGTCTTTTAGCGCAATAAGGTCGATAATAAATGGGCAGACAGCTGTGGACTGGGTGTCAACCCCCACAAGACAGAACTGGTATTGAAAATGGACTTTTTTAATGCTTGTTGTGTTCCGTATTTCTGTTATATTTCGTGGCAAGGAATTCCACAAACGAACAGCGTTGACAAAAAATTGGAGATCGGAAGTTAAAAATGAGCATCGAGGATGAATTAATGGACGAGATCTGATCGAGGATGCTGATCTAATCCTATAGAAACAGTATAGTGGTTCGTGAGTTAGCAATATGTCAGAGAGCAGGATTAAACAGCGAAACTGAAGATAATTATCAAAACCCATACCGAGGAAACGAACAGAGAAGTCAGACAATCTATGTCATATCTACGCACCTGGGCCTCAACCAACATGCCTCTCCAATTAGCTCGGTCCTTAGCTAACTGCCTCCAGTTGCGCACTCCAAGTTGGTTGAGGTCGGTTTCTACTTGTGCGCGCCACTTAAGGCGAGGTCTTCCTCTACGGCATCCAACGTCTGGCTGGGAATCGAAGACTCTGCGAGCCGGAGTGTTGGTGTCCATTCGTTCTACATTTCCTAGCCATCTTAAACGTCCAATGCGGAGTTTTTTTGAAAAGGGGTATGTCACTGTACAGCTCGTATAGTTCGTGATTGAATCTTCGTCTCCATAGCCCGTCAACGCATGTGGGACCGAAGATTTCTCTCGAATCGACCAAGGATTTCTTCATCCGCTTTTGTTACGGTCCATGCTTCAGCGCCGTAGAGCAGGACTGGGATAATAAGGGTCTTATATAGGATCTCCTTAGTAGTTCGAGTGAGGTCTTTACTACTGAATTGCCTACTAAGCCCGAAGAAACAGCGGTTGGCAAGAGTAATCCTTCGTTTGATTTCTGACGAGATGTTGCTGTCTGAGTTAATAGCGGAGCCGAGGTAGACAAAGTCCCGTACTACCTCAAAGTTATATCTGTTAATGGTGACGTTCTTTCCAATTTGTCGATGTTGTGTGTCCTTTCGTCTTGACAGCATGTACTTAGTCTAACCCTCATTTACTGCTAAACCCAATTTTGCCGCTTCCTTCCCTATACTACCAAACGTGGTTATGACATCACGTTGAGTCCTACCAATGATGTCAATATCGTCGGCGTATGCTAGTAGTTGCACCGATTTTTGGAAAATTGTGCCTCTGGTGTTGGCTCGGGAGTTTTGCACAATCCTCTCAAGAATCAAATTGAAGAAGTCACATGACAGCGCATCGCCTTGCCTTAATCCTTTTTTTGGTATCGAATGTGTCGGTGAGGTCGTTTTCAACCCTGATAAAGCAGCGAGAATCCTCCATCGTCATCCTACACAAACGGACGAGTTTGGGCGGTATACCAAAACTAGACATGGCTCTGTATAGTTCGTCTCTATAAATGCTGTCGTATGCGGCTTTGAAATCGATAAATAGGTGGTGGGTATCGATTTGGACTTCTTGAGTTTTTTCCAGGATCTGCCGAAGTGTGAAAATTTGATCGATTGTGGACTTTCCTGGCCTAAAACCACACTGATAAGGGCCAATCAGGTTGTTGGTAAACGGTTTCAGGCGTTCACATATTACGGCAGATAGGATCTTGTAGGCGATGTTGAGGAGACTCATGCCTCTGTAGTTGGCGTAGGTCAGAGGGTCTCCTTATTTGTGAATCGGGCAAACGATGATGAGGTTCCAATTCTTCAGGCATACTTTCATCCTACCAGATTTGGCTTATGAGTTGGTGGATGTTCGTCATCGCCGTTTAACAGTCTGCAAAAGCGGTTCTTCCATATCCTCAGCAACGACTGTGTCCCAACTACGATATTTCCTTGTTCATCTCGACAGGATTCTGTTGGAGTCTTGTATCCTTGGCTTTCACGTTTTACGCTTTGGTAAAACTTGCAAACATCGTTCCTGGAGTGGCACCTCTCAATATCCCCGATCGCGCGCTTTTCTTGCTCTTTTTTCTTCTTTCTGAAAAGCTGGTGTTTTTCCCTTCTCCTTTGCCTATAGAGCTCAATGGCAGCACTCGTCTTCAGCCTTGTAGGCCTTGTTCTTGGCTCGGAGAGTCTGTCGGCATTCCTCATCAAACCAGGGGTTTCTTGCTGGTGGCCGCGAGAAACCTAGCACATCAGTTGCGGCTGATCTAATGGCTTGTTGGCATCGTTGCCATTGTTCTTCGACATTAGATGCTGGTGGTGTGTTGTGAGTCGAGAGGTTAAGGGATACGCGTTGCGCGAAGGTCTTGGCTGTCTCTGGCTGTTGCAGTCTTTCGACATTAATTTTTTTCACAGTATTCCTGTTTTTTTTGTGGTGTGGTGGATATCCGCATCCTTACCTTGGCTGCAAGAAGGTAGTGGTACGAGTCGATACTCCATGTTAGCCCCTCGGAATGTTCGGACATCCAAAATACTGGATGTGTGCCTCTTGTCTATCGCAATGTGATCAATTTGGTTGATCTGGAGACCGCCATGTCCCCGGGTGCTGGCTATAGTGGCATTTCGTTCCGTAGCGATGTCAATTAGCCTAAGTCCGTTACCGGACGTGTTGTCGTGTAGGCTATATTTTCCGACAGTACTGCTAAAGATGTCTTCTCTTCCTACCTTTGCGTTAAAATCTCCCAGCACGATTTTAACATCGTACTTCGGTAGTCGCTCATAGGTTTTGTCGAGGAGCTCGTAGAAGCAGTCCTTAGCTATATCATCTTTTTCTTCCGTCGGAGCGTGAGCGCATATAAGGCTTATGTTGGCGAATTTGGCCTTGATGCGGATTGTTACTATGCGTTCGCTAATGTCTTGGAAACATAAGACTTCTTGCCTAAGGGTGGCACTTATAACAAATCCGCATCCGAATAGTCGCAGTTTCCGCTCACTTTAACACGGTCCATAGTAGATGTCACAGTTTTTCAGGCTTAGCATGGTCGTCAACAAAAATATCAGTCCTTTCCGAGGCTATTGGTTGCTTCGTAACATAATATGAGCGCTGCCGTTGACACATTGAGGGTTCCTCCGCCACCAACTCTTTTCCAACACCCTGGCTCAGTATTGGAAAACCCTATAGACCTGGTGTTCAGATATGTCGAAGCAGCTCATATAGGGATTCCACTACCAGTTCGATCAAACTGGATCTGTAGGCGCCACCGTTGACTCCATCTAGCGAATTCCTCCGCTGCCACCTGAGAGTGAGTGCCTTAGTGAGAGGACACTCCTCCCCCCTCTCTCGTTTGCTGCCACCAACGACCTTCCACAGGGGTTATTACCCCATCACCAGTCGAGGTACTAGGCACCCACCAGTCACCAGCGTGGATGTGAGAGTAGGAGTATGGTAAACCGCCCAAACTAGTCCGTCTGCGTAGGATGAATTCTCTCTGCTCCATTAGGTTCGGAAACGATCTAATGGACTAATTCGATAACCAAAAACGGATTTAGGCAAGGCGACGTACTGTCATGTAAGAAGTCACATGACAGTACGTCTTCTTGAAAAAATTGTGCAAAACTCTCCAGCCAACACCAAAAGTACAGTCTTCCATAAATCGGTGCAACTACTAGCATACGACGACGATATTGACATCATTGGTATGACTCAACGTGATGTCATAGCCACCTTTGCTAGTATAGAGAAGGAAGCGGCAAAAATGGGTTTAGCAGTAAATGAGGGTTAGACTAAGTATATACTGTCATCACGAATGGACACACAACATCGACGAATTAGACAGAACGTCGCCATTGACAGATATTACTTTGAGGTTGCACGGGACTTTGTCTACCTCGGCTCCGCTATTAACTCTGACAACCACATCTCGTCAGAAATCAAACGAAGAATTACTCTTGCCAATCGCTGTTCGGGGTAAGAAGGCAATTTAGTAGTAAAGACCTCACTCGAACTACTAAGGAGATCCTATATAAGACCCTGATCATCCCAGTCCTGCTCTACGGCGCTGAAGCATGGACCGTATCAAAAGCGGATGAAGAAATCCTTGGTAGATTCGAGAGGAAAATTCTTCGAAAAATCTTCGGTCCCGTTTGCGTTGACGGGCTATGGAGACGAAGATTCAACCACGAACTATACGAGCTGTACAGCGACATGCCCCTGGTCAAAAAACTCCGCATTGGACGTTTAAGATGGCTAGGACATGTAGAACGAATGGACACCAATACTCCGGCTCGCAGAGTCTTCAATTCCCAGCCAGACGTCGGACGCAGTAGAGGAAGACCTCGCCTTAAGTGGCGCGCACAAGTAGAAACCGACCTCAACCAACTTGGAGTGCGCAACTGGAGGCAGTTAGCTAATGACCGGGCTAATTGGAGAGGCATGTTGGTTGAGGCCCAGGTTCATGCCGGATTGTAGCGCCACTTAAGTAAGTAAGTAAGTTCTTACAATAATCTCTTGACGAAATGTTTATATTGTTTTTTTTTCGAAATTCTCTAAAATTTGACCAAAAACGTCTTTTACTAAAAATGGCCCAAAAAGTAGTCGTGACAATAAACTTCATATGGATTTGATTAGATTGTCTAAATATGTATCTTGGTCAGACATTTTATCAAAATTCTTCACTGTTTGACCAAAAGTAACTTTAAAAAAAAGGGGCGTAACAGTGGGCGTATTTTGAATTGTTTCCCTATATAAAAAAATTAATAAATTATAATTAAATTTATTGAAGGCCTAAAAATCGCAGGTGAACAGACTGATGGACGGATGAACGGACAGACAGACATGGCTAAATCGATTCAGCTAGCGATTCTGAGTCGATCCATATACTTTGAGGTATATCTAGCTAAATTAGTTCTCTATGTTAAAAACTATGTATCAAAACTAATATACCCCTATGGGATAGGGTATAAACAAACCTCGATATCTATTTCTTGTAACGGGTGATTTTTTAAGAGGTTTAAAACTTTTTTTTAAAAAAAAACACAAAAAATTCGAAAAAATGAATGAAATATTTATTTGAATCGATAGTTTGAACCTTGCAATTCAATGTTTAAAGATAATTTCATGCAAATGTTGACCGCGGCTGCGTCTCAGGTAGCCCATCCGCTGAGTCCAATTTTGGCATACTCTTTCACACATATCGGCCGGTATCTCACGAATGAATGCATGGATGTTGGCTTCCAGTGCGTCAATCGAAGCGGGCTTGTCCCTATAGACATTAGCCTTGACATACCCCCACAAAAAATAATCTAATGGTGTCAAATCGCACGATCTAGGCGGCCAATTGGCCGGCCCGAAACGTGAAATTAACTGTTCACCAAACTCGCCTCGCAATTGCGCCATTGTTTCGCGTGCTGTCAAGAACTTCCATTTCGGGCAAAAAAAAGTTTGTTATCATCGCTCGGTAGCGTTCACCATTGACAGTAACGCTGCGATTCGCATCATCTTTGAAGAAATATGGCCCAATAATGCCGCCGGCCCATAAACCGCACCAAACAGTGGCTTTTTCGGGATGCATTGGTAGCTGTTGCAATGCTTCTGGCTGATCTTCACTCCAAATGCGGCAATTTTGCTTATTTACGTACCCATTCAACCAAAAATGAGCCTCATCGCTGAACACAATTTTTCGATAAAAAAGCGGATCCTCGGCCAGCTTTCCAAGAGCCCATTCACCAAAAATTCGGCGTTGTGGTAGGTCGGCTGGCTTTAGTTCTTGCACCAGCTGTATCTTAAAAGGCTTTACGCCCAAATCCTTCCGCAAAATTTTCCACGTAGTGCTGTAACAAAGGCCTAACTGCTGGGAACGGCGCCGAATCGACATTTCGCGGTCTTCTGTCACACTAGCTGATACGGCCGCAATATTTTCTTCACTACGCACAGTACGTAAACGTGTTGGTGGTTTAATGTCCAACAAAGTAAATTTGTTGCGAAATTTGGTCACAATCTTCCGAATAGACTGCTCAGAAGGTCGAGAATGCCGATCATAAAATGGAAGCAGCGCGCGATGAACATTTCGAACCGAGCACGAATTTTGATAGTAAAAATTCAATAATTTGCAAGCGTTGTTCATTTGTAAGACGATCCATGGTTAAATTGCAAACCAAACTGAAGCTGTTTGACAGTGACACAAGGTACTAAACACACGTCAGCTGTCAAAACCAGTGTTGCCAAAACCAAACCAGCTAAAAAATCACCCGTTATAAACAATTCTATAAACAAAGGCCATTAGCGTTCCATGTAAGAATTTTTAAAAATCTTTTCATGTTGAAGGTGGAGTACATCTGTAGCGAATACTGTTTCCAAGCTTAACTATAGCCTGTCGAAAATAAGTTCAATCGTCTCACTTTGTTCCTCAAGTTTTGAAAGAATAATCGAAAAAAAAACTTTAGAAGAGGGGCCAGGGGATATATTTTAATGGGTGTAATTATTTTATAACGGCACTTGTAAAATTTGTTGAAAATATAATTCCGTTTGCAGTACTATTCCTTTTCATAACGGTCTTAGGACTAAAAAGTACGATATAACTTTTCCGAATAACATCCCTGTTTTGTGAATCCAACCAAAGCCCACATGGTATATCCCAACAAGATACACAGTTACCAAAATCAACCCAGTCACCCCACATTGACGAAACGACAAGTTCCTATACCCCCACACACACACACATCCACTGGAGGGGTGACTATGTACATTTTATCTGTACCCTGGCGAAGGGGTAGAATTTCAGTATACAGACGATCTGAAGTGTGGTGTACATGCAAAGTGGTGGTAGTGTTGGCTCATACCGAGCAGCAGATGGTGTGTTTCCATAGTTACCTCTGTATCCCTGTTCGAATGGATTAATTACACGCTGGATGAGAGCAAAAAAAAATCACCAATCTACCTACACACATATTTTGCTAGTCGATTCACAATGGAAAATTATCGTGTTTCCACTGTGAATTGAGCCTACCACCCACTGGCTTGTGGTGCCATCTACTGGGTTACACTACATTTTTTCTTGCTCCTTACAGTCGCATCGCTGTCAGTGAATATGTGCAGTTTGTGTGTGTATGTATGCCTGTGTACCGGGTGTTGTTAGTGATATGCAAATTAGATAACTGAGCGATGCAGAAAAAAAAGGGGTCGTCGCAGGATGATAATATACCGACACTCTGTCATGGGTTGCTATTTTACTCCTGATTGTGTTTGGGTTCACCCCGCACCCGGCAAGAGGGTGCGAATAATAGAAATAATTTCATATATTAGGCATTCGTTTGGCTGCATTTGATGTGGTGTACGATATGCCATATGTGTGTGTGCGTGCATCTGTAGCTTGCAAGGATGACGATGATGAGGACTGACAGTGATTCTATTTTTTTTTTAGTTTTACTTTTTTTTTTTGTTCTTTGGTGCTGTACTGTACAATTTTTGATTTACACGAGGAGGGTGACCGAGGTGGCATCTATTTGTGAAACTTAAATGGAAAGCAGCCATTTAATGCAATATGGTGTCTGCATGAATTGACTCACCATCTGCCATATTTATATGGCCAAAATGGCTTTGTTCTTCCGAGAGATTTGAATCGAGGTAGGTGTATCTCTTATTAATGTGGGGTGTAGATATATCCTGGCAGATAGTAGAGATGAGGAATCAGCTTATTAAATTCATAAAACGTTACTTAGAGCTTCTGATGGAGGTTGTCTATATAGAAAGGATTAAGAAGTTCTCGAAAGATGCCATGGTGATGGTTGCAATTAGAGTTTATATTACACTTTGCATACGAAGGAGATAAAACTCGTTACTTTGGTTAGGTTGGTGGGTTGATGAGGCAGACGGTGTATGTTTTCCCTCATCGCACTCAGGTCAATATAGACCCATTACGATGCCCGTTGGGGGTCCACTTGTGTGGTTGGTTCATTCATTGTCCCGTTACTGTCCATTGTTGCTAGCCTCTTTCCAGCCATCCAGATGTTGTTGCAAACCTGAAAAGATTAGGGAGAGGGATTTCGGATAGATCCGTGAGGTCATGGAAAAAGTATTTTCCTAAGGTTCTCATTCTTAATTGGCTGAGGCCTGGGCAGTGGCACAGAAAGTGGAGGGTATCCTCGTGTATTTCTTCATCACCGCAGCCTCTACAGAGGTCATCATCTATGCGATGCATTTTCAGTTTGTGGCTTTTTAGTAAGTTGTGTCCAGTAAGAATCCCAACTAAAGTCGAGACAGATTTCCTGTTTCTTCGAAGTAGTTGATGGGTTCTGGCTTTGTCATACTCAGGCCACATCCTTTTGGAAGTTTCACAGGTGGGAAGGTAGTTCCACCTGTTTTTGGCAGTGATTAGTGTTTTCTGTTCCACCCGAGATTTGAGGTCACATAGTATTGGCTTGACAGATTGGTCTGCTTAGTCAATGCTGGAGGCAGATCCTTTTCTCGCCAGTTCGTCAGCAATTTCATTGCCCTGTATGCCTCTGTGTCCAGGGACCCAGCAGAGCTTAACATTATGTTGGACCCCAAGAACCTTTAGCTCTTCACGACAACGTTTCACAAGCCGAGATTTTATTTCGACAGCAGAGACAGCCTGACTGTCAATAAAGATGGTTATATCATCTGGTGGTATCGCCAGCATTGAGGTCGCTTTGGCTGCCTCTGCTACTGCCAATATTTCGGATTGGAAGACACTGCTGTGCTCAGGGAGACGAAAGGTGCTGTTAAGCTTTAGTGTTTCTGAAAACACTCCAGCTCCAACGCCTACATCCATTTTTGAACCATCAGTGTAGATGGATATGGTTTCGGGGCCCAATTCGTTCCTCTCCCACTCCTCTCTGCTTGGAACAATGCAGGAGAATGGTCTTTGAAAGTCATGATGAGGCAGCATGTAGTCAGATGATACAGCTGAGCCCAGATATCTGTGTAGAATTTGGGCATGTCCTCCTGAGTTCGATTTCCAGCAGTTGAGCTGGCTGAGTCTTAGAGCACTTTTGGTTGCAGATTCTTGCATGTAAAGGTCTAGCGGTAGCAGGTTAAGGATGGTTTCCAGTCCCGCTGTTGGTGTGGTTCTCATTGCGCCAGCTCACACATGCTATCCTTTGTACCTTTGTCATATTTTTCAGATAGGTCGCTTTATTTGAGAAAAATCTTCGGCTGTTAGGAAGAACAAACAATTCAATATTGTTGACGACAGCGAACACTACCAACCGTCCGGCCTAAGTGAAGTGAGGATAGCAATATTTGAACTCAAGCTTATCAAGGCTACCGGAAATGACGGACTCCCCGCCGAGATGACTTGGTAAGTAACATCCACCAACTCACAAGCCATATCTGGTAGGATGAAAGTATGCTTGGAGAATGGAACCTCAGCATCGTTTGGCCGATCCACAAAAAAGGAGACCCTCTGAACTGCGACCAAAACAGAGCCATAAGTCTCCTCGAAATCGAACACAAGATCCCTTCTGCCGTAATATGTGAACGCCTGAAACAGTTTACCAACAACCTGATCGGTCCTCATCAGTGTGGTTTTACGCCAGGAAAGTCCACAACCGATCATTATTTCGCACCTTGGCATATCCGGAAAAAACTCAAGAAGTCTAAATCGATACCTACCACCTATTTATCGATTTCAAAGCCGTATACGACAGCATTTATAGAGACGAACTACACAGAGCCATGTCTAGTTTTGGTATACCGCCCAAACTCGTCCGTTTGTGTAGGATGACGATGTAGAATTTTCACTGCTCCATCAGTGTCAGAAACGATCTCACCGTCATATTCGATACCAGAAAAGGATTTACGCTGTCATGTGACTTCATCAATTAGATTCTTGGAAGGATAGTGCAAAACTCCCGAACGAGCCAACACCAGAGGCATAATTTTCCAAAAAACGGTGCAACTACTAACATACGCTGACGATATTGACATAATTGGGCGGACTCAACGCGATGTCATAGCCACGTTCGCTAGTTTAGAGAAGGAAGCGGCAAAAATGGGTTTAGCAGTAAATGAGGGTAAGACTAAGTATATGCTGTCAACACGAATGGACACACAACATCGAAGAATTGGACAGAACGTTACCATTGACAGATATAACTTTGAGGTAGTACGGGACTTTGTCTACCTCGGCTCCGCTATTAACTCTGACAACAACATCTCGTCAGAAATCAAACGAAGAATTACTCTTGCCAATCACTGTTTCTTCGGGCTAAGAAGGCAATTTAGTAGTAAAGCCCTCACACGAACTACTAAGGAGATCCTATATAAGACCCTGATCATCCCAGTCCTGCTCAACGCGCTGAAGCATGGACCGTATCAAAAGCGGATGAAGAAATCCTTGGCCGATTCGAGAGAAATCTTCGGTCCCGTTTGCGTTGACGGGCTATGCAGACGAACATACACCTGGTCAAAAAACTTAGCAATGCTAGGACATGTAGAACGAATGGACACTAATACTACGACTCGCAGAGTATTGGATTCCCAGACGTCGGACGCAGTAGAGCAAGACCTCGCCTTAAGTGGCGCGCACGAGTAGAAATCGACCTCAACCAACTTGGAGTGCACAACTGGAGGTAGTTAGCTAAGGACCGGGCTAATTGGAGAGGCATGTTGGTTGAGGAACAGGTTAATTCCGGACTGTATAGCCACTTAAGTAAGTAAGTAAGTGCCTTCCGTATTAACCCCTGACCTGCCCACTATCTGTTCCATTGCCAGATTGAAGAAATCGCATCACAGCGCATCTGCTTGTCGGTATCCGGTACAAGTTTAGAAAAGTTTAGTTGAGCTGTTTCCAAACTGAACGTTGCAACTCGTGTGCTCTAATGTTAGGCGACACAGCCTGATGCTATCCCGAATTCTGTCATATAGCCTGTTAAAGGATGGTATCCTACGCGGCCTTGAAGTCCATGAAAAGATGGTGTGTTTCGACTTGAGATTCGTTGGTCTTTTCCAGGATTTTCCTCAGGTTTGGTCTATAGTCGTTCTGCCGGGCCGAATGCCACACTGGTACGTGCCGATAAGTGTATTGCAGAAAGGCTTAAGACGTTCACACAGTACGTTGTATAGGATCTTATATGCTGCAGTTAGCAGGGATATGCCTCGATAGTTCGTGCAGGATATGGGATCGCCTTGTTTGTAGATTGGGCATATTGAGCTGATATTGCAATAACCGGGCGCTTTTATCCATCCATACTTTGTTGATGCACTTCTATGACAATAGCTACGTATTTGAAGATTTCTGCTGGTAATTCATCCAAACCGGGTGTCATGTTGTTCTTTAGGTTATCGATGGCTGGACTAACTGGGAGGGAGCGTTATCTCTGCGTTGACTGGAGGTGGTTCTCGACATTATGCCCAATTATCAGCTGCTGGAAATGCTGCCTATATACATCTACAATTCCCTGCGCGTCAGTGACTAGGTTGCCATTTTTATTTCGTAGAGCTGGCATTACTGCTTTGAAGCCAGCTGCCAGTGGTTTGAGGGAGATTTCTCCTGTCCCGAGACTTCGATTTCTCTTTGTCGGAAGTTTTTATCTGTTGTCGTTTCGAGGAGGATGTGCTTTCCAACTAACCCGTCGAAAATGTTTTGCTTACTAATTTTCGCATTTTCGGTTTTCACATCGTATTCCGGACAACCTCTGTCCAGGAAGTCATAAAATTCATCCTTGATATGGTCTTCAGTCTCATCAATAGGGTCATGTGCAGTGCACATATTAAACTGATGTGCGAAACGTTGCTGTGATGCGGATTTCAACCAGTCTCCCCTCAACGAATCCGCATCCTAATATAAGCTTCCTTGGGTGGCAGATGGAATTCATTTTTTTGCATGTTTTTCGTTTGTGTATTCCTCATCCTGTCCAACGTATTTCCTAGATCGTGGTAATGTATGCCCTGTACTGCTCGATGACAGATTCAAGTTTTTAAGTAACACCCAGGGTTTACAACGTGCGTACTTTTTGGGACCGAATGTTTGGATGAGATCGTCATCCTGCACAGAAGGACGATTTTGGGCGGTATACCAAAACTAGACATGTCTCTGTGTAGTTCGTCTCTATAAATGCTGTCGTATGCGGCTTTGAAATCGATGAATAGGTGTTGGGTATCGATTTGGACTTCTTGGGTTTTTCCAGGATCTGCCGAAGTGTGAAAATTTGATCGATTGTGGCCTTTCTTGGTGGCCTAAAATCACACTGATAAGGGCCGATCAGGTTGTTGGTAAACGGTTTCAGGCGTTCACATATTACGGCAGATAGGATCTTGTAGGTGATGTGAGAGAGATCCCCGTTTTTGTGGTTCGGCCATACGATTCTGAATTTCCATTCATTCATGCATACTTTCATCCTACCAGATTTGGCTTATGAGTTGGATGTAACTTACCAAGTCATCTCCGCCGACTTTTTAAAGCTCAGCGGGAAGGAAGTCATTTCCGGCAGCCCTATCAAGCCTTAGTTTAGATATTGCTATCCTCACTTCACTTAGGTCGGGTGGTTGGCAGTTTTTGCTGTCGCTGCCAATATTAAATGGTTCGTTCTCCACTTCTCCCTGACATTGGGATATTGTTCGTCATCGCCGTTTAACAATCTGCAGAAGCGGTTCTTCCATATCCTGAGCATCGACTGTGTCTCAACTACGATATTTCCTTGTTCATCTCGACAGGATTCTCTTCGAGCCTCGTATCCTTGGCTTTGACGTTTTACACTTTGGTAAAACTTGAGAACATCGCCCTGGAGTGGCACCTCTCTATATCATCGATCGCGCGCTTTTCTTGCTCTTCTTTCTTCTTTCTGAAAAGCCGGTGTTCTTCCCTTCTTCTCTGCCTATAGAGCTCAATGGCAGCTTTCGTTTTCACCTGCAGCTTAGCCTTTAAGGCCTCGTTCTTGCCTGCGAGCATCTGTCGGAATACCTCATAGAACCAGGGGTTTCTTGCTGGTGGCCGCGAGAAACCTAGCTGTTCGTGCACTACTTGGAAATTTTTGAGGAAAGATCTTCCACATCCTTATAAGATCTACCTGGTTCTAGAATTAAAGCCAGTTGATCATCAATTGCGTCGTGTGTTCGTTGAATGGGCTACGAATCAACGGTAAGTTGAACCAGATTTCTTATCGTCAAATCATCTTCAGCGATGAGGCTCATTTCTGGCTTGACGGGTAGAATTGTCATTTTAGGAGTGAGCACAATCCTTATGAGACTCTTGAGACACCATTACATATCGAAAAAAATCCCTGTTTGGTGCAGTTTACATGCCGAAGGCGTCATCGGCCCATTTGTCTTTAATTCCGAAACCGGTGCTAACATTACCGTGAATGGCGAACGCTACAGGTAATTTTTTTATTCCTTGTGCCATTGGAAATCATTTGAAGGAGAAATGGTTCCAACAAGACGGCGCAATATACCATACAGCGCGTGCAACCATGACTATGTTGAGCCAAACGTTTGGTGACCGAATCATATCAAGAAATTGACCTGTGAATTGGCCACCTCGTTATGTGATTTGACACTTTTGGAATACTTTCTATGGAGGCACATCAAATCTCTGGTCTATGCTGATAAACCAGCAAAGGATTTATAACTTAGAAGCCAACATTCGAAGCACTATTGACGAAATAAGACCGACTATGCTCGAAAAAGTGGGGCAAAATTTTACCGACTGGATGGCGTTCATATGGCGCAGTTGCAGAGCACATTAAGTGTCAAAGCCAAAATTTTTGTCATTCCACGGAGTATGTTATTTTATTTAAAAAAAAACAAAGTTCTATGCCTCTAAAAGCGACAACTCAATGAATAGGAACATTAGACACCTTCGTCGAATTGTTGGTCCTGTATCCGAGGAAGGCGAATGGAGAAGAAGCTACAACCGCGAATTTTATAAGCTGTACCAAGATGTGGATGTAAAAAGATAACAAAAGGTAAAGACACGTAGACTACATTGGCTCGGCCACATCGAGCGAATGAACAGAAATGCTCCACCCAAAAGCGTCTTCGAGTCCCAGCCCTCAAGTTCGAGACGACAAGAAAGACCGAACATCCGGTTAAAGGATCAAGTGATCGCGGATGCAAGAGCGTTTGCACTCAATAACTGACAGCAAAGTGCCCAGCATCGAAGAGGATGGAAGGGTGCCTTGTCTCAGGCAGAGACCCTCAACGGGTCGTGAGCCCGTTATGTAAAAAAGTGAGTAATTCTCAAAAACCCAATGTAATACATTTAACACAAAAAAAGATAAATCGCCCTGAGCAAAGAACAAATTTAATCCTCTGCTGATTGCACAATTCGTCATCTGAAACTTTTGTCATATCCAATATCCCTATCAGATGATAAAGGTTACCGGGTGATGACATTTTTATTGCGTAAGAAATTGATGAAAGAAAGACTGCTCCCTGGCCAAAAGTCATCAAGATTTCTTTGTCTTATCTGAATTTCCAAACACGTAGCATTTACGAGCACCACACCTCAGGGAGTAGGCCTTATCTACATGCATATCCTCTTAGGGCCACACGCTGAATATGAAATCGCTTCCCCCAAAATCCCATAAATCCCTTAAAAAATAAATTCTGAGAGGAACTCAATGAATAGGAAAGAAATTGCGTCGAGTAATATACAAATCCCAGATTCCCCAACTGAATTTGTCACATCTTTGTTGACAGTATCTCAAATACCACTCAGGGATACAGATCCGGTATTTCTTTTTTTTTTTTCTTTGTCAGCTTGTTAGGTAGGTAGGCACGAGAATATAAAATGGAAGCCACACAGAGTGCGTGTAACACAATATCTTCCAATGAAATATGATTTATTGTTTCCAGCTCGCCCACATCAGTCGGATCACACTGTGCCAGGGCAAATCAATCTTGAAGGACCTCGTTAAATCGGAATCAAGGTTGAGGGTGTTCGTCATCATACAGCCTTACATACACCTACATCAATTCAATTGGAGAATTCCATGAAAAGTATCTTTGATTGCGCGATTCATTGATTCTTCTGCTCTGATTGAGTGAAATATAAAACAACGATTTGGCGGAGCGTGTGTTTCCCGAGTTTATGTGATTCCCAGGAGATTGCGGACCGGGTCATTCCCTACTTAGAACTCACTGACATTGAATTGATACCGCGCCACACGAAGGTCGTAAATTATTTTCAAATGAACTTTTATTTCATAGGAAATTGTAACACGTGTACCGAAACACACCGTCAGGATGTGTTCTCACATCCTTAATCGGCTTCTAAATCGAAATTATTTTTCATTAATGATACGAACGGATACATCATCCCCTTTGGTGTGGCAGAGGACAAAGGCCAACAACAATGCTGTGCCAAGCAGAAGATAATCATTTATCGTGCCAAATGTGCAACCGTACTCCGAATGCGGGGATGAAAGATAAATACCTACATCCTGACAATGGAACAATTTTTGCGTGTGTGTTACTAGCAATTTCACCCTCTCTGCCGGGTGTAGTTTAAGGAACAAAAAGAAAGGCCAACATACGCACAATTTTGTGTACGGTACCTAGTTGTTATTATTTGACGAGGAATTTAGTTCTGATTTTGGATTGCGTCTACAGTGGGGACAAAATAAATTCGTCTCGAATTTTTTTTTTTAAGAAAATATTTTTTTGAACAGGGGAACAGAATACAGAGTCCTCTACATATCATATTGGGAAACCGAGTTTAGTCTTAAATGAGGAAAAATATAAAGAAAACAATAATTAGGGTCCAATATGGCTATCTTTGAAAAGCCCTTCTGGACTACAAAACATGATAGTCCAGAAGGGCTATAACCGACTTATAAAGTTGGAAAATTATTGAAATTACTTGAGGTTAGGGTTGATCATACAAAAGACTAGTGCCAGATTGAAACAAACGAAGGAATGAACGTTAGGTTGCATTGGCTGCACGAGGTGCCCTTACATACTTAGATCAGAAAGGTCCGTTATGGTACCACGTGGATCTGTCGACTTTCCCTATATTCGTTTGCCTAATTGAAATATTCAGAGCTGACTATATAACTTAGGAGGTTTCTGACATTAATATTAGCCAGCTCACCTAGATTTTCAGAGTCAGAGAATTAATTTCCAAGATGAAGTTTTCTTTTGTTGGAGAGAGCTGGACAAGAGCAGAGAAGGTGAAAAGTACATTCCTCCTCTTGTTCGTCCATGCGCAGCTTCTACAGAAGTCATTGCTAAAGAGGCCTAGTTTTTGATCTGTTTAGCATTATCAAGCAAATGGGACGCTTCTGGTTATACTTTGGCCAGAGTTGCCTGGATATTTGACACGTTGTGCCGTTTATCCATCTGATGGAGCAGATCGGGCGCTTCTGTTTCTAGTTTGGCCAGAGTTGCCTGGATATTTGACACGTTGTGCAGTTTATCCATCTGATGGGGCAGATCGGGAGCTTCTGTTTCTAGTTTGGCCAGACTTGCCTGGATATTTGACACGTTGTGCCGTTTATCCATCTGATGGGGCAGATCGGGCGCTTCTGTTTCTAGTTTGGCCAGAGTTGCCTGGATATTAGACACGTTGTGCCGTTTATCCATCTGATGGGGCAGATCGGGCGCTTCTGTTTCTAGTTTGGCCAGAGTTGCCTGGATATTAGACACGTTGTACCGTTTATCCATCTGATGGGGCAGATCGGGAGCTTCTGTTTCTAGTTTGGCCATAGTTGATGGTAAAATGCTCTGCCGTAGGCTGATTTCGATTTAAAAGAAATGGATCCCAGGGATTTGATTGCCGCTTGGCTGTCACTGAAAATGTTAACAAAAAAAAAAAAATACGAATTTGTGGCGCAACGAGATTGTTAGTACCAAGGGCCGAGCTTTCTCACAACCATTCATGTGTTCGTGTGTACAGGATGGAGGGACCTCCAGTTTTAAGCCAACTCCTAATGGCTAAGTTGAGATAAGCTTTTCTTGACAATTGATACTACTCGGATGAGTAGGCCCTCCTCACGAGAGGAGGGCCAGTGAAAAATCATTTAGGTGTTGCTACGACTGGGCATCGAACCCAGACTTTCTGCGCGGCAGTTCATCGCACTAACTATCGTGCCACTGAGCCCTTCAAGAAGATGTTAATATACTCCGTGGATATTACATTACTCCTCAGCCAGGACAACTTCTTTAAGTGGCGCTATAGTCCGGAATGATCCTGGGTCTCAACCAACATGACACTCCAATTAGCCCAGTCCTTAGCTAAATGCCTCCAGTTGCACACTCCAAGTTTGTTGAGGTAGGTTTCTACTTGTGCGCGCCAATTAAGGCGAGGTCTTCCTCTACTGCGTCCGACGTTTGGCTGGGAATCGAAGACTCTGCGAGCCGGAGAATTGGTATTCCTTCGTTCTATATGTCCTAGCCATCTTAAACTTCCAATGCGGAGTTTTTTGACCAGGGATATATCGCTGTACAGCTCCATAGTTCGTTGTTGAATCTTCGTCTCCATAGCCCTTCAACGCAAACGAAGATTTATCGAGGAATTTTTCTCTCGAATCGACCAAGGATTTCTTCATCCGCTTTTGATACGGTCGCCATGCTTCAGGGCAGTAGAGCAGGAATATGATGATCAGCGGATATAGGATCTCCTTAGTAGTTCGAGTGAGGGCTTTACTACTAAATTGCCTTCTTAGCCCGAAGAAACAGCGATTGGCAAGAGTAATTCTTCGTTTGATTTCTGACGAGATGTGGTTGTCAGAGTTAATAGCGGAGCCGAGGTAGACAAAGTCCCGTACTACCTCAAAGTTATATCTGTCAATGGTGACGTTCTGTCCACTTCGTCGATGTCGTGTGTCCTTTCGTGTTGACAACATCCCTCATTTACTGCTAAACGCATTTTTGCCGCTTCCTTCTCTATACTAGCAAACGTGGCTATGACATCACGTTGAGTCCTACCAATGATGTCAATATCGTCTGCGTATGCTAGTAGTTGCACCGATTTTTGGAAAATTGTGCCTCTGGTGTTGGCTCGGGAGTTTTGCACAATCCTCTCAAGAATCAAATTGAAAAAGTCACATGACAGCGCATCGCCTTGCCTAAATCCTTTTTTGGTATCGAATGTGTCGGTGAGGTCGTTTCCGACCCTGATGGAGCAGCGAGAATTCTCCATCGTCATTCTACACAAACGGAATTGTTTGGGCGGTATACCAAAACTAGACATGGCTCTGTATAGTTCGTCTCTATAAATGCTGTCGTATGCGGCTTTGAAATCGAAAAATAGGTGATGGGTATCGATTTGGACTTCTCGGGTTTTTTCCAGGATCTGCCGAAGTGTGAAAATTTGATCGATTGTGGACTTTCCTGGCCTAAACCCACACTGATAAGGGCCGATCAGGTTGTTGGTAAACGGTTTCAAGTGTTCACATATTACGGCAGATAGGATCTTGTAGGCGATGTTGAGGAGACTCATACCTCTGTTGTTGGTGCAGTTCAGAGGGTCTCATTTTTTGTGGATCGGGCAAACGATCCTGAGGTTCCATTCTTCAGGCATTCTTACAACCGACAAGATTTGGCTTATGAGTTGGTGGATGTAACTTACCAAGTCATCTTCGCCAGCTTTATATAGCTCAACGGGAAGGCCGTCATTTCCGGCGGCCTTATTAAGCCTGAGTTTAGATATTGCTATCCTCACTTCACTTAGATGCGGGGGTTGGCAGTTTTCGCTGTCGTTGCCAATATTAAATGGTTCGTTCTGCCTGACAGCGGAATGTTGTTGGTCATCGCCGTTTAACAGTCTGCACAAGTGGTTCTTCCATATCCTCAGCATCGACTGTGTCTCAACTACGATATTTCCTTGTTCATCTCGACAGGATTCTGTTCGAGCCTTGTATCCATGGTTTTGACGTTTTACACTTTGGTAAAACTTGCGAACATCGTTCCTGGAGTGTCACCTCTCTACATCCTCGATCGCTCTTCTCTCTTCTTTCTGAAAAGCCGGTGTTCTTCCCTTCTTCTCAATGGCAGCTCTCTTCTTCACCTGCAGCTTAGCCTTCTAGGCCTCGTTCTTGGCTGCGAGCATCTGTCGGCATTCCTCATCAAACCAGGGCTTTCTTTCTGGTGGCCTCGAGAAACCTAGAACATCAGTTGCGGCTGATCTAATGGCTTGTTGGCATCGTTGCCATTGTTCTTCGACATTAGATGCTGGTGGTATGTTGTGACTCGAGAGGTTAAGGGATACGCGTTGCGCGAAGGTCTTGGCGGGCTCTGACGATTGCAGTCTTTCGACATTAAATTTTTTCACAGGATTCGTGTTTTTTTTTGTGGTGTGGTGGATATCCACATCCTTACCTTGGCTGCAACAAGGTAGTGGTCCGAGTCGATATTATCCCCTCGGAATGTTCGGACATCCAAAATACTGTATGCGTGCCTCTTGTCTATCGCAACGTGATCAATTTGGTTGATCTGGAGACCTCCATGTCCCCTTATGGATATCAAGGTAAGGGAATCGTGTGATGGCTATAGTGGCATTTCGTTGTGTAGCGAAGTCAATTAGCCTAAGTCCGTTACCAGATGTGTTGTGGTGCAGGCTATTTTTCCCGACAATACTGCTACCTTTGCGTTAAAATCTCCCAACATGATTTTAACATCGTACTTTGGTAGTCGCTCATAGGTTTTGTCGAGGAGCTCGTAGAAGCAATCCTTAGTTGTATCATCTTTTTCCTCCGTCGGAGCATGAGCGCATACAAGGCTTATGTTGGCGAATTTGGCCTTGATGCGGATTGTTACAATGTTTCGCTAATGTCTTGGAAACATAAGACTTCTTACCTAAGTCTGGCACTTATAACAAATTCGCACCCAAATAGTCGCTGTTTCTGCTCACTATAACACGGACCATAGTAGATGTCACAGTTTTTCATCCCCTTTTTGCCCGGCCCATCCCATCGTATTTCCTGGATGGCAGTATTTTCTGCTTTGTAGCAGTTTAGGGCTTCCGCTAGTTGTTGGCCTGCACCTCTCCTGTTTAATGTTCTCACATTCCAGGTGCAAATACGAACGTCGTTGTCCTTTTTTCCGTGGCTGAGTAGTTAACCCAAAGCACAACCCCCAACCTGGAGGGCCAGGCCCTTGTTTTGACCCTAGGACAGCGGGCCGGAAAAATACCGATGTCAGTAGCCCATTTTGTGGTATGAGCGCTGCCGTTGACACATTGAGGGTTCCTCCGCCACCAACTCTTTTCCAACACCCTGGCTCAGTATTGGAAATCCCTATAGACCTGGTGTTCAAATATGTCGAAGCAGCTCATATAGGGATTTCACTACCAGTTCGATCAAACTGGAGCTGTAGGCGCCACCGTTGACTCCATTTAGGGAATTCCTCCGCTGCCGCCTGAGAGTGAGTGCCTTAGTGAGAGGACACTGGTTCTTGCACATCCTCAGCATCGACTGTGTCTCAACTACGATATTTCCTTGTTCATCTCGACAGGATTCTGTTCGAGCCTTGTATCCTTGGATTTGACGTTTTACACTTTGGTACAACTTGCGAACATCATTCCTGGAATGGCACCTCTTTATATCCTCGATCGCGCGCTTTGCTTTTTTCTTCTTTCTGAAAAGCTGGTGTTCTTTCCTTATCCTTTGCCTAAAGAGCTCAATGGCAGCTCTCGTCTTTACCTGCAGCTTAGCCTTGTAGGCATCGTTCTTGGCTGAAAGCATCATCAAACAAAAGGGATTTATGCTGGTGAGCTGGAGAAACCTAGCACAGCAGTTGCGGCTGATCTAATGGCTTGTTGGCATCGTTGCCATTCTTCGAAATTCAATGCTATTGGTTTGGTGTTAATTGATAGGTTAAGGGATAAGCGTTCTGCAAAAGCTGAGGGATCTCTGTGACTGCAGTCCTTCGACATTAAATTTCGTCACAGTATATCTCATTTGTTGTGGCGTTGTGAGTATCAGAATTCTTACCTTGGCTGCAACAAGCCCCACGGAAATGTTAGGACATCTAAAATACGTGAATCCTGTCTAGACCGCCTTATGGATCAATGTCAGGAAACCGTGTGCTGGCGATTGTGGCATTTTGTTCCACAGCGAAGTCCATTAGCTTAAGTCTGTTGGCAGACGTGTTATCGTGTAGTTTGTGTTTTCCGAAAATATTGCCAAAGATGTCTCCTCTTCCTACCTTTGCTTTAAAATCCCCCAGCACGATTTTAAAACATCGTTCTTCGGTAAGTCTTGTCAAGGAGCTCGTAGAAGCAGTTTTTCGCAATATCGTCTTTTTCCACCGTCGGATGGGGTGAATTCGGCCTTGATGCGGATTCTTACAATGCATTCGCTAATGTCTTGAAAGCAAAAGACTTCCTGCCTATTGCCTTAGTATGGCACTTACAACAAATTAGTTATATTCGAATGTGAATGTTTGTGCTCACTGTATAGCACGATCCATATTTCATCCCCTTTTGCCCGGCCCATCCTATCGTAATTTTAGGATGGCAGTAATGTCTGCTTTGTAGTAGCTTAGGGCTTCCGCTAGTTGTTTGGCTTCATTGCTCCTATTTAATGTTCTCACATTCAAAGTGTAAATACGTATTCCTTGTCCTTTTTTTCCGTTAAGCATGGTTGTCTACAATAATATCAGTCTTTTCCAAGGCCCTTGGTTGTTTTGTAACAATTTTTTGAACACAATTGAAGTACAATAAAAGTTACAACGGCTGAGCATTGCCAAGTAAACGCGGATCAGACCTTGTCCTAGTTCTACAACATCCACCTATCAACAGAATGATATCGCATGCGGAATCAACCTATTTCATCCCCTTTTAAGCAATCTCCTAAATTTTGTATTCCCAGTGTTGCACAACTTTTCACCATCACTGTAACGATATTCATCTAAAAATAGTTAACACTCGATACAATCGTGAATCCATTGCCAAAAATTCAATTTAATAGCACAACCAACAGCAACAACAATACATATCGCCCTTGTGCCAACGAAACAATACATAATCCGCTTCAGCACCCTCTTCGATTGAATCGACGAGCGAAAATAAAATGGAAATTGCAAAGGGGATTCCACCCTTCGCGGTCCTTACGTGAGTATTCAACATCTACGCCAACCTGGAACCACCACCATACACAGACCATTTGTCTGAACTCACTCTCCACTCGATAATGGTGTTTCTATTCGTCCTGGACACACACGAAAACAAAAGGACCACAACACCGAAATCTATAGTGGAAAAGGATGCTGGGGGTTAAAAATAGGAAAAAGAAAAAAAATCGACCGATGGCCAAGAGGGAAGGACAAAAAAAAATCTGAAGCTGAATAAAATTGATTTTCCCGTGAGGGTTGCTGGCCTGATTTTCCCATTGTTCCCCTTGATGTAACATCCCATCGTCCTTTCCCTTTCGCACTGTGTATGGCCCGCAACCTTCATCAGCACACAGTTCGACTACCAAAAAGATCGTGAAGTTTAAGGATGGAAATTAAACCGAAAAAACTCGCCATAAGCAGGGGGCTGTAATCAACACTCACACTATTAAGCGGTGGTAATCGTAATGCAAATCCCGAGGAAGCGGTTTTTGTTTTCTTTTTGACAACGCAACGACGACGGTGACAAGCAATAAAAATTTTCTTTTACCACCACAACTGATTGCAGAGTTTTTTTTTTTTTTTTTTGTCAACCCTCCCCCATAGTTCCGTTTATCTAACAACTTCCTCTACAATTTAGTCAACCCGAAGAAGCAAACCACCCGCCGACCACCGCCTCGGAGTCGCGGGGTCTTCAGATTCACTGACTCAAATCGTGTCTCATGACTATGAAACATAAAAAATGAGAAAAATGAATAAAACGTCATCAGCATTACCATCATCACGGTAGCACCAGCAGCAGCCACAACAGCACCAACCAAGCATCAACCACTTCATCCCTTATATTCTGTTTTATGTGTGTTTGTGTATTGGTTTAATGGTGGTAAGGGTAGGTACCCCTAACCCATCGAGGACCGACCGACATCGTCGACGATTACAACTGAATTTTTGCCAAAGAAGGATAACGGATACCGCAAAAGTGGTCGCGTGCTGTTGACATCTCTAGCTGGCTGCTGTGTGTGCTTGTGAATTAAATCGCGTATTTATTTAAATTAAACGTTTGATTAAGAATTAATTAAACAAATTGAGTTGTAAATGTAGTAAGAGAGTTGAATAAGAAATTCTGTCGAGACAAGTCTGCGGATCCTTGTCACGGAACAACGAATATTGAATTTGATCGGCTTTAACTGAAACAACGAAGTGTCAAGTGAGTTATTTCTTTTATTTTATTTCATATTCATAATGTTGGTGGTGTTTGTAAACAAAATGGCATTTGTTTAGTTGTTTATTGTTGATAAGTTTTTGAATTTCGTGTTATGATTACCTCGCCTGAAAGCTCTAGTGAAAATTTGACATATGTTATTGAAGCTTTCGAATGCGCATGCCTGGGTGAAGTGAAACCATCAAGTGCCGCATAGATGACGCTGACAGTTGCTATTTGAAATTGAAAGCACCAGCCTCCATTTTGAACTTTTTGTTGTTTACATCGAGAATCGAGATGTTTGTTTTCGAATGGGTTTTGTTCTGATAAATGTCACCATGAGAATTTATTCTAATTTGGCAAATTTTATATTTTTTCAAAGTTGAATTTAATATTCAGAAAATTAAGGCGATTAATATTTAAGAAAACAAAATTGATTTCAGCTTGGTTCTATACCTGTAGCCATTGTTCTATTGACATTTGACAGCTATCACTTTGATAGAATCCTCAAAATAAAAAAAAAGCTCTTTTGGATTTCAACGTCAAAGGGTGTGCTCATAAACGTAAGAAACCTGCTTAGGTTAGGTTTACGGGTTGGTGGAGTAGAGGAAACTCTATTCCGCCACACTTAGGTCCATGTGGCCCCATTGTGATACCCTTGGTGGGATTACGTCCTTCCTTATCGTTACTACGGGTTACTCCACTCTATCCAGCCATCCTGATGTTCGTAGGAACCTGTAAAGATAGGGTAATGGAATATCGGAAAGCTCTTGGATGTCTTGGAAGCACGGTTGCCACTTTGGTCATTTGCGTCCAAATTTGGAAACTTTTTTTCATCTGGTTTTCTTATTTTGATTTTGTCAATTTGTTGACTACTACTTACTTACTTAAGTGGCGCTACAGTCCGGAATGAACCTGGGCCTCAACCAACATGCCTCTCCAATTAGCCCGGTCCTTAGCTAACTGCCTCCAGTTGCGCACTCCAAGTTGGTTGAGGTCGGTTTCCACTTGTGCGCGCCACTTAAGGTGAGGTCTTCCTCTACTGCGTCCGACGTCTGGCTGGGAATCGAAGACTCTGCGAGCCGGAGTATTGGTGTCCATTCGTTCTACATGTCCTAGCCATCTTAAACGTCCAATGCGGAGTTTTTTGACCAGGGGCATGTCGCTGTACAGCTCGTATAGTTCTTGGTTGAATCTTCGTCTCCATAGCCCGTCAACGCAAACGGGACCGAAGATTTTTCGAAGAATTTTCCTTTGGAATCTACCAAGGATTTCTTCATCCGCTTTTGATACGGTCCATGCTTCAGCGCCGTAGAGTAGGACTGGGATGATCAGGGTCTTATATAGGATCTCCTTAGTAGTTCGAGTGAGGGCTTTACTACTAAATTGCCTTCTTAGCACGAAGAAACAACGGTTGGCAAGAGTAATTCTTCGTTTAATTTCTGACGAGATGTTGTTGTCAGAGTTAATAGCGGAGCCGAGGTAGACAAAGTCCCGTACTACCTCAAAGTTATATCTGTCAATGGTGACGTTCTGTCCAATTCGTCGATGTTGTGAGTCCTTTCGTGATGAAAGCATATACTTAGTCTTTCCCTCATTTACTGCTAAACCCATTTTCGCCGCTTCCTTCTCTATACTAGCAAACGTGGCTATGACATCACGTTGAGTCCTACCAATGATGTCAATATCGTCTGCGTATGATGGTAGTTGAACCGAGTTATGGAAGATTGTGCCTCTGGTGTTGTCTCGGAAGTTTTGCGCAATCCTTTCAACAATCAGATTAAAGAAGTCACATGACAGCGCATCGCCTTGCCTAAATCCTTTATTGGTATCGAATGTGTCGGTGAGGTCGTTTCCGACCCTGATGGATCAGCGAGAATTCTCCATCGTCATCCTACACAAACGGACGAGTTTGGGCGGTATACCAAAACTAGACATGGCTCTGTACAGTTCGTCTCTATAAATGCTGTCATATGCGGCTTTGAAATCGATAAAAAGGTGGTGGGTATCGATTTGGACTTCTTGGGTTTTTTCCAGGATCTGCCGAAGTGTGAAAATTTGATCGATTGTGGTCTTTCCTGGCCTAAAACCACACTGATAAGGGCCGATCAGGTTGTTGGTAAACGGTTTCAAGCGTTCACATATTACGGCAGATAGGATCTTGTAAGCGATGTTGAGTAGAGTTATGCCTCTGTAGTTGGCGCAGTTCAGAGGGTCTCCTTCTTTGTGGATCGGGCAAACGATGCTGAGGTTCCATTCTTCAAGCATGCTTTCATCCGACCAGATTAGGCCTATGAGTTGGTGGATGTTACTTACCAAGTCATCTCCGCCAGATTTATATAGCTCAACGGGAAGGCATTTCCGGCGGCCTTATTAAGCTTGAGTTTAGATATTGCTATCCTCACATCACTTAGGTCGGGTGGTTGGCAGTTTTGGCTGTCGTTGCCAATATTAAATGGTTCGTTCTGCCTGACAGCGGAATGTTGTTCGTCATCGCGCGTAAACAGTCTGCAGAAGTGGTTCTTCCATATCCCCAGCACCGACTGTGTCTCAACTACGATATTTCCTTCTTCATCTCGACAGGATTCTGTTAGAGCCTTGAATCCTTGGCTTTGACGTTTGTAAAATTTGCGAACATCGTTGCTGGAGTGGCACCTCTCTATATCCTCGATCGCGCGCTTTTCTTCTTTCTGACAGCCGGTATTCTTCCCTTCTTCTCTGCCTATAGAGCTCAAATGCAGCTCTCGTCTTCACCTGCAGCTTAGCCTTGTAGGCCTCGATCTTGACTGCGATCTGTCGGCATTCCTCATCAAACCAGGGGTTTCTTGCTGGTGGCCGCGAGAAACCTAGCACATCAGTTGCGGCTGATCTAATGGCTTGTTGGCATCGTTGCCATTGTTCTTCAACATTCGATGCTGGTGGTATCTAGGTGAATCTAGACGTTAAGGGATGCACGTTGCTCGAAGGCCTTGGCAGTCTCTTGCGATTTTTTTACAGCATTTCTGGTTTGTTATGGCGTAGTGGACATCCGCATTCTTATCTTGGCTGCAACAAGGTATTGGTCCAAGTCAATGTAAGCCCCTCGAAATGTTCAGACATCCAAAATAATGGATGTGTGCCTCTTGTCTATCGCAATGTGATCAATTTGGTTGAATGTTCGTTGATCTGGAGACCGCCATGTCCACTTATGGATATCGAGGTGAGGAAACCGTGTGCTGGCTATAGTGGCATTTCTTTCCGTAGCGAAGTCAATTTGCCTAAGTCCGTATCACAGTTGTATCACATTTTTCCTCCATCGGAGCATGAGCGCATACAAGGCTTATGTTGGCGAATTTGGCCTTGACGCGGATTGTTACAATGCGTTCGCTAATGTCTTGAAAACATAAGACTTCTTGTCTAAATCTGGCACTTATAACAAATCCGCATCCGAAAAGTTGCTGTTTCTGCTCACTATAACACGTTCCATAGTAGATGTCACAGTTTTTCATCCTCTTTTTGCCCGGCCTATCCCATCGTATTTCCTGGATGGCAGTAATGTCTGCTTTGTAGCAGTTTAGGGCTTCCGCTAGTTGTTCTCCCATTGAGGACTCCTCCGCCACCAACTCTTTTCCAACACCCTGTCTCAGTATTGGAAATCCCTATAGACCTGGTGTTCAAATATGTCGTAGCAGCTCATATAGGGATTGCACTACCAGTTCGATCAAACTGGAGCTGTAGGCGCCACCGTTGACTCCATCTAGGGAATTCCTCCGCTGCCGCCTGAGAGAGATTTTCTCAGTTCTTCGGGACTTATAAATTCCCTGAAGAAAGATTCCCTTCTCATACCGTAAAGGGCCGGGCATTCACATATGATATGCTCGGCTGTTTCGTCTTCTTCTAGACATAGTGTGCACTCCGGTTAGTCGGCTAGATGCATTTTATTTAGGTGATATCGCAGACCGTGATGACCAGTTAGGTAGCCTACTAAGTTTTTGATATCGTGCCTGCGAAGATTTAATATCTTATTGGCATCTGCTTTGAAGGGCTGAATAGCTCTTTTGGCCTGTCTTAGGCCTGAGCTGTTTCCCCAGTATGAAAAACATTTGTTTTGTTCCCAATTTTTTATAACCGGATTTATGGCTGTTTTGAGGATTTCACAGAAGGGTTCAGGTTCAATGAAGTGGGTTTCCAAACCTTTTCCGGCTAGTTCATCAGCTTTTCGTTACCTTCAATCCCCTTATGTCCGGGGACTCACCATAACCTGGTTTTGTTCCTGGAACTGAGTGTTTGGAGGGAGTTGAAGCAGTGTAGTACTGATTTGGAGTCAATAATGTGTGAGCTAAGGGCTTTTACAGCTGCTTGACTGTCCGTGAATATATGGATGTTTGCGCCTTTAATACCTGAGTTGTGTATTAGGTTTGCGCATTCTTTTATGGTATGGAGCTCAGCTTGGAATACACTATGGTTTTTCCCATAGGTATTGAGATGTTTCTATTTGGTCCATGTATGCCAGCTCCTACCCCTGAGTCCATTTTAGAACCATCCGTATACCACTTTTAGGCCGTTTTGGCAGTTTTGTGGGTTGTTGCTACACCATGCTTCTATGTGGAGGGGTGTTAGTCCTATTAAGGCTTCTATAGCCGCTGTGGGACAGGTACGGTAATGCCCGGACAGGCAAGCCGTTGTACCTTGTTTAATTTATTTTGCACCAATTGCACCTTGTAAGCGTGTAAATGCAAGTCCTGATGCATAACGTTCATCAACGACGAGCGTGAGAGGTGCAATTGTTGGGCACGACGACGAGTTGAGGTGAACGGCTCTTCAGCCACACTATCGCGAACAGCAGCAATATTTTCTGCAGTACGAGCTGTACGAGCATGCACTGGTGTTTTCACATCTCCTACAGACCCGGTTTGCTCAAATGTTTGCACAGTTTTTTCGATTGTACGCACATTTGGACGGTTAAATTGTCCGAACAAATCACGAATTGCACGACATGCATTTTGATTTGAACGCCCATTTTCATAATAAGCCTGAATAACTTTACCGCGTCGCTCGATTGTATATCTTTCCATGGTTCAAATTGAGTTCGTCTGAAATTGAGAAATGTCAAATGAAATGCAGAAAAAAACTTGACGTTTAGTTGTGGTTCACATTCAACATCGGGCCTTAAAATTTAACCACCCGTTATATATTTTAGTTTGACATTTGACAAAGATTTCTTGAATTTACAATAATTATTGCTAACGCGTCCACCATTTTGTAAATTCCCAACAGAAAAACAAACAATGGATCCCAACATGTCATTTGGATTTGGTATGCCTGTTCATGGGCACCCCGCACTACCGCCAACACAAAATATGATCAGCGGACATCCTGGACCTACGGCGAGTCCCCCACAAAGTGTACCTGGTCGTCGTACTCCACTCGGTGCTGTCGGAATTGGAGGCTTTTACGCACAGGCTAGCCTTACATTGCCACAGCCCACACCAACCGATGAAAACAAACCCAGTGCTAGTGGGCGGGACAAATCACCAATGCCTTCGTCAAGTTCTGGTGGAAAACAGAAAAACCGTCAAGGAAAAGTTGTCCGACTGAATATAAATGCAAGGTAAGACATCATAAATTCCATAAAGCCTTTCAAAAACTAATGACAATCTTTTCAGAGAGAGACGGCGAATGCACGATTTGAACGATGCCCTCGATGAACTTCGAAGCGTCATTCCTTACGCCCATTCGCCTTCAGTTCGAAAACTCTCGAAAATCGCAACATTGCTTCTTGCGAAGAACTACATTCTCATGCAGCAGAATGCTCTCGATGAACTAAGAAGGTATTTAGTCCCGTAGCCAAATGAAGTCTCAAAGCTAACATTTCCTCATTTCCATTCCAGATTACTAGCCTACATTCAAAGCACAACCGGTGCCGCCCCATTAGACTTGGGATCGTTCCCAGCCGCAGCAAAGCTGCAACAACTATTGGCAGGACCACATCCCGATCCATCTAGTCCAAATTAATATTCACCAAGAATTTTCGAAAATAAAGCTTAATATTTATTTATTATATATATATAGCTATATATATACATAACTCTAGTGCCAACTTAAATTTATATAAACAAAAATCGTTCAATTAAAAGTTTAAGCAAATAGCAATTAAATGTGTAATTCTAGTCAGAGTGTTACGTGATATTTTTTAAGAATCCTTTTTATTTTTATTTTCCTTGATTGATAATAATTATTAATTATGAAATCGAATTATTTTAACGTTTGTATGGATTATTGATTTATTTTTAAAATGAATTTGAATGAGAATAAAACCAATTATACACTTATCTGGTAGATTGTTAACGGAGGGATAGTAGTTTCAAAATTCGAATGTCAAATACGCGCACCTCCAATTGCCGCCTCCAAAATGAGGCGCTCTTGGAGGAATATGATGGAACCCTATTTGTTCCTCAGTGCACCATTCCGGAATCTCGTTTTGGATTTTCTGCTCCAGAAACTGTAGCCTTAACTCCAACAGCTCATTTCTGGCACCAACAAAATTTATGCCATTCTCACAGAATAGATCGCGGTAAAGACCTCAGATGGTTGGGTGGTGTAGAACGAGGGTAAACCCTGATTGGCTTTAACTTGGCAATGCCCAGTGACTACACATCAAATGTGCTTATTTTTTACCTCCAAGTGGTAACCATCGGGTACTTGTCTCATCCAACCGGATTTGACTTGCTTAACGATAAGAACGAGTGTTGATAACAAAGCGAAAAGCAACGACACTATAAACAGCATGGTCAGAAAGGCACGGAATACCCGGCCTGTTGTCCCAGCTGAACCTAGATGAGCTGCTTCGTAGTGGATACTGAAGGCCCCGGGTCCTAAATTGGAACTGGCCCTCCAGGTTGGGGGTTGCGCTTTGGGTTAACTATACCCACCCATGGAAAAAACCAAATGATGCAACCAATAGCCCCGGAAAGGACGGATATTATTGTTGACGACCCTGCTAAACGAAAAAAGGACAACGACGTTCGTATCTGCACCTGGAATGTGAGAACACTTAACAGGAGAGGTGCAGGCGAACAACTAGCGGAAGCCCTAAACTGCTACAAAGCAGACAATACTGCCATCCAGGAAATACGATGGGATGGGCCGGGCACAAAGGGGATGAAAAACTGTGACATCTACTATGGACCGTGTTATAGTGAGCAGAAACAGCGACTATTTGGATGCGGATTTGTTATAGGTGCCAGACTTAGGCAAGAAGTCTTATGTTTTCAAGAGATTAGCGAACGCATTGTAACAATCCTCATCAAGGCCAAATTCGCCAACATAAGCCTTATATGCACTCATGCTCCGACGGAGGAAAAGGATGATATAGCTAAGGATTGCTTCTACGAGCTCCTCGACAAAACCTACGGCCGACTACCGAAGTACGATGTTAAAATCGTGCTGGGAGATGTTAACGCAAAGGTATGAAGAGAAGACATCTTTAGCAGTACTGTCGGAAAATATAGCCTATACGACAACACGTCTGGTTAGTCTAATTGACTTCGCTACGGAACGAAATGCCACTACAGCCAGCACACGGTTTCCTCACCTCGATATCCATAAGGGGACATGGCGGTCTCCAGATCAACGAACAATCAACCAAATTGATCACATTGCGATAGACAAGAGGCACGCATCCAGTATTTTGGAAGCCCGAACATTCTGAGGGGCTAACATCGACTCGAACCACTACCTTGTTTCAGCGAAGGAAGGATGCGGATATCCACCACGCCACAACAAACCAGAAATACTGGGAAAAAATTTAATGTCGAAAGACTGTAATCCCCAGAGACCGTCAAGACCTTCGCGCAACGCGTATCCCTTAACCTCTCGATTCACACCATACCAACAGAATCGAATCTCGAAGAACAATGGCAACGATGCCAACAAGCCATTAGATCAGGCGCAACTGATGTGCTAGGTTTCTCGCGGCCACCAGCAAGAAACCCCTGGTTTGATGAGGAATGCCGACAGATGCTCGCAGCCAAGAACGAGGCCTACAAGGCTAAGCTGCAGGTGAAGACGAGAGCTGCCATTGAGCTCTCTAGGCAAAGAAGAAGGGAAGAACATCGGTTTTTCAGAAAGAAGAAAAAAGAGCAAGAAAAGCGCGCGATCGAGGATATAGAGAGGTGCCACTCCAGGAACGATGTTCGCAAGTTTTACCAAAGTGTAAAACGTCAAAGCCAAGGATACAAGGCTCGAACAGAATCCTGTCGAGATGAACAAGGAAATATTGTAGTTGAGACACAGTCGATGCTGAGGATATGGAAGAACCACTTCTCCAGACTGTTAAACGGCGATGGCGAACAACATTCCGCTGTCAGGCAGACCGAAGCATTTAATATTTCCGGCGGCAGCGAAAACTGCCAACCCCCCCATCTAAGTGAAGTGAGGATAGCAATCAGCCCTATCGAGGTATTCGTCGGAGCGGACAATTTACCGCAACGCATACTTCGTCGGAGGTTTAAATTTCATTCGCGGTATATGTCATCGGAAAAAAAAACTACACAAATGCGACGGCTTCACTTCAATTCAATTCGTAAATAAATTCCGCGAAGAATTTATGTTGGAGGAAATCGGAAAACGAATTCCACTTAGCTGTCAAAAATTGCACGAAATATACACCTGAACGCACTTCAACGCAACGCGTTACAAAATGTTGGAGAAATATTCCGAACAGCTTTTCCGCTCCGACGGATACCTCGATAGGGCCGAATATCTCAACTCAAGCTAAATAAGGCCGCCGGAAATGACGGCCTTCCCGCTGAGCTTCATAAAGCTGGCGGAGATGACTCCACCAACTCATAAGCCAAATCTGGTCAGTTGGAAGTATGCCTGAAGAATTGAACCTCAGCATCGTTTGCCCGATCCACAAAAAAGGAGACCCTCTGAACTGCGCCAACTACAGAGGCATAAGTCTCCTCAACAAACCCATTTTTGCCGCTTCCTTCTCTATACTAGCAAACGTGGCTATGACATCACGTTGAGTCCTACCAATGATGTCAATATCGTCGGCGTATGCTAGTAGTTGCACCGATTTTTGGAAAATTGTGCCTCTGGTGTTGGCTCGGGAGTTTTGCACAATTCTCTCAAGAATCAAATTGAAGAAGTCACATGACAACGCATCGCCTTGTCTAAATGCTTTTTTGGTATCGAATGTGTCAGTGAGGTCGTTTCCGACCCTGATGGAGCAGCGAGAATTCTCCATCGTCATCCTACACAAACGGGCGCGTTTGGGCGTTATACCAAAACTAGACATGGCTCTGTATAGTTCGTCTCTATAAATGCTGTCGTATGCGGCTTTGAAATCGATGAATAGGTGTTGGGTATCGATTTAGACTTCTTGGATTTTTTTCCAGGATCTGCAAAAGTGTCAAGATTTGATCAGTTGTCGACTATCCTGGCCTAAATCCACACTGATAAGGGCTGATCAGGTTGTTGGTAAACGGTTTCAGACGTTCACATATTACGGCAGACAGGATCTTGTGGGCGATGTTGAGGAGACTTATGCCTCTGTAGTTGGCGCAGTTCAGAGGGTCTTCTTTTTTGTGGATCGGGTAAACGATGCTGAGGTTCCATTCTTCAGGCATGCTTTCAACCGACCAGATTTGGCTTATGAGTTGGTGGATGTTACTTACCAAGCCATCTCCGCCAACTTTATAAAGCTCAGCGGGAAGTCAGCCGTCATTTCCGGCGGCCGTGTTAAGCTTGAGTTAAGATATTGCTATCCTCACTTCAATTAGGTCGGGTGGTTGGCAGTTTTCGCTGTCGTTGCCAATATTGAATGGTTCGTTCTGCCTGACAGCGGAATGTTGTTCGTCATCGCCGTTTAACAGTCTGCAGAAGTGGTTCTTCCATATCCTCAGCATCGACTGTGTCTCAACTACGATATTTCCTTGTTCATCTCGACAGGATTCTGTTAGAGCCTTGTATCCTTGGCTTTGACGTTTTACACTTTGGTAAAACTTGCGAACATCGTTCCTGGAGTGGCACCTCTCTATATCCTCGATCGCGCGCTTTTCTTGCTCTTTTTTCTTCTTTCTGAAAAACCGATGTTCTTCCCTTCTTCTTTGCCTATAGAGCTCAATGGCAGCTCTTGTCTTCACCTGCAGCTTAGCCTTGTAGGCCTCGTTCTTGGCTGCGAGCATCTGTCGGCATTCCTCATCAAACCAGGGGTTTCTTGCTGGTGGCCGCGAGAAACCTAGCACATCAGTTGCGGCTGATCTAATGGCCTGTTGGCATCGTTGCCATTGCTCTTCGACATTCGATGCTGGTGGTATGGTGTTAATCGAGAGGTTAAGGGATACGCGTTGTGCGAAGGTCTTGGCGGTCTCTTGCGATTGCAGTCTTCCGACATTAAATTGTTTCACAGTATTTCTGGATTGTTGTGGCGTGGTGGATATCCGCATTCTTACCTTGGCTGCTACAAGGTAGTGATCCGAGTCGATGTTAGCTCCTCGGAATGTTCGGACATCCAAAATACTGGATGCGTGCCTCTTATCTATCGCAATGTGATCAATTTGGTTGACCGTTCGTTGATCTGGAGACCGCCATGTCCCCTTATGGATATCGAGGTGAGGAAACCGTGTGCTGGCTATAGTGGCATTTCGTTCCGTAGCGAAATCAATTAGCCTTAGTCCGTTAGCAGACGTGTTGTCGTGTAGGCTATATATTCCGACAGTACTGCTAAAGATGTCTTCTCTTCCTACCTTTGCGTTAAAATCTCCCAGCACGATTTTAACATCGTACTTCGGTAGTCGCTCATAGGTTTTGTCGAGGAGCTCGTAGAAGCAATCCTTAGCTATATCATCTTTTTCTTCCGTCGGAGCGTGAGCGCATATAAGGCTTATGTTGGCGAATTCGGCCTTGATTCGGATTGTTACTATGCGTTCGCTAATGTCTTGGAAACATAAGACTTCTTGCCTAAGTCTGGCACTTATAACAAATCCGCATCCGAATAGTCGCTGTTTCTGCTCACTATAGCACGGTCCGTAGTAGATGTCACAGTTTTTCATCCTCTTTTGCCCGGCCCATCGCATCGTATTTCCTGGATGGCAGTAATGTCTGCTTTGTAGCAGTTTAGGGCTTCCGCTAGTTGTTCGCCTGCACCTCTCCTGTTTAATGTTCTCACATTCCAGGTGCAGATACGAACGTCGTTGTCCTTTTTTCGTTTAGCATGGTCGTCAACAATAAAATCAGTCCTTTTCGAGGCTATTGGTTGCTTCGTAACCATGTTTTTTTCCTGTGGGTGGGTAGTTAACCCAAAGCACAACCCCCAACCTGGAGGGCCAGTTCCAATTTATTAGATACCCCTAGGACACGGGGCCATCAGTATCCACTACGGGATTGAGCGCTGCCGTTGGCCTTTCGGTTCATCCGCCACCATCTCTGTTCAAGGGGCCTGACTAACCCTTGAAATTCCTAGACAACCTGTTGTCCGAATATGTCAGAGCAGCTCATCTAGGTTCGCCTGGGACAGCAGGCCGGGTATTCATCCGTGCCATTCTCACCAGGGTGTTTATAGTGTTGCTGTTTTTCGTCGTGTTATCAACACTCGCACTTATCGTTTAGCAAGTCAAATCCGGTTGGATGAGACCAGTACCCGATGGTTACCACTTGGAGGTAAAGATAAGCACATTTGATGTGTAGTCAGAGTTAACGGGTGATTTTTTAAGAGGTTTAGAACTTTTTAAAAAAAAAACACAAAAAATTCGAAAAAATGAATGAAATATTTATTTGAATCGATAGTTTGAACCTTGCAATTTAATGTTTAAAGATAATTTCATGCAAATGTTGACCGCGGCTGCGTCTCAGGTAGCCCATCCGCTGAGTCCAATTTTGGCATACTCTTTCACACATATCGGCCGGTATCTCACGAATGAATGCATGGATGTTGGCTTCCAGTGCGTCAATCGAAGCGGGCTTGTCCCTATAGACATTAGCCTTGACATACCCCACAAAAAATAATCTAATTGTGTCAAATCGCACGATCTAGGCGGCCAATTGACCGGCCCGAAACGTGAAATTAATTGTTCACCAAACTCGCCTCGCAATTGCGCCATTGTTTCGCGTGCTGTGTGGCATGTGGCACCGTCTTGTTGAAACCACATATCATGCAAGTCAAGAACTTCCATTTCGGGCAAAAAAAAGTTTGTTATCATCGCTCGGTAGCGTTCACCATTAACAGTAACGCTGCGATTCGCATCATCTTTGAAAAAATATGGCCCAATAATGCCGCCGGCCCATAAACCGCACCAAACAGTGGCTTTTTCGGAATGCATTGGTAGCTGTTGCAATGCTTCTGGCTGATCTTCACTCGAAATGCGGCAATTTTGCTTATTTACGTACCCATTCAACCAAAAATGAGCCTCATCGCTGAACACAATTTTTCGATAAAAAAGCGGATCCTCGGCCAGCTTTCCAAGAGCCCATTCACCAAAAATTCGGCGTTGTGGTAGGTCGGCTGGCTTTAGTTCTTACACTAGCTGTATCTTAAAAGGCTTTACGCCCAAATCCTTCCGCAAAATTTTCCACGTAGTGCTGTAACAAAGGCCTAACTGCTGGGAACGGCGCCGAATCGACATTTCGCGGTCTTCTGTCACACTAGCTGATACGGCCGCAATATTTTCTTCACTATGCACAGTACGTAAACGTGTTGGTGGTTTAATGTCCAACAAAGTAAATTTGGTGCGAAATTTGGTCACAATCTTCCGAATAGACTGCTCAGAAGGTCGAGAATGCCGATCATAAAATGGAAGCAGCGCGCGATGAACATTTCGAACCGAGCACGAATTTTGATAGTAAAATTCAATAATTTGCAAGCGTTGTTCATTTGTAAGACGATCCATGGTTAAATTGCAAATTAAACTGAAGCTGTTTGACAGTGACACAAGGTACTAAACACACGTCAGCTGTCAAAACCAGTGTTGCCAAAACCAAACCAGCTAAAAAATCACCCGTTACAACACTGGGCATTGCCAAGTTAACGCCAATCAGAGTCTACCCTCGTTCTACAGCACCCAACCATCTTTATGAAGTTAAGAATTTATCTCGCGAGATGCGTATTGCACTGATAAATTTGCTCGCTTAATTTTATCTCTGTAGAGATTTTTGTATGGGAGATAAAATTTAGCGCGAGCTACGTACTGGGCTTTATTTGAAAATTTCCACAACTCCATAATGCCTTTACCCACATATAGTGGCGCTTTTGCATTCGTTACAAACTTCAAACTACCACCAACTTCAATCGTCACCATCCGTACAACTAACCCCTCGCACATCGCTGACGTTAGAATTGACTTTTTTATTTCACCAAATTTTTTTTTTATTTATCACTTATCTATCTATCCATTCTACTTGCACTCAACGCATTCTACACTGCAATACGAAAGAGACAAACCGATTTCCCACTCACTGGCGGTGGTCATCATCATCAACCAACCATAGTTCTTCACGATTGATTTCTAAACGGCACAGCGACGAGGAAAGAGTTAACCAAATCCATTACACAAAAAACTCCTCTCCCTTTCTAATATATTTTATTATTTTATTACACTTGCAATAAAAAGTAAAATTCTGTTCGGAAATCATCAACCGAATCCCGAAATGTGTGTGTTTCTATCGCAGTAAAAAATCCGCAGACAGTACTTTTTGAAGAAATAAATAAAATAAAATCGACACTAGCCGAGAATAGACTGGAGAAGAAAAAACAAAGAAAAAAAAAACTGATAAGTGAATCAGTAGAGAACAAAATCGGGACAAGAAAAAACTCGGTCGTCATAAAAAGCGTACAAAAAAAAAATTCTCATAAACAAATCGAGTGCGTGCAGAATTATTCGGTGTGAAATAGCAAAAAGAGAAAAAACTCAATTTTTGTGCGTATATTATCTAACTAGACTCGCGCAAATACAAAGCAGGACACGGTCGAAGGGATAAACTTATCCATCCCAGAGAAAAAGGCGCTCCACTAGTTGCTAATTAGGCGAAAAGAAGCCTCTCACCCTTAGGTGCTGCGGGAGCGCCATAAGATGTAAGTGTTCCGAGATCTAGCCACTTTGTAGTTATAGCATTTCGGACCATATGGAGTAGAACTCTGCAATTTGCGCAACAACAAATCGGATCATTTCCGTTTTACTAGTTTTCTGTTCTCTTTCAACTTTTGCAGCTTGAATTCATCTTCGGGACAAGATCTTCTTGGTGACGGGACGAACTTAGTTTTTTTTTTTGAGAGAGAGAATATTGATGACTTGCGTAAGGACACGGTTTGTTTGTTGAAAACGAATTTATTGGAATTTTGCATGCGAGAGTGGAATATACTAACAAGTACGTGGTGTAATCGATTTTGTGGTGGTCGCGGAGGTAAGAAGTTTCTTCAACACTGTCTGTCCATATTGTCTATATAAATGAATGCCATTGGTCTACCTATTGATTTAATTTGTTTGTTGAAGTGGGTCAATTTTTGAGAATATTGTCCTAATCAAGTGTTTTGACGCTGGACACTCCAGCTGGAAGTATTTGTCTTTTTTTTTTGCACTGATGAATGGTGTCCAACTACGATGTTTATGTGACATCTGTTCACCGTAACCTGGTTCATGACTGTTCCTCCGATGTGATCCTCATTCGGCCACACCCTCCTTTTGCTTTGTCCCTTAATCCATTTGTCTACAGTCAAATTTGAATGGATATATGTACCTTAGACCAGACGTAAGCTCCATGTAATTGGGAAGGTGCCGGTTTTTTCTGCGAAGGAAATCAAGCTTCCGGACTGCAGCAATATCCTAAGTTTTGTGCGGAGATTTAGGGCCTTTCAGCGCTTTCTATCTTTGAATTTAAATAAAACGGAGTTTGTTTGAAGGGCCTATTGATGCCTTGTGTTCAATTTTGCATGACTCTGGCGCATAAATCAGACTGAATTTGACCGATGTCATGGGTTATATGGGCTTTGAGGGGCGCTGTGGTTTGTGGCTTATTCGCATAGACCTGGGACTTCGGAAAACCCCACAAGAAAAAGTCTTACGGGGTATAATAGCATGATCTCGGTTACCAGTTTACATCACTTCCACGTGAGTTGGCCATTTCCTCGAACTCTGGTGCCTAAATTCCAATGTGGTGTGAGCTGTGAGGCACGTAGCGCCGTCCTGTTGAAACTACATGTCGTGGCTGTCCATGTATCATCCAATTCAGGACAAAAGAAGTTTTTATTCATCGACCTATAGTGCTCGCTGTAGACGGTGATGACCTGGCCAACGTCGTTCTCAAAGAAATATGGACCGTTAAGCCCGAAATTCACACCAAACAGTGACTTTTTCGGTGTGCATTGGACGCTCTTGGATCTCATGTGGATTGGTTTCGTTCAAAATTCAAAAATGTTGTTTGTTGACCAAAAAATGGCCTCATCGCTGAAGATGATCTTTCGACGAATATTAGGGTCAGTTTCCAATTGCTCTAGAGCCCAGCGCAAAGACGTCGTTTACCTTCAGCTCCTGGGTCACAAGCCCAAGTTACGAAGCCAATTTCGCCAAGTTGTGTTCTGCAAAGGGCCGAGTTCTTGTAAGCGACGCGAAACCGACTACCCTGGATTTTTCTGCACACTCTTACTCACAGCGGCAATGTTTTCTGCCGATCTTGCCTTTCATCGACGTACAGGTGTTGGTTTATCGATTATACACCACACTGCGACTAGTCCTCTCGGTAGGACGATCATGCAGACCGTAATATGGGCGAAGAGCACGGAAATCCATGGTTATTTGGCAAAACAGACGGAATAAATGACAGCCAATCTGGCAGATGTTGCTTCAACAATATGAGCGCTATTGACTGTCAAAGTAGGGAAAACCATATTGGAAGACCCTTGTAAATCTCAAGTCCCAAGTTCCAAATTTGTATTTGGTACGGAAGAATCTTGCAAACTAAGTATGGCTCTGCAGTAAACTCTGAACTTGGGAACAACATTGCGATATGCCCACAGAAGCTGGGAAATAAACCGCTAATGCAAAAAAAAAAAAAACTGAAAGCTAAGACCTATCTAATGCATACAGGGTCCCAAACATAGCTTCACCCATTCATTTGTGTGTGCGAAGTTACTACTTTTGCCGCAAAGAGGACGAGTTACTGTTTAACGCCAATTTGCGAAGCTTCTCATGACTGTGTTACTATTGGATGTTTGTCAAAATTTCGCGAAAGGTGGAGCAGCGACGTTAATATGGTCATTTTCGGGATTTAAACTAAGGAACCCCGCGTTTTGTAGTCCAACGCACTAACCACTAGGTCACTGCACCCACGGTATTGTCATTTTCGGGATTTAAACTAAGGAACCCCGCGTTTTGTAGTCCAACGCACTAACCACTAGGTCACTGCACCCACGTTAATCATAATCCCCACCGATAATATGCGTCATCACCCTACTTAACCATTTAATCTACAGAAGCTGTTGCAACCAGGAGGAGCGAGTACCCAAACCGCACTTTCAATTTATCTGCAGACGTTTGTAAATGAAGATTTAAATTCTTCCAGGGTTTAGATTTCATTTCATTGACGCAGTGATCAGCTGTCATACACATATCTGCCTAAGCATGCAGCGATACTCCTCAACATGTTGAGTACCTAGAACAACAAGGATATTCTCGTGATTAAGTTGACAATTTGGCAGCTTAGTGGAGCTATAGTATGTGCGATGAACTGCCGCACAGAAAGCTTAGGTTCGATTCCCTGCCATAGCAACACCATAATGGTCTTCAATGGACCTCCACTCGCGATAATCCAAAAGCTTATCTCAACTTAGTCGTTCGGATTCGGAATAAAACATTTAGGACCACCATCGTGGAAGAAGTACACACGCGCTCATGAATGGTTGGAAGAAAGAGCTAGGTCCCGGGGTACTAACGAGCCTGTTGCGCTAAAAATTTGTATAAATTTGTTGGTAGCAATTCAACAATAGCACCTCTTCGCATCTTCTCCTAAAGAAGCGTTACAATCCAGAGTCTTCATGGGCCTTAACCAACATGCTTCTCCAGTTAACCCAATCCTTAGATCCATGCCCCCACTTCACTCTATTATGGTCGGTTTCTGGTATCACTTAATGTGATGCCGCCTTCTACTGCCCATTTGCTTGCGAATTTAGGTCTGCGAACCGAAGCATTAATGTCCATTTGCTCTTCTTGCCCTAGACATGTCGTAAGTAGCTGTACACCGTTCGTGATTGTATCATCGTTTAGAAGCATTTCAACGCAAACGGGAACAACGATTTTTCGAAGAATTTTTCACTCGAAAGGACCAAGGATTTCTTTGTCCAATTTTGATAATGTCCATGGTTCAGCACCGAACACAGAATCTCCTTAGTATTTCGAGTTAGGGCTTTTCTGGACTTCTTAATCCGAAGAAAGAGTGCTTGGTAAGAGTAATTCTTTGTTGATGTCATACCAGGGGTCGGCCTACGCGACTCCGCCTTACGAACGCCATCTTGTCGGTCCAATTTTGCAGCACTTTTTCGAGCATACGGTTTTATTTCGTCAATAGTGCGTCAAATGTTGAATTCTAAGTAATCAATCGTTGCTGGTTTATCAGCATACACCAGAGATTTGACAAACTTACTTACTAAGGTAGCGCTACAGGCCGGAATGAACCTGCGCCTCAGCCAACATGCCTCTAGAATTAGCCTGGTCCTTCACTAACTGCCTCCAGTTGCGCACTCCAAGTTGGTTGAGGTCGGTTTCCTATACTGCGAGCCAGAATATTGGTGTCCATTCGTTCTACATGTCCTAGCCATTTTACACGTCCAAAGCGGAGGTTTTTTTTTAACTTGGGGTATGTCGCTGATCAGCTCGTATAGTTCGTGGTTGAATCTTCGTCTCCAAGGTATTCTTCAGCGCTTTTGGTATGGTTCATGCTTCAGCGCCGTAGAGCAGGTCTGGGATGATCAGGGTCTTGTATAGAATCTTCTTATTAGTTCGAGTGAGGGCTTTACTATTGCATTGCCTTCTTAGCTCGGTTGGCAAAAGTAATTCTTCGTTTGATTTCTGACGAGATGTTGTTGTCAGATTTAATAGCGGAGCCCAGGTAGACAAAATCCCGTACTACCTCAAAGTTGTATCCGTCAATGGTGAAGTTCTGCCCAATTCGTAGATGTTGTATGTCCTTTCGTGTTGACAGCATATACTGTCTTACCCTCATTTACTGCTAAACCCATTTTTTTCGCTTCCTTCAAACGTGACTGTAACTTCACGTTAAGTCCGACCAATGATGTCAATATCGTCGGCGTATGCTTTTAGCTGCACCGATTTATGGAAGATTGTGCCTCTGGCGTTGGCTTGGTTTTGCACAATCTAATCAAGAAACAGATAAAATAATTCACATAACAGCGCATCGCCTGAATCTTTTTTTGGTATCGAATGTGTCGGTGAAGTTGTTTTCGACCCTGATTGAGGAGAGAGAATTCTCCATTGTCATCCTTCACAGACTGAAGAGTTTGGGCGGTATACCAAAACTAGACATGGCTCTGTATAGGTCGTCTCTAAACATGCGGTCGTGTCGTACTTACATACTTAAGTGGCGCTACAGTCCGGGATGAACCTGGGCCTCAACCAACATGCCTCTCTGATTAGCCCGGTCCTTAGCTAACTGCCTCCAGTTGCGCACTGCAAGTTGGTTGAGGTCGGTTTCCACTTGTGCGCGCCACTTAAGGCGAGGTCTTCCTCTACTGCGTCCGACGTCTGGCTGGGAATCGAAGACTGCGAGCCGGAGTATTGGTGTCCATTCGTTCTACATGTCCATGTTTGACCAGGGGTATGTCGCTGTACAGCTCGTATAGTTCTTGGTTGAATCTTCGTCTCCATAGCCAGTCAACGCAAACGCGACCGAAGATTTTCCGAAGAATTTTTCGCTCGAATCGACCAAGGATTTCTTCATCCGCTTTTGATACGGTCCAAGCTTCAGCGCCGTAGAGCAGGACTGGGATGATCAGGGTCTTATATAGGATCTCCTTAGTAGTTCGAGTGAGGGCTTTACTACTAAATTGCCTTCTTAGCCCGAAGAAACAGCGGTTGGCTAGAGTAATTCTTCGTTTAATTTCTGACGAGATGTTGTTGTCAGAGTTAATAGCGGAGCCGAGGTAGGCAAAGTCCCGTACTACCTCAAAGTTATATCTGTCAATGGTGACGTTCTGCCCAATTCGTAGATGTTGTATGTCCTTTCGTGTTGACAGCATATACTTAGTCTTACCCTCATTCACTGCTAAACCCATTTTTGCCGCTTCCTTCTCTATACTAGCAAACGTGGCTATGACATCACGTTGAGTCCTACCAATGATGTCAATATCGTCAGCGTATGCTAGTAGTTGCACCGACTTTTGGAAAATTGTGCCTCTGGTGTTGGCTTTGCACAATTCTCTCAAGAATCAGATTAAAGAAGTCACATGACAGCGCATCGCCTTGCCTAAATCCTTTTTTGGTATCGAATGTGTCGGTGAGGTCGTTTCCGACCCTGATGGAGCAGCGAGAATTCTCCATCGTCATCCTACACAAACGGACGAGTTTGGGCGGTATACCAAAACTAGACATGGCTCTGTGCAGACTAATGCCTCTGTAGTTGGTGCAGCTCAGAGGGTCTCCTTTTTTGTGGATCGGGCAAACGTTGCTGAGGTTCATTCTTCAGGCATGCTTTCATCCGACCAGATTAGGCTTATGAGTTGGTGGATGTTACTTACCAAGTCATCTCCGCCAGATTTATATATAGCTCAACGGGAAGGCCGTCATTTCCGGCGGCCTTATTAAGCTTGAGTTTAGATATAGCTATCCTCACTTCACTTAGGTCGGGTGGTTGGCAGTTTTCGCTGTCGTTGCCAATATTAAATGGTTCGTTCTGCCTGACAGCGGAATGTTGTTCGTCATCGCCGTTTAACAGTCTGCAGAAGTGGTTCTTCCATATCCTCAGCTCGACTGTGACTCAACTACAATATTTCCTTGTTCATCTCGACAGAATTCTGTTCCGAGCCTTGTATCCCTGGCTTTGACGTTTTACACTTTGATAAAACTTGCGAAAATCATTCCTGGACCTGTCTATATCCTCGATCGCGGCTTTGTTCCTCTTCTTTCTTATTTCTCAACAGCCGGTGTTCTTCCCTATTTCTCTGCCTATACGTAGAGCTCAAGGGCAGCTGTTGTCTTCACCTGCAGCTAAGACTCGTAGGTGTCGTTATTGGCTGTGAGCATTCTTCATCAAAACCAAGGGTTTCTTGCTAGTAAGCACATCGACAATGTTCAAGCGAAACTAAAGAATTCGCAATTCTTATGTCTCCTATTAGGAGGTGCAAATTGTGCACCCAACCAGACCCAACCGTTGAACTCAAGTTTGGGGCTTATAAACGCTTTGCATATTGTGGCCAGATCACATGGGGTAAAATATTTCTTGCATTGATTAAGGAAACCTAGACAATTCGCTGCGTTTTAAGTGACTTGGAATAGGTTCCAATGTAAGCCGTTACTAACACACATACCGTGCATGGAAAGCTTTAAGGTTTCTTCGACATAAGTGCCATGCATGGACAATGGCTCTAGACTTTGATTTCGCTTTAACAATAGAAGACGACATTGTGTTTTGGAAGCATTGAATTCTACTCTGTTGGATTTACCAAAATTGTCAATGCTGTCAAGGTCGGAATTCAATTAGCTTAACTTTGTCGTTTAGAGTCCATGTTCGAAAAAGAGAAGCGAGTACCTAAAAGCGAAATGGAGAAGCTGAGAGTACTGTCACCAGCGGATGAATGAATTGAATTACAAGTTGCAGACAGAAAATTGAGGTGACAAAGCAAAGCCTTGGCATTGTTAGTTGATGACTTCAAACCGTCCAAAACAATTTGAATTGAACGTTTCGAATTTCTAATCCTTCGAAGAAGTTTTTCATTGATTCGAAATCTCCAAACCCTGTTAAATGCCTTTGAAATATCAAGCGCAACAATATTGGCTCCTCCACCATGGTGGATCGATTGGTTCCATTATTTACTTTTCATGAATCACAGGTGGGCCTTTAGCTGCGAAAGCCATACTGCCGGTCATTGAGAAGTTTTTGTGTTTCCAGAGATTTCGTAAGCGGACGATTTATCAGCTTTCCTATGACCTTGGAAAGACGGGTAAGTGCAATTGGTCGGTAACTAAGTCTGTTGCTGATAGAAAATCCTCAACCGAGTAGTCGCTATTTTTAAACTTTACTTACGTAGGGTATTAGTTGTCACAGTTGTTGATCTTCATTTATCCCGGCTCGTCCTGTCGTATGTCTACACTATAACAGCTTCGGGATTCCGCTAATTGTTAGGCTGAACGTGTTCTATTTAATCTTTTCATATTCTAGGTGTAGGTACGAACTTCGTGGTTATTTTCCGGTTAAGCATGGTCGTAAACATTAAAATTAGTGATTTCCTTGGCTCTTCGATTATAGTGAAGGTCCACATTAGATACCCCTAGGACACCATCAGTATCCCCTTTGGGACTGACTTTTCGGCTCTTCCGCCACCATCTCTGTTGAACGGGTCCGACTAACGTTGAGATTCCTCAATGACATGCTGTCCAAATATGTCGAAGGAGTTCATTTAGGTTCTGTACTTTGCACACCCTAACTGAGACTGTGTACGCCACTGTTGATTCCATCATGGAAATTCTTCCTCTGCCGTGTTGGAAAAGGACTGTGTGCCTTAATTCAGGGATACATCTTACCCCACTAGCTAACTATCGCCCACATCATTTACTGCGGACTAAGATATACATTGTATGGAAGAATAAGGGATTCGTGGACCGTCATATATGTCGCCGCTTAATGTAGGATGAGGCGTTTGAATGGCCACCTGCATTCAAACACCTCATTCTCATACTTTTAGTGAACCAAAATTCATTGGAAGGATTTATGGATGACTATGAAGCTTTATTATGGTAAGGGGCTGTGTAATCTTCAAAAGATACCAGCTGCCGGCCTTATTAGCATGCACGATTCACTGACCTGAGCACTTGATTAATGGAATGCCCCTGGGTACTTAACCTGACACTGCAAATGCAACCACTCATATCGCGGAATTACTGTACAAGGTACTACTTCGCTGGGCTAGTTAGCCATTTAGGCACATCTTTCCACACTTTGATGCCGATTGTTCTTTGTTGCTCTCTCGGACTCTTTCCAACCGTCTTAGTTCCATCAGGATTATCGCTGCAACTGGTTTCAATGTGTCCCATATTAAGCTCGATGATACCTTGTGGTGTTCTCGAGGTGTGGTGTTTTTCCGAGTTCTCTCTTCGCATCATAATATGAAAACGAGGGCACTGGAAAAATAAATGTTGTGCATCTACTTGGACCTTCTCGCAGTTTAAACAGTCAGGGGATACGTTGAGCTAGTATTTCCATACATATCCTCGAAACAGCCGTTCCCAGTTAGGAACTGGTAAAGGTAATTATCTACTTCTCAGGGCTTCCTGCCCATTCAGTCCATCCATTTCATAATATACGTCACAGTTCTTTGGGTCCACATTCCCTTTAATGACTGGTTCCATCTCTCCTATCATACTCTACAGCTTCGCCGTTATATCTGTATCGCTTCCAGCCTTATATCTTTGACTGAAGCTCGGGTCTTGATTTTGGAGTCGTAGATTCTGTGTAGCTCGCTAGCCATGATATCCCCTGGTTTCATTCCTGATATGCCATATAGCATCATCTGACAATGTCCGAAAAGCCCAGAAAACCAACTGGTCACTGGATAGAGATATTTTGGCCAAATAATTTCTCTCTGACACCTTAGAACAACAACCGAGCAACAAAATAAAACTAGATAGCCTGGTGGCAACCCTCTCTCGAGCCCTAAACGATGCAAGGTCATCAGCCCGCCTGAATTGCAGACTTGTCGGATCTTGATTTGTCCAAATCTATATGAGACCATCCCCTTGAGCTCCGCAAGCCTACGCATCGCACTCTCGTTCATTGAAAAGACCATGTGGGCGACGTCTTTCTCGTCCGATCTTTGCAGAACTCTCCAAGTTCTCGTATTCAGGTCTCTGTTTTGACCGTCTAGTATTCTCTCATTCGTGACTCCGGTACTCTGCGGGAAGAAAGCTCTGACAATATGTGGTTTCGGAAAGTCTTCCTCTCCCACAAGCATTACTTCCAACTCGCATTTCTCCTTCAGTTTGAGGAAGTTGGTTTTCATCCACTCTGAAGTGGTGATGTCCGCACATACTAACAAGAGCCATCCGGCTTTGAAAGTTGTCCCGCGGAAAGCTGGCTTTGCATCCCCGTCGCGCAGTTCGATCGTGATGTGAGAGGATTGCGATCGATATCGACTGGTACGACACCCAATCTGCTCGCTATATCTCTATAGGTGGTTCTGTCAGATGTTGTTTTCCCAGTGCGAGCTCGTTTCGCTTCGGACTGAGGTGGTGTGTTGTCCTCAGATCTCATGCGTTTGGCTTCATGAAGAGCATCATCTTTTGTTTTTGCAAAGATGCGGGCTTGCTCTATGCTGCTACCCTGTTTCAGCGCTCTGTTGAAACGACGCTGTTCCGCTGGCGTGAACCTGATGCGCTTGGAATCAGTTTGCCCCGATTTGCTAGGGGTCCCCGGCTCGTCTGTATATTCCGGATGCAATTCATCCGAGAGTTGGTGATGCTGTATACAGTACTTGATTCCGAGGCTGAGTAGCTCAGATGAGACAATTTCTCTTCTAGGCTCATCATCTCAAAATCGCTGATTTTGAGCTTAAAACTCCCTTTTTAGCCATGCATCCTTCGGCGTTTGCTGTTCCACCTTGGATTTGGGTTTACGGGTTTTCTCCCACCTCAAACTTATGGTTCCCGCTTGTACATTGATCGTGCGTTGCAACGAGTTACAGCGCATGGTCAATATCTAAGTGGGACCCTTGGCTGACACTAAACAGGCATGCTGATTAGTCATTTTCAGGTGGGCGCCCGCGAGAAGGACTAAAGGATGAGGATTTTGCCCAACACACAATCCTCCAATACCTAGCTACTTACTTCAACCAGACGGTCAATGGACAACCTTCAGTAAGGAAACCAATGATCTATTTCTGGACACTCACTTTCCTGGTAGCTCCTCTAAACCTATGGGTGCTGAACAAGAAACGTGCAGAACATCCATTCCATCATTCCATATCATCACCAAAGAAAAACTTCTGTGATCTCCAACTTACACGGATGGATCTAAAAAATAACCCGGATGGATCTAAAAAATAACCCGGACTGGGTGGAGGTGTTTCATCCTTTTGCCTTTCCGATAATTATAGCGTTTTCCATGCGGAAATCATGACAATTAAAGAAGCTTTCTCCTAGCTGAAGTGTTATGTAATATCCACGAAGAATATTAGCACATTCAGTGACAGCCAAGCGGCAATCAAATCCTTGGGATCTATCTCAATCACATCGAAATCGGCCCACTAATGCATACTATCTCTTAGCGAGATGATAGGTGCAGAGATATCCCGGGAAATTGTAAGCCGAATAAGCTTCCCAGTATGTGAACTATCCATGATATTCTACCGCCACTTATCTAGATGGCAGGTGCAGAAGTATCCCAGGACATTTTAAGCCGAATGAGCTACCCTTGATATTCTAGAGGAAGTAGAAATGTCAGGCATGTCCTTCGCTACATGGAAATCATCCATCAAACTGGATGCAACCAATAAAGTACACCACCGACCGACGGATAAACGGCACAACGTGTCATATATACAGGCAACTCTGGCCAAATTATAACCTAAAACGCTCTCTCTGCTTGATAACGCTGAACATATCAAGCAATCATTACCATCATCGGTGTCCTTACATGCCAAAAGATTAGGCCTTTTGGCAATGACTTGTGCAGTAACTGCTTTGACAATATATTCCTCAGCTTTTCTGCTCCTGTCCAGCGTGCTACTGCTACTTATTTGTCAATATAGGTTATCTGGCTAAAAATAATGTCAGAAACCTCCTCCACTTCATTGTTAGCTCGAAATGGTTCACTTAAGCAAAAGTCGGCCAATCGATGTGGTACCACAACGGACCTTCCAGGTCTAAGGATGCACGCGCATTGCTTCAACCACAGTAACATATCCTAGCCTAACCTTGCATCTCAGGTATTTGCTGGGGTGGTTCTATTGTTTGAGAGGAATAACCCCCCCGATACAATTTCTCGCATAAGAGCATGACATGAAGGTGATACCCTGCCAGTACTTACTTACTTAAGTGGCGCTACAGTCCAGAATAAACCTGGGCCTCAACCAACATGCCTCTCCAATTTGTACGGTCCAAATCTAACTGCCTCTAGTTTCGCACTACAAGTCGGCTGAGGTCGCTTTCTACTTGTGCGACGTCTGGCTGGGAAGCGAAGATTCTGCGAGCCGGAGGATTGGTGTCCATTCGTTCTACATGTCCTAGCCGTCTTAAACGTCCAATGAGAATTTCTTTGGCTAGGGGTATGTCGCTGTACAGCTCGTAGTATTTTTTGGTTGAATTTTTGCCTCCAAAGGTGAAGATTTGATCAGTTGTGGACTTTCCTGACCTATAACCACACTGATAAGGTCCGATGCTGAGTAGATGACGCAGTTCAGAGGGCCTCCTTTTTTGTGGATCGGGCAACCGATGCGGCTTTATAAAGCTCGTTGGGAAGGCAGTCATTTCCGGCTGCCTTGTTAAGCTTGAGTTTAGATATTGCTATCCTCACTTCACTTAGGTCGGGTGGTAGTTTTCGCTGTCGTCGCCAATATTAAATGGTTCGTTCTGCCTGACAGCGGAATGTTGTTCGTCATCGCCATTTAACAGTCTGCAGAAGTGGTTCATCCATATCCTCAGCATCGACTGTGTCTCAACTGCGATATTTCCTTGTTAATCTCGACAGGATTTTGTCCGCTCCTGGTATCCATGACTTTGACGTTTTACACATTGGTAAAACTTGCGAATATCGTTCCTGGAGTGACACCTCTCTATATCCTCGATTGCGCGCTTTTCTTTTTTCTGAAAAGCCGGTGTTCTTCCCTTCTTCTCTGCCTATACCTAGAGCTCAATGGCAGCACTCGTCTTCACCTTCACCTCGTTCTTGGCTGCGAGCATCTGTCGACATTCCTCATCAAAACAGGGGTTTCTTGCTGGTGGGCGCAAAACTTAGCACATTAGTTGCGGCTGATCTGATGACTTGTTGGCATTGGTCTTCGACATTCGATGCTGGTAGTATGGAGTTAATCGAGAGGTCAAGGGATACGCTTTGCGCGAAGGTCTCTTGCGATTGCAGTCTTCCGACATTAAATGTTGTCACACTATTTCATGTTTCTCGTGGCGTTGTGGATATCCGCATTCTTACCTTGGCTGCAACAAGGTAGTGGTCCGGTTCGATGTTAGCCCCTCGGGAATGTTTGGACATCCAAAATAACGGATGCGTGCCTCTTGTCTATCGCAATGTGATCAATTTGGTTAACCGTTCGTTGATCCCATCGTATTTCCTTAATGGCAGTAATGTCTGCTTTGTAGAAGCTTAGGGCTTCCGCTAATTGTTCGCCTGCACTTCTCCTGTTTCATGTTCTCACATTCCAGGTGCAGATACGAACGTCGTTGTCCTTTTTTCGTTTAGCATGGTCGTCAACAATAATATCAATCTTCGTAACATATGGTTTTTTCCATGGGTTGGTAGTTAACTCAAAGCACAACCCCAACCTGGAGGGCCGATACCCTGCCAGTGCCTTTATCAATAAGTTGTATCCTTCATAAATGGATGCCTGCATTGCAGTTGCTTGGAGCCTCGATGAGATTTTGAGCTTCTCATCTTGTGCTCCTTTTCGAGTAGATCGGAAGGAGCTGTTCGGTATGGCTGATATACTACGAGAACTAATGAAAATCATTGTCATAGTTCTCTGTATGATTTCTTGAAAGTATTCCAACATTTCCACGACTGTTGTTTGACCATGTACCCCACGGCTTATGAACCAAGGCACTACCGTTTCCGCCACCGATGTGGGTCGAAATCTTATTATTGAATAGAAGAAGTGACACCTTCCGATGGTATATTCACCTTTTGCCTGCAGATTTGGTCAGCTTCCATTCGAAGAATTGTCTGTTTATGGAATGTGATCTTCCGTCAGTGAATTTCACAGTTACTCAGCATCTAATTGACGAACATACACATAGGAAGGCTACCATGCTGACCGACGTAAGCAGTGTTTACTATTTCTTTGAAAAATGCTCGTGCCGATCAGTAAATACAGGTTTTCGTAGATGATTTAGATCACTCAACGTATGATCGTTATAATTTATTTATTTATTCATTCTTCATCGATTTTAATTGTTTTCCCCATTCCCTTCTCCTCCACTCCACAATCCCTAATGCCGACTGTGTGTTCTTGAGCAGTTTTGCTTGCCTGTTTGCATTTCAACCTCCAATCAGTGGACTTTATTGACAAACGACTACTCGTTAGCTAGCTTGTCATTGGCACATGCCTTTGTTAATGCATTTCGAAGAGCTACAAAATGATTGTTGGGACACTATTGACGTCTGATAAGATAATGACGGTACAGAGCCAGTAGTTTCTGCGCCATCAAGGCTTAAAATGATTTCCCGAGTGAATGTTTGTTTGATTTTTGATTGTCACCTCAAATACTCGCCACTAAGACAAACGTTATTGCTCCTTTCAGATGCATATCAGGCTGGGCTTCCATCGTCTCAATTATGTTCACACCCATTAAGAATCTTCTCACCTACATACAGAAGAATGCAAGTGGATCGACTTTTTTCGGAGGAACATCATCAAGCACAGAACTGAACGCATCAGCCACCATGATGGACGGTGAAATAGTTGACTCGAATTCGAGCACCAGTCCCCCGCCACTCACAACAGACTTGACACACCTGTGTGATAAGAATCACGATCAGAATGAGAACGAAGTTCTCGAACTAGTCGCCGGAGATACCACGATTAGCGACGATCCCCTATTGATCCAGGAGGACGAAGGGGAAAAGGATATTTTTCTGGATTTTCCACCCGACACAGAGACTGATGATAACGATGTTGATTTCGCACCCAGTGAAGTGATCGTGCTGGAAGATCCCGATTTGAACGCTTCTGTGCTATCCGATGCTGGAACAGATCCTCTGGCAATCGATGATTGCAATGCTCACATGGTGAATTCACCGAATCCCCTGGATACGTCAACCGACGGCGATGTGCTGTACATGGTGGATATTGACGAGATCGAGAGTAAAGCCCCTCAAATAAGAGATGACACCGAAGACACAAGTGTGTTGGCAGATGCCAAAACCACCGATGAACAAGAGATTCGAAGTGACGGTTCGGATTCTGGTCTCGGCTCAGAGACATCGGCTCTACAATCAACTGTGACAAGTGTCGCAGACATGAGTACGTCCTCGACAGCGAGTACTTCGCCGATTGTGGAGAAAATTCCTTTGCGGTCGAATTTGAAGCGACGTCTCCAAGACCTTACCGGGGAGAGTGATGAACAGTTGCAAAAGAAGCCCAGACGTTCGATTAATTTCGATGGGGTTAAGGTGTTCTATTTCCCACGTATTCAGGGTCACGGATGTGTTCCATCCCAGGGCGGATGTACCCTAGGCATGGGCGCGCATCATATCAGTTTCAAGACATTTAGTTTGGCCGAGCACGCAGCTGAGCTGAGACGTGCTCACAAGTTGCAACTGCAGGAGATAAATCCACGAGGTTCTTCCAGTGAGGAATCAGACAGCGATGAAGAGCTAACCGAAGGTAGTGGCTCTGACTTGGATGCGGAGACAAATGGTTTCTTACAACCGGTTTCACCAAAACAACGGAGGACATTACTGAAAGCAGCAGGCGTGCGAAAGATAGATCCCAACGAGAAGATAGAGTGTCGAGATATACGAAACTCACGCGAGGTGTGCGGTTGCGTGTGCCGAGACTTTTGTGATCCCGAAACGTGTGCGTGCAGCCAAGCTGGAATTAAATGCCAGGTAAGTGTGAAAGTTGAATTTCCCATTTATAAAACTCTAAACAAACAATTTCGTTCAGGTTGATCGTGCAATGTTCCCCTGTGGGTGTTCTCGTGACGCGTGCGGCAATGTGATTGGTCGCATTGAATTTAATCCATCACGTGTGCGAACACACTACATTCACACGATTATGCGACTGGATATGGAAAATCGCCAAGCAAAGCGAACGCACGAACATGCTGCCTCAACATCTCTTATGGTTTACAACACTAACCCCGCGCTGACCAACAGCACAACAGCCATCAACAGCTACAACACCATACCCAGCTATGGAATGGAGCAAAATTCGACAGCTGTTGCTCACGTTTACCATCACCACATGCATCAGCAGCAACCACAGCAGCACAGTGCTTACATTAATCACATGCCACCAGTGCATCCTGTCGGAAGTGTATACACCAATCTGATTGATACGCCGGCGTTACCACTACCGCAACCGCACAGCCACTATGTCAATACCACCGTCACCGAACCAGATAGCATTAGCAGTAATCTAGCGATGAACAGCGGCCACTTGCACTATCACGATGGGTCAATATATCCAGCTGTACAGCCCTCCCCACTGCCGCAGCCACCTGCTGCAGTATATGGCGATATATTAGCACCCTATGCATCATCCACACCATATCAAAGTGCGCCAGTTGTGGAGAGCAACTTCTCGGTGCCGTACACCAGCTACCACAGCTCACATCTTATTCAGAATCATTTACAACCGCAACAACCGTTTTTGGGTTACACCACTGCCTGCAGTGCGGATGCAAATGTCTACAATGAACCCCAAAGTAGCTTTATCAGTTTGAACACACCCGAGGCTAGCTCCTCAAGGCTGTCGGCTATAAATGACCTATTGCATAACAACAGAAACACCACGGCAGCATTGGTTGCCGTTCCATCGGAGTCTGCCGAAGTTTCTCCACCAGATGAGTCATCGGCGATTGAGGTTAATCAGGGGCAGGAGGCTCTCACATTGATTACTGATGCGAAAGAGGCGGTGGAGAAAGCTCCAATCGAAACGCAGTGCAAAGAAAATGAGAACGTGGTTCAAATTGACCAGGAAAATACGCCCAGTGAATCAACAGACAAATCCACACTAGAACCAGTTCAAGATGAAGCACAACCATTGCCGCCTTCACCCGAGTCCACGCCATCTACCAACGGAGATACTTCCAATTGCAGTTCAAAGAAGGAGCCAACTCCAAATGACACAACCACTGACTCAATCATCAAAGACGTACCACCAATCACCGTCGTCAAACCCGAAGAAGACACAACAACTGACTCAGTCATCAAAGACGTACCACCAATCACCGTCGTCAAACCCGAAGAAGACCCCACAACCGAAACACTGCCGCCCATCGTCGAAACAGTGTCCGCCTAGGCACCCCTCCACACACAATTTCCTCTGCTCATCTCCAAGCAAGAATTTATTTCTCTTCATGCAGAGCCACCAAAGAGCGGCGCTGCTTCATTCTGTGATCGTTAATTTATTGGACGCGCTTTCAATTCAAATAAAAACGCTTTGCGTCCAAATTCCTATGCTAAAAAACAAAAACCCAGAGACAAAGACGACACGATGGGTGCGTTCTTCTTCGATGCAAAAGAGTTGTTGATGCCATTTACACATCTAAAATAATTTAAACAAACAAAAACCTAATTTACCAAGTTTAAGTCTAAATCTAGGATTTTATTTTTATTTCCAAGGTAAGTCCTCCCGCAAAGCTTTCTCCCCTATTTAGCTTAGTTGTGCTCTCAATGTTTTTGTTTAAATTAATGTTTAGGAAATTTTCACTCGGCAATACATTGTTATCGTCAAAATCAATTGTTGTTATCAATTATTTTCTTTACAAACTGTTCTATCTATCTCTTTGTAAATACATTCACACACAATTCCATTCTCAAGGCACAAACACGCGTGCGCGAAAATGTTTTAATTATCAAAACTAAGGTGATATAGCAAAAACACATATAAAATAGAATTATTCTGTTTTCTAGTTACTCATTTTTATTTTTAATGTTTTAATTTAGCACATAAGACATTTATGGATTCTCATGTAAAGTAAACAAAAAAAAATAAAGCGAAACTAATTTTATTGTAAAAGAAAAATACGTGCAGGCGTATGCATTTGTGTAACAAAAAAACGTGGAAACAAGAAACGGGATTAAATATTTTCATGTAAAATAGAAATTTAAAGCAAAGGAGTTTTTTTTTTAATTTGCCAGGGTTCACGCGCTGCTCAGTCTGTTTGGTAGGAAGAGCAAGACAATTGCACATGCTAGTGGGTAAAAATGCATGGATAACGTGAACACCTAGCCATTTACAGCTCTAATTTCACGGTGGACATACCCATTATATCAGAACCAAAGAGAAGTGTTGGTCAACACGACAATGCAGGGCACATTACATTGGTACAAGTTTGAAAAACATGTGTAAGGGACGAACTTCATCTTTGCTAAGGAACAAGAGGTCCATCTAACTTACTTAAGTGGCGCTACAGTCCAGCATGAACCTGAACCTCAACCAACATGCCTCTCTGATTAGCCCGGCTCTTAGCTAATTGCCTCCATTTGCGCACTACAAGTTGGTTGAGGTCGGTTTCTACTTGTGCGCGCCACTTAAGGCGAGGTCTTCCTCTACTGCGTCCGACGTCTGGCTGGGAATCGAAGACTCTGCGAGCCGGAGTGTTGGTGTCCATTCGTTTTACATGTCGTAGCCATCTTAAACGTCCAATATGGAGTTTTTTGAACAAGGGTAGGTCGCTGTACAGCTCGTATAGTTCGTGGTTGAATCTTCGTCTCCATAGCCCGTCAATGAAAACGGGACCGAAGATTTTTCGAAGAATTTTCCTCTCGAATCTACCAAGGATTTCTTCATCCACTTTTGATACAGTCCATGCTTCAGCGCCGTAGAGCAGGACTGGGATGATCAGGGTCTTATATAGGGTCTTCTTAGTAGTTCCAGTGAAGGCTTTACGACTAAATTGCCTTCTTAGCCCGAACAAACAGCGATTGGCAAGAGTAATTCTTCGTTTGATTTCTGACGAGATGTTGTTGTCAAAGTTAATAGCGGAGCCGAGGTAGACAAAGTCCCGTGCTACCTCAAAGTTATATCTGTCAATGGTAACGTTCTGTCCAATTCGTCGATGTTGTGTGTCCTTTCGTGTTGACAGCATATACTTAGTCTTACCCTCATTCACTGCTTAACCCATTTTTGCCGCTTTCTTCTCTATACTAGCAAACGTGGCTATGACATCACGTTGAGTCCTACCAATGATGTCAATATCGTCAGCGTATGCTAGTAGTTGCACCGACTTTTGGAAAATTGTGCCTCTGGTGTTGGCTTTGGAGTTTTGCACAATCCTCTCAAGAATCAGATTAAAGAAGTCACATGACGGCGCATCGCCTTGCCTAAATCCTTTTTGGTATCGAATGTGTCGGTGAGGTCGTTTCCGACCCTGATAGAGAGTCGAGAATTCTCTATCGTCATCCTACACAAACGGACGAGTTTGGGCGGTATACCAAAACTAGACATGGCTCTGTACAGTTCGTCTCTATAAATGCTGTCGTATGCGGCTTTGAAATCGATGAATAGGTGGTGGGTATCGATTTGGACTTCTTGGGTTTTTTCCAGGATCTGCCGAAGTGTGAAAATTTGATCGGTTGTGGACTTTCCTGGCCTAAAACCACACTGATAAGGGCCGATCAGGTTGTTGGTAAACGGTTTCAGGCGTTCACATATTACGGCAGATAGGATCTTGTAGGCGATGTTGAGCAGACTTATGCCTCTGTAGTTGGCGCAGTTCAGAGGGTCTCCTTTTTTGTGGATCGGGCAAACGATGCTGAGGTTCCATTCTTCAGGCATGCTTTCAACCGACCAGATTTGGCTTATGAATTGGTGGATGTTACTTACCAAGTCATCTCCGCCAGCTTTATAAAGCTGAGCGGGAAGGCCGTCATTTCCGGCGGCCTTATTAAGCCTGAGTTTCGATATTCTTATCCTCACTTCACTTATGTCGGGTGGTTGGCAGTTTTCGCTGTCGTTGCCAATCTTGATTGGTTCGTTCTGCCTGACAGCGGAATGCTGTCCGTCATCGCCGTTTAACAGTCTGCAGAAGTGGTTCTTCCATATCCTCAGCATCGACTGTGTCTCAACTACGATATTTCCTTGTTCATCTCGGGAGGATTCTGTTCGAGCTTTGTATCCTTGGTTTTGACGTTTTACAGTTTGGTAAAACCTGCGAACATCGTTCCTGGAGTGGCACCTCTCAATATCCTCGATCGCGCGCCTTTCTTGCTCTTTTTTCTTCTTTCTGAAAAGGCGGTGTTCTTCCCTTCTTCTCTGCCTATAGAGCTCAATGGCAGCTCTCGTCTTCACCTTCAGCTTAGCCTTGTAGGCCTCGTTCTTGGCTGCGAGCATCTGTCGGCATTCCTCATCAAACCAGGGGTTTCTTGCTGGTGGGCGCGAGAAACCTAGCACATCAGTTGCGGCTGATCTAATGGCCTGTTGGCATCGTTGCCATTGCTCTTCGACATTCGATGCTGGTGGTATGGCGTTAAACCTGAAACGATTAGGGAGAGGGATTTCGGATAGATCCGTGAGATCATGGAAAAGAGAAAGTGGAGGGTATCCTCGTGTATTTCTTCATCACCGCAGCCTCTACAGAGGTCATCATCTATGAGATGCATTTTCAGTTTGTGGCTTTTTAGTAAGTTGTGTCCAGTAAAAATCCCAACTAAAGTCCTGTTTCTTCGAAGTAGTTTATGGGTTCTGGCTTTGTCATATGTTAGATTAGGTTAGATGGCTGCACGCGGAACGCATGCACACTTAGACCAAGAAGGTCCGTTATGGTACCACATGGATCAAACATCTTTTCCTATGAGTCGTCTGCCTAGTTGAACCAATCCGAGCTACAAATAAAACGGCGGAGGTTTCGGATGTCAATTTTAATCAGGTCACCTAGGTTGTCGAAGAAGTAGTCTCCCAGGTGGAGTCTTCTTTTGTTGGAGAACGCTGGACATGAACAAAGAAGATGAGTGATACTTTCCTCCTCCTCCTCCTCGTCCATGCAGCTTCTGCAGAAGTCGTTGCTATAAAGGCGAAGTCTTTTAGAATGTAGGCCTATGGGGCAGTGTCCTGTAAGGACACCGATAATGGTGCTGATGGTGGATCTGTTCAGCATTATTAAACTGAGGGAGCGTTTCTGGTTATATATGGGACAGACTTGCCTGGATATTAGACACGTTGGGTCGTTTGTCCATCTACAATTAGCTTTCTTGATCGCATCTAGTTGGAGTGTTGATTTACAAGTAGCGAAGGGCATGTGGTAGAATATCAAGTGTGGTACCCCTTCTGGCAAGCTCGTCCGCCCTACAATTCCCTGGGATATCACTGTGCCCCGGCACCCAAAACTGGTGAATGGTAAATATCTCTGCCATCTCGTTAAGAGACAGTCGGCATTCGTGGGCTGATTTTGAAGCGAATGCGGTAGATCTCAAGGATTTGATTGCCGCTTGGCTGTCACTGAAGATGCTAATATTCTTCGCGGATATTACATTACACCTCAGCCAGGACAGGGCTTCTCTGATTGCCATGATTTTCGCCTGGAAAACGCTACAATGATTGGGAAAGGCGAAAGGATATGCTCAGGTTGATCATCTCGGAGAAGACACCTCCACCTACCCCGCTTCAGTTTTAGACCCATCTGTGTAGATGTGAATCGAGTTGTCCAATCCAACCGAGTCTTGTTCCCGATCAAGTCGGCTGGGAATCGTTGACTGGAAGTTACGATCGAAGCTGAGTTGGGTAGTGATGTGGTCGGTGTTTTCTGTTGTGTGTACACCCTGACTGGGTGTCCATTGTGACGAAGCTCTTAGTCGCACCGAAGATGTCTAAGGGCACTAGATGTAGAATAGCATCTAGAGCTGCGGATGGGGTGGTTCTTAGAGCGCCACTTATGCAGATGCAGGTGGATCTTTGAACTTTCCCCAGAAGGTTGCGGTTTGAGGCTGTTTCAAGAGCAGTCCACCAGACCAGCACACCATGCAGAAGTATGGGTCTAACGATAGACACGTAAAGCCAGAATGTGATATGTGGTTGCATTCCCCATTTTTTCCCGATAGCTCTTTAACATGAGTATAGGGCTACGGTGGCCTTTTTAACGCGCTCTAGGATGTTGGCTTTCTAGTTCAGTTTCTTGTCCAAGACCAGACCCAGGTATTTGGCTGATTCAACAAACTTGAGACTGACGCCATTGAGTTTTGGAGGGTCGACGTGCGGGATTTTATATTTCCTGCTGAAAAGGACCAGTTCGGTTTTTTTAGGGTTCGCGCCAAGTCCACATTTGGAGAGTACTGAAAGACCATTTTGTTCTTTAAGGGTGTTAAGGTACTACCCTGATACAGCTATTGCCACGTCATGAGCGTAGGCAATCACCTTGCAGCCTTCCCTTTCTAGATAAGACCTGCATGCACACAGGGGCCCCCTATCCGCCACCTGGGGACGCGCCCGATGGGAGAACAATTAAACCTCGAAGGGTTTGTCATACTCAGGCCACATACTTTTGGAAGTGTCACAGGTGGGGGGGTGAGTTCCACTTGTTTTTGGCAGTAATCAGTGTTTTCTGTCCCACCCAAGATTTGAGGTCACATACTGGCGGTTTGACAGACTGGTCTGCTTGGTCAATGCTGGAGGCAGATCCTTTTCTCGCCAGTTCGTCAGCAATTTCATTGCCCTGTATGCCTCTGTGTCCGGGGACCCAGCAGAGCTTTACATTATGTTGGACGCCAAGAACCTTTAGCTCTTCAAGACAACGTTTCACAAGCCGATATTTTATTTCGACAGCAGAGACAGCCTGACTGTCAATAAAGATGGTGATATCATCTGGTGGTATCGCCAGCATTGAGGTCGCTTTGGCTGCCTCTGCTACTGCCAATATTTCGGCTTGGAAGACACTGCTGTGCTCAGGGAGACGAAAGGTGCTGTTTAGCTTTAGTGTTTCTGAAAACACTCCAGCTCCAACGCCTACATCCATTTTTGAACCATCAGTGTAGATGGATATGGTTTCGGGGCCCAATTCGTTCCTCTCCCACTCCTCTCTGCTTGGGAGGATGCGGGAGAATGGTCTTTGAAAGTCATGGTGAGGCAGAATGTAGTCAGATGATACAGCAGAGCCCAGATATCTGTGTAGAATTTGGGCATGTCCTCCTGAGTTCGATTTCCAGCAGTTGAGCTGGCTGAGTCTTAGAACACTTTTGGCTGCAGATTCTTGCATGTAAAGGTCTAGCGGTAGCAGGTTAAGGATGGTTTCCAGTCCCGCTGTTGGTGTGGTTCTCATTGCGCCAGTAGCGCTCACACATGCTATCCTTTGTACCTTTGTCATATTTTTCAGATGGGTGACTTTATTTGTGGATTGGATGGATTACATTGGTACAAGTTTGAAAATCATGTGTAAGGCACGAACTTAATCTTTGTTGAAGACCGAGGTCTATCTAACTTACTTACTTAAGTGGCGCTACAGTCCGAAATGAACCTGGGCCTCAACCAACATGCCTCTCTGATTAGCCCGGTTCTTAGCTAATTGCCTCCTGTTGCGCACTACAAGTTGTTCGAGGTCGGTTTCTACTTGTGCGCGCCACTTAAGGCGAGGTCTTCCTCTACAGCGTCCAACGTCTGGCTGGGAATCGAAGACTCTGCGAGCCGGAGTATTGTTGTATATTCGTTCTACATGTCCGAGTCATCTTAAACGTCCAATGCGGAGTTTTTATAGGGACATGTCGCTCGTATAGTCCGTGGTTGAATCTTCGTCTCCATAGCCCGTCAACGCAAACGGGATCGAAGATTTTTCGAAGAATTTTTCTCTCGAATCGACCAAGGATGTCCTCATCCGCTTTTGATACGGTCCATGCTTCAGCGCTGTAGAGCAGGACTGGGATGAACAGGGTCTTATATAGGATCTCCTTAAAAGTTCGAGTGAGGGCTTTACTACTAAATTGCCTTCATAGGCCGAAGAAACAGCGGTTAGCAAGAGTAATTCTTCGTTTGATTTCTGACGAGATGTTGTTGTCATAGCTAATAGCGGAGCCGAGGTAGACAAAGTCCCGTACTACCTCGAAGTTATATCTGTCAATGGTGACGTTCTGTCCAATTCGTCGATGTTGTGTGTCCTTTCGTGTTGACAGCATATACTTAGTCTTATCCTCATTTACAGCTTAACCCATTTTCGCCGCTTCCTTCTCTATACTAGCAAACGTGGCTCTGACATCACGTTGAGTCCTACCAATGATGTCAATATCGTCAGCGTATGCTAGTAGTTGCACCGACTTTTGGAAAATTGTGCCTCTGGTGTTGGCTTTGGAGTTTTGCACAATTCTCTCAAGAATCAGATAAAAGAATTCATAGGACAGCGCATCGCCTTGCCTAAATCCTTTTTTGTTATCGAATGTGTCGGTGAGGTTGTTTCCGATCCTGATGGTGCAGCGAGAATTCTCCATCGTCATCCTACACAAACGGACGAGTTTGGACGGTATACCAAAACTAGACATGGCTCTGTATAGTTCGTCTCTATAAATGCTTTGAAATCCATAAAAAGGTGGTGGGTATCGATTTAGACTTCTTGGGTTTTTTCCAGGATCTGCCGAAGTGTGAAAATTTGATCGGTTATGGAGTTTACTTGCCTAAAACCACACTGATAAGGGCCAATCAGGTTGTTGGTAAACGGTTTCTGGCTTTCACAAATTACGGCAGATAGCATATTGTAGGCGTTGTTGAGGAGACTTATGCCTCTGTAGTTGGCGCAGCTCAGAGGGTCTTCTTTTTTGTGGATCGGCCAAACGATGCTGAGGTTCCATTCTTGAAGCATACTTTCATCCGACCAGATTTGGATTATGAGTTGGTGGATGTTACTTACCAAGTCATCTCCACCGGCTTTATAAAGCTCAGCGGGAAGGCTGTCATTTCCGGGATATTGCTATCCTCGCTTCACTTAGGTCGGGTGGTTGGTGGTTTTCGCTGTCGTTGCCAATATTGAATGGTTCGTTCTGTCTGACAGTGGAATTTTGTTCGTCGTCGCCGTTCAACAGTCTGTAGCAGTGGTTCTTCCCTATCCTCAGCATCGACTGTGTCTCAACTACGCTCTCCTTGTTCATCTCGACAGGATTCTGTTCGAGCCTTGTTTGCTTGGCTTTGACGTTTTACACTTTTTTAAAACTTGCAAACATCGTTCCTGGAGTGGCACATCTTTATATCCTCGATCGCGCATTTTTCTTGCTCTTTTTTATTCTTTTCTTTTCTTCTCTGCCTATAGAGCTCAATGCCAGCTCTCGTCTTCACCTGCAGCTTAGCCTTGTAGGCCTCGTTCTTGGCTGCGAGCATCTGTCGGCATTTCCCATCAAACCAGTGGTTTCATGCTGGTAGCCGCGAGAAACCTGGCACATCAGTTGCGGCTGATCTAATGGCTTGTTGGCATCGTTGCCATTGTTCTTCGACATTCGATGCTGGTGGTATGGTGTGAATCGAGAGGTTAAGGGATACGCGTTGCGCGAAGGTCTTGGCGGTCTCTTGCGATTTCAGTCTTTCGACATTAAATGTTTTCACAGTATTTCTGGTTTGTTGGTGCGTGGTAGATATCCGCATCCTTACCTTGGCTGCAACAAGGTAGTGGTCCGAGTCGATATTATCCCCTCGGAATGTTCGGACATCCAAAATACTGTATGCGTGCCTCTTGTCTATCGCAACGTGATCAATTTGGTTGACTGTTCGTTGATCTGGAGACCGCCATGTCCTCTTATGGATATCGAGGTAAGGGAATCGTGTGATGGCTATAGTGGCATTTCGTTGCGTAGCGAAGTCAATTAGCCTAAGTCCGTTACCAGACGTGTTGCAGGCTATTTTTCCCGACAATACTGCTACCTTTGCGTTAAAATCTCCCAACATGATTGTAACATCGTACTTCGGTAGTCGCTCATAGGTTTTGTCAAGGAGCTCGTATAAGCAGCCATTCGCTGTGTTATCTTTTTCCTCCGTCGGAGCATGAGCGCATATAAGGCTTATGTTGGCGAATTTGGCCTTGATTGTTACAATGCGTTCGTTAATGTCTTGGAAACATAAGACTTCTTGCCAAAGGCTGGTACTTATAACAAATCCGCATACGAATATTCGCTGTTTCTGCTCACTATAACACGGTCCATAGTAGATGTCACAGTTTTTCATCCTATTTTTGCCCGGCCCATCCCATCGTATTTCCTGGATGGCAGTTATGTCTGCTTTGTAAAAGTTTAGGGCTTCTGCTAGTTGTTCGCCTGCACCTCGCCTGTTTAATGTTCTCACATTCCAGGTTCCAAAAGCGTTTAGGTTCACTTTTAAAAGCGTTCTCCATATTGAGTATATAGCCATTATATAAACTAAATTGGAAGTGAAAGTAAAACAACAGTGGGGCTAGCAGCCCCACTTTCTTCTCTTAAAAAAAATCCCACAACGCATCAATTTTTTGTTTATATTCCTCATCATAACAGTAAATAACAAATTAGAATTTTATATAAGTGTATGCACAAAATAATTCTCTTCAAGTAGCTATAATATAATAAAATTAAAAAAAAACGGAATCTACGATTTTTCCTTATCCAATAAAAGTAAACAAGAGTTCAATAACAAATAGACAACAAAAAGCTTTTAATTTCTAACTTACATAACATAATTTCGTCGTAATAATATCCCAATATGATTTTACTAAGTTAGAAATATTTATAAAAATACGTAATAAAATATCAGCTAGAACCATAGTCGGTAAGTGTAATAAATAAGTTGATTTATTTTTTTGTAAATAATTTTTAAACACTGGAAAGTTTATATACACATCGTAGTTGCAAATAGTTGTTAAACAAATAAATTACATTTTAGAATAAAAGAAAAAAAAAATAATTTCTGTACAAGATGGACGAATATGCCATTATGCTGGGCTAGTTCTTTAAAAAACAAAACAAAAACTAAAAGTGTACTAAAAATATGTTAAATATATTGATTATTATAAAAAAGACCAAAATAAAATGAAAGAAAATTCATAAATTTAACGATGATTTCAGTTATTTCAGTTTGATTTGCTATTGCTACAAACCCGCCAAACGTGACCAGTATCGAACCAGAAGAAGAAGGATAGAAAAGAAAATCCTGCGTAAGCACGCTACAGTCCGGGATGAACCTGGGCCTCAACCAACATGCCTCTGCAATTAGCCCGGTCCTTAGCTAACTGCCTCCAGTTGCGCACTCCAAGTTAGTTGAGGTCGGTTTCTACTTGTGCGCGCCACTTAAGGCGAGGTCTTCCTCTACTGCGTCCCACATCTGGCTGGGAATCGAAGACTCTGCGAGCCGGAGTATTAGTGTCCATTCTTTCTACATGTCCTAGCCATCTTAAACGTCCAATGCGGAGTTTTTTGACTAGGGGTATGTCGCTGTACTGCTCGTATAGTTCGTGGTTGAATCTTCGTCTCCATAGCCAGTCAACGAAAACGCGACCGAAGATTTTTCGGAGAATTTTTCTCTCGAATCGACCAAGGATTTCTTCATCCGCTTTTGATACGGTCCATGCTTCAGCGCCGTAGAGCAGGACTGGGATGATCAGGGTCTTATATAGGATCTCCTTAGTATTTCGCGTGAGGGCTTTACTACTAAATTTCTTTCTTAGCCCGAAGAAACAGCGGTTGGCAAGAGTAATTCTTCGTTTAATTTCTGACGAGATGTTGTTGTCAGAGTTAATAGCGGAGCCGAGGTGGACAAAGTCCCGTACTACCTCAAAGTTATATTTGTCAATGGTGACGTTCCGTCCAATTCGTCGATGTTGTGTGTCCTTTCGTGTTGACAGCATATACTTAGTCTTATCCTCATTTACTGCTAAACCCATTTTCGCCGCTTCCTTCTCTATACTAGCAAACGTGGCTCTGACATCACGCTGAGTCCTACCAATGATGTCAATATCGTCGGCGTATGCTATTAGTTGCACCGATTTTTGGAAGATTGTGCCTCTGGTGTTGGCTCGGGAGTTTTGCACAATCCTCTCAAGAATCAAATTGAAGAAGTCACATGACAGCGCATCGCCTTGCCTAAATCCTTTTTTGGTATCGAATGTGTCGGTGAGGTCGTTTCCGATCCTGATTGTGCAGCGAGAATTCTCCATCGTCATTCTACACAAACAGACGAGTTTGGACGGTATACCAAAACTAGACATGGCTCTGTATAGTTCGTCTCTATAAATGCTGTCGTATGCGGCTTTGAAATCCATAAATAGGTGGTGGGTATCGATTTGGACTTCTTGGTTTTTTCCAGGATCTGCCGAAGTGTGAAAATTTGATCGATTGTGGACTTTCCTGGCCTAAAACCACACTGATAAGGGCCGATAAGGTTGTTGGTAAACGGTTTCAGGCGTTCACATATTACGGCAGATAGGATCTTGTAGGCGATGCTGAGCAGACTTATGCCTCTGTAGTTGGCGCAGTTCAGAGGGTCTTCTTTTTTGTGGATCGGCCAAATGATGCTGAGGTTCCATTCTTCAGGCATGCTTTCAACCGACTACGATATTTCCTTGTTCATCTCGACAGGATTCTGTTCGAGCCTTGTATCCTTGGCTTTGACGTTTTACACTTTGGTAAAACTTGCGAACATCATTCCTGGAGTGGCACCTCTCTAAATTCTCGATCGCGCGCTTTTCTTGCTCTTTTTTCTTCTTTCTGAAAAGGCGGTGTTCTTCCCTTCTTCTCTGCCTATAGAGCTCAATGGCAGCTCTCGTCTTCACCTGCAGCTTATCATTGTAGGCCTCGTTCTTGCTGCGATCATCTGTCGGAATTCCTCATCAAACCAGGGGTTTCTTGCTGATGGCCGCTAGAAACCTCAGTTGCGACTGATCTAATGGCTTTTTGGCATCGTTGTCATTGTTCTTCGACATTCGATGCTAGTGGTATGGTGTGAATCGAGAGGTTAAGAGACACGCGTTCTGCGAAGGTCTTGGCGGTCTCTTGCGATTGCAGTCTTCCGACATTAAATTTTTTCACAGTATTTCTGGTTTATTGTGGCATAGTGGATATCCGCATTCTTACCTTGGCTGCAACAAGGTAGTAGTCCGAGTCGATGTTAGCCCCCTCGGTGTGTTCGGACATCCAAAATACAGGATGCGTGCCTTTTGCAATGTGATCAATCTGATTGACCGTTCGTTTTTATGGATATTGGGGTAAGGAAACCTTGTGCTGTCTATAGTGGCATTTCGTTGCGTAGCGAAGTCAATTAGCCTAAGCCCGTTGCCAGACGTGTTGTCGTGTGGGTTGTGTTTTCCGACCAAACGGCTGAAGATATCCTCTTTTCCTAGTTATCCGTTAAAATCTCCCAGCACTTCGGTAGTCGCTCATAAGCTTCGTCAAGTAGCTCGTAGAATCAGTCTTTCGCTATATCAATTTTTCCTTCATCACCCATTGAAGCGGATTGTTACAATGCGTTCGCTAATATCTTGGAAACATAAGACTTCTTGCCTAAGTCTGGCACTTATAACAAATCCGCATCCGAATAGTCGCTGTTTCTGCTCACTATAACACGGTCCATAGTAGATGTCACAGTTTTTCATCCTCTTTTTGCCCGGCATCGTATTTCCTGTATGGCAGTAATGTCTGCTTTGTAGCAGTTTAGGGCTTCCGCTAGTTGTTCGCCTGCACATCTCCTGTTTAATGTTCTCACATTCCAGGTGCAGATACGAACGTCGTTGTCCTTTTTTTGCGTTTAGCATGGTCGTCAACAATAATATCAGTCCTTTGCGAGGTTATTGGTTGCTTCGTAACATAATCTCTTTTTCGTGGATGGGTAGTTAACCCAAGGCGCAACCCCCAACCTGGAGGGCCAGGCCCTTGTTTTGACCCTAGGACAGCGGGCCGGAAAAAATACCGATGTCAGTAGCCCATTTTGGTATATGAGCGCTGCCGTTGACCCATTGAGGGCTCCTCCGCCACCAACTTTTTTCCAATACCTGGCTCATTATTGGAAATCCCTATAGACGTGGTGTTCAAATATGTCGAAGCAGCTCATATAAGGATTACATTACCAGTTCGATCAAACTGGAGGTGTAGGTGCCACCGTTGACTCTATCTAGGGAATTCCTCCGCTGCCGCCTGAGAGTGAGTGCCTTGGTGAGAGGACACTCCTCCCCCCTCTCTCGTTTGCTGCCACCAACAACCATCCACAGGGGTTTAATACCCCATCTCCAGCTGGTGACTGGTGGGTGCCTAGTACCTCTAGGCACCCACCAGTCACCAGCGTGGAGGTGAGAGTAGGAGTTGATAGTGAGAGGCTAGAATGAGAACGCTTGTGTCATCATATAATCGCATCACTATCCTTAAGCACGCCACCTCCTAGCTCGGAGAAATTACAGTCTCGGGACACGAAGATCATCTTTCAATTCTACAAAAAAAGGCCAAACAACTGGCGTTAAAACTTGCCAGGCTCTACAAAACAACAATGGCAACGTAGACGTATTAAGCCACCACTGCCAGTAGCTGCTTAATAAGCATATTGTCGGTAGAGTGATAGGGCAGAAACCTAACGACCCCCAGTTAACGAAGAACAAGTATTGAATCCAAAAAAAAAAAAAAAAAACTGGAGAAGAACAATTCAGCCGGCACTGATACGAATTTCCTCACTATAAACGCTGGGGTACCTCAAGGATCAATTATTTCACCCACTCTATTTCTGCTTCACTTAAATGATCTTGTGAGGATGATTTTTGCAACCAATAGTGGAAACGAGCCCACAGTGTATTTCGACAACTAACGTCAGGTGCACCAATCTTCAAGTATTAAAAAGCCAATTGTGTTTGGATCGTTTTGTTCAGAATCTTTTACTTTACTTACTTACTTACTTACATATCGGACTCCCGACCCTTGAAGAGTCCCTGCCTAAGACACTGCAGCATTCCATCCTCTACGACCCCAGGCTCGCTGCTTCTAGTTGTTTAGTCCAAGCGCTCTGGCATCCGCGATGGCTTGTTCTTTGAAACGGAGGTTCGGTCATCCTTGCCTTCTCGAACCTGGGGGCTGGTATTCGAAGATCCTCTTAGCTGGAGCATTTTTGTCCATTCGCTTGATGTGGCCAAGCCAATGTAGTCGACGTGTTTTGGCTTTTTGGACTACATCCACATCTTGGTACATATCTCCTTCTCCATTCGCCTTCCTCGCGCACAGGACCAAAAATACGCCAAAGTATTTTTTCTTTCGAAGGAGTACAGTATCAGCTCTCCCTTCTTGCTTATCGTCCAGCACTCGGCGAAATAAAGCAGAACTGACAGGATAAGGGTTTTGTAGAGCACACATTTCGATCTTTGAGTTAGGAGTTTTGAACCCAATAGTTTGGCCAAACCGAAGTAGCAACGGTTTCCTAGGGTAATTCTTCGCCCGAACTCCAATAGGGTGTCATTCGTGGAGTCTATGTTTGTCCTAGGCGGTAGACAGATGCTTCTTTGTTTGTTGATAGCATGCACTTGGTCTTTCCCTCATTTACTTCAAGGCCAACGAATTTCGCCTGTTCTTCAATCGCCGTGAACGCTTTTATCACGGCACGCTGGGAGCGACCGATTATGTCAATATCGTCCGCATAGCCCAGCAGCTGGGCTATGTGTCCAAATTCGTTGCATGTTTGAACAGTTCGAAGGAGCGCGTGTTTTCCACCGCCACGCGACACAGCTGAATCAGTTTTTGCCGGGATTCCGAATTTGGCCATCGCCATAGAGAGCTCCTGACGATGTATGCTATCATACGCGGCTTTGAAGTCGATGAAATGATGGTGAGTTTCGACTTGAAATTCATTGGTCTTTTCTAGGATTTGCCTCATGTGCTCTTCTACCCATATCTGGCTGATGATTCGGTGCATGCTCCCTACCAAAACATCACCACCGTATTTAATAAGCTCCGCTGGTAAGCCATCAGAACCTGAGGCCTTGTTGTTCTTAAGCTTTTTTATAGCTAGGCCAACATCTGCTATACTAGGTGGTGGAACTATTTATTCATTGACTGGACGTGGGTTCTCTTCTTGCCCTATCACTCTCTCTACACGATGGCCATTAAGCAGCTGCTGGAAGTGCTGCTATAACACATCTATTATTCCCTGTGCTTCGGTGACTAGGTTTCATCGCTGTCTCGAAGAGCCTACGTTCCGGTTTTGAAGCCAGCAGCCAGTTGCTTGGCCTTTTTATAAAACTTTCGGATGTTGTTACGATCGCGCGACTCTTCGATCTCTTTGAGCTATGACGCTGCGTAAGCCCTCTTCTTTCTACGCAAGGTATTCTTTTCCTCCCTTCTCCTGGCTCTATACTCTTCTCTCGATGCCCTTGTTTTGCGCTGCAGCGCTTTCTTGTGTGCATCTCCTGTCACCTTTTTCCTGTACACGCATTCATCATCATACCATGGGCTCTTTCTCATGGTGGCGGGTACCCTACAGTGGTTTCGGCTACCTCCTTGATGATGTCGCGATACTGGCACCACTGATTGTTGGCGTCTGTGGTAGAAGAGTTTCACACTCAGATGCTCGATGTTGGTTCTGGCTACTCCAGGTAGCCGAACGTCGAATTTCTTCTTCTGGTCGGTTGGCGGCTTCTTCTCGTTGGACAGTCGAGCTCTGAATTTAGCAGCGACAAGAAAATGGTCAGAGTCGACGTTTGCCCCTCGGAATGTGTGTACGTCGAGGATGTTGGATGCATGCCTCGCATCGATTAGCACATGATCGATTTGGTTGGCGGTTTGATCGTCTGGAGTGCCCCAAGTTGCTGTGTGGATCCTTAGCCTTGGGAACCAAGTGCTACTTATCACCGTATAGTACGAGCAGCTGCAAAATCGGCATTTCATTATGAAGCTCTTGCCTTCACCTGCCGACATGCTATTGTAATTGGATGCAGCCTTGGCTGTTGAAACATTTGCCAGTCCCTGGCAAAATTATTTACACATTGCAATCTGTGCCCCACTTAAGTGAGTTAGTAAAAAAAAATCAGTTTACATTAGAAAAGGCCTCGAAACTCATTAACCTTTATTGACAGCAAGATTATATTAAAAAAAAACTTCCAAGAAGCAAAGCGTGCAAGATATTGACAACGTTACTGTTCATCTTCTGGGTAAACAACTCCCACTTGCTTCCTGATGGCATCCTCAATATGAGCCAATAACAAACTCTCATTATGACTGACGTGTTCGCTTTGTAGTTTTCCTTCAAGGATACACTTTCGCACCTCCTCAGCTTCGTAGCGCAATCCCTCGGAGTTTAGAAAATTCGTCTTGTGCTTACCTTGGGGTAGAATCCATTCCTTTTTCTTGCCATCGATGTCGGTAATGGTTGTTGGACACCAGAAGTGATGAATCTGAAAGTTTTGTTAACCAAAATTATTTTCCAAACACAATGCAAAGAAAGCACTTACAGTAATTTCTCCTTTGGAGCCTTTGATAACAGCTTTGTTGTCCAACTCTTCTTTGGCGCTGGTTCGAATTTTGCTAACTCGACCTCCGGTATATTGCAGCTCTGCATCGATGCAAATATCAACTCCTTCAGAATTTAGTTCTCCAGTAGCTTTAATACCAATCGGTGGCTCTTGGAAGGCCCACTGAGACAGTTGGATGGTATATATGCCTAAATCTAGAATTGTTCCACCACCAAGTTCTTTTTTTCTAAACAAAAATAAAAGAAAGAGAATGTAAGTGGTGGGTCAAGTTTGAAAAGGAAATTTATTTGCTCAAATTGGTATTGACAGACAGTCACTGCAGACATTTCTACACAAAAGTTTGAATCTGATTGCTCATAAGGTTCAAACTTAAGCACAGAGGATCCTGTCAGAGGATCCTTTAAATGGTCGGCTCAAGCTCAAATCCATTTTGATGTCACCCAAAGTCCATTTCGGCTTAAACGCAAATGTAAATAAGCAAACTAATCCCGACATTTTCCATGATAAGCAATTGCACCTAAGTCACAGGGTGGTAGTGCAGTTCCATTAAGGTTCATTGTCAGGCAATACTTTTTTAAAGTCGCACTGTAGAAACGAAATTCTACATTTCATCAGCCACCCTGTACTAGACCCCCATTAACAAGTTACTTCCCAAGAAACCCTGAATGATGTTTCCAGACCCTAGTGTCTTGCAATTCCTATAATCTTGTCAGAAGGACAAATTATTTTGGGTAAAATAAAGAGTCAATCCATTCAAATCTAAAGGCAATGTGCCAATTAAGTTACTAACCACCAACGCAAAAATTGTTGTAACGAAGCAACCAAGAGCCTCGAAAAGGACTGCTAAACGAAAACGAAGTTAGTATCTGTACTTGGAATGTGAGAAAGATGAACAGATAGGTGCAGCCAAAGCGGAACACCTTAGCTGCTGCAATGCAGAGATTACTGCCATCAAGGAAATACGATGGGATGTGCCGGGCAAAAATAGGATGGAAAACTTTGACATCTACTACGTAGTACGGACCAATTGTTCGTGTCAGAAACAGCTCCTCTTCGGATGTTAGAAGTGCCAGACTTAGGCAAGAAGTCTTATGCTTTCAAGACATTAGCGAATCTATTGTTACCTTCCGCATCAAGGCCAAATTCGCCAACATAAGCCTTATATGCGCTCACGCTCCGACGGAAGAAAAAGATTTGGCTATATCATCTTTTTCTTCCGTCGGATTGCTTCTACGAGCTCCTTGACAAAACCTATGAGCGACTACCGAAGTACGATGTTAAAATCGTGCTGGGAGATTTTAACGCAAAGGTAGGAAGAGAAGACATCTTTAGCAGTACTGTCGGAAAATATAGCCTACACGACAACACGTCTGGTAACGGACTTGGGCTAATTGACTACGGAACGCTACGGAACGAAATGCCACTATAGCCAGCACACGGTTTCCTCACCTCGATATCCATAAGGGGACATGGCGGTCTCCAGATCAACGAACGGTCAACCAAATTGATCACATTGCGATAGACAAGAGGCACGCATCCAGTATTTTGGATGTCCGAACATTCCGAGGAGCTAACATCGACTCGGATCACTACCTTGTTGCAGCCAAGATAAGAATGCGGATATCCACCACGCCACAATAATCCAGAAATACTGTGAAAAAATTTAATGTCGGAAGACTGCAATCGCAAGAGATCGCCAAGACCTTCGCACAACGCGTATCCCTTAACCTCTCGATTCACACCACACCACCAGCATCTAATGTCGATGAACAATGGCAACGATGCCAACAAGCCATTACATCAGCCAACTGATGTGCTAGGTTTCTCGCGGCCACCAGCAAGAAACCTCTGGTTTGATGAGGAATGCCGACAGATGCTCGCAGCCAAGAACGAGGCCTACAAGGCTAAGCTGCCATTGAGCTCTAAAAGTCGGTGCAACTACTAGCATACGCTGACGATATTGACATCATTGGTAGGACTCAACGTGATGTCATAGCCACGTTTGCTAGTATAGAGAAGGAAGCGGCGAAAATGGGTTTAGCAGTAAATGAGGGTTAGACTAAGTATATGCTGTCAACACGAAATGACACACAACATCATCGAATTGGACAGAACGTCACCATTGACAGATATAACTTTGAGGTAGTACGGGACTACCTCGGCTCCGCTATTAACTCTGACAACAACATCTCGTCAGAAATTAAACGAAGAATTACTCTTGCCAACCGCTGTTTCTTCGGGCTAAGAAGGCAATTTAGTAGTAAAGCCCTCACTCGAACTACCAAGGAGATCCTATATAAGACCCTGATCATCCCAGTCCTGCTCTACGGCGCTGAAGCATGGACCGTATCAAAAGCGAATGAAGGAATCTTTGGTCGATTCGAGAGAAAAATTCTTCGAAAAATCTTCGGTCCCGTTTGTGTTGACGGGCTTTGGAGACGAAGATTCAACCACCAACTATACGAGCAGTAAAGCGACATACCCCTGGTCAAAATACTCCGCATTGGACGTGTAAGATGGCTACCACATGTAGAACGAATGGACACCAATACTCCGGCTCGCAGAGTCTTCGATTCCCAGCCAGACGTCGGACGCAGTAGAGGAAGACCTCGCCTTAAGTGGCGCGCACAAGTGGAAACCGACCTCAACCAACTTGGAGTGCGCAACTGGAGGCAGTTATCTAAGGACCGGGCTAATTGGAGAGGCATGTTGGTTGAGGCCCAGGTTCATTCCGGACTGTAGCGCCACTTAAGTAAGTAAGTAAGGTCTACTATTCAAAGGACATAAGGTAATTGTACCTTATCGTTCGTGATCTTCATTCAGGACATGCTGGAGTTACTAGCTCGATAGCAAGAGCTCGTCAATCGCTATACTGGTTTGGACAGAGCAAAAACATTCGCGACTACATCCAGAGATGTGTCAGCAGATACAAAGAAGTAACGTTCGAGAACCTCAATTGGAACGAAATATTCCAGAATACCCATTTCAACTTGTGTCAACCGACATATTCAATATCAAGGGAGATGAATATGTTTGAATAGCCGATCATTATTCAGGATACATGGACTTCGAAATTTTGAAGTCAACGAATTCTCAAGAGGTCATCGACCACATGCGACGATGGTTTTCAGTTCATGGCACTCCAGAGATACTAGAATCTGACGGTGGACCACAGTACACATGAGCGATCATAACACTGCATCTCTACTGGCCCGGCCGAATTTTATTCCCCATTCGGATCACTAGTATTACTGATAAGATCGAATGCTGGTCTTATGGTTAAATTGCGACTTAAACAATGAACTCCACTTTGCTAACGTGAACAGCGGAAAATTTCAAACAACAAATGTTATTCCGTACGGCAATTGGAATTTCAATAACATGATACTCACTGCAAACGATCCACTTCATTCAATGGGAAACCAAACGACACATCAACCGCTTCAATTGTTCCCAACACTCCACTTGCAATCTGTTTGCGCACATACTGATAGGCTGGGAAGAAACGTGACCACACTGCCTCCATAAGGAATAGCTTCTTGCGCTCAGCATATGTAATAAGTTTTTGGGCTTGTTTTTCATTGATGCAAAGCGGTTTCTCCACCAGGATATGTTTAGAATGCTCTAGCATCATCATACCGATTTCAAAGTGTTGCGGATTCAGTGCACCGATGTAGATTACGTCTGAAAAGAAACACAAACAAGCGACATAAGCAATCGGTTGACATTTTGCCCTGTTATGGAACTCACCAACATCAGGTGATTCTGCCAACTCCTTGTAGCTGCCAAATGCATTTGGTATTCCATGGAGTTTAGCAAACTCCTCTGCACGTCCCTTGTCGCGAGCTGCCACCGCTACCACGGTATGTTCATCATCAGGCAAAGTGCTGAGTCCGGTGACGAAATCATGACTTATTTTGCCCGCCGATACAATGCCCCAACGTAGCGCCATTTCAAATCAAATACCTGCGATAGAATGAATAGATTTTGGTTATTTGCGAGAACTTATTGAACGACGATTGCATGTGGGCACGGTGTTATCAGTCGTTGAATTGTTTACAAGTGTTTATCGCCAATTGATAACGTATTTGGTAGTAAAGATACCGGGAATATGTGGGGTGTTATGGGTTGATAAGATCAGCATTTGGCCAAACCGAGTGCCAAACAATGAATTTCGGTTTTTAATTAAATTTGAGTGGTAGCAACAAAATATTCTGAAGTACTTGAGTTAAACAATCAATAGTCAGGCTATGGGCTTAGTTGCATTGGAGCTTTTGAAGCTACACTCATGCCATTATGTCTGGAATAGGGCATCATTCGAATGACAGCCTAGGCTTAGCTGGCAAGCGGTCAGTCCAATATGTGCGGCGTTATTCCTGCAATAGCATCTCAAATGTTGGGCTCGAGCTCATTGAAAGTGGTTGACTTGTTAGCGTAAACTAAGGACTTGACGTTGCCCCAGAGAAAATAATCAAGTGATGTCCAGTCGCATGATCGTGAGTTGACCTCGTCGCCAATCGTATCCGTAACAACTTTGAGCGTTGCATGTGCGTCGCTTGCATGGGCATGTAATGCCGTCTTGTTAAAACCTAACTTAACTGGACCTCAACCAATATGCCTCTCCAATTAGCTCGGCCCTTAGCTAATTGCCTCCATTTGCGCACTCCAAGTTCGGGTCGGTTTCTACTTACGCGCGCTACTTAAGGCGAGGTCTTCCCCTACTGCGTCTGACGTCTGGCTGGGAATCGAAGAACCAGCGAGCTGGAGTATCTTTAACGTCCAATGCCGAGTTTTTTGACTACGGCTATGTCGCTGTACAGCTCGCATAGCTCGTGGTTGAATCTCTTCTGCATTGCCCGACAACGCAAACGGGACCGAATATTTCTCGAAGAATTTTCCTCTCAAATCGACCAAGGATTTCTTCATCCATGCTTCAGCTGGACTGGGATATTCAGAGTCTTATATAAGATCTCCTTAGTAGTTTGAGTCAGGGCTTTACTACTGAATTGTCTTCTTAAACAGCGGTCTTCATTTAATTTCTGACGATATGTTGTTGTCAGTGGCAATAGCGGAGCAGAGGTAGACAAAGTCCCGTACTATCTAAAAGTTGAATGTGTCAATGGTGACGTTCTGTCCAATTCGTGTGTCCTTTCGTGTTGACACCATACTAGGTCTCAATAGAATTTTTGCCGCTTCCTTCTCTATACTAGCAAACATAGCTATGGCATCACGTGGACTCCTACCAATGATGTCAATAGTCGTCGGCTTATGCTAGTAGTTGCACCGATTTATGGAACATTGTGCCTCTGGTGTTGGCTCTGGAGTTTTGCACAATCCTCTCAAGAATCAAATTGAAGAAAAGTCGCATGACAGCGCATCGCCTTGTCTAAATCCTTTTTCGGTATCGAATGGGTCGATGAGGTCCTTTCAGACCCTAATGAAGCAGAGAGAATTCTCCATTGTCATCCTGCACAAACGGAAGAGTTTGTTCGGTATACCAAAACTAGACATGGCTCTGTATAGTTCGTCTCTATAAGTGCTGTCGTATGCAGCTTTGAAATCGATAAATAGGTGGTGGGTATCGATTTGGACTTCATAGGGTTTTTTCCCCCCAGGATCTGCCGATATGTGAAGATTTGAGCAGCTGTGGACTTTGCTGTCCTAAAGGTCCGATCAGGTTGTTGGTAAACGGTTTCAGGCGTTCACATATTACGGCAGAAGGGATCTTGTATTCGATTTCGAGGAGACTTATGGCTTTGTTTTTGTTGCAGTTCAGAGGGTCTCCTTTTTTGTGGGTCGGACAGACGATGCTGAGGTTCCATTCTTCAGGCATACTTTCATCCGACCAGATTTTCCTTATGAGTTGGTGGATGTTACTTACCAAGTCATCTCCGCCAGCTTTACAAAGCTCAGCGGGAAGGCCGTCATTTCCGGCGGCCTTATTAAGCTTGAGTTTAGATATTGCTATCCTCACTTCACTTAGGTGGGGTGGTTGGCAGTTTTCGCTGTCGTTGCCTATATTAAATGGTTCGTTCTGCCTGACAGCGGAATGTTGTTGTCTGCAGAAGTGGTTCTTCCATATTCTCAGCATTGACTGTGTCTCAGCTACGATATTTCCTTGTTCATCTCGACAGGATTCTGTTCGAGCCTTGTATCCTTGGCTTTGACGTTTTACACTTTGGTAAAACTTGCGAACATCGTTCCTGGAGTGGCACCTCTCTATATTCTCGATCGCGCGCTTTTCTTGCTCTTTTGTCTTTTTTTCTGAAAAGCCGATGTTCTTCCCTTCTTCTCTGCCTATAGAGCTCAATCGCAGCTTTCGTCTTCATCTGCATCTTAGCTTTGAAGGCCTCGTTCTTGGCTGCGAGAATCTGTCGGCATTCCTCATCAAACAAGAGGTTTCTTGATGGTTGGGGCGAGAAACCTAGCACATCAGTTGCGGCTGATCTGATGGCTTTTTGACATAGTTGCCATTTTTATTCGACATTATGTATGTCACAGTTTCTCATCCTCTTTTTGACCGGCCCATCCCATCGTATTTCCTGGATGGCAATAATGTGTGCTTTGTAGCAGCTTAGGGCTTCCGCTTGTTGTTCGCCAGCATCACTCCTGTTTAATGTTCACACATTCCAGGTGCAGATACGAAGGTCGTTGTAATTTTTTCGTTTAGCAGGGTCGTCACCAATAAAATCATTCCTTTTCGAGGCTATTGGTTGCTTCGTAACCCCCCCAACCCAATTTATTAGATACCACTAGAACACGGGGCCATCAGTATTCACTACGGGATTGAGCGCTGCCGTGTGCCTTTCGGTTCATCCGCCACCATCTCTGTTCAAGGGGCCTGACTTACCCTTGAGATTTCTAGATAACCTGTTGTCCGAATGTGTCGAAACAGCCCATCTAGGTTTGCCTGGGACAGCAGGCCGGGTAATCCGTGCCGTTGCTGCCTTTCCTCTTGTTATCAACACTCGCACTTATCGTTTAGCAAGTCAAATCCGGTTGGATGAGACCAGTACCCGATGGTTACCACTTGGAGGTAAAAATAAGCACAGTTGATGTGTAGTCAGAGTTGAAACCACTAGACATTGCCAAGTTAAAGCAAATCAGAGTCTACCCTCGTTCTACAACATCCAACCATCTTAATGTTCATTGGAATAATGAAATAATCCGTACTCTGGACGTGACAAACCTTGACCGCTGACATTGATGATGCTTGTTGATGTATATTGGTGGAAATACGCCTTCCGGAAGTTTGTTCCATTTTTTGTTTGTTCTGCAACAATAAGAGTTCTGATACTGCATGGTGTGAGCTGCAACTGCGACTCTGCCATTTGTTGCGTAGACCTTCTGTGCCTTTTTGGGTCAGTGCTGGCATGCTTGTTCCCCTCTTAGCTCGTCGGTAGGTGTGGGACCTGACCCTTGGCCTAGCACAACGAAAAAATCATGCCAGTCTTCTCGTCTTAGGTGGTATGACGAATGCGAGACATTTTCTCCTAACCCTCCCTACCATGGTTACCATACTCGCCTCAGTAACCCCTTTCACTTGCCACTCTTTACTTACTCCGTTTTGCCGCCATTATCGTCCTTCCCTATCCAGCTATTCTCATCCCTTTTCTACCCCCTTAATCAAACCACATTTTTATGTTATTAGAAATTTTCTTTTAACATTCGACATCTTTGCGGTCATAAATTGTTTAACGTTTTGTTTGTGTTCATGTGAATTGGTGTTGTACTATTATGAGCCCAACACCCAAGCGACCAATAACACGTTCCAAAACAAGAGAACAACCATTTTTAGAAAACGATTTTGAAGACTTCCACAGGTCTATAAATCAATTAACCCTTAACGATTCCCTAAACGCAACAAATACAAGTTTGCCAATCATGACGGAAAAAGATCAAACAGTTCCTGCCGCTCAAGATGAGGAGGTAGAAAATGAAGGTAGTTCAGGCACTTCAAACCCGGTAGATGAATTGGCAAACAGAATAGAGCGAGCAATGACTGTCAACCAAATACGCTTTTTCTCCCAAATGGAGATTTTTATGAATGGCGTGTTGTCAAAAATGGACAATATGAATCGTGGTCAGCAACAACATGTTTTCGAAGCCAATGGTTTCAGGAACCCGGAATTTACGAGAGAAGCTAACGTGACTGAACCAAATGTGGTCTCCAACTCAAACTCGGTAAGACATTCCCCATCTGATTAGCAGCCGGATCGAATGTCAGCTTATCCGAGAAATGTAGACTGGACAGGTGGAACATAACATTTGATTGTTCAGAAGACATCGCCGATTTCCTTTTCAAGGTAGAACGTCTTCAAGCTACATCATCGTACACCGATGAACAAATTACCGCCAACTTCCACACCCTGTTGGCCGGCAAGGCAAACACTTGGTTTTGGGCCTTTTTGCGGAAGAATCCAAATGCAAAGCTTGAAGACATTAAAAATGCTATGAAAAAGGAATTCGGACGTAAAGAAAATGATGTCGAGGTATATATGCGCTTGCTTACTCGTAAACAGGGGTTTAAAGAATCATTTGACGATTTCTATGTTGCAGTTATTGGTCTTAACGATCGCCTTAACGAGCCTTTTGACTGCAAGAAGCTCATAGAAGTCGTCCGAAATAACGCAAAAGACAGGATAGGGAAGGACGATAATGGCGGCAAAACGGAGTAAGTAAAGAGTGGCAAGTGAAAGGGGTTACTGAGGCGAGTATGGTAACCATGGTAGGGAGGGTTAGGAGAAAATGTCTCGCATTCGTCATACCACCTAAGACGAGAAGACTGGCATGATTTTTTTTGTTGTGCTAGGCCAAGGGTCAAGTCCCACACCCACCGACGAGCTAAGAGGGGAACAAGCATGCCAGCACTGACCCAAAAAGGCACAGAAGGTCTACGCAACACGTTTTAATACATTCAATAACAAATCTTCTCCAAGTCTTCACTGAGCCATAGGTTGCAGATTTATGTAATGAAGTTCCTCGGTCTATTCATCCTTCTGTTAATGGGTATTTGAATATGGCATGCCACTTAATTTCTAATTTTCGACCATGGGAGCCTTTTCTGCAGAATGCTTTTGCAAAAAACTCATAAGATACCGAGCCAAGGTTTTACTCAATGGAGAGTCCTTTTGGGAAATCACTCAAATTACAATTTTTTGTTGTGAGTGTTGAAGATGTAGATTCAACCACGAATTTTACGAGCTATACAGCGACCTGGTGGATAACACGTCGCATGGGACATTTACGATGGCTGTGGCTTATAGAACGAATGCTTACCAATACTCCGACCGTCGTCGCTTCCTAGCCAGACAGCAGAAGCAGTAGAGAAAATACTTCAACCAATTTAAAGTTCCCAACTGAAAGCAGTTAGCTTCTTGGAATAATTGGATGGGCAAGTTGGTTGGACCCCAGGACCCCATAAAAAAAATCTGTTTGCTTCAGAAACGGTCTAGAAACTCATCAAACTTTATTGTTAGCAAGAATATATTCAGTTATAAAAAAAACTTCCAAGAAGCAAAGCGTGCATAATATTAACAAAGTTACTGTTCATCTTCTGGGTAAACAACTCCCACTTGCTTCCTGATGGCATCCTCAATATGAGCCAATAACAAACTCTCATTATGACTGACGTGTTCGCTTTGTAATTTTCCTTCAAGGATACACTTTCGCACCTCCTCAGCTTCGTAGCGCAATCCCTCGGAGTTTTGAAAATTCGTCTTGTGCTTACCTTCGGGTAGAACCCATTCCCTTTTCTTGCCATCGATGTCTGTAATAGTTGTTGGACTCCAGAATTGATGGAGCTGCAAGGTATGTTAGCATTAATTATTTTCCAAATACAATCTAAAGGAAACACTCACAGTAATTTGTCCTTTGGATCCTTTGATAACAGCTTTGTTGTCCAACTCTTCTTTGGCGCTGGTTCGAATTTTGCTAACTCGACCTCCGGTATATTGCAGCTCTGCATTGATGCAGGTATCAACTCCTTCGGAATTTAGTTCTCCAGTGGCTTTGATACCAATCGGTGGCTCTTGGAAGGCCCACTGAGACAGTTGGATGGTATATACGCCCAAATCTAGAATTGTTCCACCACCAAGTTCTTTTTTTCTAAACAAAAATAAAAGAAAGGAAATTTTAAAAGCGAGGCCTTAGGTTAGGTTAGGTTGTATGGATGCACGCGACGCGCGTGCACACTTAGACCATAGAGGTCCGCTGTGGTACCACGTGGATCTGTCGACTTTCCTATGGTCGTTCGCCTAATTGAAACATTCAAAGCTAACTATGTGGCGTAGGAGGTTTCTGACATTAATATTAGCCAGCTCACCTAGATTATCGAAGAAGTTCTCCCCCAGCTGTAGCTTCCTTCTTACTGAGAGAGCTGAACAAGAGCATAGGAAGTGAGTAATACGTTCCTCCTCTTCTTCGTCTAAGCAGTCATTGCTGAAGAGGCCTAGTCTTTTTACATAGTAGACCGATTATGGTGCTGATGTTTGATCTGTTCAGCATTGTCAAGCAGATGGAGCGCATCAGGTTAAAGTTAGGGCAGAGTTGCCTGGATATTTAACACGTTGTGCCGTTTCCATCTGCGGTTTGCTTTCTTGATCGCACACAGTTTGATCTGTAATTTACATGTAGCGATGGGCATACCTATCATATCTACTGGCGGTAGAATATCAAGGGTTATGCCCTGTGGCCCCGTACCCAAACGAGGCTCCGCCATCTCGTTGAGAGACAGTAGGCATTAATGGGCTGTTTTCGAATTGAACGAGATTGCTTCCAGGGATTTGATTGCCGCTTGGCTGTCGCTGAAGATGCTAATATGCTTCGTGGATTTTACATTCATTTGCAGCCAGGACAAGGCTTCCTTGATTGCCATGATTTCAGCCTGGAAAACTCTACAATGATCGGGAAGGCGAAAGGATATCCTTAGATTAAGCATCTGGGAGAAAACACCTCCACCCACTCCAGATTCTGTTTTAGACCCATCCGTGTAGATGTGAATTGAGTTATTGGTTTCGATCGAATCCGACACCCACTCAAGGCGACTGGGAATGGTTGTCCTGAAGTTATGCTCAAAACTGAGTTGGGTTATGGTTATGGCGTGGTCGGTGTTTTTTGTAATGTTAAGGTGTTTCAGATTGGGTGTCCATTGTGAAGAGGCTCTCAGTGTCACAGCTGCACAAGCTGCGGTCTGTTTGCCGTAGATATCTAGGGGTAGATGCTATCCTAGATGTTGGATGTAGGATAGGGAGGCAGTTGTTCTAACAGCTCCGCTAATGCATATGCAAGATATTCTTTAAACTTTACCTAGTAGGTTGCGGTTGGAGGCTATTTCTAAAACCGTCCATCAGACTAAGACACCATACAGGAGTATGGGTCTAATGATAGACACGTAAAACCAGAAAGAGATATGTGGTTGCATACCCCATTTCTTTCCGATTGCCGTTTTACAAGAGTTAAGGCTACGGTGGCTTTCTTAACGCGTTCTTGGATGTTGGCTTTCCAGTTCAACTTCTTATCCAAAAATCAGATTTTTCAAACTTGAGACTGACGCCATTAAGTTTAGGAGGGTCAATGTGCGGGACTTTGTACAAGATGGGCCAAAAGATCACCCTATTGGAAGATGCTCTGTTTTGACATTTGTGGACTAGACAGATGTAGAATACAAGTGAACAAGCCATGGAGCGATACACTCTATTTTTTGCGTAACAATTCGTCTGTAGTGTTGGCACAGCGCGAATTCCGTCGCCGATTCCCCGGCCGTCCGACACCGACTGCGCAAACACTGCGCCGTTTGGCCACCAACCTTGAAGAGTATGGGACCACACGAGACGTTGCCAAGAGTGATCCGCGCCGGAGCGCCCGTTGTGCCGAGGATATCGCCGCTGTTGCCGAGGATGTCGATCTGTCGCCGGAAACATCGACCAGAAGCCGTGCCTCGAATTAGCCATCAGCCGGTCGTCCCTAAGGCGAATTTTGGTCAAAGACTTGCTTATGTTCCCGTACAATGTCCAGTCCGTGCATTAGCTGCTGCCTGTCGACGCGCGTAACCTATGCCCAAGCCATCCTCAATCTCGAGAACGAAGTGGACGATTTTTCGACCAAAATCATAATTAGCGATGAGGCTCATTTCCACCTCAGCGGGTACGTGAACAAGCAAAACTATCGCTTCCGGGGCATCGAAAATCCACGAGTAATGCACGAGGAGCCATAACACCCGCTCAAAGTTACTGCATGGTGCGCTGTTCACACTGGAGGTGTCATTGGGCCATTTTTTTCGATAACGTCGCTGGTCAAACGACAATAGTGGACGGTGCGCGCTATAGGGCCATGTTAACCGAGTTTTTTCCACCGCAATTGGACGAATTAGGACTGGAGGACATGTGGTTCCAACAGGACGGAGCACCGGCACACACTGCGCGAGCCACAACCGATATTCTGAAGGGCCAAACAAAATCGGATGACTTCTTTTGGCCCATCTTGTATTTCCTGCTGATAAGGACCAATTCGATTTTGTGAGGGTTCGCGCCGAGTCCACCTTTGGCGGCCCAATTAGAGAGTACAGAGAGGCCATTTTGTAATAGATCTCTAAGGTATTTCCCTGATACAGGTATTGCCACGTCATTCGAGTAGGCAATCACTTTGCATCCATCTCTTTCTAGATTTACTAGAAGCTTGTTGACCACTATATTCCAGAAAAGAGGAGACAGGACGCCCCTCTGTTGGGTACCACAGCTAACGGATCTGCGTGCGGATGAGAAGCCAAGTTAATAATTCTGCCTATGAGTCCTGATTTATTAGCGCTCCCAGCGAGTCATCAACATTTAAATCCGAGAGTGCTTTATAGTAATTGCTTCTGCTTTGACATTGTTGAAAGCTTCTTCTATATCAAGAAAGGCAACCATAGTATACTCCTTTACTCTTAGTGAGTTTTTAATGATGCGCACCAGTGAGTGAAGGGCTGTTTCAAACGACTTACCCTTGAAGTATGCATATTGGGAGTTGGAGAGTGACGTCGGTTCACCTAGATTATCGAAGAAGTTCTCCCCCAGCTGTAGCTTCCTTCTTACTGAGAGAGCTGAACAAGAGCATAGGAAGTGAGTAATACGTTCCTCCTCTTCTTCGTCTAAGCAGTCATTGCTGAAGAGGCCTAGTCTTTTTACATAGTAGACCGATTATGGTGCTGATGTTTGATCTGTTCAGCATTGTCAAGCAGATGGAGCGCATCAGGTTAAAGTTAGGGCAGAGTTGCCTGGATATTTAACACGTTGTGCCGTTTCCATCTGCGGTTTGCTTTCTTGATCGCACACAGTTTGATCTGTAATTTACATGTAGCGATGGGCATACCTATCATATCTACTGGCGGTAGAATATCAAGGGTTATGCCCTGTGGCCCCGTACCCAAACGAGGCTCCGCCATCTCGTTGAGAGACAGTAGGCATTAATGGGCTGTTTTCGAATTGAACGAGATTGCTTCCAGGGATTTGATTGCCGCTTGGCTGTCGCTGAAGATGCTAATATGCTTCGTGGATTTTACATTCATTTGCAGCCAGGACAAGGCTTCCTTGATTGCCATGATTTCAGCCTGGAAAACTCTACAATGATCGGGAAGGCGAAAGGATATCCTTAGATTAAGCATCTGGGAGAAAACACCTCCACCCACTCCAGATTCTGTTTTAGACCCATCCGTGTAGATGTGAATTGAGTTATTGGTTTCGATCGAATCCGACACCCACTCAAGGCGACTGGGAATGGTTGTCCTGAAGTTATGCTCAAAACTGAGTTGGGTTATGGTTATGGCGTGGTCGGTGTTTTTTGTAATGTTAAGGTGTTTCAGATTGGGTGTCCATTGTGAAGAGGCTCTCAGTGTCACAGCTGCACAAGCTGCGGTCTGTTTGCCGTAGATATCTAGGGGTAGATGCTATCCTAGATGTTGGATGTAGGATAGGGAGGCAGTTGTTCTAACAGCTCCGCTAATGCATATGCAAGATATTCTTTAAACTTTACCTAGTAGGTTGCGGTTGGAGGCTATTTCTAAAACCGTCCATCAGACTAAGACACCATACAGGAGTATGGGTCTAATGATAGACACGTAAAACCAGAAAGAGATATGTGGTTGCATACCCCATTTCTTTCCGATTGCCGTTTTACAAGAGTTAAGGCTACGGTGGCTTTCTTAACGCGTTCTTGGATGTTGGCTTTCCAGTTCAACTTCTTATCCAAAAATCAGATTTTTCAAACTTGAGACTGACGCCATTAAGTTTAGGAGGGTCAATGTGCGGGACTTTGTACAAGATGGGCCAAAAGATCACCCTATTGGAAGATGCTCTGTTTTGACATTTGTGGACTAGACAGATGTAGAATACAAGTGAACAAGCCATGGAGCGATACACTCTATTTTTTGCGTAACAATTCGTCTGTAGTGTTGGCACAGCGCGAATTCCGTCGCCGATTCCCCGGCCGTCCGACACCGACTGCGCAAACACTGCGCCGTTTGGCCACCAACCTTGAAGAGTATGGGACCACACGAGACGTTGCCAAGAGTGATCCGCGCCGGAGCGCCCGTTGTGCCGAGGATATCGCCGCTGTTGCCGAGGATGTCGATCTGTCGCCGGAAACATCGACCAGAAGCCGTGCCTCGAATTAGCCATCAGCCGGTCGTCCCTAAGGCGAATTTTGGTCAAAGACTTGCTTATGTTCCCGTACAATGTCCAGTCCGTGCATTAGCTGCTGCCTGTCGACGCGCGTAACCTATGCCCAAGCCATCCTCAATCTCGAGAACGAAGTGGACGATTTTTCGACCAAAATCATAATTAGCGATGAGGCTCATTTCCACCTCAGCGGGTACGTGAACAAGCAAAACTATCGCTTCCGGGGCATCGAAAATCCACGAGTAATGCACGAGGAGCCATAACACCCGCTCAAAGTTACTGCATGGTGCGCTGTTCACACTGGAGGTGTCATTGGGCCATTTTTTTCGATAACGTCGCTGGTCAAACGACAATAGTGGACGGTGCGCGCTATAGGGCCATGTTAACCGAGTTTTTTCCACCGCAATTGGACGAATTAGGACTGGAGGACATGTGGTTCCAACAGGACGGAGCACCGGCACACACTGCGCGAGCCACAACCGATATTCTGAAGGGCCAAACAAAATCGGATGACTTCTTTTGGCCCATCTTGTATTTCCTGCTGATAAGGACCAATTCGATTTTGTGAGGGTTCGCGCCGAGTCCACCTTTGGCGGCCCAATTAGAGAGTACAGAGAGGCCATTTTGTAATAGATCTCTAAGGTATTTCCCTGATACAGGTATTGCCACGTCATTCGAGTAGGCAATCACTTTGCATCCATCTCTTTCTAGATTTACTAGAAGCTTGTTGACCACTATATTCCAGAAAAGAGGAGACAGGACGCCCCTCTGTTGGGTACCACAGCTAACGGATCTGCGTGCGGATGAGAAGCCAAGTTAATAATTCTGCCTATGAGTCCTGATTTATTAGCGCTCCCAGCGAGTCATCAACATTTAAATCCGAGAGTGCTTTATAGTAATTGCTTCTGCTTTGACATTGTTGAAAGCTTCTTCTATATCAAGAAAGGCAACCATAGTATACTCCTTTACTCTTAGTGAGTTTTTAATGATGCGCACCAGTGAGTGAAGGGCTGTTTCAAACGACTTACCCTTGAAGTATGCATATTGGGAGTTGGAGAGTGACGTCGGTTCTATACTAGTACGGAGGTGTAGATCAAATAATCTTTCCAATGTTTTAAGCAGAAAAGAAGATAATCTGATCGCACGGAGATCCTTCGGATCTATGTGAGAGCTCTTGATTGGAAGGAATTTTATGGAGGACTTTTGCAATGTACGTGGGTTGAAGTCGAATCTTTTTTCTGCGTACGTCCACACTTGTAAATATAAACCTGCTGTTTTGGCACTAAGTGAAACACAGGTGGAGTGAATTCTGAGCTATCAGAATTAACCCTACCTGGATTATTATTCCTTTTTTACCTCGGTCTCGCCATATATATACGTAGTGATGTAGCCTACCAAATTCAACCTCAATACGGCCAATGTTCCGGAATTTAATTTTATATGGCTGAAATTCCATGTAGGTACGTAGGCAATGGTTGGGTGTTGTAGAACGAGGGTAGACTCTGATTGGCTTTTACTTGGCAATGCCCAGTGCTCGCAACTCTGACTACACATCAAATGTGCTTATTTTTTACCTCCAAGTGGAAACCATCGGGCACTGGTCTCATCCAACCGGATTTGACTTGCTAAACGATAAGTGCGAGTGTTGATAAGAAGACGTAAAACAGCAACACTACACCCTGGTCAGAATGGCGCGGAATGAATACCCGGTCTGCCATCCCAGGCGAACCAAGATAAGCTGCTTCGACATATTCGGACAACAGGTTATCTAGGAATTTCAAGGGTAAGTCAGGCAACTTGTACAGAGATAGTGGCGGATGAACCGAAAGGTCAACGGCAGCGCTCAATCCCTTAGTGAATACTGATGGCCCCGTGTCCTAGTGGTATTTAATAAATTGGGTTGGGGGGTTGTGCTTTGGGAGAAAACCATAGTTACGAAGCAGCCAATAGCCTCGAAAAGGAATGATTTTATTGGTGACGAAAAAAGGACAACGACCTTCGTATCTGCACCTGGAATGTAAGAACATAAAACAGGAGAGGTACAGGGGAACAATTAGCGGAAGCCTTAAGCTTCTACAAACCAGACATTACTGCCATCAAGGAAATACGATGGGATCATTGAACGGTCAACCAAATTGATCACATTGCGATAGACAAGAAACACGCATCCATTATTTTGGATGTCCGGACATTCCGGGGGCTAACATCGACTCGGACCACTACCTTGTTGCAGCCAAGGTAAGAATGCGGATATCCAACATGCCACGACAAACATGAAATAGTGTGACAACATTTAATGTCGAAATACTGCAATCGCAAGATACTTTAGCGCAAAGCCTATCCCTTAACCTCTAGATTCACACTATACCACCAGCATCGAATGTCGAAGAACAATGGCAACGATACCAACAGGCCATTATTTCAGCCACAACTGATGTTCTTGGTTTCTCGCGGCCATCAGCAAGAAACCCCTGGTTTGATGAGGAATGCCGACAGATGCTCGCAGCCAAGAACGAGGCCTACAAGGCTAAGCTGCAGGTGAAGACGGGAGCTGCCACTGAGCTCTATAGGCAAAGAAGAAGGGAAGAACACCGCCTTTTCAGAAAGAAGAAAAAAGAGCAAGAAAAGCGCGCGATCGAGGATATAGTGAGGTGCCACTCCAAGAACGATGTTCGCAAGTTTTACCAAAGTGTAAAACGTGAAAGTCAAGGATACAACGCTCGAACAGAATCCTGTCGATATGAACAAGGAAATATCGTAGTTGAGACACAGTCGATGCTGAGGATATGGAAGAACCACTTCTGCAGACTGTTAAACGGCGATGACGAACAACATTCCGCTGTCAGGCAGAACGATTGGCAACGACAGCGAAAACTGCCAACCACCCGACCTGAGTGAAGTGAGGATAGCAATATCTAAACTCAAGCTTAATAAGGCCGCCGGAAATGACGGCCTTCCCGCTGAGCTTTATAAAGCTGGCGGCAATGACTTGGTAAGTAACATCCACCAACTCATAATCCAAATCTGGTCAGAAGCAAGTATGCCTGAAGAATGGAACCTCAGCATCGTTTGCCCGATCCACAAAAAATTAGACCCTCTGAACTGCGCCAACTACAGAGGCTTAAGTCTCCTCAACATCGCCTACAAGATCCTATCTGTCATAATATGTGAACGACTGAAACCGTTTACCAACAACCTGATCGGCCCTCATCAAGTGTGGTTTAAGGCCAGTCCACAACCGATCAAATTTTCACACTTTGGCAGATCCTGGAAAACACCCAAGAAGTCCAAATCGATACCCACCGCCTATTTATCGATTTCAAAGCCGCATACGACAGCATTTATAGAGACGAACTGTACAGAGCCATGTCTAGTTTTGGTATACCGCCCAAACTCGTCCGTTTGTGTAGGATGAAGATGGGGAATTCTCGCTGCTCCATCAGGGTCGGAAACGACCTCACCGACACATTCGATACCAAAAGAGGATGAGCTGTCATGTGACCTCTTTAAATTGATTCTTGAGAGGATTGTGCAAAACTCCCGAGCCAACACCAGAGGCACAATTCTCCAAAAATCGGTGGAACTACTAGCATGCGCGGACGATATTGACATCATTGGTAGGACTCAACGTGATGTCATAGCCACGTTTGCTAGTATAAAGAAGGAAGCGGCGAAAATGGGTTTAGCAGTAAATGAGGGTTAGACTAAGTATATGCTGTCAACACGAAATGACACACAACATCATCGAATTGGACAGAACGTCACCATTGACAGATATAACTTTGAGGTAGCACGGGACTTGTCTACCTCGGCTCCGCTATCAACTCTGACCACAACAACTCGTCAGAAATCAAACGAAGAATTACTCTTGCCAACCGCTGTTTCTTCGGGCTAAGAAGGCAATTTAGTAGTAAAGCCCTCACTCGAACTACTAAGGAGATCCTTTATAACACCCTAATCATCCCAGTCCTACTCAACGGCGCTGAAGCATGGACCGTATCAAAAGCGGATAAAGAAATCCTTGGTCAATTCGAGAGGAAAATTCTTCGGTGCCGTTTGCTTTGACGGGCTATAGAGACTATACGAGCTGTGTAGCGACATACTCCTGGTCAAAAAAACTCCGCATTGGACGTTTAAGATGGCTAGGACATGTAGAACGAATGGACACCAATACTCTGGCTCGCAGAGTCTTCGATTCCCAGCTAGACGTCGGACGCAGGAAGACATCGCCTTAAGTGGCGCGCACAAGTAGAAACCGACCTCAACCAACTTGGAGTGCGCAACTGGAGGCAGTTAGCTAAGGACCGGCCTAATTGGAGAGGCATGTTGGTTGAGGCCCAGGTTCATCCCGGACTGTAGCGCCACTAAAGTAAGTAAGTAAGGCAATTAATCCACTAATGTTTCATTTATAGAACCCCAAATCTTGACAGCCAATCAACTTTTAATGAATTTGATGCGCATCTCGTCATTGCTGGCGATTTCCATGTACACAATTCTACGTGGCTTCAACATTCTGGACAGACCAACAGCCACAGGAAGGTATGTTGAGATCTTTGCTGAGGTAAACAACCTAACCCATGAGCCGACACGCATATCGTATATTAACAGTCAAGCCGCCATCACCCTGGACTTGCTTCTTACCTCTCACCCTGATAAATACACCATCAACGTATTATCGCCTCTAGGTTCGTCAGACCACTGTATAATATCAGCAAATTTCTTGTACTCACGGTACCACACGGTTAAAGAACAAATTCCCAAAAGGGCTGTATGGCAATACGAGAAAGCCAATTTGTAGGCTTCAAACAGTTTATTTTAACTGGTCACTATGTTTCCGCGATAGTGACATGGATGCTGCTAGTGATATGATATCAAACATCATTCTCCTTGGCATGAGATCTTTTATTCCCAACAGAATTAAGAGTATCAGACCAAAGGCAAAAGGGTGGTATGACTTGAGCTGCAAAGAAGCTATCAGGTTGAGAGAGAGAGAGAGAGACAAACTTTCAGTTATACAAGACCAACCCAACTGAGGAAAGCCAACAAAATTCAAGCAAGCCATTAAGGACTGTAATTTCCATTTAAAACCTGTCAAATTCCTCTATGGCCAAAATTTGAGGCAAACAATTCTACAATGTCCCAGAGGTAGTAACAACTTTTGGTCATTTCTCAAAAATCAGTTCCGACGCTCATTCACAATGACATTCCAGCTGTCAGCTCTTTAGACAAAGCCAATCTGCCTGCTGCGCATTTCGCAGCCAGTTCTACGTTGCCAGATTGTACCCTGTCTCCTCCTGTACTTAGAGCGTAACTCATTCTATGGGACAGATTTACTTTCGTACTCGTACAGTTGCAAGAGTTTTATCTGATCTTGACATTCACAAATCCGCTGGTCCAGATGGTATATCCCCCATTATCCTGAAAAGGCATTCTTCTGCGCTAGCAAAACCACTGCGTAAGCTTTCCATGTTACGCATCAGGAATCTCTCCGAGTAGATGGAAAACTGAATTTGTCCAGCCTGTACCAAAAAAAAGGCGAATCATCATTTTTCTCCAAATACCGACCAATTGCACTTCTTTCCAATGTCATGGAAACGCTAATGAATCGTCAGCTTATAAAATATCTCGAAACACGAAAACCTTTCAATGACCGGCAGTATGGTTTTCGCAGCAACAGGTCTACTGGTGATTTGATGACATTTCTCACCGAAGAGTGGAACCGAAGTGGAACCACCATGGTGGCGAAAGCAAGATTGTTGCAGTTGATATTTCAAAGCCACTTGACAGGGTTAGGCATCAAGCCCTTTTATCAAAAATGCGTGCATTTTGGAATTGATGAAAAACTTATTCCATGGATTCGAAATTATCTTTCGAAACGTTCAATTCAAGTTGTTTTGGACGGCTTCAAGTCTACAACTCACCAAATAAATGCTGGTGTCCCTTAAGGCTTAGTTTTGTCTCCAACTCTCTTTCTCATTTTTATAAATGATCTCCTGTCTGCAACTTCTAATCCAATTCATTCCTTCGCTGATGACAGTACCCTCAGCTTCTCATATTCGTCACGTCTCTAATCTTCGAACGTGGACTCAAAACGTCAAAATATGTTAAGCTCATTGAATTCCGACCTTGACAGCATTACCAAATGGGGTAAATCCAACAAAGTGGAATTCAATGCTTCCAAACCACAATGCTGTCTTCTGTCATTAAAGCGAAACGTCGAAGAAACCCAAAAGCTTTCCATGCTAGGTATGTGTGTTAGTAACGACTTACGTTGGGAGGACCACATGTTCGAAGTCGCTAAAAACGCAGCGAATTGTCTAGGTTTCCTTAATCGATGTAAGAAATAGTTTCCCCCCTCTGATCTGGCCACAATATAAGCGTTTATACGCCCTAAACTTCAATTCAACGCCCACTTCTGGGCGCCAACATACAAGATTAAGTCGATAAGTCAACAAAAATGCAAGGTGCGTTCTGAAAACAAAAACTACCGAGCAAAAGTTTTCAAAAACTGTTTTCTTAACAAAAACTGTTACTAGTTGCTTGGACAGTTGGAATGCCATGAAAAAACCAAAACTTATGACTGCACTTACAAAAGTGGAGCAGCATTTGCAATTGCAGGTGTGGATAATAAAGATGAGTGAAGGTGGCGGTCAAGATTGCTTCCCCCAATTGTATAAATATGCGGCATCTAATGAACTGGTTGTCGCACAAGACCTTATGGCCCTTTTCACGGAACACATTTCGAAACTCATCGAATGGTTTTCAAAATATTTTGCAGATGATGATGGCGAAAAGTTTGCGTGGATCCAAGATCCATTTCATGCACATGTTCTACCAGAATTCACAATCACAAGAGGAGGAGAGCCTCATTGAGCTCTCTTGTGACAGCAGTCTTCAAACTAGATTCACCAGTTCCAGGTTGGTTATGGATTTTGGTTTTTTCTTTATAAGCGTACCTCTTACATTACTGCATTCCTACTGAGCCGCCCGTTTTTTTTTACCCCATTTGGATCAGTAGGTAATATTGAACCATAAAATCGAGTTCTGGACTTATGTGATGTGAATTGAGTTATTGGTTTCGATCAATTCCGACACCCACTCAAGGCGACTGGGAATGGTTGTCCTGAAGTTATGCTCAAAACTGAGTTGGGTTACGGCGTGGTCGGTGTTTTTTGTAATGTTAAGGTGTTTCAGAATCTTTGTGTGTTCCATTGCGATTTAAAGTAAGACCTTCTCATTTCCAACGTGAACAGTGGAAATTTTCAAACAAAACGTGTTATTGCATACGGCAATTGCAGTTTCAATAGCATAATACTTACTGCAAACGAACAATGTCATTCATTGGGAGACCAAACGACACATCAACCGCTTCAATTGTTCCCAACACTCCACTTGCAATCTGTTTGCGCACATACTGATAGGCTGGGAAGAAACGTGACCACACTGCCTCCATCAGGAATAGCTTCTTGCGTTCAGCATATGTAATAAGTTTTTTGGCCTGTTTTTCATTGATGCAAAGCGGTTTCTCCACCAGGATATGTTTAGAATGCTCTAGCATCATCATACCGATTTCAAAGTGCTGCGGATTCAATGCACCGATATAGATTACGTCTGAAAAGAAACACAAACAAGCGACATAAGCAATCGGTTGACATTTTGCCCTGTTATGGAACTCACCAACATCAGGTGATTCTGCCAACTCTTTGTAGCTGCCAAATGCATTTGGTATTTCATGGAGTTTAGCAAACTCCTCTGCGCGTCCCTTGTCACGAGCTGCTATCGCTACCACGGTATGTTCATCATCAGGCAAAGTGCTGATTCCGGTGACGAAATCATGGCTTATTTTGCCCGCCGATACAATGCCCCAACGTAGTGCCATTTCAAATCAGATACCTGCGATAGAATGAAAAGGTTTTGATTAGGTACGAGAACTTATTCGTCGGCGATTTCATGTGGGGACGGTATTATCAGTCGTGGAAGTCATGCCATTATGGTATTCCACCCATAATGGCATGACTTCCACAGCATTCAAACGACCGCCTCTGCTTAGCTGGCAATGCTTCAAACGGTCGGTCCAATATGTCCAGCGTTATTTAGGGAATAGCATCTCGAATGTTGGTCTCGAGCGAATTGAAAGTGGTTGGCTTGTTAGCGTAAACTAAGGAATTGACGTAGCCCCAGAGAAAATAATGAAGTGGTGTCAAGTCGCATAATGGCAGCGGCCATTTGGTGAATGTCCCCCGTGAGATGACCCCGTAGTTAAATTTCTCCTTAACAACTTCGAGCGTTGCGTCGCTTTTATGGGTATGTAGCGCCGTCTTGTTTGAACCACAGCTCGAATATATCGATGTTGTCATCTGACCACGGAAAGTCTGTATATATAATCATTGACGGTAAAGGTGTCTCCTTACTCCATTCATAAGAAATAAGAGCCGATGATGCCGCCATGCAATAAACCTTACAAAACATTCAGTATTTCTGAATGAATTGATACTTTGTCGAACACTTGTGGATTGTGTTCGCTCCAATAACGACAATTCTGCTTGTTGACATAGCCGCTGAGCCAGAAATGAGCCTCGTCCGAGATTATTTTTTGTCTAAAATCCGGATTTCCTGTCAATACAAGCGAACTCACCGCGGACGTTGTTTTACATTCATCAATCGACACAATTTTATACGGATTTAGGCCCAAAACGCAATATAAGCCAGGCTGACTATGGCGATGACCAATTCGTCTGACCGACAAAAAAAAAACACCCAGACCTTCTGCTCGGCAGTTCATCGCAATAACCATCGCGCCACTGAGCCTGTCTGTTCGACACCGAATCGAAATCTTTGGGATTTCTTCGATACTGACCGTTATATTTTCCTTATTAAGTCTGGTTGGTGGACACGGTCCAAAAGAATTTACGCACTCAAACCTTTCTATGGTGCGACGAATTGCGTAGAAGTCACGATGACGACCGAATTAAAGACAAAATTCCGGTTGTGTATTTACAAATGCGCAGTCATTTCGATAATTTATTTTTAATAATTACCCCACGTTCGGAAATTGCATGTGAAATGGCAACCCTTACTGAATATTTTGAACTTTCAGTGAAGATTTGTCTGGGGCAGTTTGCATATACCCTAGCAATATAATTTTTAGTTTTACCAAGTTATATGCAAATATGAAATTTATATTCCAATAGTTTAAATAATATTTACCAGATTTTATCGATAAAATTTATTCTATTCGTCAAACGAAAATGTATATCCACCGTCTTGTAAACTTTTTTTTTTATTTTGGACGTTTCAAATTTGACAGCCAATCGTTTACATTCGTAGGGTAAATATGCGAAAATTGGAAGTGTTGCGGATTTTAGATTGCAACTGAAAAATAAGGTATGGTGATGTGGAACGCAAAATCTTACTGAATGGTAAGTTACATTATATAATTATTAGGGGTATCAGGAAATCTTTTTTCAACAATATCGGAATTTTCTCACAGGAATTGGGTGCGTAAACTCAATTCAATTTCAATTCAATTCAATTTGTTTATTTAGCAGAACTCTGCTATTGAAATTCGGTTTTTTTTACAATTTTAAACTTAAAAGTAGTATATACATTTTGTTTGTTTTAACTCAACTAGTTTGTATGAGGATATTTACATTTTATGATTTCATTTAAATATCTTTTGAATGTTTTTAAATTTGTTTCATTTTTTGCTCTATCCGGGAGTGTGTTAAATTACCTACAGCCTTTATACAAAATACTATTTTGGGTATCATTTCCAATGTAGTTAGGTAGTCTATTATATGGCTGGGATTCCCCCACATATCTCAAATATTTACTTAAGTAGTTAGGTAGAAGATTATACTTAATTTTGAAAACAAAACATAGTACATTAACAAAAATTCTTTGCTTTACGCTTAACCATTGAAGCATATTTAGCATTGATCTTATTGGTGTAAGACGATTACTTTTAAGTATAATGCGCATAGATTTATTTTGTAGACGTTGCAGTTTCGACAAAACAGTATCAGAACAAAGGTACAAAATTGACGAACAGTACTCGAAATGAGGTTTTATCATAACATTATAGACATTAATAGCACATATTACAGATAACTTGTTTCTTATTCTGTTAAAAAATCCATTTTTTTTTGCAATTTTTTTGACTAAATAATCAATATGGATACTAAATTTTAGTTTGTCGTCTATAACTATGCCTAGATACTTAATTACATTCACTTGCTCCATTTTTTCGTTGTCGATCTCCAGGTTGAGGTTGACGCTATGTTTAAGGGACATACATTTCGATTTTGCTACGTTCAGTTTTAGTTTGTTCGCTTTCAGCCAATCATTAACACTGTTGAGGTCTTCTTGTAATAATTTAACACACTCGTCTGCGTTCTTTCCAGATATAAAAATGAGTGCATCGTCGGCAAAAAGCACAATTTGGGAATTTTTAAGAACTTCTTTAATGTCATTTATATAAATTATAAATAACAGCGCGCCTAGTATCGATCCCTGAGGAACTCCGTATCTTGTTTCAATGCTATTGGACTTTATGCCATTCACTGTGGTTTTTTGTGTTCTATTCGATTGATATGATGCAAACCATTCTTCTTCCTTCCCTCTTACACCATAACCGCGGAGTTTTTTTTACAAGTATTCTTCGGTCGATTGTCTCAAAGGCTCTTTTAAAATCAAGAAATACAGCCAACACAAACTTTTTTTCTGCTATCTCCTCTTTCCAGCTTACTAATACATTATTTAGCGCTGACTCGCAGGAATGTTTTTTTCGGAATCCTGATTGGTTCTCAATAAATAATTTGTTTACTTCAAAGTAATCTTCGAGTTGTGAGTGAACTATTTATTTTTTCGATCGGAGTGACAATTGATTCTTTCCTGCGCTAAGCTGAAAAAGAAATCGTGATCGAGAACGGAAAGAGAACAATAGGAACAAAATTCTATCAACAAATAAGTTACTAAAATGCGATTGAATTCAGTGGGTTACTGCATTATTAAGTGGTGTAGCTTTAGGGTCGTTCATGAAACTTTTTCGTAAAATTACAGTCTTTTGCACGTAATAAAATTACGACGTTGTATGAACACCCTCATTATTTATTAGAAAAGTAAAAGAAAAAAACTTTTAATGAACTTATAATATCGGGTATTTTAATTGATAAGACTTTGATGACAGGTCGAAAAAAAAAATCAGCTGTTTCACTCTTATCTGATGGTGTTTTCCATTGGTAAAAATATCAATCTTTTTTATGATCTAGATCAGTCAAAAGAATTATTTTGACAGTTGTTGTGTTCCATTATCGATTTCAAAGCCGCATACGACAGCATTTATAGAGACGAACAGAGCCATGTCTAGTTTTGGTATACCGCCCAAACTCGTCCGTTTGTGTAGGATGACGATGGAGAATTCTCGCTGAACCATCAGGGTCGGAAACGACCTCACCGACACATTCAATTCCAAAAAAGGATTTAGGCAAGGCGATGCGCTGTCATGTGACTTTTTCAATTTGATTCTTGAGAGGCACAATTCTCCAAAAATCGGTGCAACTACCAGCATACGCCGACGATATTGACATCATTGGTAGGACTCAACGTGATGTCATAGCCACGTTTGCTAGTATAGAGAAGGGAGCGGCAAAAATGGGTTTAGCAGTAAATGAGGGTAAGACTAAGTATATGCTGTCAACACGAAAGGACACACAACATCGACGAATTGGACAGAACGTCACCATTGACAGATATAACTTTGAGGTAGTACGGGACTTTGTCTACCTCGGCTCCGCTATCAACTCTGACAACAACATCTAGTCAGAAATCAAACAGAGAATTACTCTTGCCAATCGCTGTTTCTTCGGGCTAAGAAGGCAATTTAGTGGTAAAGCCCTCACTCGAACTACTAAGGAGATCCTATATAAGACCCTGATCATCCCAGTTCTGCTTTATGGCGCCGAAGCATGGACCGTATCAAAAGCGGTTGTAGAAATCCTTGGTCGATTCGAGCGAAAAAATCTTCGGAAAATCTTCGGTCCCGTTTGCGTTGACGGGCTATGGAGACGAAGATTCAACCACGAACTACACGAGCTGTACAGCGACATGCCCCTGGTCAAAAAACTCCGCATTGGACGTTTAAGATGGCTAGGACATGTAGAAAGAATGGACACCAATACTCCGGCTCGCAGAGTCTTCGATTCCCAGCCAGACGTCGGACGCAGTAGAGGAAGACCTCGCCTTAAGTGGCGCGCACAAGTAGAAACTGACCTCAACCAACTTGGAGTGCGCAACTGGAGGCAGTTAGCTAAGGACCGGGCTAATTGGAGAGGCATGTTGGTTGAGGCCCAGGTTCATTCCGGACTGTAGCGCCACTTAAGTAAGTAAGTAAGTAAGGTCTACTAGTCAATGGACATAAGGTAATTGTACCAAAATCTGAAATAAATAAAATCGTTCGTTCGCAGACACGAAAGCGTGGCGAGTGTAGCGCTTTAGATCGGTGAACGGAATGTTTCGTTTACAAAGATGATAGCATCCATGCTATATGGAAAGAAATTTGTTGTAACAGATAGAGAATACACGACAGCTGAAGTTTTTAATGTCCATAATGGTCTACTTCAAGGCACAGTAACTGCTCCACAGCTCTTCAATATCTACATTTCTGATATACTTAGGGAACTCGATAATTCATTGGCATTTGCCGACGACGCTACACTGTATGCAAGCGGCTCAAAAATTGAAGACATTCAAATTCAACTTCAAAGCAAGTTTGATAGGTTTCAAGCTTTCTGCTCCGAATGGAAGCTTAAAATAAACTATATGAAATGTGAAACCATACTGTTCCGCACCCCAATAAGACGCGGTAATTCAGATTTGAGACGCAACTGGAGAAATCTCAAAATAACGAGTTCAAATGGTCTTCGGATCGAGTCGAGGACCGTGGTAAAATATTTAGGTGTTCATTTGGACAAGTTTCTGTATTACAATGAGCACATAAATATTCAATTAGACAAGGCAAGAGCGGCATTCATGTCGCTAAAAAGCCTGTTTTATTCCAACTATCTTAGATCCGATGTGAAGATCATTTGTTACCAAGCATTCGTTCGTCCAATTCTGACTTATGCGAGTCCAGTGTGGTGGAACATTAACCCATCGTATATGGAAAAACTTCGAGTGTTCGAGCGCAAATGTCTTAGAGCCTGCACACAGATGTATAGGAGTGCACATTCCGATTATAGGCATTATGTCTCAAACAAAAGACTTCTGGATGCTTCCGGTGTGTCCAGAATTGACAATGCCATTCTAGATCTTGTAAGGAATCACTTTGTTCGTTCGGCAAGTGTTAGCGAAAACGAATTAATCTCTGGATTATTCTATCCGAATCCTGGGTATTTCAGAAATGCCTTGGAAAGTGGATACATTCCGCCAGAAACATTTCTGTTTCTGGATGCATATGGCTACCTATCGGATTCAACGAACGTTCCAATAATATACCATGCTGCAAGGAGAGCAACAGATAAAAGGATCCTTTATGAGCCTTTTGAGTCGGGGGACGGGAATACTGATCAAATTAGATACTGCATTAGCATACCTGAAAGCGACAAAAGTAACACTAACAGGTTAAATAGAGACCGATACTGGTGGCTAGACTGGGCTGAAGCCGATACTTAGGTTAAGTAAAACTAGGCCCTGACATGTGATCTCTGATCTAACGATGACTTGTTAGTCGATGGAATAGAGATCACATGACAGGGCCTAGATAGATTTAGATAGGTTTAGATAGGTTAAGTTAGTCTTGTAGGTTTTAGTTTTATATAAAAAAAAAAGTTGCGAATGTCTTCTAATAGGTTTTGATTCACATTTTCCTATTTTCAAAAAAAATATATATAGTACATAACAATAATAAATAAATTCACAAAAAATATAAAATTTGAATTAAACAAAAAATTATATATCATGTAATGCGAACCATAATGGTCTTTTACTTTTGCAAAAGTTAAAAAAATGTCTAGTCTTTAAGTTTATTTGGGCTATTAATTAATATTAACGAAATTGTGAATAAATAAACGTTTAAAAAAAAAAAAAAAAAAAAACGGAATGTTTCGTGTTTGCACAACAGAGATTTGCAGCAAGATGCAACCAATTAAATTTCACCACTTCGCTGGAATCTTTTAATGTTATGTTATTGAGATATTTATGAAACCACGAAGTAAAACACGATTTTAACACTGCAATTTGATATTTTGTAAATAACACACGATATAATAACACGAAAATAAACGAAAATTAAAACGAACTTGAAAATAAACAAACAATATTGTCAGCCACCGCACTCGCCATCGCCACTCGCCACCTAAATACATGGCGAGATTATGACAACTGAGAAATGTAGAATGAATGAACAAATTTCCCTTTCGAAGTTACGTGGAAATTTTTTCGTAATTAGAAATTTCCCAGTGACTTGATGACAGATAATCCACACACACATTCTTATTTTCCTTGTGTACATATACACAACCCGCACTCGCACTCGCTATCGCTGTGGTAAGGAATCGCTACCCTGAGCTAAACCACAGCTGTACTAAGTACTCCATAAATCTAGTACTAAATTCAAAATAAAACATTTGGCAACGCCATTCAATATTGACATTTGCCAGTAAGGGAATTTGGGTTAATCAAACGGATATTTGTGTTCTTATCAGTCGAGTGTTGTGTGGCATTTTACCCTCAAAAAAAGAGAAAAAAACATTAAAAACAAACTAAATATTCACAGGGGACGGTGTTTTGAATACACCAAACGATGCAGAAGCAGGAAAACCTTGCTGCGAAATTCTGCGGCTTGCTAAATGCCCAGGGCATCAAAGGTAACAGACAAATTCCAGCACTCCGAACGCTTATCGAAGGAAGGGGTTGATTTTCTTTTTGTTTTTCTCAGAAATCGCAAATGAATGGCGAATCCTTGGCCAGGAACAGGATGGATCTCTTCTCACCTCCTGGATATTCACAACAGAGAGTGGAGAAAAGTACACTTGCATTGGGCAGTACATTTTGCCAACGAAATCCTTCCGCATTCTGTATCGATTTTCCAAACAGGAGAACGTCATTCAAGCATCTGTGAACAGTGCAGTGTCTTTGCTGGTCTATGTGGTAAAGGATGAAGAGAAGGGTGGTACGGACGAGGACCCGATTAGCACATATCATTATGCTCCGTATATTGTGGAGATAAAGGAGACTCCCAGCCAGGAAGGAGTGTTGATAACAAAGGAGAGCTCTGTGAAGCAGATTATGGCACAATTTCTGTGGAAGAAAGATCCCAAATTTGACAAGGTGTATGTGGATAAATTTCTCATCTTGACCCACGAAGAATGTAAGTAGATTCCGAATCTTGTTCCCGCGCTGAAGCTGATTGGTTGTCCTTTTCAGCTGTAATGCTGTACACATCCATAATTAATGCAGAGAAGGATCAGTTTGGTGATACACCAACGTCTATAGATTTCTCTAAAGAAGATTCCTGGTTTTTGGAGGCTGGCCAAACAACAGCAGAAATGTTGGCCAAGAATTTTATTTGGGCTCAGTGGGACTGTGACAATCAGGCGCTGTACTACATCCACATGAAACCGAAAACAAAGAGTTCCAGTTCAATTGACAAATTGGGTGAGGACAAGACCATAATGACTCCGACGTTGTCAGCGTTTCAGTTTAATGACAAACTGCGCACAGAAACTGTGGTAAGTAGAGACATACTCCCATGCATTGCAAGATTTCACTTAGCCCGTTTCTTCCAGTTGAACATTCCTCTGAATCTCCCGAAAATCCCACACAGTACCAGTGCATCGAATTCCTATGAAGACGACACCGTCCCCTTACGCATTCACGACACATCACTGAACCTGATTATCCTCGCCGATGAATCGGGAATGCTCTTCGTCTGCCACTACTATTTGTATCAGAACATCAAACCACCCGCAGATGACTCGAGTCCAGCCAATTCGGATGTACACTTTGCATATTCGGTGACACTTCTCCACCACGGTTGTGTGGTGCACTGTGTCATGCCGGGGATACCATGGGAGAAAGCAAAATTGCTGAAACCCACATTTGCCCTTCAGGGTGGCCACCATATGCTTGTGTTCCAGCCGGATTTGTTTGTGCACCTCCTCGATGTTGGTCTCTCACATGAACCTTGTTGTCATATCGTATGCCCGGCATACAATAAAACTCCGCTCACTCATCTGGTTCCTTGTAAAAAGTGGGACAAGTTGGCATATGACTCGGCGACTTTGGACATCTTCTCGTTGAGCATTCCAAAGGCTCATCTAATTGAAGCATTTCGCAACGACTCTTCGGTGGATAATCGCTTGAGCATGATTCACTATTTCCTTGTGCACTCCAACGACATGGACGTCCTGTCCGAGTTGCTTAGTATTATCATGGAACAACCACTTTCTCTGGACACAGTGGCTCTGTTGAAAGAAGCCCTTGTCGCCGGAAGTTACTCATCAGCTAAACGAGGGCTACCCAGTGAGGCGCTGTTGCTTACCCGTCTGCTTCCACTCACAACTTCGGTCATTACAAAGCCAATGCAGGCGAAAGTCGCAGATCTCAGTGTTGGACTGTCGCATGAAAATCTCTGGAACACCACTATGATGCTGTTGTCGCCGCAGCAACGTCTCTCCCCGTATGGAGTGGATATTTGGTCGAAACTTTGGGAGAACTTGAATGAGAACAACAAGGAGAAGAATCGCTTTACTGCCGAGCAGGTTAGCGAGAAGTTGATGTTCTCCCTGGCATGCTACCAACCGGAAGCTTTGTCTCGATGCACAACACCTTTGTCGCCTGGTGGTCCACTGAATGGACCGAATGCTGGTGATTTTGCCACTGCAGCCAGGCGCATGCAGAACGAACCGTTGCCATTTGTAGAGCTGGAAACGTGTACCGCTACCAAGCAGGAGCATGTAATTTCCGTGGTAAGTTGGTGTATAGATTCGATTCGAATTGGAGACTTAAGATAATTTTTACATTCGATTACCGTTAGAATCTTCGTGAACTGAGTGTGCATTTGGTGAAGAATTCTACGAACAAGAACACGGGATTCCGCTGGTTAAAGGAGACATTCTTCGAGCGATCACAGACGCCGGCACATGTTCATGCAGTGGCTTCGCAGTATGTTGCGGCCCAATTGGAGTTGTCAAGAGCACTGTGCGCCTTGGTATGCCGAGCAGCTGGAATTGATGCACGCATCGAGCCTATAAGGGGGTTTCCATTGATGTAAGTACATTCCAAACAAATGTGGCAAATCTATGAGGTATTCGCATCGGCGATCGCTTGATACTTGAACCGTAGGTAAGGGTTCTGAAACTGGGGACTGGAATTCGAAAATTCTCCTGGCAAAGGTATCAGTGTTCATATGCTCAATGTGACCGAACCAATGTTGGCGACGGTTTTAGTTTTTTATCTCTGCACCACATCTAGGTAAAGCCCGCAGTTATACGTGCCGATGAGTTTAGCAGGGATATGCCTCCATAGATGATCGCATATCTTGTGACGGGAGTTGATATTCCACCCATTGGGCAAGCTTTCGTCCATCCAGGCTTTGTTAATGGGTTTGGACATGCACATGCACAAACATCTATGTATTTGAAGAGTTCCCCTGGTGATACATCAGAACCTGTGCATTGTTGTTCTGCAGCTTTTTGATGGCTGCTCTGACATTTTCAATACTAAGAGGGAGGGTGATCAAATTTAGTCGGAAGCCACATACGTTGTGCTTATCAACTAACCCACCTAAGATGTTGTCCTAGCCGCAAATGTCCGTACCCCGACCAGGCACCACTTTGAGTCCCGTCAGTAGGCAAGTGAGCAGATATGAGGAAGAAATTGGCCATATGAGGGAGGTACAGGCCATCAAGTCAAGCGGCCTCAAGTCAATCTCATTATATGCACCCGCTGTTGGCAGCTGCAATGCCTATTTTCCTGTTTTTCATTCCTGGATAGGATCCATCGAATTTTCTGAACCCCGGGAACATCTGCTATTTACTGGGCCAGTACAGGTTCAAGTTTTTGAGAGTTGCACACGGAGTCTCTTAGAGGATATCCGCAGGTAACGGCAAACCCAGTTGTATTATCCACCCCAAGGCCGCGGAGCACTACTTATGCAGCCATGTCGTTAGCCTCTTGCTTCCTCCGCCATCATATTTGTTTAAGAAGCCAGGGAGTTCGAGTAGTCATTGAAAATAGAGATGGTGCCCAAGCACAGCGCTTAATCTTGTAGAGGATACTGGTGGCCCGTGTCCTAGGAGTATCAAGCAACCAAGAGCCTCGTAATGGACTGATTTTATTGTTGACAACCATGCTAAAGAAAAGACGGACAAGGACGTTCGTATCTGCATCTGGAATGTGAGAACATTAAACAGGAGTGATGCTGGCGAACAGCAAGCGAAAGCCCTAAGCTGCTACAAAGCACACATTATTGCCATCCAGGAAATACGATGGGATGGACCGGGCCAGAGGATGAGAAACTGTGACATATACTACGGACCGTGGTATAGTGAGCACAAACAGCAACTATTCGGATGGGGATTTGTTATAAGTGCCAGAATTAGGCAAGAAGTCGTATGCTTTCAAGGCGAACACACAACGAAAGACTGCTTCTACGAGTACTTTTGCAAAACTTATGAGTGGCTACCGAATTACGATGTTAAAATCGTGCTGGGTGATTTAAACGAGAAGGTAAGAAGAGAAGATATCTTTAGCCAAGTCCTTCAAGGGCACTCCAGGAAAGATGTTCGTAAGTTTTACCAAAGTTTAAAACGTCAAAGCCAGGGATACAAGGCGCGAACAGAATCCTGTCTTCACCCTTCGGCAAGGAAAGATCGTAGATGAGACGCAGTCGATGCTGAGGATATGGAAGAAACTGTTAAACGGCGATGACGAACAAACTCCTGCTGTCAGGCAGAATGAAAAATTCAATATTGGCAACGATTACGAAAACTAGCAGCCACCTGACCGATATGGTAGATAACATATTCTTAAGCCTGATTAGGCTAACGACCTTCCTGCCGAGATAGATAAAGTTGTGACATACACCAATCCATTAGCAAAATTTGATCGAGTGATGGTATGTCGAAGAATGAAACATCAGCATCGTTTTCCCGATCCACAAAAAGGAGACCCTGTGGTCTGCGACAATTACACAGACATAAGTCTTCACCACATCGCCTACAAGATCATATTTGCGTAATATGTGAATTCCTGAAACGGTTCGGACAACCTGATCGGCCCTTATCAGTGTGGTTTTAGGCCAGGAAATCCACAACTGATCGAATCTTCTAACTTCGGCAGATCCTGGAAAAAATCCAAGAAGTCCAAATCGATATCCACCACCTATTCATCGATTTCAAAGCTGCATACGGCAGCATTTATGCAGACGAACTATACAGAGCCATGTCTAGTTTTTTGTAACGAAATATTTGTTATTGCGAACTTAATATTCAAATAGTCCCGCGGTAACAAAGATAGATAAACCTCCCACCGTCTGTCACCCATATGACCTCTTAACCACAGGCATCGCAAGAGGCCAGTCCGGGCAAAGTGGGAGGGCGTTCGACCAATTTGCAGCGGTAGGCATGCTAGTGGAGCTCCGTCCTCAGCTCGTCGGAATGGGGGGGGATCTTGCTACCTATTAGCGAACTGTGTTACCATGCTTCCATGCCTTCTCTCAGGTGGTAATCGAGATTCAGAAAAAAAAGGAAACCCGAAATTTCATCCCTAACACGTATCTGACTATGAAGAAGTGTTTCATTAGAGAAGACGTGTTTTTTTTTCGCTCCGAGTGTAAACTTAAAATCAGTATATACTTCCATATCATTTGCTTTTTTATTTTTCTCTTTTAATAAAATCTATGTTGAAGGCTTTATTGAAGCAAAATAAGATCGAATTTAAAGGAGAACAGCTGTAAGGATGCCGGACGTTATAGTGAAAAGTTCAGACTAGAACTAGACACTAACCACGATAGTCGAGACAAAGAATGCACAGTTTATAAAAAACTGTTGCAAGCTGAAAAAAATAGGTTTGAAATATAGCAAAGACAAAAAATCAGGGGTGTCTACTGCAACATTCAAGGACTTACGGGAAATTTAAATGAGGCTGAAGATTGTTTTGTAAATACAAAATATGACTTTATTATTATGTCTGAAACGCACATCACAGAAGACTTCGAAGACAACGAGATTGAAATAGAAGGTTATCAAATAGCACGATGCAACAGCGAATCACGACATACAGGCGGTTTATGTATATACGTAAAAGAATATTTTGAAGTAGAAATTATCACCCAAGAAAAAGTCGTCCCTGAACATATTTACTGGTTAGTCATAAAAATAACAGAAAATAACCAATCCATGTACCTAGCATCAGTCTACCGTTCACCTAGCTCATCCTGTAGAATATTTTGTGATAAGTTTAAAGTCTGGATAGAAGATCTTGTGGATCTCAACCGGCAGTTTATAATAGCAGGAGATTTTAATATAGACTGGATGGATACATCAAATATTTATACAAAAGAGATTAAAAAGACAGTAGAAATTGTAAATATGTGTCAACAAATTGTGAAAGAACCGACCAGAATCACAAACACAACAAGTACATTAATTGATTATGTTATTACCGATCATAACCCGGCCAAAGCCAAAACCGACGCAGAGCTCAAAATTGGAGATCATGAAACTCTATACATAGAATATGAATTTAAACAAAAAATGAAAAAAACTTATAACGAAAATAAAATCAAAGTTCTGCAATATGACAAAACGTCATTTATAACGCAACTTAGAAGAAGCGAAATGGTTTTTAGCAACTGCGATCTCCAAGAGGGTAGTAAAATACTAAGTGACGAGTTGATCAAAGTCACAAACAGCATGATAGTTTCCAAAGATATTTCTAAAAGCAATAATGGATGGTTTAATAACAATCTAATGCGGTTAAAACGCGACAAAATTCGGAGCTACCAAGAGTTTGTGCAGAACAACAACAATGAAACCTGGAACAGATACCGAGAGTACAGGAACATATACAAAGCTGAAATAGTTAAATCTAAAAATTCAAATATCAAACAAAAGATTGCGAATGCAAATGACCAGAAAACAATGTGGAGAGTCATTAAGTCTCATGTCCTGAATGAAAAAAGACAGAATATAAAACATGTCTACTTTAACTATGTAAAAATGACAAAGAATGAAGAGATAGCTGAAAAATTTAATGAATATTTTGTCAGGAGTGTTTCTGAAATAAACGAGTCCATACCCAATGCCCAGTTCATACAACGAAATAATTTTACCAATGCACAGTTTAAATTCAAGCACGTTGTAATAACCGAAATAAAACGGATTTTAAAGTCCCTGAATAATAAAAGAGACTTTAATTTTTTAAATGCGAAAATGCTGATGGATGCAATTAGCACAATTGGTCCAATGTTCGTGAAAGTCATCAACCACTCAATGCTGACAGGACGATTTCCTGATACATGGAAAGAATCAATTGTCACTCCGATCGAAAAAATAAAAGGAACCGACAAATGTGAGAACTTTCGACCAATCAACGCTCTTCCTGTGTATGAAAAAGTTGTTGAAAAAATAGTTCACTCACAACTCGAAGATTACTTTGAAGTAAACAAATTATTTATTGAGAACCAATCAGGATTCCGAAAAAAACATTCCTGCGAGTCAGCGCTAAATAATGTATTAATAAGCTGGAAAGAGGAGATAGCAGAAAAAAAGTCTGTGTTGGCTGTATTTCTTGATTTTAAAAGAGCCTTTGAGACAATCGACCGAAGAATACTTGTAAAAAAACTCCGCGGTTATGGTGTAAGAGGGAAGGAAGAAGAATGGTTTGCATCATATCTATCGAATAGAACACAAAAAACCACAGTGAATGGCATAAAGTCCAATAGCATTGAAACAAGATACGGAGTTCCTCAGGGATCGATACTAGGCGCGCTGTTATTTATAATTTATATAAATGACATTAAAGAAGTTCTTAAAAATTCCCAAATTGTGCTTTTTGCCGACGATGCACTCATTTTTATATCTGGAAAGAACGCAGACGAGTGTGTTAAATTATTACAAGAAGACCTCAACAGTGTTAATGATTGGCTGAAAGCGAACAAACTAAAACTGAACGTAGCAAAATCGAAATGTATGTCCCTTAAACATAGCGTCAACCTCAACCTGGAGATCGACAACGAAAAAATGGAGCAAGTGAATGTAATTAAGTATCTAGGCATAGTTATAGACGACAAACTAAAATTTAGTATCCATATTGATTATTTAGTCAAAAAAATTGCAAAAAAAAATGGATTTTTTAACAGAATAAGAAACAAGTTATCTGTAATATGTGCTATTAATGTCTATAATGTTATGATAAAACCTCATTTCGAGTACTGTTCGTCAATTTTGTACCTTTGTTCTGATACTGTTTTGTCGAAACTGCAACGTCTACAAAATAAATCTATGCGCATTATACTTAAAAGTAATCGTCTTACACCAATAAGATCAATGCTAAATATGCTTCAATGGTTAAGCGTAAAGCAAAGAATTTTTGTTAATGTACTATGTTTTGTTTTCAAAATTAAGTATAATCTTCTACCTAACTACTTAAGTAAATATTTGAGATATGTGGGGGAATCCCAGCCATATAATCTAAGAAATAGAGAAGATTTTAGACTACCTAACTACATTGGAAATGATACCCAAAATAGTATTTTGTATAAAGGCTGTAGGTTATTTAACACACTCCCGGATAGAGCAAAAAATGAAACAAATTTAAAAACATTCAAAAGATATGTAAATGAAATCATAAAATGTAAATATCCTCATACAAACTAGTTCAGTTAAAACAAACAAAATGTGTATACTACTTTTAAGTTTAAAATTGTAAAAAAAACCGAATTTCAATAGCAGAGTTCTGCTAAATAAACAAATTGAATTGAATTGAATTGAATTGAATCTGCATTCAAACAAAAAAAAGGGAAAAGAATCTACAAGGATTGCTATTGGCCGTTGGAGAGAACTAGATGGTGACGTTCTCTCCTCGTGTACCCACCCCTATGTCAGTAACTAGTGTTACCGGCACCTTGGTAGCTACGGTCACTCATTTTCGAGTAGCTACCCCTTATGTCCTACGGGACGTCTAAGTCCCCTTGGCTGGTCGCTGCCCTTAGGCCCACATCATCTCCTTCTTACAGGTAACTTAGCACCCCATGGTCTTACGACTCCGAATGGGAAAGGATAAATATGAAAAATTTAATTTCATTGAAGGAGATTTTAAATGTTTAGTTTACTTCAATTTGGTATGATAAATTCATTATAAAAGTTTTGTTTCTTAATACTAAGGGAGGGGGAATGGATCATACATATATTTTTTTATTTCTTTGCTAACTGTATTTGGGAAATCAAAAAATTATAAAAGTTCTACGCGATTTATTTTTGTTTTTTCTTTAGATGGTACCTTAGCTGGTTCTCGATTTTGTGTTATATGTATAATATTTAAGAGATAATTTTCTCACTCACCGATTATTGGCAAACTACAATTTTACCAAATTATTTTTGTTGAAAAAAAACCCTCTTTCTGGAGGTGGTTGGTCCGGAGATGTGCACACGTCCGGTCCGATGCGATGGGGTAACCTCGATTACGTTCCTGTTCGAAATTTAAATTATACATATATATAGTGAAACAGCTAGGATTTTGTTTCTTTGTTTTTTGTTTCAACAGTTTATATACTTAGCTTTTTTTTTTTTTGTCTTTTTGAGTTCCCAGTATATTTAAATATGATGGATTAAGGGTGGGATTGGGAAGGATTAAGGGTGTTGATTCCGGTTTTCGTTTCACGTCCGTGTCTTCTTGGTGGTAAAGGGGATCTTCCTCAGGTGTCTTCTTGTTGGTAAGGGTATCTTCCTTGGGTGTCTTGTGTCTTTCTTGGGGTATTCGAGTCTTCAGTGCGGAGTTTCTTTGCCCTTTTGGGAGCCTTTCTTGCACTTCCTTTGGGTGTCGGTCGGAGCACTTTCTTTGGGCGTCGGTCGGAGCACTTTCTTTGGGCGTCGGTCGGACCACTTTCTTTGGGCGTCGGTCGGAGCACTTTCTTTGGGCGTCGGTCGGAGCACTTTCTTTGGGCGTCGGTCGGAGCACGTTCTTTGGGTGTCTGTGCACTTTCTTTGGGTGCCTGTGCACTTTCTTTGGGTGCCGGAGCACGTTCCTTGAGCGCTTGGTGCACTTCCCTTGGTGTTTCGGTAGGGGTGAATCGTCGGGGCTTTTTATTGAGGGTTTTTCCCTTCTCAAACTATTGGAGGTTATTTTTGTCGTCCTCTCACTTTTGTTTCTTCTTTTTTTTTTTTTTTTTTTGCTTTTGAACACACGTTACACTTTTACGAATTTGGAGTCGGAACGTCTTCGTATTTTTTTTTTCTGGAACAAACGTTTTATGTCCGTGTTTGAAACGACGTCGTTTTTCGTTGCTCTCCGATAATCAACTGTCGTCTTGTCCGTTTTGACCGATTTTCTATCACGGCGACTACGGTTTTTCTCCCTTCTTCTTTCCGACCTCTCGCTCTTCAGTGAGTGGTACTCCCACAATTCCTTTGTTCGACCGCATCACATTACGCGGTACCGTATTTTTTTTCCTTTGTTCGCGGTAATTGTGAGCGGCCGAACTACTTCTATCTCTTTCTATTGGCAGCATGTATCTCTTTTCCTCCATTTTTCCTCTCTGCGAGAAAAAAATCGCACGTCTAGCCGATTTCTCCCATGCTAGGTTCTTGCGTGCAAATTATTTATTTCATATTTTTATTTCGTGATACCTTTTTCTTGCAGGGGAGTGTAGGTACATAGGACTATTCACTTAAGGAGTTGTTTAAGGTTAAAAGGATAGATTTAGGGTAGAACAGACATAAAAACATATAACAAGATACCATTAACATCCGAAGTAAAACAACATTTTAAAATAAGCGTTTCCCACATTTTGTATACCGCCCAAACTAGGCCGTCTGTGCAGGATGACGATGGAGAATTCTCGTTGCTACACGAGTCAAACATTCGATTCGCAAGCGGACATGCTGTCATGTGAAATTCTTTAACATCATTCTTGAGAGGATTGTGATGAGCTCCTGAGCCAACACCAGAGGCAAAATCTTCCATTAATCTGTGCAACTACAAGCATACCACGACAACTTTGATGTAGTTAGGGACTTTGTCTACATTGGCTTCGCTATTAACTCTGATAACGACATGTTCGTCGGGCTATGTTAATGAGATAGGCGGTGTACGCGTCTTCCCTCATCACACTCAGGTCAATATAGACCCATTGTGATGCCCAGTGGGGGTCCACGTGTAGCTTGTGGGTTTTGGCTTTGTCATACTCAGACCACATGCACTTGGATGTTTCACAGGTGGGGAGAGAGTTCCACCTGTTTTTGGTGATATTCAGTGTTTCCTGTCCCATCCGTAATTTGAGGTCACATAGTGGCGGTTCGGTGAATACTGGTGGAAGATCCTTTCCTCGCCAGTTCGCCAGCAATTTTATTGCCCTGCATGCCTTTGTGTCCGGGCACCCAGCAGAGCTTAACATTATGTTGGACACCACTAACCTTTAGCTCTTCACGACAACGCTTCACAAGCTTAGATTTTATTTCGATAGCAGAGATTGCTTTTATTGCAGCCTGACTGTCAATAAAGATGTTGATATCATCTGGTGGTATCGCCAGCAGTGAGGTCGCTTTGGCTGCCTCTGCTACTGCTAATATCTCAGCCTAGAAAACTACCGGTCCAACGCCTATGTCCATTTTTGAACCATCAGTATGGATGGATATGAGATTATACCATCGATTCCGGGGGATTTATAGGGACAGAAGGAGTCAGTTGCCCAATTGATTCTTTCTACACTAACCATGGCCTCCGTTGTTGCTATCATAGGTGTTGGAGTCATGTATAGACACCAGTCGGTTTCAGCTTTTTGAAACGTTATTAAGTTTCCTTGTTTCCTTTCGAATGCTTCGAAGCTCTTTCGTCCACCATGTCGGTGATCTTTGTAGTTTAATTGTCGATAAGGGACAAGCTTTTCCATAGGCTATGACCAAAGTCCTTAATAATAGTTCCGCTGCAGCATCAATTTCAGATGGTGTTTCCATCGGATGCGATATCCCGACGTAAAAGGCTTTCCTCCTCCTCTGTCAGTTGTCGTTGCGAATTGGTGTTTATAGGGTTTGTAGTGCCTGATTCCTTTGCAGTCGTCCATTTTTTGTTTGGTTTTGTTATGTCGATTTTGGACCCACGAGTAAGGGGAAAAGGATGTCATCCTGTACTCAATCGCTGTATACAAAAAAGGTGAAATTTGATTAAAACTAGAGGTCTCCTGGTTTCTAGACTTTGCGCCAGATCTCCCTCATCCATGGAGGTATCGGCGCGCATTTTACCTTAGAGACTACCTCTTAGTTTTCATTCACTCCCAACAGTTTATGGGAAGGAGTGACAATCAACATAAGCCTCCGGTTTCGCTCTTTGGTTCATTGGAAATTACCACCACGGCAAGGTTGGTGATCGTCAAAAGAGCGTTGACGGGCTAAGAAGACGAAGATTCAACCAAGAACTGTACGAGGTGTACAGCGGCATGCCCCTATTCAGAAAAACTCCGCATGGACGTTTAAGATGGCTTGGACATGTAGAACGAATGGATGATTCTTCGATTCCCAGCCAGACGTTGGATGCAGTAGATGAAGACCTCGCCTAACGTGGCGCGGAAAATTTAAAACCGACCTCAACCAACTTGGAGTGCGCAACTGGATTAAGTTAACTAAGGACCGGGCTTATTGAATAGGCATGTTGGTTGAGGCCCAGGTTCATTCTGGACTGTCTAATGAAGCGACAGCTGGGATGTCATTGTAAATGGGCGTTGAAATGGATGACGAGGTCGGATTATTCATGAGTTTTACGCACGACCAGAAATTGTTTCTTCTCTTGGGACATAGTAGAATGGTTTGGCTTTTCGTTGTGAGAGAATCTAATACGCCTAATGTGGGCATAAACGTTGAACTTAAGTGGCGCTACAGTCCGGGATGAACCTGGGCCTCACCCAGCATGCCTCTTCAATAAGCCCGGTCCTTAGTTAACTCATCCATTTGCGCGCTCCAAGTTGGTTGAGGTCGGTTTCTACTTGTGCGGACCACTTAAGGCGAGGTCTTCCTCTACTGCGTCCGATGTCTGGCTGGAAATCGAAGACTCTGCGAGCTGGAGTATTGGTGTCCATTCGTTCCACATGTGGTAGCCATCTTACACGTCCAATGCGGAGTACTTTGAACAGGGGTATGTCGCTGTACTGCTCGTATAGTTGGTGGTTGAATCTTCGTCTCCAAAGCCCGTCAACACAAACGGGACCGAAGATTTTTTGAAGAATTTTTCTCTCGAATCGACCAAGGATTTCTTCATCCGCTTGTGATACGGTCCATGCTTCAGCGCCGTAAAGCAGGACTGGGATGATCAGGGTCTCGTTAGTAGTTCGAGTGAGGGCTTTACTACTGAATTGCCTTCTTAGCCCGAAGAAGCAGCGGTTGGCCAGAGTAATTCTTCGTTTGATTTCTGACGAGTTGTTGTGGTCAGAGTTGATAGCGGAGCCGAGGTAGACAAAGTCCCGTGCTACCTCAAAGTTATATCTGGCAATGGTTGAGTTCTGTCCAATTTGTCGATGTTGTGTGATCTTTCGTGTTGACAGCATATACTAATGAGGGTTAGACTCCTCATTTACTGCTATTAACCCATTTTTGCCGCTTCCTTCTCTATACTAGCAAACGTGGCTATGACATCACGTTGAGTCCTACCAATGATGTCAATATCGTCGGCGTATGCTAGTAGTTGCACCGATTTTTGGAAAATTGTGCCTCTGGTCTTGGCTCGGGAGTTTTGCACAATCCTCTCAAGAATCAAATTGAAAAAGTCACATGACAGCGCATCGGCTGGCCTAAATCCTTGCGTGAGGTCGTTTCCGACCCTGATGGTACAGCAAGAATTCCCCATCGTCATCCTACACAAACGGACGAGTTTGGGCGGTATACCAAAACTAGACATGGCTCTGTATAGTTCGTCTCTATAAATGCTGTCGTATGAGGCTTTGAAATCGAGAAATAGGTGGTGGGTATCGATTTGGACTTCTTGGGTGTTTTCCAGGATCTGCCGAAGTGTGAAAATTTGATCGATTGTGGACTTTCCTGGCCTAAAACCACGCTGATAAGGGCCGATCAGGTTGTTGGTATACGGTCTCAGGCGTTCACATATTACGGCAGAAAGGAACTTGTAGGCGATGTTGGGCAGACTTATGCCTCTGTAGTTGGCGCAGTTCAGAGGGTTCCATTCTTCAGGCATACTTTCATCCGGCCAGATTTGGCTTATGAGTTTGTGGATGTTACTTACCAAGTCATCTCTGCCGGCCTTATACAGCTCGGCGGGAAGGCCGTCATTTTCGGTAGCATTGCCAAGCTTGAGCTTAGAAATTGCTATCCTCACTTCTCTTAGGTCAGGTGGTTGGTAGTTTTAGCTGTCGTCGCCAACATTGAATGGTTCGTTCTCATCGGGATATTGTTCGTCATCGCCGTTTAACAGTCTGCAGAAGTAGTTCTTCCATATCCCCAAGCATCGACTGTGCCTCAACTACGATATTTCCTTGTTCATCTCGACAGGATTCTGTTCGAGTCTTGTTTCCTTGGCTTTGACGTTTTACACTTTTTTTAAACCTTGCGAACATCGTTCCTGGAGTGGCGCCTCTCTATATCCTCGATCGCGCGTTTTTCTTGCTCTTTTTTCTTCTTTCTGAATAGCCGATGTTCTTCCCTTCTTCTTTGCCTATAGAGCTCAATGGCAGCTCTCGTCTTCAAACGTTGAACGAACTTTATTCGGGGTTCCTTGGTAGGATTGGTCTTTATGACTGCAAACTTAATTCTTGCAACGTAAACCGATTAACTTTGGTTTGATACTCTACTCCCGGTAGTATCCCCTCATGCTCACGAGATATCGAACACCATTTTCGTAGCAATGAAATCCTATCGTAGCAGTGAATACTATCGAAGAAGCATAGTGACCCAATCAATATCTTCTAGAACCTGTATAGAGCTTCCCAGTTTGTTTCTCGTATTGCCTACAGTTCGTTTAGGATTTTGTTCTTGAACTCCGTGGTTGGAGCACTAGAAGTTAACTGATGCGATACAATGATCTGAGCATAAGGACGATGTTACATTTGTAGTGTAGCGGCTTGACTGTGAGTATCTGAAATGTGTGTTAGCTCATTCAGTAGCTGGCTCAAGTTGTTTACCTTAGCAAACATCTCAAAATTCCTTAGGGAATTGCCTAACCAGAATGTCGAAGCCACGAAGAACTGTGTACCTTGAAATCTTCCGCAATGAAGAGTTCAGGCTGAGGTTGCAGGGCTTCTAAAAACACACAAGTAGTCAATTAATTGGCAGCGGTACTAGAATTTCATTATCCACGGCGCTTTGGAGTCAAAACAAGTTTTTATCCATCATTTTCAGATCTGATCCTAACATTGGCGCACAAAAATGAGTAAAATTTGATTAATTCGTGGATTCTGAAGAATATCCTTGCCGTTGTCATAGGTTTATAAGATATCGGGACCCGTGAAACGAAACTCCACCTTTCTCTTAGTTGATGTCACTTCCAATGACGTGCACATTCCTTTGAAATTGACAATTTCCTTCATCAACACCAAGTAATAACAAAATTGAATCTTCCTTTCAGTGATCAGTTAAACAACGACCAGCAATATTCACTCTTCCTGATATTGGAACGTTTTTGCTTGGCAGTGGATTCAATTGCCTTTCCACTGCCCCAAGGATTCTCCTCATTCTTCACTTATCTCGGCTACAGAGCCCTATCCTTCGATATGTTCTACCAGTACGCTTCAAATCACGTTTTTGAGCTGCAAATCGATGTCATGAAGACTATTCTTAACGGTAGGTTGACCAAACACATGTAATCCAATCGACATTAAAAAAAAATCCCTTTCAGATATTGACGACTCTCCCCGAGGTATTGGACGCAAGCTATCACTACTCTCATGCTTGCCAAAATCTCGGGCACAACGGCTGCTCAAGAGTTGGAACCATCCCGAGAGTCTTATGATTCGTGGCCGTGAGCACGCAGCTAATATTCTGTCTGGCAATCTTGTACAATCCCGTGGCAGTAGCAGTAGTATGCATGTTCGCAGCACCAAGCACGTCTCAGGTAAGCCCCCCCTCTCAAACATCTCCAACTGATTTCTTTTTAAATATAAACTTCCAGCGGATTTAGGTCAGATTTCAAAGCCATTCACCTCCCAAACTGATCCGCTCAGTCTCAAGGCGTTATACATTTGCATAGCCCTTTTGATTTTATTTCCACTTTTAGCTTTTTTCAATACTCTGATCACAAAGAGGCACAATTGAGTGTTGGTTTGCCCGCAGTTCGGTAAGATTCTTTGTCCGTTTCCAATTTGCTGTCTGCCCTGATCCACTGTCGGTAGCCCCTCTGATCCCCTTTGTTCCTCTGTAACATCGCGTGAGAAAGGACTCGAAAAAAACTCTCAAATAACTCGGAAAAACATTTCTCGTTTCAGGACTCACTGCCGATAGACTCTCACCGTTGGACTCGTTCTTGGATCTTCTCACGGCAAAGGCAAGCCTCAATGAGCTGGACTTCAATCTGTTGATCGAGACAACTGTAACGTCAATGGAGCAGCTGAAGAGGACATAAATTCAATACCGTTTCCTCCCTAGATATATAGAATGCTAGCTTATGTTTCTTGTGATATTTAAGTTCCTTTACATTCCACCTCTTTAAGGCTTTGTTACTTAAACCCCTTCCCCCTCCCCCCTCCCCGATGTATATATGAGTACCGTTTTGTTCGTTTGCATTTATGTTTAAGAATCCACCTATGTATGTACCTATTCGATTATTCGTGCCAAAAGGACCCTTGAATGGATCAGGATCAGAAGTCATAACGACTGGAGAGTGAAGTATGTATGTGTGCCATTGTTATGCATGGGAATGTGTGTAATACCTGTTCAGAGGACTTCCAAACAAAAAAAAAAAATCGAAAATTGTTTTCCATTTGACTGATTTTTTTGTTTCTTTTGTTGTTTTCCTGAGTTTTCTCTCGCGTCGCCGTTATTTTTTTTTTTTTGTTTTAATGCCTAAGATGCTATTGTTGACATTCTATCGATGTTGTTCTAAGTTTTGTTTACAAATGAATTTAGTATTTCAATCCAGAAATGTGTAACGGAATAAAAACATAAATGGTAATCACTGAAGGATGTGTTTTCTTTTAAAAAAGGACTCTTTGTCGCTGTGTTCTTGGGTTTTTAATATTTGAAGAGAGTTTTGGTTCGACGAAGTAAGTAAGGGCAAGGAGTAGGAATGTGAGAACATTAAACAGGAGAGGTGCAGGGGACCAACTAGCGGAAGCCCTAAGCTGCTACATAGCAGACATTACTGCGATCCAGGAAATACGATGGGATGGGCCGGGCAAAATCTGGATGAAAAACTGTGATAGTTTTGTAGTGAGCAGAATCCGTTTGTTATAAGTGCCAGACTTAGGCAAGAAGTCTTATGTTTTCAGGACATTAGCGCAACGCATTGTAACAATCCAAATTCAAGGCCGAATTCGCCAACATAAGCCTATATACTCTCACGCTCCGACGGAGGAAAAAGATGAAATAGCTAAAGATTGCTTCTACGAGCTTCTTGAGCGACTACCGAAGTACGATGATATCCTCTTTCGCTACTTTTCTCTCACAGCACGATTTTAACGCAAAGGTAGTGAAAGAGGATATTTTGAGCAGTATTTCCGGAAAATCCACACGACAACACGTCTGGCAACGGACTTAGGCTAAATGACATTGTTTCGGAACGAAATGCTACTATAGCCAGCACACGGTTTCCTCACCTCGATATCCATATGAGGACATGGCGGTCTACAGTTCAACGAACAGTCAACCAAATTGATCACATTGCGATAGATAAGAGACACGCATCCAGTATTTTGGATGTCCGAACATTCCGAGGGGCTAACATCGACTCTGACAACTACCTTGTTGCAGCCAAGGTAAAAATGCGCATATCCACCATGCCACAACAAACCAGAAATACTGTGACAACATTTAATGTCGAATGACTGCAATCGTAAGAGACCGCCAAGACCTTTGCGCAACGCTTATCCCTTAACCTCTCGATTCACACCATACCACCAGCATCGAATGTCGAAGAACAATGGCAACGATGCCAACAAGCCATTAGATCAGCCGCACCTGATGTGCTAGGTTCATCGCCCCAACCAGCAAGAAACCCCTGGTTTGATGAGGAATGTCGACAGATGCTCGCAGCCAAAAACGAGGCCTACAAGGATAAGCTACAGGTGAAGACGAGAGCTGCCATTGAGCTCTATAGGAAGAAAAGAAGGAAGAACACCGGCTTTTCAGAAAGAAGAAAAAAGAGCAAGAAAAGCGCGCGATTGAGGATATAGAGAGGTGACACTCCAGGAACGATGTTCGCAAGTTTTACCAAAGTGTAAAACGCCAAAGCCAAGGATACAAGGTTCGAACAGAATCCTATCGAGATGATCGTAGTTGAGACACAGTCGATGCTGAGGATATGGAAGAACCACTTCTGCAGACTGTTAAACGGCGATGACAAACAATATCCCGATGTCAGGGAGAACGAACCATTTAATATTGGCAACGACAGCGAAAACTGCCAACCACCCGACCAAAGTGAAGTGAGGATAGCAATATCAAACTCAAGCTTAATAAGGCCGCCTGAAATGACGGCTTTCCGGCTTGGCTTTACAAAGCTGGCGGAGATGACTTGGTAAGTAAAATCCACCAACTCATAAGCCAAATCTGGTCGGATGAAAGCATGCCTGAAGAATGGAACCTCAGCATCGTTTGCCCGATCCACAAAAAAGGAGACCCTCTGAACTGCGCCAACTACAGAGGCATAAGTCTCCTCAACATCGCCTACAAGATCCTATCTGCCGTAATATGTGAACGCCTTAAACCGTTTACCAACAACCTGATCGGCCCTAATCAGTATGGTTTTAGGCCAGGAAAGTCCACAATCGATCAAATTTTCACACTTCGGCAGATCCTGGAAAAAACCCAAGAAGTCCAAATCGATACCCACCACCTATTCATCGATTTCAAAGCCGCATATGACAGCATTTATAGAGACGAACTGTACAGAGCCATGTCTTGTTTTGGTATACAGCCAAAACTCGTCCGTTTGTGTCGGATGACCATAGAGAATTCTCGCTGCTCCATCAGGGTCGGAAACGACCTCACCGACACATTCGATACCAAAAAAGGATTTAGGCAAGGCGATGCGCTGTCATGTGACTTCTTTAATCTGATTCTTGAGAGGATTGTGCAAAACTCCAAAGCCAACACCAGAGGCACAATTTTCCAAAAGTCGGTGCAACTACTAGCATACGCTGACGATATTGACATCATTGGTAGGACTCAACGTGATGTCATAGCCACGTTTGCTATTATAGAGAGGAAAGCGGGAAACTGGGTTTGCGGTAAATGAGTGAAAGACTAAGTATATGCTGTCAACACGAAAGGACACTTAACATCGACGAATTGGACAGAACGTCACCATTGACAGATATAACTTTGAGGTAGTACGGGACTTTGTCTACCTCGGCTCCGCTATTAACTCTGACAACAACATCTCGTCAGAAATTAAACGAAGAATTACTCTTGCCAACCGCTGTTTCTTCGGGCTAAGAAGGCAATTCAGTAGTAAAGCCCTGATCATCCCAGTCCTGCTCTACGGCGCTGAAGCATGGACCGTATCAAAAGCGGATGAAGAAATCCTTGGTAAATTCGAGAGGAAAATTCTTCGGAAAATCTTCGATCCCGTTTGCGTTGATGGGCTTAGGAGACGAAGATTCAACCAAGAACTATACGAGCTGTACAGCGACATGCCCCTGGTCAAAAAACTCTTCGATTCCCAGCCAGACGTCGGACGCAGTAGAGGAAGACCTTGCCTTAAGTGGCGCGCACAAGTGGAAACCGACCTCAACCAACTTGGAGTGCGCAACTGGAGGCAGTTAGCTAAGGACCGGGGTAATTGGAGAGGCATGTTGGTTGAGGCCCAGGTTCATTCCGGACTGTAGCGCCACTTAAGTAAGTAAGTACCTAACCATTCTGTTCACAGTGTCCAGATGAAGACGAAGATGTAGAGAATGCTTCACGGCATGGAAAATCACTCGGCCCAATCCGTACCCAATCCGTATCTATTTCTCGACCATGTGTCGCGGTCGGAGGAGGACTGGATGTAACTACTAACTTTGTAACGACAAAAAGCCGGTCGGAGAGTAGAAAAACTAAGAAGAGTAGAAGAAGCAGCTGACAGCTGAATTTGCAGTCCCGCTGGGGAAAAAGTCGTGGTCTGTATGCCGGGGTGAGGTTAAGTAAATTCCTTGGCATATATCGCTTCTAAGCTTCTACGTCAAGAGCGTATAATTATGCATCGTGCATGTCAATATCAAGGGAGACGTGGCGCAACAAAAACAAATCTCCAGAAATGTTTGCAATTTGTAAAACAGTTCCTATACTAGGTTACGTTTTAAAAAGTCATCATAACCTCAAATTACGAAAAAAATAGATTTCATTCCCCTTTGAGTGTCCTGCTGGTCTAACAATAAAGCCTCACATCAAGAACATTCGCCAAGTCATCCAGACATGTACAAACACGAGAACACTCAAACGGACTAGCCATAAAAAAGCGAGGTGCTATAGAACAATAACCATGTTAATTCAACTCCAATAAATCCACCTGCACCATGATAATGCATTATCCAAACCGCTTGTCTGTGATATTGGGATTGCCCTTCGAATCATCCCTTCCAAACAATGAACAACCTAGACACGAGAGACACGAGTTCCCTTTTAACGCCATTACCGCCATATTGCCGTCAAATGCAATGCAAATCCTTTGTTCGATAATCATGACGCATTCTCATTCCTCTGAAAGGGGTGTCATTAGATCCACGTGGGCTTCCCTTTCGATTTTCACCGACCAAACAAAAATTGGTTTTCAATGTCAATCTCCTCCCGTGGTATCGCATTAGCCACCGAGCGCAGTTAACTTGACTAATTCACCGTTTTCCGTCGAACTTAAAACAAAAAGTCCGACTCAATTGCCGGAAAAAGTCTGATCCTTAAATGGGGTGTGCAAAAATGTCCTCTGACAAGATAATGGCCTGTCATTTTCTACGAACAGAAAAAAAAACAAATCCAATCCGAATCCGATATCCATGTTGCCAAGCCATTATGATAAAACGCGTTTGCATCCCTGAATCAATCGGTTGTATACCAATCACTAACCCCCCCCGCCAAATCATACAGGACACACACAGACCATCACCAACCCCTGACGAAGCAAGCAAGCAATCAACATCAACTAAATTGCAGCAAATAGGATGCGAATTATTAAACGATTGACAAGGATCTACCGAAGAAAGGACATGATTTTCTTAAATGAAATAAAAATGTAAACACTTCAAGTCCTCCCACTTGGCCCGAAGGAATGTAAGGAAAATTATGTCACATTGTCACCATCGTTTGAGATCAATCAAAGGAATGCACAGTAGCAGGGTAGATAGTTGGTTGCCTTGTTTCCTCCCACCGCACCCGTATCCTTGTTTTCTTTGCAGTGTTTCATGTTTCTTGATGTCTTCATTCTAGAGCAAGGACTCTAAGCAGGTTTGCACTCTATGAGGGTGCGAAATTGTAAAAAAAAAATATTTTTCGACGTTTGATTTAGAACTCCCAAAACAGCACTGACGCCTAGCGTAAGTGGTAGTTCATTCGCCTTCGTCCTTTGAATGTGCCATGGAATATATTACGAGTGTGGGATGACACAGTGGGTGGGTGTGATACAACTATGGGGTTGATTACGAATTTTCTTCAGCGTTCTCCTCGGGCGCACTATGTTGTAATTTTCTCCCATTCTTCATTGGGAAATCAACATAAGGTGGAGGGAGGGTGGCACTGGGACGGGTAGTCTATTTCTACTCAGGGAATGGGGTTCACTTCAGTGTCGTCTTCATCCCTTCGCTAAATTAAAATCGAAAATTATTCAGATACAAGTGAGGTGATTTCGAGAACGCGAGGATATCAAAGGACTCTATTTGTTTAGGACTGAAGATGTGGCAAAGTTGGCGATAATCGTAGGGTGAAGATTTTTACGACGGATCATTTTATAATGTTTTCGTATGGAAAATTGTTTTTTTTTTTTTGATAAAGAAATGGGATTGGGACATCTGGATTGTGGTAGTTGTCCTGTTGGTTTTATGACGCAAAAATGTAATTTCTGGAATCGCTATAAATTTTTTTTTTAATTAAATGCAAAAAGGACTTTAGACAGTGAATATAAATGGTTTATTGTGTTCCACTGTTGTGGTGGAGATGCGTCCTCGCGTGAAACCTATGTATACCGTTTTATGAGGAAGAAGGCAAATGGTACTTGGACTACGCGTCCAAATTGGCTGAAAATTTAAAATTGCCACATTAAAGCTGTGGCATCCTTTTCATCTGAATGACTTGATAGCATTACCATAAAATAGGACAATGATGGTCTACAAAATCAGTTAAAAGGTCTCATTCAAGGGGAAACTAATGAGAAGGAATTTATGTTGAAGAATCTAAAAGTAGAGGCGCGTCCAATAGGGACTTCCGAACTTTGACAGTCGATAGCGGCCATTTTGTTGAAGCTACTTACTTACTTACTTAAGTGGCGCTACAGTCCGGGATGAACCTGGGCCTCAACTAACATGCCTCTCCAATTAGCCAGGCCCTTAGCTAACTGCCACCTGTTGCGCACTCCAAGTTGGTTGAGGTCGGTTTCTACTTGTGCGGACCACTTAAGGCGAGGTCTTCCTCTATTGCGTCCGATGTCTGGCTGGAAATCGAAGACTCTGCGAGCCGGAGTGTTGGTGTCCATTCGTTCTACATGTCCTAGCAATCTTAAACGTCCAATGCGGGGTTTTTTGACCAGGGGTATGTCGCTGTACAGCTCGTATAGTTCGTGGTTGAATCTTCGTCTCCATAGCCCGTCAACGAAGAATTTTTCTCTCGAATCTACCAAGGATTTCTTCATCCGCTTTTGATACGATCCATGTTTCAGCGCCGTAAAGCAGGACTGGGATGATCAGGGTCTTATATAAGACCTCCTTAGTAGTTCGATTGAGGGCTTTACTACTGAATTGCCTTCATAGTCTGGCTGGCAAGAGTAATTCTTCTTTTAATCTCTGACGAGACGTTGTTGTCAGAGTTAATAGCGGAGCCGAGGTAGACAAAGTCCCGAACTACCTCAAAGTTCTATCTGTCAATGGTGACGTTCTGTCCAATTCGTCGATGTTGTGCGTCCTTTCGTGTTGACAGCATATACTTAGTCTTACCCTCATTTACTGTTAAAAACCCATTTTTGCCGCTTCCTTCTCTATACCAGCAAACGTGGCTATGACATCACGTCGGCGTATGCTAGTAGTTGTACCGATTTTTGTAAAATTGTGCCTCTGGTGTAGGCTCGGGAGTTTTGCACAATCCTCTCAAGAATCAAATTGAAAAAGTCACATGACAGCGCATCGCCTTGCCTAAATCCTTTTTTGGAATTGAATGTGTCGATGAGGTCGTTTCCGACCCTGATGGTGCAGCGAGAATTCTCCATCGTCATCCTACACAAACGGACAAGTTTGGGCGGTATACCAAAACTAGACATGGCTATGTGCATTCGTTTCTATAAATGCTGTCCTCGGCTGCTTTGAAATCGATGAATAGGTCGTGGGTATCGATTTGGACTTCTTGGGTTTTTTTCCAGGATATGCCGAAGTGTGAAAATTTGATCGGTTGTTTCATATCCTAAAACCACACTGATAAGGGCCGATCTGGGTGTTGGTAAACGGTTTCAGGCTTCCACATATTACGGCAGAAAGGATCTTGTAGGCGATGTTGAGGGTATTTATGCCTCTGTAGGGTCTCCTTTTTTTGTGGATCGGGCAAACGATGCTGAGGTTCCATTCTTCAGGCATGCTTTCATCCGACCAGATTTGGCTTATGAGCTGGTGGATGTTACTTACCAAGTCATCTCCACCAGCTTTATAAATCTCAACGGGAAGGCCGTCATTTCCGGCGGCCGTGTTAAGCTCGAGTTTAGATATTGCTATCCTCACTTCACTTAGGTCGGGTGGTTGGCAGTTTTCGCTGTCGTTGCCAATATTGAATGGTTCGTTCTGCCTGACAGCGGAATGTTGTTCGTCATCGCCGTTTAACAGTCTGCAGAAGTGGTTCTTCCATATCCTTAGCATTGACTGTGTCTCAACTACGATATTTCCTTGTTCATCTCGATAGGATTCTGTTCGAACCTTGTATCCTTGGCTTTGGCATTTTACACTTTTGTAAAACTTGCGAACATCGTTCCTGGAGTGGCACCTCTCTATATCCTCGATCGCGCGCTTTTCTTCCCTTCCCTTCTTCTTTGCCTATAGAGCTCAATGGCAGCTCTCGTCTTCACCTGCAGCTTAGCCTTGTAGGCCTCGTTCTTGGCTGCGAGCATCTGTCGGCATTCCTCATCAAACCAGGGGTGTCTTGCTGGTGGCCGCGAGGCACCTAGCACATCCGTTGCGGCTGATCTAATGGCTTGTTGGCATCGTTCCCACTGTTCTTCGGCATTAGATGCTGGTGGTGTGTTGAGAGTCGAGAGGTTAAGGGATACGCGTTGTGCGAAGGTTTTGGCGATCTCTTGGGATTGCAGTCTTTCGACATTAAATTTTTTCACAGTATTTCTGGTTTTTTGTGGCGTGGTGGATATCCGCATCCTTAGTTTGGCTACAACAAGGTAGTGGTCCGAGTCGATGTTGGCCCCACGGAATGTTCGGACATCCAAAATACTGGATGCGTGCCTCTTGTCTATCGCAATGTGATCAATTTGGTTGACTGTTCGTTGATCTGGAGACCGCCATGTCCCTTATGGATATCGAGGTGAGGAAACCGTGTGCTGGCTATAGTGGCATTTCGTTCCGTAGCGAAGTTAATTAGCCTAAGTCCGTTACCAGATGTGTTGTCGTGTAGGCTATATTTTCCGACAGTACTGCTAAAGATGTCTTCTCTTCATACCTTTGCGTTAAAATCTCCCAGCACGATTTTAACACTTTGGTAGTCGCTCATAGGTTTTGTCAAGGAGCTCGTAGAAGCAATCCTTAATTTTATCATCTTTTTCCCCCGTCTGAGCATGAGCGCATATAAGGCTTATGTTGGCGAATTTGGCCTTGATGCGGATTGTCACTATGCGTTCGCTAATGCCTTGGAAACATAAGACTTCTTGCCTAAGTCTGGCACTTATAACAAATCCGCATCCGAATAGCCGCTGTTTCTGCTCACTACAACACGGTCCATAGTAGATGTCAGTTTTTCATCCTCTTTTTGCCCGGCCCGTCCCATCGTTTTTCCTGGATGGCAGTAATGTCTGCTTTGTAGCAGTTTAGGGCTTCCGCAAGTTTTTCGCCTGGACCTCTCCTGTTTGATGCTCTCACATTCCAGGTGCAGATACTACTACTACTACTACTTCGATACTACTTGCATTTTTTTCGAAACTATTCTCTGTTTTAGTGTCAAATTTTTTTACTAGCTTTCCTCTTTTGTCTGGACAAGTCTTTTATTTCCCACTGGGACTTACAATTCCTATAGCTCACAATTTTGCATTTTGTACGGTATCGCAAAGAGATTCAACCGCGACTTCAAATTCCAATGGGGTTCTGAGCTATACAGCGAGTCGAATATTGTTTTCTAACTCGTTTTCCCTTTTATTAGTCTGGGTGGTTTTTTTATTTCTAATGAGTGACACGCTCGATGTAAGAATGACCGAAGAATGATCAGTCAAGGTTAGGTTAGCATAGGTTAGAGTGGCTGCCGGCGTTCGCCAGCACACTTAGACCACTTTGGTCCGTTGTGATACCATATGGATCTTGTCCAATCTCCTTACTATCCGTGGGAAAACCATTTTGAGCTTTTGATGAAGAGGAGGAGGCTTTTCACTTCCGTTTCTGCCAATTCACTGAGATTTTGAAAAAAGTAAGCTCCGAGATGTAGCTTCCTTTTGTTTGATAGGGCTGGGCAGTTACAAAGGAGATGAAGTATTGTTTTCTCCTCCTCCTCGTCTATGCAGCTCCTACAGAAGTCGTTTGAGATAAGGCCTAGCCTTTCTGTGTGCCTACCAATTAAGCAGTGATGATACCTATAGTATCGCAAATATGCGGTCTATCGAGCGAAATCAGTCCCTTTGATCGTGGGCTAGATAGGCCGAGACCAACCAGTACATCTGTGAATTGACTTCCTAGCACAACTGGAAGTTATATCTCGAACGCTGTAATTGGAGACTAAATAACCATAAAGGCTACTCTTTGCGAGTATACAAGATCTCTGGTTTACCTTTTTCCTTTTTATACAGGAGAGTATAGTCACGGAGGGGCTCAGTGGCGCGATGGTTAGTGCGATGAACTGCCGCGCAGGAGGTCTGGGTTCGATTCCCAGCCGTAGCAACACCTAAATGATTTTTCACTGGCCCTCCTCTCGTGATGATCTGACAAATCATCCGAGTAGTATCAATTGTCAAGAATAGCTTATCTCAACTTAGCCGTTCGGAGTCGGCGTAAAACAGGAGGTCCCGCCATCGTGCAAGAAGTACACACGCACACATGAATGGTTGTGAGAAAGCTTATGCCCTGGGTACTAACGAGCCTGTTGCGCCAAAAATTTGTATTTTTTTTTTTGAGTATAGTCACTAGTCCTGAGTCCAAATACCGACCCACGGTTCCTGGATCAAGACAATGTCTTCTCTGTGGGTTGTTAGACGGAGAAGAATTGTGGCCGAGGCCGTTTTGGAGTGGTGGAGATTAATCTGTGTTAATCGCAGCATTTTTGATCTCTCCACCACTGTGGTATTCGTGTCCTCCAAGTCCGAGGATGCCAAAAGGTCATCCTCCATCAGAGAATCACTATTTAATGATTCTGTCTCCATCAACGTGGTGTTTAACCTGTTGAGGGACAGAGTGTTTTTATCATCTTCCCTCTCTGGTTTTGATGAAACCGATTCATCTGCCAAATATGGAAGACTGTTACCAGTTTCCTTTTCCGATGACGATGAGTCAGAGCCATCTTCCAGAGAAGGAAAGCTCACTACAGCACCATGATCTGAGGCGCCTGTAGTCGTACATGTGGGATGAGGAGGAACCGCTTCAGCTTCCAACTTATCCTTTTTGTAGACCTTGAGTTTGATAGACTCAAAACCATAGCTGATAAATCCATTTCGCTCTTTGAGAGAGCAAGGGATTCCTTATTTATCACGATAAGCGCGCATCTATAGAGTCCCTGAACTGGGTCCAACTTGTCCACCTTCCAATTATGTGTCGGAAGAGTGGGGTTGCAGTAAGAAATTATTTGCAAAATTTCATCATCGTTCGATGGTTCAGCCGGGATCCAGGTGCGCGAGCGTGGACGACTTGGAATGCCCTCTTTCGCAACCACCTCTAACCTTGAACCAGGCCACACCCCGCCGATTTTGGCTATGGCTATGCGGTATAGATTATGCGATCTCTGATCCGCACAAGCGATTAGCTTGATGTGGCCCTGATTCCAGCCAGTATCATGACAGCAGGCTGGAGGCCCCGGGATTTCCCTTATACCAAGGAATCCTGTGGCCATCTTGGGAGGTATCAACTTCCACCGTTCGATGTCGCTGCTGTCAATCACAGCTATCGTGATGTTGCCTTTAAGCACCTCACTGAAGGACATGGATGCGCTGTTGGCGGGCTTCGAGTGATTATATTTGCTTGTCACTTTGGCCCGTTTGGAAACCGAATGGGTCTCCTCCAACGATCAGTCAAAGGCTTTCTCAACTTTGATTCGATTCAGCGGAGTGACGAACATGGCTTCATCTTAATTCTCAAACCATGCCTTATCGTTTAACTAGCTTAAGCTAATAAGGAACGTTTTCGTTTGAAGAACCAATAGCTTCAGGTCGATGGTGTCCCATTTCAACATGCTTTATGTAGAAGAAATTGAAAAAAAAACTTCTCTTGGTGCACTATTTTCTATGCTGCCGGAATCTCAGGGTGTACAACTTATTTAGAACACCCCTGTAAATTAAAGAATTATTTCCCTAAAATGTACATGTTTGACATTTTGGAAGTTTATAGCCACGAACTGCACTACGGTCTTCCTTATCAATTGGAATACTCACGACGCACAAAAACACCCATAAACTGGATTCAAATCATGGCATAAATGTCTCCAGCACGCTTTCTCCGAGTCTCAACATCACACCAACCCCTATTCCCTTAATTGCATTATAAAACGAACACCTCGACGTCGTCACCCTTCATCAGATATTTCAATTAACTCAATCCTTTGAATGACTTCTTGCCATTGTTCCGTTAATTGTGTCAAATTTAAATAAATTTTCGTCTAACTTATGACTGAGATAATGAACTCATAAAAAGCCATTACAGTCCGCTGTGAGTTTTCTTATCGAAGCGCCAACACTCTCCACCAAAAAAAAAAAAACAAAAATATTTCCTCCAACTACACGCACGCTATCTGTACTTGCTTGAGTGCACTAACATAAATTTGCTGGCCAAAAACCGTTAGATAGCAAAACATAGAAACATAAATTTCCACCCCCCTCCACCACCTCACTGACAGAATATATGCAAATCCATTTGCCACCCTTTTTTCATTCAAAAATCCAAGTCAACGCCATTTATAAGAGGGTGTCCTGCCCAGACAACCCCCCCCTGCCAGAGAAAACCCTCATAAGACCTCATAACATATTCATACACACTTCATAGTTTGAAATATCAAACACATTACAGCCCTCCCCCTCCACACATGCATGTAGGATCAAAATTAGCTCCTGAAATTCCAACGTTTCCAGAGCTCTAGCTCCCTGACGAAGGCATTAGGACGAAATTCTCTAGTTCACTACTACTTGCGACTATTTCTAGATTTATTGTCACAAAAAGGTAATTATTGTGCGAGAGTAAACATTGTTTTGCCGAGGACTCGTGTCCTGTCGCTTCATTAAAGCGGAACTATGTGCCACAAGAAGAAAGGTTACAAGAACCCCGAGAGTGCTTCAAACGGCTATGGCTACTGGATCGCATATAAATGCATCCCAGAGGTGGTATGTTGGTATCCTGAAGAAGCCGGTTTCCTACAAAAAAAAAAAACACACAGGCACACTCATACACCCATTATTAAGCTATAAAACTGTCAGAAGAGCACACAATGAATGGCCAGAGTGCAACAAAGGGGTGCACCACCCCCATAAATTATCCCGCACCGACAAAAAAAAATAAAAACAGTTCAACATGCAAATTCAAAGGACCCTGGATACATTTTTGAATAAAAGTAAAAGATTGCACGACGAGGTGATGTTCCTGGAAAATTTGGCCATTTGAATGGTGGATATTGTAATTCCTCATTTGCAGGATTTTCCTATCCCTCTTGGGCGAGGTGGTGGTGGTGGTGGTGGTGCGTGCCACCGTCGAGGGTTGTTCCGAACATCTGTTCAATTGAAATTTCACCGTTTTGGCAGCGAGATCTGTTGTATGTCATTTTTTCCCGTTGGACAGCATTTATATCCCTTCGCCTTTAATGTCCTTTAGTGGGATACGCTATCCTTGATGTCTGTTTCAATGAAATTGTAATTTTTTAAACGCGTTGATGGATGAATTAGGGGCTACCGAAGGAGGCGGAGATACATTATTTGGACTTAAAATTCTGCTACGGTGGTGAAAGGACCATAAGGACATTATTGGGTGAATTTTGTTTTATTACCAACTGTGGGTAATTTCTCATATGGTAATGAATTCAGGTCGAGTTTATTAAAAGGCTATCAAGTATCGACTTTTTTATTGGGCTCCTTATGGTCCTGTGTTTTATAGAGTGTATGTGCGCAGGTTATTGCTGCGCAGTTTAAGCGGAGTTCAGTTCATTAAACGGTCGTTAAGTTTTCCCTACAAATTGACGAAATTAATGAGATTTTCGGGAAAACAATTTGTCGTGCACTATTGTATGTCCTTTTGTTTATGAGACCGTACAAACTGGCAGAAGGCTTTCTAAGAATTTACGAGGATTAATCATCCGGCAAGGGAGTTTTTTTTTATAACAAACATGCAAGGTGAGGTAGCCAAAATAACCTCGCTTTGCTTTGTCAAATAGTTTTGTTATACCTATTTGAACGTAACGCTGCCTTGACAGAATCTTCGATTCCCAGCCAGACGCAGTTGAATGGTGAAACTGGAGGCTGTAAGCTAAGGACCGGGCCAATTGGAGAAGCATGTTGGTTGAGGGCCAGGTTCATTTCAGGCTGTAGCGTCACTTATGTAAGTAAGTATCTTTATAGACCGACATGAGTGCTATCATTGTTGTCGTTACTGGACACCGTCTTATAAGCGAGCAAGCACCAATCTTAAGACTTAATCAAATGACTGCTGTAGCAGCTTTATGGAAGAAAAAATGATGACATAAGGTCTTCCTCTACTGGTTGGAAATGGAAAACTCTGCGAGCGGACTATTGGTGTCCATTCGCTCAACATGTCTTAGCCAGGCCCGAAGATTTTTCGACGATTTTGTCTCTTAAATCAACCAAGGATTTCTTTATCCACCTTTGATACGGATAATGCTTCAGCGTCGTAGAGCAGGACTGGGATGATCAGGGTCTTATATAGGATCTCCTTAGTAGTTCGAGTGAGGGCTACTGAATTGTCTTCTTAGCCCGAAGAAACAGCGGTTTGCAAGATTCTTCGTTTATTTTCTGACGAGATGTTGTTGCAGCTGATATGGAAAATGTCCCGCACTACCTCAAAGTTATATCTAACAAGCAGTATATAGTTTTAAGGCTAAATACGCCTCGGAAGTCCTTGCAATTTCGCTTTAGAAAACCTAACATTGAGTTTGATTTTGCTATAGTTTATTCATAATCAGCTGGTGCTTAAGGATAGTGATGCGATTATATGAGGACACAAGCGTTCTCACTCTAGCCTCTCACTATCAACTCCTACTCTCACCTCCACCCTGGTGACTGGTGGGTGCCTTTTACCTCGACTGGAGATGGGGTATTAAACCCCTGTGGAAGGTCGTTGGTGTCAGCAAACGAGAGAGGTGGGATGAGTGTCCTCTCACTAAGGCTCTCACTCTTCAGGCGGCAGCGGAGGAATTCCCTAGATGGAGTCAACGGTGGTGCCTACAGCCCCAGTTTGATCGAATTGGTAGTGAAATCCCTATATGAGCTGCTTCGACATATTTGAACACCAGGTCTATAGGGATTTCCAATACTGAGCCAGGGTATTGGAAAAGAGTTGGTGGCGGAGGAACCCTCAATGGGTCAACGGCAGCGCTCATACCCCAAAATGGGCTACTGACATCGGTATTTTTTCCGGCCCGCTGTCCTAGGGTCAAAACAAGGGCCTGGCCCTCCAGGTTGGGGGTTGTGCTTTGGGTTAACTACCCATCCACGAAAAAGAGATTACGTAACGAAGCAACCAAGCCTCGGAAAGGACTGATTTTATTGTTGACGACCATGCTAAACGAAAAAAAGGACAACGACGTTCGTATCTGCACCTGGAATGTGAGAACATTAAACAGGAGAGGTGCAGGCGAACAACTAGCGGAAGCCCTAAACTGCTACAAAGCAGACATTACTGCCATCCAGGAAATACGATGGGGCGGGCAAAAAGATGATAAAACTAAGGATTGCTTCTACGAGCTCCTCGACAAAACCTATGAGCGACTACCAAAGTACGATGTTAAAATCGTACTGGGAGATTTTAACGCAAAGGTAGGAAGAGAAGGCATCTTTAGCAGTACTGTCGGAAAATATAGCCTACACAACAACACGTCTGGTAACGGTCTTAGGCTAATTGACTTCGCTACGGAACGAAATGCCACCATAGCCAGCACACGGTTTCCTCACCTCGATATCCATAAGGGACATGGCGGTCTCCAGATCAACGAACAGTCAACCGAATTGATCACATTGCGATGGACAAGAGGCACGCATCCAGTATTTTGGATGTCCGAACATTCCGAGGGGCCAACATCGACTCGGACCAATACCTTGTTGTAGCCAAGGTAAGGATGCGGATATCCACCACGCCACAAAAAAACAGAAATACTGTGAAAAAATTGAATGTCGAAAGACTGCAATCGCAAGAGACCGCCCAGTCATTCGCGCAACGCTTATCCCTTAACCTCTCGACTCACAACACACCACCAGCATCTTATGTCGAAGAACAATGGCAACGATGCCAACAAGCCATTTGATCAGCTGCAACTGAGTGCTAGGTTTATCGCGGCCACCAGCAAGAAACCCCTGGTTTGATGAGGAATGTCGGCAGATGCTCGCAGCCAAGAACGAGGCCTAAAAGGCTAAGCTGCTGGTGAAGACGAGAGCTGCCATTGAGCTCTATAGGCAAAGAAGAAGGGAAGAACATCGGCTTTTCAGAAAGAAGAAAAAATAGCAATCGAGGATACAGAATATAGAGGAGTGTCAGACCAGGACAGATGGTCACAAGTTTTACGTCAAAGCTAGGGATCCAAGGCGCGAACAGAATCCTGTCGAGATGAACAAGGAAATATCGTAGTTGAGACACAGTCAATGCTGAGGATATGGAAGAACCACTTCTGCAGACTGTTAAACGGCGATGACGAACAACATTCCGCTGTCAGGCAGAACGAACCATTTAATATTGGCAATGACAGCGAAAACTGCCAACCACCCGACCTAAGTGAAGTGAGGATAGCTATATCCAAACTCAAGCTTAATAAGGGCTCCGGAAATGACGGCCTTCCCGCTAAGCTTTATAAAGCTGGCGGAGATGACTTGGTAAGCAAGATCCACCAACTCATAAGCCAAACCTGGTCGGTGGAAAGCATGCCTGAAGAATGGAACCTCAGCATCGTTTGCCCGATCCACAAAAAAGGAGACCCACTGAACTGCGCCAAATACAGAGGCATAAGTCTACTCAACATCGCCTACAAGATCCTATCTGCCGTAATATGTGAACGCCTGAAACCGTTTACCAACTACTAAGGAGATCCTATATAAGACCCTGATCATCCCAGTCCTGCTCTACGGCGCTGAAGCATGGAACGTATCAAAAGCGGATGAAGAAATCCTTGGTCGATTCGAGAGAAAAATTCTTCGGAAAATCTTCGGTCCCGTTTGCGTTGACGGGCTATGGAGACGAAGATTCAACCACGAACTATACGAGCTGTACAGCGACATACCCCTGGTCAAAAAACCCGGCATTGGACGTTTAAGATGGCTAGGACATGTAGAACGAATGGACACCAACACTCCGGCTCGCAGAGTCTTCGATTTCCAGCCAGACATCGGACGCAGTAGAGGAAGACCTCTCCTTAAGTGGCGCGTACAAGTGGAAACCGACCTCAACCAACTTGGAGTGCGCAACTGGAGGCAGTTAGCTACGAGAATATAATTTTAAATCGTCCGCGAAAGTTAAAACGTTGCAAAATTTAAAAATATCATGAACGTCATTAAAAATCAAAATAAAAAGCAAAGGGCCTAAGTGGCTACCTTGCGGGACACTGGATGTTACATCGATCTTAACCATTTGCTTTCTGTTTGTTAAATAATTATGGAACCGTTTAAGCATTGAGGAATGAAAACCCAACGATTTTAGTTTTGCTAAAAGTAGGGTGTGGTGCACTCTATCAAAGCTTTTGTAAAGTCAGTGTAGAGTATATCAACTTGTAATCGTTCCTCAAAACTGTTTAAATACATAATAAGTTAAGAAAGTTAAATTGGTAGCACAGGATCTACCTCGAATAAAACCATGTTGATTATTCGAGATTACCTCTTTTACTACGAAGAATGGCTTCTCCTTAACAATGCTTTCAAACAATTTAGGAATTGCAGAAAGCTTCGATATAGGTGGATAGTTTTATGGCCCAATGACTCCACCAGCCCATAGAGCACACCAAACAGTCAGTTTTTGTGGATGTAAAGGCGTCTCAACTCAAGGGTCTCATGTGGATTCTCTTTACTCCAAATGCGGCAGGTTGGCTTGTTGACGTAGCCATTCAACCAAAAATGAGCCTCATAACTGAACAAAGTTTTGCGATGAAAATCAGCATCGAGATTGATCTCATTTTCGGCCCATACACCAAAATCAAGACGCATTGCATGGTCTTGCGGCTTTAATTCCTGCACAAGCTGGATCTTGTAAGGTCGTTAGCCAAGATCTTTGCGCAAAATCTTCCAAAGAGTTGATGGACAAAGCTTCAATTGCTGTGTACGGTGGCGAATCGATTCATTCGGGTCCTCTTCACCACTTTGCTCTACAGCGGCAATTGTTTCATCGGTGCGCACTGTTCGACACCTCTGCGGATGCGTATAATCACATAGAGTAAACGTAATGCGAAAACGATCCATGGTTAACCGAATTAATTGCTCTGATGGATCATTATGTCGACCATAAAATGGACGGAGCTTGCGGTAAACTTCGCGAACTGAACCATTTTTTTCGAAATAAATTTGCACGATTTGCAAGCGTTGTTCATTTGTCAACCTGTTCATGATGAAATGGCAAACCAAACAGAATATAAATGACATTAGAGTTGCCCGATTTGACCACAAAATGTCAGTTTTATCTTTTTTCGAAAAACTAACCTCTAAAAAAAACACCTATTACGTTCATCCGACCAAATTTTTGTAACGAGTTGGTGGATGTTACTTACCGAGTCACCTCCGCCAGCTTAATTAAGCTTGGCGGGAAGGCCGTCATTTCCGACAGTCTTGTTAAACTTCAGTTAAGTTATTGCTATCCTCACTTCGCTTCCGTCGGGTGGTTGGTAGTTTTAGCTGTCGTCGCCAATATTAAATGGTTCGTTCTGCCTGACAGCGGAATGTTGTTCACCATCTCCGTTTAACATTCTGTAGAAGTGGTTCTTCCATATCCTCAGCATCGACTGTGTCTCAACTACGATATTTCCTTGTTCATCTTGACAGGATTCTGTTTGAGCCTTGTATCCCTGGATTTGACGTTTTACACTTTGGTAAAACTTGCAAATATCGTTCCTGTAGTGGCACCTCTCTATATCCTTGATAACGTGTTTTCTTGCCCTTTTTCTTCTTTCTTTCCCTATAGAGCTCAATGGCAGCTCTCGCTTTTACCTACAGTTTAGCCTTTTAGGCCTAAATACGTGATCTGTGATTTCCGAAATTAACTGTTGGAGGTTTTTGATCAGCGACATCTGTGTCCTAAACTTCGTGTTGGATTTGTCGATAAACCATCTGTGCAGGCGTTAAACTATCAAGAGTGTACTTTTATGTTTGCTGAATCCAGCGAATTTTCTCGTTAAATTCTTCTCTTTTTGGTTTTCTACCGCTTTTTTGCCCCACCTGTCAGTTTGCCATCTTGAAGGGGGGGCATGTTCGTAGAGTATATTATTTTTGGTAGGTTTATTATTGGTGATTTTATTTAAATGAATGGGTGCGTTCCGGATTTCAGTTTTACCAAGTTAACTTTGTCGGTGTACTGCTGTTTTTGGTCAATGGAGCATTTTTAGTCATGTGACATGGTCGATTGATCAATGAGAACAGTGCATCGGCAAACTTAACATGGAAAATCTAAAATCCGGAACACGGCCAATCTTGTGTTAAATTTGTTAAAATAAAAAAATCTGGGGGGTCATTCCGTAACTTTGAAAACGATTATCGTTTAGACGGTAGTTATCACATGAGCAATCGCTCAATAATCGTCTGCGGTTTAACGATTATTGTTTTAAGTGAAGCAAACAAAGTAATATCGCGGACAGAAAACAACGACTATTGATCTTACGTGATGCAAGATGTACCGTCGAAATGTTGTCGTCAAACGATAATCACTTTAAGGAATAAGGACCCTGTACCGGGTTTTATAAAGCGAAAAAAATAATTACTTCCTGGTCAGATCGCGAACCATTGATATTTCTGTTAAAAATTCTTTGACAGGCATTTAATCCAAGCCTGTCAAAGAATTTTTCACAGATACGCATCCGCAGAGGTGTCGAACAGTGCGCACCGATGAAACAGTTGCCGCTGTAGAGCAAAGTGTTGAAGAGGACCCGAATGAATCGATTCGCCACCGTACACAGCAATTGAAGATTTGTCCATTAACTCTATGGAAGATTTTGCGCAAAGATCTTGGCTAACGACCTTACAAGATCCAGCTTGTGCAGGAATTAAAGCCTCAAGACCATGCAATGCGTCGTGATTTTGGTGTATGGGCCGAAAATGAGATCAATCTCGATGCTGATTTTCATCGCGAAACTTTGTTCAGTTATCAGGCTCATTTTTGGTTGAATGGCTACGTCAACAAGCCAACCTGCCGCATTTGGAGTAAAGAGAATCCACACGAGACCCTTGATTTGAGACGCCTTTACATCCACAAAAACTGACTGTTTGGTATGCAGAAATAATAATGAAAATAAATTTATTTCAATAGCCTAAATCGATAGACTACAAAAAGACGTCTACAACTCACCCCCTACTGATATCTTTTATGAAACTCCTAAATCTGCATATCACCCGCTTTTTTTCCTCTTTAATTATTAAAATTGCATTTTTATTGTTTTATCACAAATCGTCATTACCCACTCCAAAAAAAAAAAAAAATTCATGAAATTACTCCCCTTATCGAATAAATTCCATATTTTCATAAAAACGTCAAAAAAAAGAAAGAAAATTGAACACATTCAACGTAATGTTGCATTTGACTACTTAGCCCACATTATTTCGGAAATCTAATCGAAAAGATTCCCACACGCAACGACAGCACCCTCGCTTCGACGGAAAATTCTTTGAATAACTTTTGACATAATAAATGTCACGTTCACTTCAAACTCAAATCTCATTTGGGTGGGTCCGCGCATTGGAGTTGGAGAATGAGCGACACAAACGCAATCATCTTCACAGCCGTCATCATGCGTCTTTTCTTTAACACTCGCTCCCACTTTTCCACTTTAATGAGTGCGTTCAGATGCAACCTTGTAGCGGTATTCTGATGCTGAAAATCCAATTCAACTTGAAGCCAAAGTAATTTACTCCATTTGAATAGACAACCACGACGCTAACGCTAACGATGACGATAGTGCCTGAGCCTGACAAGTGTAGTCCAAGGAGACTTTTCCGAAGAACGCTCACACAAACGCCAAAAGCAAATCTAAACGGAAGTGCTGCTCTGTACATATTCTTCAAGTCGCCTAGAATCGTTTATCTGGTGAATTATTTAGAAGCTAATCAAGACTCAAGCAAATACCATCCTCTCAGGTCTGTTCGATGCTCATTCATGGGAGTTTCCAGATTTTTCACTCCACAACTCGCGAAAGTCGTCTTATTGACTTGGATGCATCTCCAGTAGAATACTTTTGGGGGGGCGGCGCTGATGGGTGGGGTTTTCATTAAATTTCTCAAAACGATTTTCAACTTGTCGGGCCCGACTTCAACGGCGCATATGTATACACAAGCAGTTCCTGTTTAGCAGTTGCAAGCTTCAATGACATTTGTTGTCCCAGTTTACTTAGCTCGAGGGTTGCGAATGAAAAATCCTTATCTCGAGATGTTAATGCACTTGTAGCACGCCGCTTAACTAGTGGCGTCCCCTCCATGGAGCAGCAGAATACTCACATCCACACTGGGTTGTCAGAGACTGTAGCTCGGGGGATGCCAGATCGTAACAGTTGATATGAATGTAATTTGGTTTACGTTTTGAGAAGGGTGTTGTACGTAAAGGGGTTGTTGGCAGAGAGCACAGTGTTTGGCTTTCAGAAGGTTCTGGACGGGGGGTATTTGTAGTTTTACGACTTGACAAAAAGTGAAAGGGGTGGTGCAGCTGTGGCGTTAGTTTTATATGGACCTCGCAATGGAGGTCAGTTGGAGAAGGACTGTGTAAATTGGCTGTGTGTGGATGCTGTTAGGAAATGTGTGTCATTTGGCTAATTGGATGTTAGATGGAGAGATGTGGTGGAGTCATTTTTGAAATTCTACAACCAAGTTGGACGGTGCGGTTTATAAAATTTTACACTTTTCCTTAGACTTGTTGGAATTTTACGATCGAAGTTTAACAGCTCAATGTGATGGTCTGTCTATAAAATTAAGACACCAGTTTGTGTGCCATTTGCTGAAATTAATCATAAATTTGATTAAGACCTAAATTTAGCTGAACTTTTAAGTGATGGTTAAGTTGAACTTGGCTTTGGTGGGGTTCTGTCGTTTGTTTGCTCATTTTTGAAGCATTTTGTCGATGTATATGTGAATGAGATGAAGGGGAACGATGGCATCAGTACAATTGCTTATATTGCTCCTCAACAAAACTTATGAGGGTCTGCGAAGGACGATAATAAAATCGTACCAAGGTATGACAAAATACCTTTAGCAATATGGTCGGAACCCACCTCCTACACAGCACCAGATCTGGGAATGGACTAATGGGTAGCGAAATGACACTATAATCAGCACATGGTTCCTTCACTTTTACATATATCAGGAACATTACGGTCTCTGGAATAAAAAAAAACGTCAAAATACTGCATACGCAAGATACCACGCAGAACTTTGTAGAACGCGTATCTCCGAATTATACCATACCACCAGCATCTAATGTCGAAGACCAATGGCGTCAATTACCCACAAGATCAGCCGTAACTAATGTGCTGGGTTTCTCCGCCAACCAAGAAGAAACCCCGCGCTTTGACGGAGAATGCTAACAGATGCTCAGAGCCAAAACTAAGGCCTACAAAACGATGCTGTAGGATAGGGGCGGCATCTGTTAAAAAATCTGCCATTGAGGTAAGCAAAGGAGAAGGGAGGAAACACCTCTATCCCAGAAAGTAGGAAAAAAGCTGGAGAGTTGATACTCCAGGAATGATATTCGGAATCAACCTGTGCTTCAACCAACATGCCTCTCCAATAAGCCCGGTTCTTAGCTAACTGCCTCTAGTTGCGCACTCCAAGTTGGTTGAGGTCGGTTTCTACTTGTGCGCGCCACTTAAGGCGAGGTCTTCCTCTACTGCGTCCGACGTCTAGCTGGGAAACATCTTAAACGTCCAATGCGGAGTTTTTTTTTTTGACTAGAGGCATGTCGCTGTATAGTTCGTACAGTTCTTGGTTGAATCTTCGTCAACATAGCCCGTCAACGCAAACGGGACCGAAGATATTTTAAAGAATTTTTGTCTTAAAACGACCAAAGATTCCTTTACCCGCTTTTGATACGGTCCATGATGGTTCAGCGCCATAGAGCAGGACTGTAATGGTCGGGGTCTTGTATGGGATCTCCTTAGTAGTTCGAGTGAGGGCTTTACTACCGAATTGCCTTCTTAGCCCGAAGAAACAGCGGTTGGCAAGAGTAATTCCTCATTTGATTTCTGATGAGATGTTGTTGTCGGAGCCAATGTCGACAAAGTCCCGTACTCAAAGTTATATCAGTCAATGGTGACGTTGTGTCCAATTCGTCGATGTTGTGTCTAATTTCGTGTTGACAGCATATGCTCAGTCTTATCCTCATTTACTGCTTTAAACCCATTTTTGCAGCTTCCTTCTCTATCCTAGCAAACGTGGCTATGACATCACGTTGTGTCCTACCAATGATGTCAATATCGTCGGCGTATGTTAGTAGTTGCACCGATTTTTCGAAGATTATGCCTCTGGTGTTGGCTTGGGAGTTTTGCACAATCCTCTCAAGAATCAAATTGAAGAAGTCACATGACAGCGCATCGCCTTGCCTAAATCCTTGCCTGAGGTCGTTTCCGACCCCAATGGAGCAGCGAGAATTCTCCATCGTCATCCTACACAAACGGACGAGTTTGGGCGGTATACCAAAACTAGACATGGCTCTGTATAGTTCGTCTCTATAAATGCTGTCGTATGCGGCTTTGAAATCGATGAATAGGTGGTGTGTATCGATTTGGACTTCTTGGGTTTTTTCCAGGATCTGCCGAAGTGTGAAAATTTGATCGATTTTGGACTTCCCTGGCCTAAAACCACACTGATAAGGGCCGATCAGGTTGTTGGTAAACGGTTTCAGGCGGTCACATATCACGGCAGATAGGATCTTGTAGGCGATGTTGAGGAGACTTATGCCTCTGTAGTTGGCGCAGTTCAGAGGATCTCCTTTTTGTGGATCGGGAAAATGATGCTGAGGCTTCATTCTTCAGGCATGCTTTCATCCGACCAGATTTGGCTTACGAGTTGGTGGATGTTACTTACCAAGTCATCTCCGCCAGCTTTACAAAGCTCAGCGGGAAGACCGTCATTTCCGGCGGCCTTATTAAGCTTGAGTTTGAAATAGCTATCCTCACTTTACTTAGGTCAGGTGGTTGGCAGTTTTCGCTGTCGTCGCCAACATTAAATGGTTCGTTCTCCCTGACATCGGGATATTGTTCGTCATCGCCGTTTAACAGTCTGCAGAAGTGGTTCTTCCATATCCTCAGCATCGACTGTGTCTCAACTCCAATATTTCCTTATTCATCTCGACAGGATTCTGTTCGAGCCTTGTAGCCTTGGCTTTGACGTTTTACACTGCTCCTGATCTAATGGCTTGTTGGCATCGTTCCCACTGTTCTTCGACATTCGATGCTGGTGGTATGGTGTGAATCGAGAGGTTAAGGGATACGCGTTCCGCGAATGTCTTGGCGGTCTCTGGCGGTTGCAGTCTTTCGACATTAAACGTTTTCACAGCGTTTCTGTTTTTTTTTGTGGCGTGGTGGGATATCTGCATTCTTACCTTGGCTGCAACAAGGAAGTGCTCCGAGTCGATGCTAGCCCCTTGGAATGTTCGGACATCCAAAATACTGGATGCGTGCCTCTTGTCTATCGCAATGTGATCAATTTGGTTGACTGTTCGTTGATCTGGAGACCGCCATGTCCCCTTATGGATATCGAGGTAAGGAAATCGTGTGCTGGCTATAGTGGCATTTCGTTTCGTAGCGAAGTCAATTAGCTTAAAATCCATTACCTGACGTGTGGTCGTGTAGGCTATATTTTCCGACAATACTGCTAAAGATGTCCTCTCTTCCTACCTTTGCGTTATAATCTCCCAGCACGATTGTAACATCGTACTTCGGTAGTCGCTCATAAGCTTTGTCAAGTAGCTGATTCTGCATCAGTCTTTCGCTATATCAACATTTTCCTCCATCATAGCTTGAGCGCATATAGTTATATGTTGGCGAATTTGGCCTTAATACAGATTGTTACAATGTGTTCGCTTATGCCTTGAAAGCATACTACTTCTTGCCTAAGTCTGGCACTTATAACAAGTTCACATCCCAATAGTCGCCGTTTCTGCTCAGTATAACACGGTCCGTATCCTCGGCCCATCTCTTCGTATTCCCTGGATGGCAGTAATGTCTGCTTTGTAGCATCCAAATAGTCGCTGTTTCTGCTCACTATAACACGGTCCATAGTAGATGTCACAGTTTTTCATCCTATTTTTGCCCGGCGCATCTCTTCGTATTTCCTGGATGGCAGTAATGCCTGCTTTGTAGCAATTTAGGTCTTCCGCTTGTTGTTCGCCTGCACCTCTCCTGTTTAATGTTCTCACATTCCGCAGGTGCAGATACGAACGTCGTTTTGCTTTTTTAGTTTAGCATGGTCGTTAACAATAATCCTTCAGTATCCACTACGCAATTGAGCATCTCCGTTGAAGGGACCTGACTTACCCTTGAGATTCCAAAATAACCTTTTGTCCGAATATGTCGAGGCAGCTCATCTAGGTTCGCCTGGGACAGCAGGCCGGTTATTCCGTATCATTCTGACGAGGCTGTTCATAGTGTTTTGCTGTTTTTCGTCGGGTTATCAACACTCGCCCTTATTGATATGGTTTCCACTTGGAGGTAAAAATAGTCAAAATTGATGTGTAGTCGGAGTAAAAACCACTGGACATTGCAAAGTTAAAGTCAATCATGGATTGCTGGTATGCCCTTGTGTAAAGATACCGAGCAATGATTTAAATTAAATTGTGCATCTGTTCCTCTTACAACAGAATTAAAATTCGTTTTTATTTTTAACAAACTATGTTTCATTGCCCTTATTTTCCTTATCTACTCATCGACGAAATTGCCACCTTCCCCCTCAATCTAGGGTCACTGCCCTCTTCCTATACTGCTGCTTCAGTGTCACTCTCATTGAACCTCAGCTAGAAATATCCAAATTGCGGGCGTTCCTATTATTTTAAGAGATCAACTGTCAACGATTCTCGTTGTTCCCCAATCAACATCTGATGATGCAATCAAATTTAAAATCACCGAACCTACAGGCCCCAGATGAAGTTCTTCTCCAGAACCGAATAAAGTCCCCATCCGTGACACTAAATCTTCTGAAACAATATTTGTCTTTCGAGCCGACACCCGATAGACTTCCTCTCTCACCTAGTCGTTCAATTTGTCCCAATACTCATTCCACCGACTTGGTAAAAAAGAAGTCAACTCCTAACTTCTGTTGTTACCCATTCCCAGCCACAATACACGGCGTAGCTCTGGAATTATAAAATTTCCAATTAATTTCAAATAAATCGTCGTCGGTAACAACCATCCCCGTCCTTCTCTGGCTTACCGGGTTCGAAATGTTAGGCGCATTTTAAAATATCTATTCATAGCGATTGCTTCCAACAGTATCTTAAAGTGACTTTGAAAGTTAAAAAAAAAACTGGTTACACTTATACCTTTGATAGGTATAAGCACCATCGAGCCATCCTCCCTCATCCATCGTACCGCCACACCGTCAACATCGAAAAATTGATTCCCGTCGACAACGAAAGTAATCTTCTTAATTTAATACCTTTCAGCACATACAGATACAGATACACTTATGCGACACAAAAGATACCAAACTCCTACCGAGGTTAACAAGCCCGATCGCACCGCACCCGCACCCCAGGTTAACAAACGGAACAGCAGCAACAGAAAAAAAAAATAAAACCTCTCCATCGGACCTTAAATTATGCATGAGGCTACGCTTCCGTTTCACGGCCGAGGGTGGTGATGTTGGTGTACTCCACAGTGTCTGGTGACATGAGACGACACCTTACGTGCGGTGCGTGACCACTCGTAGTTATGGAAGATTTGCTGGTGTGCATTCGGGACCAGCACCCGTGTTCACGCAGAACGAAGGGAAATCGTACTCGGAACTCGTGCTGCACTCGAAACCTGTAATTATCGGACCGATAGCCTCGCAGCCTGGGTGCCGGCATTTCATTACATCATTGTGCGCGCCCCCGTCGGCTTTCGAGTCAATTAACCTTTTCATTCAATTAGGGAATTAAAGTGATTGGTTCAGGTGATGGTGGTGGTGGTGGACCTACTTAAGTCAGGTAGCTATGATTTACCGAAATAAATAAAGGAAATCACGAGGACGTGGATTCCATAATTTAACGAATCAAAGGAGATGCCGGTGGAATGGACATAAACTATGGAATTAAGGCACTTAGGCCTATTTACTGAAATGGAGTAAGGACAAGATTTGTTGACGACCATGCTAAACTAAAAAAGAAAAACGACGTTCGTATGTGCACCTGGAATGTGAGAGCTTTAAAAAGGAGAGGTGCATGCGAACAACTAGCGGAAGCACTAAACTGCTACAAAGCAAACATTACTGCCAGGATATACGATGGGATGGGCCTGGCAAACAGAGGATGAAAAACTGCGGATCATGTTATAAGTGAGCAGAAACAGCGACTATTCGGATGCGGATTTGTTATAAGTGCCAGACTTAGGTAAGAAGTCTTATGTTTCCAAGACATAAGCGAACGCATTGTAACAATCCGCTTCAAGGCCAAATTCGCCAACATAAGCCTTATATGCGCTCAAGCTATGATGAAGAAAAAATTAATATAGCGAAAGACTGATTTTACGAGCTACTTGACGAAGCTTATGAGCGACTACCGAAGTGCTGGGAGATTTTAACGGATTACTAAGAAAATAGGATATCTTCAGCCGTATTTTCGGAAAACACAACCTATACGACAACAAGTCTGGCAACGGGCTTATGCTAATTGACTTCGCTTCGCAACGAAATGCCACTATAGACAGCACAAGATTTCCTTACCCCGATATCCATAAAAACGAACCGTCAATCAGATTGATCACATTGCATTAGACAAAAGGCACGCATACTGTATTTTGGATGTCCGAACATGCCGAGGGGGCTAACCTCGACTCGGACCACTACCTTGTTGCAGCCATCGTAAGAATGCGGATATCCACTGTGCCACAATAAACCAGAAATACCGTGACAACATTATTTTAATGTTGGAAGACTGAAATCGCAAGAGACCGCCAAGACCTTCGCAGAACGCGTGTCTCTTAACCTCCGATTCATACCATTCCACTAGCATCGAATGTCGAAGAACAATGACAACGATGGCAAAAAGCCATTACATCAGCCGCAACTGAGGTTTCTAGCGGCCATCAGCAAGAAACCCCTTGTTTGATGAGGAATTCCGACAGATGATCGCAGCCAAGAACGAGGCCTACAATGATAAGCTGCCGGTGAAGACGAGAGCTACCATTGAGCTCTATAGGCAGAGAAGAAGGGAAGAACACCGGCTTTTCAGAAAGAAGAAAAAAGAGCAAGAAAAGCGTGCGATCGAGGTGTAAAATGTCAAAAAGCGTTCTACCGAAGTGTAAAATGTCAAATCCAGGGATACAAGGCTCGAACAGAGTCCTGTCTAGGTGGACAAGGTAATATCGTAACTGAGACACCGTCAATGCTGAGGATATGGAAGAACCACTTCTGTAGACTTTAAACAACCTAACCCAGCTTGTAAATGAGCCGACACGCATACCGGATATTAACAGTCAAGCCGCCATCACCCTGGACTTGCTTCTTACCTCTCACCCTGATAAATACACCATCAATGTATTATCGCCTCTAGGCTCGTCAGACCACTGTATCATATCGTCAAATTGGGAAGCATTAAACAGTTTTTTTTAGGAATTTTAACTGGTCACTACGTTTCCTCGATAGTGACGTGGATGCTGCTACTGATATGATATCAAACATCATTCTTCTTGGCATGAGATCTTTTATTCCCAACAGAATTAAGAGTATCAGACCAAAGGCAAAAGGGTGGTATGACTTGAGCTGCAAAGAAGCTATCAGGTTTAGAGAGAGACAAACTTTCAGTTATACAAGACCAACCCAACAGAGGAAAGCCAACAAAATTCAAACAAGCCATAAAGGACTGTAATTTCCATTTAAAACCTGTCAAATTCCTCTATGGCCAAAAGTTGAGGCAAACAATTCTACAATGTCCCAGAGGTAGTAACAACTTTTGGTCATTTGTCAAAAATCAGTTCCGACGCTCATTCACAATGACATTCCAGCTGTCAGCTCTTTAGACAAAGCCAATCTGCTTGCTGCGCATTTCGCAGCCAACTCTACGTTGCCAGATTGTACCCTGTCTCCTCCTGTACTTGAGAGCGTAACTCATTCTATGGGACAAATTTACTTTCGTACTCGTACAGTTGCAAGAGTTTTATCTGATTTTGACATTCACAAATCCGCTGGTCCAGATGGTATATCCCCCATTATTCTGAAGACGCATTCTTCTGCGCTAGCAAAACCACTGCGTAATTTTTCTATCCATCCTACGCATCAGGAATCTCTCCGAGTAGATGGAAAACTGCATTTGTTCAGCCTGTATCAAAAAAAAAAAGGCGAATCATCTTTTTTCTCCAAATACCGACCAATTGCACTTCTTTCCAAGGTCATGGAAACGCTAATGAATCCTCAGCTTATAAAATATCTCGAAACACGAAAACTTTTCAATGACCGGCAGTATGGTTTTCGCAGCAACAGGTCTACTGGTGATTTGATGACATTTCTCACCGAAGAGTGGAACCAATCAATCCACCATGGTGGCGAAAGCAAGATTGTTGCAGTTGATATTTCAAAGGAACTTGACAGGGTTAGGCATCAAGCCCTTTTGTCAAAAATGCGTGCATTTTGGAATTGATGAAAATCTTATTCCATGGATTCGAAATTATCTTTCGAAACGTTCAATTCAAGTTGTTTTGGACGGCTACAAGTCTGCAACTCACCAAATAAATGCTGGTGTCCCTCAAGGCTCAGTTTTGTCTCCAACTCTCTTTCTCATTTTTATAAATGATCTCCTGTCTGCAACTTCTAATCCAATTCATTCCTTCGCTGATGACAGTACCCTCAGCTTCTCATACTCGTTTTCAGGTTCACGTCCCTCATCTTCGAACGTGGACTCAAAACGTCAAAATATGTTAAGCTCATTGAATTCCGAACTTGACAGCATTACCAAATGGGGTAAATCCAACAGAGTAGAATTCAATGCTTCCAAAACACAATGCTGTCTTCTGTCATTAAAGCGAAACCAAAATCTAGAGCCATTATCCATGAATTACAACATTACGTCGAAGAAACCCAAAAGCTTTCCATGCTAGGTATGTGTGTTAGTAACGCCTTACGTTGGAACGACCACATATTTCAAATCGCTAAAAACGCAGCGAAATGTCTAGGTTTCCTAAATCGATGTAAGATCTGACGGGCTGGTAGCTCCACTGGTACGTACCGATAAGTGTGTTGCAGAAAGGCTTAAAAAGCTCACACAGTACGTTGGATAGAACCTTTTATGGGACATTTAGGAGGGACATGCCTCCGTTGTTGGTGCAAAACAGGAGATCGCCTTTTTGTAGAGTGGACATATGGAGCTGATATTCCAGTCATCAGGCAGTCTCTCATCCATCCAGACTTTTTTGATGGTTTTATGCATGCATACTTCTAAAGCAACACCTACGTATTTGAAGAGTTCTGTTGGTTATCCATCAGAACCGCCTGCCTTGTTCTTCTTCAGAGTTGGGAGGCTGCGTGTTCTAATTTTTCCATTCGCACGTCCAGGTTCGGTGCTCCTCCCGTGCGGAGCGTGTTTTTCGTTGTAGCGCCAGGGCGTCTTCATAATATTGCGGTAGAGGATTAGGGCACAGCGGGGAGTCTCTCACCCAGTTTTTGCTCCTAGACTCTGGCAATCTCTGGCCCACTAAGCTCATGAAGTCTCTTTTTTTTGCACCATTCGCAGCTTTTTCTTCAGAATATGGCTGCTGCGACTAGAAAATGGTCAGAGTCGACGTTTGCCCCTCTGAATGTGTGTGCATTCAGGATGTTGGATGTGTGCCTGGCATCTATGAGTACATGGCAGATTTGGTTGGAGGTTTGACGAAGACCTGTAGAACGTCTGGTTGCTTTGTGGATTCGAAGCCGGGGGACGCGAAGTCTATTAGTCGGAAGCCATTATCTTTTATCGTTTCGTGGAGACTGTGTAACTGTCATTTCCAAATAACCCGCCGAAGATTTTTTTTTACCGAATTTTGCATTGAAGTCCTTTAGTTCGACTTTTACATCGTATTCCGTACAGGCGCAGTATGCTCCGTGCAGTGACCCTATCCAGTAGGTGTTTTACGACCTACTGGAGACCTTCAGTCTCATAGGTAGGCGCGTGTGCACAAATAAGGCTCAGAAGGCTCCGTTCAGGAGGTTTTAGAATTCGTTCTTGATAGTGTCTTCAGTCTCATCGGAAGTCTCAGAAGGCCCCGTCCAATGGGTCGTAAAATTCCTCCATGATAGGGTCTTCAGTCTCATCGGTAGGGGCGTGTGCACATATCAGGCTCAGAAGGCTCTGTTTAGGAGGTCTTACAATTCGTTCGTCAGTCTCATCGGTAGAGGCTCAGAAGGCTGCGTCCAATGGGTCGTGAAATTACTCCTTGATAGGGTCTTCAGTCTCATAGGTAGGCGATTGTGCACATATAAGGCTGACGTTAAAAAGCGTTCGTCTAATGTGGATCACAGCCAGGCGATCTTTAACCTGCTTTAAGTCGTGTATTCTTGACTTTAGTCGGCTCTCCACATCCTCATATATGTAGCCTTGGGTGGCAGCTGTAATAAATGTCGCATGCTTTTCGTTTGTGTATTCCTTATCCTGTCCAACGTATTTCCTGTATCACGGTAATGTCTGCCCTGTACCGTGCAAGGACAGATTCAAGTTTTCGAGTAGCATCCGAGGTGTACAGCGTACGTACGTTCCAGGTGCACACTCGTAAGTCGTTGTCTGCGGACGTTTCGGGATTTGTCGGTATTATAGAGGACCGAGGATACGAGGCTGTTGTCTCTCATAATCAGCATTTTTTTACATGTTGAGCTAACCTGACGGCACAAACCGCAAATATAGTGGGCCAGTTCTAACTTATTAGATACCAATGCTCATTTGCCACCAACTCTGTTCAAGGGGCCTGACTTACCCTTGCGATGCCTTGATGATCTGTATCCACTGCGGGATTGAGCTCTGCCGTTGGCCTTTAGGCTCATTCGCCACCAACTCTGTTCAAGGGGCCTGACTTACCCTTGCGATGCCTTGATGATCTGTATCCACTACGGGATTGAGCACTGCCGATGTTCTTTAGACTCATTCGCCACCAACTCTGTTCAAGCGGCCTGACTTACCCTTGCGATTCCTTGATGATCTGTATCCACTATGGGATTGAGCTCTATCGTTGGCCTTTATGCTCATTCGCCACCATCTCTGTTCAAGGGGCCTGACTTACCCTTGCGATGCCTTGATGATCTGTATCCACTACGGGATTGAGCACTGCCGATGTCCTTTAGACTCATTCGCCACCAACTCTGTTCAAGGGGCCTGACTTAGCCTTGCGATTCCTTGATGATCTGTATCCACTGCGGGATTGAGCACTGCCGATGTTCTTTAGACTCATTCGCCACCAACTCTGTTCAAGCGGCCTGACTTACCCTTGCGATGCCTTGATGATCTGTATCCACTGCGGGATTGAGCACTGCCGATGTCCTTTAGACTCATTCGCCACCAACTCTGTTCAAGCGGCCTGACTTACCCTTGCGATGCCTTGATGATCTGTATCCACTACGGGATTGAGCTCTGCCGTCGTCCTTTAGGCTCATTCGCCACCAACTCTGTTCAAGCGGCCTGACTTACCCTTGCGATTCCTTGATGATCTGTATCCACTACGGGATTGAGCACCGCCGATGTCCTTTATCCTCATTCGCCACCATCTCTGTTCAAGGGGCCTGACTTACCCTTGCGATTCCTTGATGATCTGTATCCACTACGGGATTAAGCACTGCCGATGTCCTTTAGACTCATTCGCCACCAACTCTGTTCAAGCGGCCTGACTTACCCTTGCGATGCCTTGATGATCTGTATCCACTATGGGATTGAGCTCTATCGTTGGCCTTTATGCTCATTCGCCACCATCTCTGTTCAAGGGGCCTGACTTACCCTTGCGATGCCTTGATGATCTGTATCCACTGCGGGATTGAGCTCTGCCGTTGGCAGTTATGCTCATTTCCCACCAACTCTGTTCAAGGGGCCTGACTTACCCTTGCGATGCCTTGATGATCTGTATCCACTGCGGGATTGAGCTCTGCCGTTGGCCTTTAGGCTCATTCGCCACCAACTCTCTTCAAGGGGCCTGACTTACCCTTGCGATTCCTTGATGATCTGTATCCACTGCGGGATTGAGCACTGCCGATGTCCTTTAGACTCATTCGCCACCAACTCTGTTCAAGCGGCCTGACTTACCCTTGTGATTCCTTGATGATCTGTATCCACTACGGGATTAAGCTCTGCCTGACCTGTTGTCCGAATATGTCGAAGCAGCTCAAAATAGGTTGTTCACTCTGTCCATCCCAATTGGGACTGCAGACGCTATCATCTGATATCTATTGCTCTTCATTTCTTATTGTTATGGTTAGATATTGATAGGAGAACACCTACCAGGAGTAGCGGATCGACCTCAAATCTTAATATGCACCTTGCTACAATCCTAATATGACCCTTCGACATGCAATTTTTTTTAAATCCCAGAAGCGTCCTCTTAAGTCAAAATGAATTCGCATGCCAACACCGATCAGATGATCAATTCGTTCCCAGATGTCATAACAAAACTAAATCCGAAGGGGTTAATACTCCCCGCCTATCATCTGTTACAAAAAAAAATCATTAAAAACTTAATAAATCTGTCAGAAGTATGTTCGACGCAAGAACCTCTTTCCGCTTCCTCGAACTGACACGTTCACATTTATTATCGAAACAATGACTACAATCACAATCAGCAGCCACTTATCAACGTCCTTTCTCAACAGATTGCTACAATTTCCACGGGTAACTACATCCCTGCACACATTACACATTATCCCCGTTTGATATTCCACATATCATCACAGCTTGGCCATAAATCAAGCTTCATCCTCAATTAACTACCAGCAGCAGTATCCTGCTGATTGAGTCACTTCGGTGGCAGGTACTTCGTCTCCGCGACCATATGCAACAACTAATCAAAGGCAACCATAAAATTCGAAAACAATAATGAGTCACACCGAGATCAATCGTGCTAATCCGCTTACGGCAATAAATGCCGCATCCCTCCTAACACCCAGCATCCTTGCTGCCGAGCGTCTGATCGTATATTCCCACAACAGCATCGCTGCGCTGCGACACCCTTGCGCTGCTGTCACAATGGATCCGGGAACCGGAGAATAAAGTTGTCACCAAGTGCCCTATATTTTTGTTTCATTCCCAATTCCGGTGTCTGGACGGTGCACACATGAAAGCTGAATCCCAAACACTGTCGTCGTTGTCATCATGGTCCCCGCTGTGCTACAGCGCAGTAGACTGCCAAAAGGACCTAAATCTCTCAACTCCAATTCGTAAGGGGTTGATGCATTTGGTTTTGGTTATATCGCTGAGTGTACATTGTGCACGTACCAGTGTACATGTACACTATCGCTGCTCCTGCCATTTCTGCTTCTGATTCTCCTTTCAGTGGTCGTCCTGCAATGTGGCATAATTTATGCCTCATCCACTTAAATGGATGGCAGTTTCGGATAGCAATGGTAAACTACAAAGACGACGAGATTATATCCTTTTGCGCCGCACACAGAGCCTCTTTATATCTGTTGAGTGTGCAGATCTGGAGCGCACTTCGGCTGATTCTCTTCCAACAACAGAACTCATCAGCTTCATCAGCATCGTCATTGGAGTTGGGATGCAAAAAAAAAAAATATCTGTCGCGAGGTTGTTGTACGAACATCGTACTCGTACACATCGGCAGTGGCTTACCCGGACACTCAACCCAGCAGCCGAAAGTACATTGAACGCGTGTCCCATCTGGATTTGGTGTACAATTCTGCCATCGATGCAGAAATTGTGGCTGCGTTTTCAGCTTATTTGACGTATAGCCCCATCAGCCAGCACAAGATGCGGAGCGATGTTGATTATTCCCATGCACAATATCCTTCAGAGCCAGGAGAGCTGAGTGCAACTGCAATGGAAATTAGTGCACAACGCAAACACGTGAATGGATGTGGTTCTGTGTGCAACGACATCCTGACCCAATATCCAATCAGACGTGGGATTTGTGAATGTACATGGAGAGCTTATGCTTTGTGCCAACAGAGCTCAAGACGGGGTGACCTATTTAGAGATGATCCCAATTTTATTGCAAGATTTTAACATGCTAATTGCAGACTTGATGAGGAACAAGTATTTCAAGTGAATTCCTATAAATATGCCGTACCCTCGAGGTGGTGTGTTGACGTGAAGATGGCGCTAGAACTTGTAGCTGAAACAGTTTACAACAGACCTCGGGAGATTCTTCTTCTAACGTTGTTCTTGCAAGTTTGACGGTAGCATTCTCGGCCCCTTGCTTTAGAGCTCAGTTGTAAGATAATCGTGCCAAAAGTAGGGCTAGAGTAAATCTTTACCTCCAAGTGGTAACCATCGCGTACTGGTCTCATCCAACCGGATTTGACTTGCTAAACGATAAGTGCGAGTGTTGATAACACGACGAAAAACAGCAACACCAGAAACTCCCTGGTGAGAATGGCACGGATGAATACCCGGCCTGCTGTCCCAGGCGAACCTAGATGAGCTGCTCTGACATATTCGGACAACAGGTTGTCTAGGAATTTCAAGGGTTAGTCAGGCCCCTTGAACAGAGATGGTGGCGGATGAACCGAAAGGCCAACGGCAGCGCTCAATCCCGTAGTGGATACTGATGGTCCCGTGTCCTAGGGGTATCTAATAAATTGGAACTGGCCCTCCAGGTTGGGGGTTGTGCTTTGGGTTAACTACCCACCCACAGAAAAAAATATGGTTACGAAGCAACCAATAGCCTCGGAAAGGACTGATTTTATTGTTGACGACCCTGCTAAACGAAAAAAGGACAACGACGTTCGTATCTGCACCTGGAATGTGAGAACATTAAACAGGAGAGGTGCAGGCGAACAACTAGCGGAAGCACTAAACTGCTACAAAGCAGACATTACTGCCATCCAGGAAATACGATGGGATGGGCCGGGCAAAAAGAGGATGAAAAACTGTGACATCTACTATGGACCGTGTTATAGTGAGCAGAAACAGCGACTATTTGGATGCGGATTTGTTTTAGGTGCCAGAGTTAGGCAAGAAGTCTTATGTTTCCAAGACATTACCGAACGCATTGTAGCAATCCGCATCAAGGCCAAATTCGCCAACATAAGCCTTATATGCGCTCATGCTCCGACGGAGGAAAAAGATGATAAAACTAACTAAGGACTGCTTCTACGAGCTCCTTGACAAAACCTATGAGCGACTACCAAAGTACAATGTTAAAATCGTGCTGGGAGATTTTAACGCAAAGGTAGGAAGAGAAGACATCTTAAGCAGTACTGTCGGAAAATATAGCCCACACGACAACACGTCTGGTAACGGACTTAGGCTAATTGATTTCGCTACGGAACGACATGCCACTATAGCCACCACACGGTTTCCTCACCTCGATATCCACAAGGCGACATGGCGGTCTCTAGATCAACGAACAGTCAACCAAATTGATCACACTGCGGTAGCCAAGAGGCACGAATCCATTATTTGGATGTCCGAACATTCCGAGGGGCTAACATCGACTCGGACCACTACCTTGTTGCAGCCAAGGTAAGGATGCGGATATCCACCACGCCACAAAAAACCGGAAATACTGTGAAAAAAATTTAATGTCGAAAGACTGCAATCGCCAGAAACCGCCAAGACCTTCGCGCAACGCGTATCCCTTAACCTCTCGATTCACACCATACCACCAGCATCGAATGTCGAAGAACAATGGCAACGATGCCAACAAGCCCTTAGATCAGCCGCAACTGATGTGCTAGGTTTCTCGCGGCCACCAGCGAGAAACCCCTGGTTTGATGAGGAATGCCGATAGATGCTCGCAGACAAGAACGAGGCCTAAAGGCCAAGCTGCTGGTGAAGACGAGAGCTGCCATTGAGCTCTATAGGCAAAGAAGAAGGGAAGAACACCGGCTTTTCAGAAAGATGAAAAAAGAGCAAGAAAAGCGCGCGATAGAGGATATAGAGAGGTGCCACTCCAGGAACGATGTTCGCAAGTTTTACCAAAGTGTAAAACGTCAAAGCCAAGCCTACAAGGCTCGAACAGAATCCTGTCGAGATGAACAAGGAAATATCGTAGTTGAGACACAGTCGATGCTGACGATATGGAAGAACCATTTGTGCAGACTGCTAAACGGCGATGACGAACACATTCCGCTGTTAGGCAGAACGAACCATTTAATATTGGCAATGACAGCGAAAACTGCCAACCACCCGACCTAAGTGAAGTGAAGATAGCTATATCTAAACTCAAGCTTAATAAGGCCGCCGGAAATGACGGCCTTCCCGCTGAGCCTTATAAAGCTGGCGGAGATGACTTGGTTAGCAACATCCACCAACTCATAAGCCAAATCTGGTCGGTTGAAAGCATGCCTGAAGAATGGAACCTCAGCATCGTTTGCCCGATCCACAAAAAAGGAGACCCTCTGAACTGCGCCAACTACAGAGGCAAAAGTCTACTCAACATCGCTCAAGATCCTATCTGGCGTAATATGTGAACGCTTTAAACCGTTTACCAACAACCTGATCGGCCCTTATCAGTGTAGTTTTAGGCCAGGAAAGTCCACAATCGATCAAATTTTCACACTTCGGCAGATCCTGGAAAAAACCCAAGAAGTCCAAATCGATACCCACCACCTATTCATCGATTTCCGCCGCATACGACAGCATTTATAGAGACGAACTATACAGAGCCATGTCTAGTTTTGGTATACCGCCCAAACTCGCCCGTTTGTGTAGGATGACGATGGAGAATTCTCGCTGCACCATCAGGGTCGGAAACGACCTCACCGACACATTCGATACCAAAAAAGGATTTAGGCAAGGCGATGCACTGTCATCTGACTTTTTCAATTTGATTCTTGAGAGGATTGTGCAAAACTCCCGAGCCAACACCAGAGGCACAATTTTCCAAAAATCGGTGCAACTACTAGCATACGCCGACGATATTGACATCATTGGTAGGACTCAACGTGATGTCATAGCCACGTTTGCTAGTATAGAGAAGGAAGCGGCAAAAATGAGTTTAGCAGTAAATGAGGGTAAGACTAAGTATATGACTTTGAGGTAGTACGGGACTTTGTCTACCTCGGCTCCGCTATTAACTCTGACAACAACATCTCGTCAGAAATCAAACGAAGAATTACTCTTGCCAGCCGCTGTTTCTACGGGCTATGAAGGCAGTTAAGTAGTAAAGCCCTCACTCGAACTTTTAAGGAGATCCTAGACCTGATCATCCCAGTCCTGCTCTACGGCGCTGAAGCATGGACCGTATCAAAAGCGTATATAGAAATCCTTGGTAGATTCGAGAAAAAAATTCTTCGGAAAATCTTCGGTCCCGTTTGCGTTGACGGGCTATGGAGACGAAGATTCAACCAAAAACTATACGAGCTGTACAGCGACATACCCCTAGTCAAAAACCTCCGCATTGGACGCCTAAGATGGCTAGGACATGTAGAAAGAATGGACACCAATACTCCGGCTCGCAGAGTCTTCGATTCCCAGCCAGACGTCGGACGCAGTAGAGGAAGACCTCGCCTTAAGTGGCGCGCAAAAGTAGAAACCGACCTCAACCAACTTGGAGTGCGCAACTGGATGCAGTTAGCTAAGGACCGGGCTAATTGGAGAGGAATGTTGGGTGAGGCTCAGGTTCATTCCGGACTGTAGCGCCACATAAGTAAGTAAGTAATCGGTGAGCTATAGCCCGGAACCACTTTACTCAACGGTTTACTAAGTGCTTTAAGCAAAATCTACGAAAAAATTTTATAAAAGAAAAAATTGTTCAAATCATTGAAGAAAACCGAATATATCCAAACGAACAGTTCGGATTTAGGCGAAATCACGGGACCTCACATCAAGTTCTTAGGATATGTAATATCATAAAAACCAACCGTGCAATAGGTAGATCCACAGGCATGATTCTACTCGACATCGAAAAAGCTTTTGATACAGTGTGGCATAATGGGCTTACGTATAAAATGATTAATCTAAACTTTCCTCCATTCCTTTGTAAAATTGTCCAAAGTTTTGTTTCGAATCGTTGTTTCAAAGTACATGTTAATAGTAGTGTGTCCGACATCGTACATTTTCATGCTGGTGTACCCCAAGGCTCAGTCCTTGGACCAGTTTTATATAACTTATATACGTCAGATTTCCCGACTCTTCCAGAATGTGAAGCAGCCATATATGCTGATGACACGGCAATACTTTCATCGCATGAATTTGGTCTCAATATTGAGACGAATTTAAAAAATGCGACTAAAATATTGCAAGAATATTACTTAAAGTGGAGAATTAAGCTTAACGCCGAAAAGATCCAAGCAATCTTTTTTACAAGAAAAAGAAAACCTTGCTTCATTCCGGCTAACCAGCTAATTATTAACGGATACCCGATTAGATGGGAACCTTATGTTAAATATCTCGGAATACATCTTGACATAAAACTGACTTTTAAAGAACATAATATGAGAACACTTAAAAAAACGAATATTGCTTCCAAAATGTTATATCCGTTTATAAATAGAAATTCACTACTATCAAAAGAAAATAAGATTTTAATTTACAAAACCATCTTCCAATCAATTCTCTTGTATGGGTGTCAGGTGTGGGGTAAATGTGCTAAATGTCTCAAAACAAACTATTAAAAATGATGTTCAATCTGCCCTGGCATCATTCTACTTCAGATCTGCATATTAGAACAAATGTTGAGTTGATCTCCAATAGAATTATAAAGCTCAATGACTCCTTTAGAATCAGATGTGGCATCCCTAACAATCCTCTTATTAATCAATTAAGTATAGAATAGCTAAGTTAAACATGGCAATGTCAAATACTGTTAATTTAAGTATCTATTCATTGTTAATCTAAATTTAATTATCGGTTAATTGTTTGATAATATATTTTTCTGTTAATTGTTTTTAAATTGTTGAATTCTTATTGTTAAATTATGTATCTGTTACCTGTTATTTTTTTTTTACTTATTTATTGATTTATATTCTATTTATTTATTTATTTATTTATTAATTTATTTATTAATATATTTATTTATTTGTTTATTTGTTTATTTATTTATTTATTTATTTAATTATTTATTTGTTTATTTATTTATTTATATAATTATTTTTATTTATTTATTTGTTTGTTTATTTATTTATTTATTTATTTCTTTATTTATTATTTATTTATTCATTTATTTTCTATTTATCTAGTCATTTTATGTTATTTATTTAATATTATTTACCTTGTTTAAATATTCATTCTAGTCATATCTGTAGAGTTAGCCATTTATTTATTCCTTATATACACTTATTTATTATATTTTTTTTCTTCTTTGTTCTTTCAAATTGAGGTTTTTTTTTCGTTGTTTCCTCAGGTTCTTTTTTGTAAATTTATATCATCACTTAAATATAAAAATAATTTTTCAGTAGAAAGATATACATTTGTAAATCATATCTCTGTGCGAATAATGTTAATTGTGCGATAGCAAACTGTACTTTATTAACGAAAATAAATATATCTATCTATCTAAAAGTAGAAACCGACCTCAACCAACTTGGAGTGCGCAACTGGAGGCAGTTAGCAAAGGACCGGGCTAATTGGAGAGGCATGTTGGTTGAGGCCCAGGTTCATCCCGGACTGTAGCGCCACTTAAGTAAGTAAGTAAGAATGTTGGAATGCGTTTTATTTTTAATGGGAACACTATCAAATGTTGAATTTAGTTAATGAAATGACGAGTTTCGGTTTAGTGGAAACGTTACAATATATTCCTCTCAAATTTTTTTAGAGTAAATGCCTTCTGTCAGAAATGTCCAATTAACAAAAATCCGTTTGAATCCCCACCCCAACTCTCTCCCGCCTTAACCATCGATTACTTTTTCAAAAAAAAAAATCCAATTCGAATTCAACCGCCAACTAGAACCACCAACCAAAACTGTTATACACTCCATCTCTCCCTACGACATGGCAATGCTGTCTGCATGCACCACACCCAACATTCATTTAACTTTCCACCAGATGTCACTCGCCACCAGCAGAGAGAATAACAAAATCCCAATCAGAAACCGACCGAAACGCGGGGTTTGTTTATTTACGATTTGACAGTTCCAGGAAAAACGTCACACAGCACAGATGGATACGGAAAACCGGAAAATCGTGAAAATTCTCCGCGATACTCTATGAAAATTCGACAATCTCGTACGTAATTCGCAAGCATATTCGCACCCCAAAAACATTGTGATAGCAATCACTGCCCCCGAAGAGATACCACGTTTCCAATTGGAGTGCTGCTGTCCCGTTGTTGTTTTTTTTTTTTATTGTCAATTTGTCAACCGTCACCGTTAAGTGTTTCAAATTTATTTTGCACTCTACTGCAGTGTTGCAGTAAATAAGTAAAAATTATTATTTTTCTGTCTTTGGCAAGAATAAATTATTTAAAAAGCAATTAAGTGCGTTAATTGTTTTATCGCGCGTTAGTGCGTGTGAGTGTGTGTGTGCTGTCAGTTCAAATAAAAATAAATTAACGTGAGTGTGGCCCGTACGAATCTGTGTTGCATTACCGTTGTTGTCACTGTTTTGTTTGTTTATTATTTGTTTATAATTAAATTAAATTAACGGTCGTGTGGAATTTTGCCGTTTGTTTTTGTCGGTAATTGCGATAAAACGGTTTTTTTTTATTTTAGAAGTGCGTGTGTGTTTGTGCAACAGCAAATAAAATGACACTCCGCTCGGGCATCAGCATTGGAATACTATTGGCGCTGCTTAGCGCCGTCAGCAGTCACCTGAACGTGTACCTGAATCTGCACGAGGTGATGCGTTTAATAGGTGAGTGTTATCGAAGGGGTTGGTGGGCGGGATGGCGGTATTATGATGGGTTGCATCCTGTAGGCAAAATGACTCACAGATGTTCAAGTGATTTTGGTTTACCTCTTGTCGAGGAGTGGATGTGGATGTGGATGCTGCTCCACTGCGGGGGTTGCCAGTGGTATGGATGATGAATTTTAAAAAAATAATCAGAGCGAGAGAACGTTAAGTAGGTTAGATAGGACATGTCGGGCGGATTGGAGCCGTGCCGTGCCGAGCAGAAGAGGAACAACTTTCTAGCAGCAGCAGTGCGGTGGCGGAGGCTTCGTAAATTTTTAATTAGAATCTCTGGTTGGGGATCGGAGTGGAGTGATGGAATGGGGGTAGCACATCTTGAGAATAGGATATGTATGTGTGTCGGGTGACATTATGAAAGTGATTATCCGATGGAAATTTCAAGTAATTGCGGCCTGATGGGGTTGATGTCTGTTCTTGCTGGATGTTGAGTAATTCTAAGTGCGGTGGTACGACTCGGCTGGGAGGGATGTGTAGATATCGAGATAATTATGCGGTTCTGGAAAACAATCTGTCGGCGCTAGAGATGTGGAGCAGTCGTGTGTATGTGTGTGTGTGGAGTAAATAACAGGTTTCCTTAATGTTGATGTTTGCTGTGGAGAATTAAGTGGCTCGGAAGAGTTGACGTTAGCGTTCTTCATTATTGAAAGGGTTCCTTTAATCAGCACCAGCATTAACTCAACAGGAGTCTTGTTGTCGAATTAAGGACCGAAATGGGTTAGTTATTTCGTAGAGTCGGTTATACGCAAACTGGAGCAAGCTTGACTTTTTAGTTTTTAGTTCTTCGAGCGTGCTATTTCCACCGGGAGTGATGCAGTTCTTCGAATTTTCATTCAGTTGGGTTTTGTGAAGGCATGACCTTTGTGGTGGGTGGGTTTAGAAGTGCGCAGCGAGGTAATAGGTACTCGGTTTGGTGAATGCGATTTGCATTTGTATTGAGGTTGTTCCAGATATCTGTACCTGGCTTGGAATTAGTTCAAAAGATTGCAAATAGATTCCAGTTTTCGTAGATGTGGAAGGGATTTTTTAAAGCAGGGTGAAGGGGCTTAGTGGTAATACTACTGGGCGTGGGGTTTCTTATTTTAATTCCGAATGTTAACACGTAATAAACGCTGACTATCCAATCAATGACTCACATGACAGCTTTTCCCATAAGATATACTCGCGCAAATGTCAAAATTTAGTCTCTGATTACCTACTCAGCGTTTATGAATACGGGGGTTTAGGTTTTTTCAATGCTGCACCTCTTGCGATAGCCTGGCGTACGTAGAAGGATCATTTCGATGTCCCAAAAGTAGAACTCCACACACGCAAATTAAAAAAAGAAGCGAGTTTGAGGACCGGGATGGACCGTAAGGGCCTAAAATTTACTTTTTTTTTTTATGAAAATGACTTATAGACAGTCAGAGTCGATGTTTGCCCTTCGGAATGTGTGCTCGTCGAGGATGTTGGTTGCGTGCCTCGTATCGATTAGCACATGGTCGATTTGGTTGGCGGTTCGACCTTCTGGAGAGCTCCAGGATGCTGTGTGGATCCTTAGCCTTGGGAACCTCGTGCTTCTTATCACTGTATTACGAGCTGCTGCAAAATCGATTAGTCGGTAGCCGTTATCTGTTGTCGTTTCGTGGATTCTGTGCTTACCAACTTAACCGCCAAAGATGTTTTCCTTTCCGACTTTAGCATTGAAATTCCCGATAGCAATATTTACATCATTCTCCGGACAGGCTCCAAAGGCTCTATCCAAAGGTCATTAAACTCCTCCTTGATGGGATCTTCAAACTCAAGTTTTTGAGTAGCACCTAGGGTCTACAGTATTCGTACATTCCTGCTACATACACTCAGATCATGGTACATTGATGTTCCAGGTCTTGTTACCATTTGAGGATTTTTTTTAATGGTCGAGAAGTTACCCCGACGGCACAACCTCGAACCTGGAGGGCCAGGCCCTTGTTTTGACCCTATTACAGCGGGCCGAAAAAACCGATGTTAGAAACCCATTTTGGGATATAAGCACTGCCGTTGACCCATTGCGGGCTCCAACTCTAATCCAACATCCTGGCTCAGTATTGGAAATCCCTATAGACCTGGTTTTCAAATATGTCGAAGCAGCTTATATATGGATTGCACTTACCAGTTTGATCTAACTGGAGCTGTAGGCGCCACCGTTGATTCCATCTAGGGAATTCCTCCACTGTCGCCTGAGAGTAAATAGCTTAGTGAGAGGACACTCCTCCCCTCTCTCGTTCGCTGGCACCAACGACCTTCCACAGGGGTTGGTTACCCCATCTCCAGTCGAGGTACTATGCATCCAGCAGTCACCAACGTGGAGGTGAAGGTATGAGTTGATCGTGAGAGACTAGAGTGAGAACGCTTAAAGACTTATAGAATGTCCAACGTGAAGAAGCTTGTAAAAAGAGACTTCATGGTCGACTAAGAGATCCGAATATTGCCAAAGTCTACAAAGGAAAGTAGAAGACTTGGAGGCTTGCAAAAGAAGGACCATGCGACATTTTTTTAACAAGACAGCCAATCAACTGACAGCTAGGGAAAAATGGGAGTGCAGGTTCTACAAAAGATTATGAATTCTATACAGATGACGCATTGAGGACAAAAAAACAGAAACTTTTGCTCCGTAGCTTCTTGGGCGGTGTGCATGAAAACACATGAAAAACAAGAACAAAAACATATGGCGGGCTGTGCCAGCACGACCCGCCATAGAACAATTTTTCTTATATGGAGTGCGTCATCTGTATAGAATTCATAATCTTAGGTTCTACGCAATAGCGATGTCATCCTAGCAGTTCAAACTTTTTCAACCATGCTCCGCGGACTTAGGAAAGAAGATGAACTATCATGCGATTTCCTCAATCTTTCGCTAAAACAGAAATTGCGTAGTTCAGGTCTTATATGAGGAAAGGACCTCTCAACTTGCATAGGTACATGGCTCTACGATTGATAAAGACTACAAAGGAAAATAGAAGACTTGGAGGCTCTCAGAAGAAAAAAAAATCATCAAGACAGCCATTCAACTGGCAGCTGGTTTTATAAATTGGAATGCAGGTTCTACGAAATAGCTATGGCAACCGAGCAGTTCAAAGTTTGTTAACCATGCTCCGCGGATTTCGGGGAGGAGATGCCTTATCTTTAATCTCCTGCTAGATAGTGCGTAGTGCTGGTGTTATAAGAGGGATGAACCTCTCAACTTACATAAATGGCACTACAGTCCAGGCTGTAATTGGTTCCCAAGGAACAAGCAACTTCAATAAGCCTCGACCTAAGCTAATTATTTGCGGTTCCTCACTTTAAGTTGGTTAAGGTCGATTTCTACTTATGCGAGCCAATTAAGACGGGTACCGTCCTCTATAACGATTAACATTTGGCTAGGGATAGAAGACTCTGCGGACCAGTGTATTGATAGGGAAGAGGGAAGAACCTCTCAACTTGCATAGAAGGCGTTACAGTCCAGGGTGAACTTAGGTCCCAAGCAACTTGCAACTTCAAAAAGCCCGGACCTTAGCTAATTATTTGCGGTTCCTCACTTTAAGTTGGTTAAGGTCGATTTCTACTTATGCGAGCCAATTAAGACGGGTTCCGTCCTCTATAACGATTAACATTTGGCTAGGGATAGAAGACTCTGCGGACCAGTGTATTGATAGGGAAGAGGGAAGAACCTCTCAACTTGCATAAAAGGCGTTACAGTCCAGGGTGAACTTAGGTCCCAAGCAACTTGCAACTTCAATAAGCCTCGACCTTAGCTAATTATTTGCGGTTCCTCACTTTAAGTTGGTTAAGGTCGATTTCTACTTATGCGAGCCAATTAAGACGGGTACCTTCCTCTATAATGATTACCATCTGGCTGGGGATAGAAGACTCTGCGGATCAGTGTATTGATAGGAAAGAGGGAAGAACCTCTCAACTTGCATAAAAGGTGTTACAGTCCAGGGTGAACTTAGGTCCCAAGCAACTTACAACTTCACTAAGCCCGGACCTTAGCTAATTATTTGCGGTTCCTCACTTTAAGTTAGTTAAGACCGATTTCTACTTATGCGTGCCAATTAAGACGGGCACCGTCCTCTATAACGATTAACATTTGGCTAGGGATAGAAGACTCTGCGGACCAGTGTATTGATAGGGAAGAGGGAAGAACCTCTCAACTTGCATAAAAGGCGTTACAGTCCAGGGTGAACTTAGGTCCCAAGCAACTTACAACTTCACTAAGCCCGGACCTTAGCTAATTATTTGCGGTTCCTCACTTTAAGTTAGTTAAGACCGATTTCTACTTATGCGTGCCAATTAAGACGGGCACCGTCCTCTATAACGATTAACATTTGGCTAGGGATAGAAGACTCTGCGGACCAGTGTATTGATAGGGAAGAGGGAAGAACCTCTCAACTTGCATAAAAGGCGTTACAGTCCAGGGTGAACTTAGGTCCCAAGCAACTTGCAACTTCAATAAGCCTCGACCTTAGCTAATTATTTGCGGTTCCTCACTTTAAGTTGGTTAAGGTCGATTTCTACTTATGCGAGCCAATTAAGACGGGTACCTTCCTCTATAATGATTACCATCTGGCTGGGGATAGAAGACTCTGCGGATCAGTGTATTGATAGGGAAGAGGGAAGAACCTCTCAACTTGCATAAAAGGCGTTACAGTCCAGGGTGAACTTAGGTCCCAAGCAACTTGCAACTTCAATAAGCCCTGACCTTAGCTAATTACTTGCAGTTCCTCACTTTAAGTTGGTTAAGGTCGATTTCTACTTATGCGAGCCAATTAAGACGGGTACCTTCCTCTATAATGATTACCATCTGGCTGGAGATAGAAGACTCTGCGGATCAGTGTATTGATAGGGAAGAGGGAAGAACCTCTCAACTTGCATAAAAGGCGTTGCAGTCCAGGGTGAACTTAGGTCCCAAGCAACTTACAACTTCACTAAGCCCGGACCTTAGCTAGATAATTACCTGCAGTTCCTCTCTTAAAGTTGGTTAAGGTCGATTTCGACTTTAAGGCGGGCACCGTCCTTTATAACGATTACCATCTATCTGGGGATGGAAGACTCTGCGGACCAGAGAATTAGTGTCCATTACACAGCCTTTTACAGATAGTGTTGTCAGACGGTGCTTCTCAGAACGATATTTTTGACTTATATGCTGGTTGAGTTGAGAACGACTACCTATTTTCAATGTACAGCATCACTATTTCGGTGTGAAGCGATTTATGGTTCAAATTCTACTGAATTGACGTTTTCAAAACATACCTACTCAAGTTATTCGGTTAATAAATGTCAAAGTTTTTCAATGTTTACATACCGACATAAAAGATGGCGCACTTTATGTTTGCGTTAATAACAACTTATGGTCCGAATAATCGGCTCACCGAACGCTTCTATTGAAAAAGTTAAAACCCAGTTTTCATACGCGACTAAATAGATCACACCCAACAAGGAGTCAAGAAATTTAAGGCGCGGTAGCTTAGACAGAGATAAATCGATTCGGTCCCGTTCTCAAGGGCTTGGCTATCATATGCAACAACTTGCGGTATTTCACGTAGGGGTCATGGTTTAAAGAATGTTCAACTTAAGAATAGAAGCCGCCGACTTTCAAAATCTTCATCATTTCAGTCTTTGGGCTCGTAAAGCGGATCCACTGCTTTCGACCAAGGTATTGTTGAGCAATAAGGCCCATTTCTGCCGTAATGGTGGTTTATCACTAAAAATGTTCGTATTTGGGCCGAAAAGTGTCCCTGAGAGGCTAAAGAGTTGCCATTACATCTAGACATAGCACCGATTTAGTGTGGATCATTGGTTGATCTTTCTTTACAAATGAAGCAGACCTGCATGTAACTCAGAATGGCAACCGTAAGGGGGGTAGTTGGAGATCCACGTTGGTATGCTGGTTGAAGCCTATATTCACGACGAAGTATAGCGATTCTGAAGAAGAACAAGTAACGGACTATTTTGTGCCAGAAATTGCTGCCCCTGTTCTCTGTGACATATGACACGTAAAACAGGGCCACAGCCTATCCAACCATGGTTTTGCAAAGCAATTACACACCAAGAAAAAAAACTCGACCTGTTGGTGCAGCGGGGTAGTGGTTAGTGCGTTGGACTACTAAGCAGGTGGTAGCTGCTTTTAGTCCCAAAAGTAGCAACACCTAAGTTTTGTTCACTAGTACGCCGCTTGCAAAAGTTTGACAGACATCCAAAAGCTTAAAAGTCATGAGAAGCTTCTTAAATTTGACGTTCGGAATCGCCGTTAAACAAGAGGTTTGAAGCCAGCATGTGCACTTAATACTTACTTAAGTGGCGCTACAGTCCGAGACGAGATGAACCAGGGCCTCAACCAACATGCCTCTCCTCTCCAATTAGCCCGGTCCTTAGCTAACTGCCTCCAGATGTGCACTTCAAGTTGGTTGAGGTCGGTTTCTACTTGTGAGCGCCACTTAAGGCACAACTGCCTCTACTGTGTCCGACGTCTGGTTGGGAATCGAAGAATCTGCGAGCCAGAGTATTGGTAACCATTCGTTCTACATGTCCATCTTAAACGTCCAATCCGGAGTTTTTTTTTCAGGCGGTTACATATCGATATCACGGCAGATAGGATCTTGTAGTCGATGTTGAGGAGACTTATGCCTCTGTAGTTGGAGGGTCTCCATATGGACTGGCAGTTCCTTGCGATTGCAGTCTTTGGACGTTAAATTGTTTGACCGTACTTGTCATTAGCTGTGGCGTGGTGGATATCCACATTCTTACCTTCGCTGAAACAAGGTAGTGGTCCGAGTCGATGTGAGCCCCTCGTACATCCAAAGTACTAAATGCGTGCGTCTTGTCTATCGCAATGGGATACATTTGTTTGACAGTTCGTTGATCTAGAGACTCAGATCGCTATATCCCCGTATGGATATCAAGGTGAGCAAACCGTGTGCTGGCTCTAGTTAGACTAAGTCCGTTACTAGATGAATTGTCGTGTAGGCTGTGTTTTCCGACAATACTGCTAAAGATGTTTCCTTTTCCCTACCTCTCATCACGATTTTAACATCGTACTTCAGTAGTCCCTTCTAACTTTCGTCAAGGACTTCATAGAAGCAGTCTTTTGCAATATCATCTTCTTCCTCCATCGGAGCGTGAACTCATATAAGGCTTTCGTTGGCGAATTTTCCCTCGATGTGAATTTTTACAATGCGTTCGCTTATGTCTGGGAAACATTAGACTTCTTGCCAAAGTCTGGCACTTCTAACAAATCCACATCCGAATTGTCCCTGTTTCTGTTCACTATAACACGGTCCGTAGTAGATGTCACAGTTTTTCATCCACTTTTTTCCCGGCCTATCGCATCGTATTTCCTGGGTGGCAGTAATTTCTGCTTTTTAGCAGTTTAGGGCTTCCGCTTATTGTTCGACTGCAACTCTTCTGTTTGAAATGTCATTCCAGTTTGATGTGACATTCCAGGTGCAGACACGAACATCGCGTCGGTCGTTGTCCTTTTTTTCGTTTAGGATGCTCTTGATTGCTTCGTAGGAAGAATTTTTTTTCCGTGGGTGGGTAGTTAACCCAAAGCACAAGCCTCGACCGAGAGGGCCAGTTCCAATTTATTGGGTACCCCTGGGGAACGTGGCCATCAGTATTTACTAAACTCTAAGCGCTGCCGTTGGCCTTTAGGATCAGTCGCTACCATCTCTGTTCAAGGGGCCTGACTGACCCCTGAGATTTCTAGCTGACCTGTTGCCCAAATATGTCAAAGCAGCTCATCTAGGTTGTTCTCTTCTAACTGGAACTGTATTCGCCACTGTTGACCTCCAAGTTGGTTGAGGCGGTTTCTACTTGTGTGCGTCACTAAGGCGAGGTTTTCCTCTACTGCGTCCGAAGACTGGCTGGGAATCGAAGACTCTGAGATCGAGTTGGCATCAGCTAGATGAAGTCTCAAGATTTCATATAATCGCATTGCCACCTACTATTTGGGCGCCATTAACCACCAACATGGTAGTTCATCAATACCATATCATAGGAAATGATTGACTTTGTATCCTTAATGTCCATCCATACCAATGATCAATACCATATCATAGGCAATGATTGACTTTGTATCCTTAATGTCCATCCATACCAATGAAGCAGCCCTCGTTGATATAAGGATACGTTTGTGGACTCTTTCGATGCTATAATGCATCTATAAAGTTGACTACTCCCTTACATCGCATTTCAAACAACTAGAAGTACGCGCTAAAAGTCTTAAAAGCGCGCAGATAATGCTCCACATAAACAGGGCCCTAGCCCAGGTTGCACTTTGGTGTCTTGGTTTTACGATCCATGTTTCCCTTCGCACATTGTTTGCTGCCTTGCCTAGGTATCATGTTTCGTTGTTTTCTTTTTTTTTATGGAGCTTTGCTTGCCATTTTTATTACACGAGATGTGTAAAGCCCCAGCTCCTCAAAGAAAAAAAAAACAAGGAACTCTATAAAAACTCCTTTAAAAGAGTGTCATAAGCACCACTGATTCAGCAATCGCTCTACAGTATCTTTACAGTTTTACGACTGGATTTGCCTTCATTTTTATGACTCCTAAACTGGCATGAAGTGTTAAAAAGTCTCTGGAGACCGATGGATTAATTTACTCAGACATATGAGCTTGTCCCGCCCATAACTCTTTCTCGAGTACAAATGCGGTTGGGAATTATCAAAATATTCCATCGCCCGTCAATCATCATAAATATCCAAGGAAGCAATAATAATTTTGACCAGAATCTCGAATTACCCTCTCCGCTCTGTGGGGAGTACTATAACGTTCAATAATTTTCTATTTCATTTCATAATTCCCCGACTCCTCGGTCCTCAATTCTTTTTACGAGCCATCACAGGCATCAGATTTCACCCCAAGAAGTCGCCTAACACGCACAACCCATTACTCATCATCCCTTCATTCCGTTTCTCGAGTGGCTCAGCTCAAGTGTTCGGATATATAAATCTGCCTCAGCTCAAGGATACACAGCCAAGCACAAACAATTCATTTCCCAATCATTTGTTTACCAAGGAAAATGTCCTGCAAATCGAAAATAAAAATAAAAATCGAAATCGAAATGAATTCTCGAATTTAAACTCAAGATGTGCGGTCGCCTCTGGTCAACAAGGACCAAAGTGATTTGCTAAATTTAGGAGATTCCATATAAATAAATGTTTACACAGTCAAGGATGCATGTGATTCTGATTACTTACAGCAATATGGTGCCGTTTTTGCTTTGTTTATAATCATTGGCATGGCTACACGCTGTGAGGTTATACAAACACACACACACAACCGGCACACAGAAAAAAGGACCTCAATCTTGTGCGAAGTCATAAATCAATCGAAACGGTAAAAGAAAGTGAAATGAGAATTGTAAAGCATCGCCCACAAGATTCAGGATCAGCATAAGGATACTAAATTCTCTACCTGTGTGTGTCCCATTTTAATAATTGAAAATTCATGGATGGAAAAAAAAAACAATATTTTGACAAGCATATGAAGCGTGAGGAGAAAAAAAAAAGGATTTACACCACACCACCCCTACACCTCGTGCACATTTCATTTCATCCTGTACTTTGTGTGATCCTGTGAATCCCTATACGTACGACATAGATTATACCCACTACTTGTGCGCTAATAATTTTCAACTTTTATCCTTTTTCATCGTTGTCGTTGGGTATCCTTAATCCAGCGATAGAGTAACCTTACAGGATTTACTTCTTTATGGTACGCAAGGACTTTGTGTATGGAATATGATTACACATCTATAATCCCCGTGCATGGATGTTGTTGTGTATAGCTGGAGGCTACCCAAAGTACTTCTTCGTCGTCGTCGTCATCGTCCTCGTCGTGTGTAATGTGTGTCCTTACCTGTTGAATATTTTTCAATTATTTACACTCCTTCAACCAGCAAAAAAAAAAAATTGAAACTACCCATCTCCATCGGGAGGAGGAGTAAAAGGGACTAAAGGGAACATTGTGGAGCGGTTGATTGAGGGCGGCTGGATGTTTGCAAATCGTGGGTTTGAGTGCGGGAGGCATGGGGTCATCATTCAGAGGAAACAGAGCGGAAAGTAGACAACATTTTCGATTTGAATTATTATGATATACAGATGGTTCAGTGAATAGGGAGTTTGTGTGTTGTTTTTTTTTTTGGAAACAAGCTATCCCAGAGGATCGAAGAGTGGTTGTAGTTTTTAGGGGTGGGAGGGGTTTTTTTTGGTGAAATATTGACTGAAGCGAAATGTGGTCAAATTTAGTGGTTATAGTTGGGGTTAAATTGAATATTGCATGCCAAATGGTAGAGGGGTTAGGAAGGATGCTGTGCTGAACCCCCTTTCAAGTCTGTCAGGTGGGATGAAGGATTTAAGGCAGAAGATATTCAATTTATAGCTTGACAAGGTGTTAGTTCTTAGATGTGTGAATAATGGACTATGATAGACCCCTCATAAACAAAACAAACAAATTATTTTAAACTGGCGCCCAATGTAGGGCTGATGATTTAGATGAATGTGTTTGATGCGGATATTTGAAGCGTTTTGCTTGAGGATGTGTTAAGAGCACAGCCCGATTGCTGTTGAAGACGACTATGATAGGCCCCTCATGGGCAAAAAAAAAAAAAAACAAACTGGCGCCCAACGTTGTGGCGCTTTTATGATGAATGTATTTGATGCAGATAATTGAAGTTTTAACCTGGAGGATGTTACTGAAGACTATGATAGACCTCTCATAAACAAAAAAAAATTGATAATTTAAACTGGCGCAAAACGTAGGGCCGCTTTTAAGATGAATGCGTTGGATACGTTGATAGAGCTCTCAGAAACATTAACGTAGGGCCGCTTTTAAGATGAATGCGTTTGATGAAGATAATTTAAGTGTTCATCTTGAGGATGTTACCGACGTTTTTGATAGACATCTCATAAACACTAACGTAGGGCCGCTTTTAAGATGCATACGTCCAACGTAGAGCCGGTTTTATTAGATGAATATGTTTGATTCAGATAATTGAAGCATTCAGCTTGAGAATGTCCAGTCCAAATGTTATTGAAGACTTTGATAGACCTCCCATAAGCAAACAAATTGATAATTTAAATTGGCATCCAACATAGGGCCGCTTTTAAGATGAATGGATAGTTGAAGTGTTAACGTTGAGGATGTTACTGAATACCTTGATAGACCTCTCTTAAACACCAACGGAGGGCGCTTTTAAGATGCATACATTTGATGCAGATAATTGAAGCATTCAGCTTGAGAATGTCCAGTTCAAATGTTATTGAAGACTTTGATAGACCTCCCATAAGCAAACAAATTGATAATTTAAATTGGCATCCAACATAGGGCCGCTTTTAAGATGAATGGATAGTTGAAGTGTTAACGTTGAGGATGTTACTGAATACCTTGATAGACCTCCCATAAACACCAACGTAGTGCCGCTTTTAAGATGCACACATTTGATGCAGATAATTGAAGCATTCAGCATGAGAATGTCCAATCCAAACCTTATTGAAGTCTTTGATAGATCTCCCATAAGCAAACAAATTGATAATTTAAACTGGCGCCCAACATAGGGCCGCTTTAAAGATGAATGTGTTTGAAGCGGATAATTGAAGCGTTGGGCTTAAGGATGTATTAAGATCACCGTCCAAATATCATTGGAGACTATGATAGACCGCTTACGCATGGAAAAAAAATTAAACTGGCGCCCAATGTAGGGTCACTTTAATTGTAGAATTCAGCTTGAGGATATGTTAAGGGCATATTCCAAGTATTATTAAATAAACTTTCACGGAACTATGATTAGGTAGGCCGAATGCGAGCCTTTTTATTTACTTCCCAAGTGTACGTTGCCGAGGGAAGTATTGTGATGCCGCGAGATTTTTACAAATACTATCCTTTGTGGTATCCTGTACTTAAAAAAAGTTGTTTTTCATTAATGTGTGTCTGTCCACTGGAGTCTGGAGCATGGTATAAAGAATACATGGTATGATATTCGGAGTCGATTTTTTTATTCGTTCTGCGCATCTACGTCACTTGATGACAAAAATATCAACGGGCAGTTGTCAGTGCAGCAAATTGAAAGAAAAACATTCATAAAATTATACTTGCGCTACTTATGCGTGTGAAATTTAATAAATTTCTTAGTTGCCCGGCAAAATAATAAATAATATTTTATTTATTTGACTCTAGATTTGGTTCCATGATGTCTTCTGTTTACTTAATCAAAAGTGTTTATTTCTTTCTGTAAATAAACGCACACAAACTTCATTCTTTTTAATTAATTGTTTTATTTAGTTTACTTGTTTTGGAATTGACATTTAAATGAGATTGTGCATTTAGTATTTTGATTTTAAAAAACATCTTACAACGAAAGAACAATTTTTTGATATCGTTCTCTAAGGTACTACTTATCGACGCGGTCATTAACTGCTGAATGAAATGCTGACCAGTTTTAAGTGTTGTGCCATTCATTTTATTGAATACATCTTCTAGGTATTTCAAACTTTGAAGAAACTTGTCATTTGCCTTCTGAAGTCCTCCTTCAGACAGCTGATTGGTCCAAGAAAATGAGCTTGATGGCTGACTTTCCGAATAATTTTGCAATATATCTGGGATTTTGGATTTTAAACGATATATTATGTAACCGGCTACATGTTCCAGTGCATCGTATTCAAGGTCATTCATTTCTTCGGTCGGATCGTGACAATTAGTTGCGGTTTCATCAGCGAATCCTGAGAGTAATGTGCAAGTAAGGATTTCTTCAGAGTATTCTTCTCCCTGTATGTCATCGATTTCCTGTTCATCTTCATCATACGCGCCAAGATTGATATCGGTGATTATTGACTTGTCCAAATCCATTTTTTTTTTCTTCACATTTATCTGATTCGATGTTTGCAGATTGAGATATTATGCACTCATTGCGACCCAATAGATAACTTCTAAGACGGTATTTAAATTGTAAGGCCGTTGGATGATCGTAAAGGCCCCCTTTGGCTCGCATTACACCAAAAAACATTTCCAAGGGGTCTTGGTTTAGCCGATAAGTCAACAAATATTTGATGTTATAGCGCAGCTTCAAATCGTCAAACATAATTTTAATAGCATTAATGTTGCTCAATATTCCTTTCTGAAATGGAAGAAGAGACTTGTGTTTTCCGATGCGCATCTTTCTTATCGTATCTTCCATTTTAGTAAGGATAACGTTCTGCTTTTCGAGTTCCAATCCATATGCTGCCATTCTTTCCCAAAAGTCTATTCTTGGAACTCTTACATTAAACAAATCGAACCAGTCATTTACCTGTAAGATAAAAATGTAAATATTTGGTTCGAAGCGTAATACAAAAAACAAAACTTACACTCAGAGAAAAAATGTAAACTAAAATGTAATACGATCTATTTGATTTTACGTGGAATTAACTTTGATAAATAATATTTACTTTCACATTGAAACATATTTGATTTGAATACGCAATGTAATTTTAAATAAAGTCATCCTAGATTCAAAGTGAAACATATTCACTTTAACATTGAAACCATTTTTTTTTTAATATTTAAGCTACTTTCAATGTAGTTTTGAAGGGGAACATGATAGTATTTGTACATTCAAAGTGTAGCATAGTTAATTTAACTTTGTTTTAAATCGCCATCAACTTCAAACTGTTGCGTATTTATTTATGCCGAAATTTTTTGGTGCAGACAAATAATGCTTACATGCATTTTCTTCACACATCGTAGTTTCAATCTTGAATCAACGTTAATTTAAAGTGTTGCATGTTCATTTTAAAGTGGCAACAATCTAGAAACAAAGTGGAACATGTTCGTCGTGCATTGATGCTACTCATTTCAATAACGATCAACGTAGATTCAAAGGGAAACATACTTATTTGTATGTCCCGCTAAGTGTCGCGATGGTGATGGTGTGCTCATTGTCGTTGTTATTCTTGTGTCTCCTTCGGTTGTGTAAAGATGGAAAAATGAAGAGCTCATAAATATCTTTGATTTGATTCAAGAGATTCAGTGTCAGTTGTCTGAAGATGACGAAAAGTTACAAAAATTACTTGCCAATTTGAAATGCAATGCCTGTTTCCAGTGTTAAAATGTAAGTTTTATGTGATTATATATAATGTATTAGAAATAAAATTAAGTGCATTGATTCGTAGGCGAAACTTACAACTTATGTTTGTATGGAAATAATTTTGTTACGAACCATATTGTGCAATTTAAAAGTAAGAAAATAGGTATTATTAACTTGATATTAATACGTCAGGATTAAATCACGTGTGCGAAAAAAAATTTATCTGGTTTTAAGTGTTCAATTAGAAATTAATTATGTGTATACAAAATGGTTAATTAGTGCATATGTGCATCTTTAAAAATAATAAGGATACCTACATTGTTTTTCTTAATTTTCTCAAAATTTCTAATATAATGAATAATAATGCACAAACAAAAATTATTTCCATATTCGTTCTCAAAGCATTGCACTCAATTTTATTACTTTTTGTTTGTAAAAGCTTTTTACTTATTAAAAAATAATTTCATTTCAGCCAATGACATAACTTTTTCGAGATAAGTCTATTTAACAAATGAGGACATTTCAAAATAATAATTTGTTTGATTTTTTGTTATCCAATTTAAGTAAAATCATTTAGTCAGCATTTTCAAGCCTTAAAAATTGGCAACAAAATTAACCATGTAGTGATAAAAGATATATCCTTTTTTACGAGCTCACCTTTACATTTATATCCAGTAAATAATGGGAAAACATAGATATTTCAAAAATAATTTTATCCAGGCAAAAAAAAACTAATTAAATTTTTAGGTTAATAAATTTAAGAATTTTATGTTATTATGTCATTGAAAACAAAATGTATGAATCCCAAATTATTGTTGTTTCGATTTTTAAACAAGAAAACAAAAATGTATGTGCTAAAATTTTAAATTTTGCGAAAAATTTATTTTGAAAATATATACCTATATCAAGTAAAAGTTGAAATGTACAGCTTTTAAAGTTAAAAACATTTGATTCTACAACGAACTATTGTTGTATCAAATAATAAACGTGATATTTTTAAAGTCGAAGGAGGTTATGTCTACGATCATGGTAAGATTAAAGTTAAAAAATGCTAATTCAAAATGGTTTCATTTTGAATCAATGCCTGAACGAATTAAAATTAAAGCTTAAGCATAGTACTTTCAAAGTTGGATTTATTTGAATATACAATGCATATTCATTACTTCAAAATGTAGTCGTAGTGTTTTTAAAGTCAAATACATTTGATTCTACGATGCGTCATTGTTAAATTAAAGTTAAAGCACATTATTTTCAAAGTTGAATGTATTTTAATCTACGATGCATTATGGTTGAATCGAATTCCACAAACTTTGTTTTAAAGATAAATGAATTTGATTTAATCATGATCCCACATCAAAACAAGGTACATACGTGGTTATATCAAATTAAAACGATATACTTTTTAGAGTATGAAAACCCTTTGAATTAATGTCATGCCACTTTGATTTTAAAATTTTCGTAGTCGAAGCTAAATCATTCCGAAGTGGTTTTCTTTGATTTTACGTTGTTTTTTCTCTGAGTGTACTTCTTTCAACAAAGTCGATAGCTCGGACCAATATTTTGATGTTGCTTTACCACATGATCCAATTCTTTCGAGAGCACAATGGTTGGTGTGTGAAAATAGCTGCGTAACATATTTTACTTTCTGTCTTTTACCACGTTGTACTGAGAGATGCGTAGGAGTTAACCGACTCGCAATTTTAAGGTCAGCATTTGATTGAAGTGACAGCAGTTCCTCAAGCGGTTCTTTAGTCAACAGTTTTTCTCCCATTAGAACCCCAAGGTCTATGAAATGGTTCCTTAGAAGTTTTATTAGGTGTGGAGTATCACTGAATACAAAAATGTTTTTTGTGGGATCACTAGGATTCTTAAAGAACGGAGTTTCTTCAGTTATTCCCATAGTGTTCCAGAGCGACCTGTTACCACCGCCCAAATCCGACACAATAGCTACAACATCGTATCCGATTGCATGCAACTTTTGAATTATTTTTGTGAAAATGATCGTAGTAAGATTGTAGTCATAATTATAAAAAAGTGGTTGCTTCCAATTTTCGAACAGACCTCTTGCCAATATAACCTGTACATAATTTGTTGGGGCCAACAGTGTGTCGGTTTTTTGGTCATATTCATACGATCTTTGAATTTTCATTTCGTCGGCCATCAAGACGCAAACTTTTTGGTACGGTGTCAAATCGGCGTTATTCATTAAATTGAAGACAACTCTTAAAATGCCTGGGCTTATATCGATTTTTGCTGCCCATGACCTTAAGGTTGACACAGCTGGAAGTGGATATTTTTTTTTAAGGAGAAGCCTGTATGCTTTTGGACCACTGGCGTATACGGCAATTGCTTGAGATACATCGTCTATTTCCCACTTAACACGTTTAGATTTTTGCAACAATTTTCTTTGTCCTGGTGTAAATATTTTGTTAATAGTTTGTCTTGTTTTCTTCCCGTAACTGTTCCAGGTCTGCTTGTGTCTTTAAAAGTCTAAACATATTTCATGTAAAATTTTAAATTTTAAAGGAAAACGAAGTAAAACACAAACCTTTCATAATCATCTTTCTGTGTTTGTTGATTTATCAATTGCTATTGGCTGTAGGACAATACTTGGCTCAGGACTTTTTGGACTATCAGGAACAATGTCGCAGGAAATTATATTTTCCCTGCAAAATAAATGATGTTGTTTATTTATTTATATGTAGGTAGTTCAATAACTTACATTAATTCTCGTAAAACTTGTTTGGATTCCCGCTTTTGTTGTCTCTCTTCGCGCCCTTTATGTTGCATTTTTGGAAATGGAAGATTTTCTGTCGGTATAGCACATGGTTTGAGCTTTTTGCTTTTTTTTTGGAGAATAGTTAAGGAGCTCGTGCTGGAGATTACGAATATAACATTCGGGAGAAAAATGTTTGGAACAAATGGCAGCAAATTTCGTATTTATTTTGTCTTTCCGGCAGCACTTGTTAATCCATATTTTTTCCTATATTTTATCTTTTGGAAATTTGAAGAATTTCAACTTTTCACAGTTTTCACTTTGATTTATTTTTAGTTTTTTATTGTTATTGCTCTTGCAACCAAAAATCGCACATTGTACCATATTTATTAGTGAATCAATTAAATTCGCGCACAAAATACACAACCCTTCTGCAAAGCACATCAGGTAAAATGTCAACAGCGTTGTCACTTAGTGACGTATCATGCGAGAGAGAGATAGGATAACGACATGCGCAATATCATACCATGTATTCTTTATACCATGGTCTGGAGTGTGTTTTCGTCCACTAGAGTCCAAATTGCTCAGCCCAATTGCCTGTAATTTCGGCTATTTGTGCTGTTGCCTGTTCTGCATTGAAGTTTTTGGAATTGGGGCTCTAGCTATTAAATATACCTCCAGTGTTTCAGTTAAAAATGATAATAACGGTCTGTATAGCGAAAGTTGAATTGTTCAATGCTTATGTCAAGCAGAAAACTTTTCTAAATTTCTGAGGAAGCTTTTCCAAGTTGTGTCGGATCTTTTATTATGCCTTCTCTCATGTGAAGCCGACTCTTCAAACGGTGAAGCAGAACCCTGAGGTATCCAATAATCCCTCTCAAGGTAAACGTAAAACACGCAGCCCATATTGTTGTGCTATATCAATTTTTTTTTAAATGCTTATAGGGACCTTTAAGTTTATTTTTACAAAAAAACGAAGAATTGATTGATTCCTCTGCTTCAATGGTTACCGCTTTGGTATGGAGATCCTCTTACCATTTCGATCTAACTAGCTATCGGCTTATTCTTTCAAGAGGCAAATGTGTACTACGTGTGCCCAGATCCTCCATATGATATAATCATTGCAGATCCTCGGTTATGGACTTCTCAACCTTCGCTGAGAAAGAAAACGCTGTTTAATGAACCAGAAACAGAATGGGGGAGAAAATTGTGCATTGCGGTACTCCAACGTTTATAAACAGTGGCTTGCGACAGCATATAAGATGTCCATGCAAATTTGGATATTACTGGTGTTAGTTGAAGGCATACACGACTGACGACAACATGAGTCTGCGAAGGTCACAAACAGGCCATGGACAGATGGTAGAGAAACTTTGTTTTCCAGTTGATCTTCTCCAATTCTACTTAAAGCACGATTATGGTAAAATATTGTTCGCCACGTTTATTAATTACATCAATGCTGAAAAAATCATGCAGTTTGTTGTGAAGGCCATTCCAATGTTACACTTCTATGGATGATCTACTAGGGTAAAGAAACAACCTATTGCTTTCAAACTTACTTAAGGCATAATGGCCCTATGAGGTTCAATGTAGTTCAAAGTATCCATCCATCCTCTTCGGTGCTAGGCACGTTTCAGTCATTTAGTCCAAGCATCGTATTAAACCTGAAGGGTGGAATTCGAGGATTTGATTGGCTGGCATTACTGTTCCTTCTCTCAATGGGGTTGAACCGATGTAGTAAACTTGTTTTTATCTTTCATACACTATCCACCTTGGTTCAGCTTATAAAGTTCTCGGCTTTATCTTCCCCTCCATCAGTAGGTGGGTGCAGTGGCCTAGTTCTAGGTATCGCGATTGCTTTCATCCATCCAGACTTTGATGGTTTGCTGGTTTCGACAATACCATGTCAACACCTTAAAAGTTCTGCTGGTTCTTCAGCATTTTGAGCGCTGCGATAACTTGTTGGTCATGGTCCACGTTTGCCCCTCTGAATGTATGTACATTGTACATCTAGAATGGTGGATGCGTGCCAGTATTACAAGCTTCTGCAAAGTTAGTGTCTGCAGTGTCCTAGTGGTAAGTGCGTTGGACTACTGAGCACGGGGTTCCTGTTTCAAGTCCCGAAAGTGACAACACCTAAGTATTTTTGATCTACCTCTTGCAAAAGTCTGACAAACATCCAAAGTCATGAGAAGCTTCTCAAACTTGTTCTGACTCCGCCTTGAACAGATCCTCTTCTTTGCAAAGAAATAATAACTTTGCACACAGAAACGAAGGGTGAAGCTAGGTTTCAGGCCCTAAATGGGCAGTAAATGCCAGATATTTCATTTTTCAAAGTCAGTAAGTTGAAAGGTAATACATGCTATTTTTCTTTCCAAGAACCCTCAAGAACGATTTTCACATCTTTCTATCAGAAAAGCTCCATAGGCTCCGTCCAGGGCATATTACCAATTCCTTCTTATAGGGCCAGTAGTCTTATTGTCAGGGGCGTTTGCAACAATAAGGCTAATGTTGGAAACTATTGTTTTGATGCGGATCACAGTAAGTCGCTTAAAGTCAAAACTCTTGAACTGAGCAGGTTCCCCACAATGAGTCTGCGTTCTATTATGTTCCACCTTTGGTGACATCGTTTTATCAGAAAAGCCTCATAGGATTATTCCAGGGCGTAGTAAAAATTCCTCCTTATAGTGCCAGCAGTCTTGTCGGTAGGGGCGTTTGCAACTTTAAGGTTAAAGTCGCAAAATATTGCTCTGATGCGGATCACAGTAAGTCGCTTAAAGTCAAAACTCTTGAACTGAGCAGGTTCCCCACAATGAGGCCTCTGGTGGCATCGTTGTATCAGAAAAGCTTCATAGCCTCTGTCCAGGGCGTCGTAAAATTCCTCCTTATAGGGTCTGCAGTCCTATCGGTAGGGGCGTTTGGAAATGAGGCAAATGTTGCAAAATGTTGCTCTAATCTGGATCACATTGAATCGGTGTCCTATTATGAGCTGCCATTACTGACAGCTGCGATAGAAGTTGCCATTCTTTTCTATTTTGCATCCCTCCTGCTGTTCATCCTATTTCCTGAAGGGCTGTAATGTCTGCCTGTACTGCGAGGGGACATATTTAACTTTTTCAATAACACCCCGGTCGTAGAGCAAGCACACCTTCACATACTCGTAAGTTGTAGTCCATGGTCGTTCTAAGTCTTGTTAGTATTTCAGAAGATCCGTTAATCGAGGCTTACTAGCAATTTTGACATGGTAAGGACTTTAAGTCACAACTTCCAACCTTTTTATTAGGAATCCCTAGGAAACGGGGTAATTAGTTCCCAGGTAGGTTGGTAGAGGTTGCGGTTGAGCATGAACCCAGGTAGCACTTATGTGCCTTTTTGTTACCAAGGCTCGTGTGACCGTTATTATCATTGTTGTGGATGTGATACAGGCGGTCTCTAGGATCCAGCCTGTGAGGTTTTGAAAACGGATAAGATTTTGTATCCTAATACTACACAGGGCCTGCATCGATAGTCTGGAAACATTTTGGTAATACAGTTGATTCCAGATCTTCCAATAAGCTGTAATTAATCAACTTTAACAAGAGTGCAACCACCTTCAGGAATTACCCGAGATATCGCTAAGGTTGTCGAAGTATTGTTGGTCTAAAGCACGCAATCTGGCTCTTCCTAGTGCCGGACATTTGCAGGTAAAATGGGAGAGGGTTTCTCTTTCATTTGGGCATCGGGGGTTGTATGAGATTCCTAGTTTGGCCGCATGATTTCCAATTGGCCAGTGCCCTGTGACTATCGCCGTAATTCTTGGGATATCTGGGCGGGTTCTATTTAGTAGGTCGTTTGTTCTGTTTTTGTCATAGGAGGACCATGTCGTCCTCGATATGACGCAATTTATTAACCGTCTCCATTTGGAGTCGGCCGTCTTCAGGAAGTATGAGTGGATTTGTCCCTTAACAGCACCTAGCGGGATATTGACCCTTTCAGCAAGTGAGCCGTGTAGAGCTGAACATTGCCTGGCCAGCTTCTCTGCACGCTGGTTTTCTTCAGTTTCACTGTACCCTGGAACCCAGGGAAGTGTGATCCTGAACCGTTCGACCAAATGGGCATGTTCGTTCCGGCATTCCTGTACCAGCTTGGGGGATATGGTAGCCGAGTTGATGGCCTTAATGGCCGCTTGACTATCTATAAGGGTAGTAGTGTCACGCCCCCTAACCGTGAAAGTCTCTCGGATATACGGAATACGATGGCAAACTACGGTATTCGGTGTGATACTGTTATTTTCGGCGATTCCGAGGAGACTCCAGACCTCACACATAGTGTGTGTTCATTATAGATCCGTCTGTATAGACGACCGTGTCGAAATCTCTTATAACTTCGTTCCTCTTCCACTGAGCTCTGGTAGGAAACCTAGGTGGAAGCCTTTCTTGAAGCTTAGTGTAGGTGCGACGTAGTCTGTTGGAAACGTGGCCATTCTGTTCGGTAATGAGTCCAGGACATTATTGCAGCCTTGCAGTCCAGCATCCTGACTCCTTGAGTCTTACTGCGCTGCATAGTGCGGTATCTTGGATAAGTAGGTTCGAGAGGCAAGACCATCCTGACTCCTTGAGTCTAACTGCGCTGCATAGTGCGATATATTGGATATATAGGTCGAGAGGCAATAGCACAGTAAGGGCATCCGTTGGCGACAACCTTTTTAGTTTTGTGAGGTTGTAGCCCTTACTCAATGCGAGTCCAGGATATAACTGTGGCCATACGGACTTGCAGTCCAGCATCCTGACTCCTTGAGTCTTACTGCGCTGCATAGTGCGATATCTTGGATATATAGGTCGAGAGGCAATAGCACAGTAAGGGCATCCGTTGGCGACAACCTTTTTAGCTTTGTGAGGTTGTAGCCCTTACTCAATGCGGGCCACCATACTAGTGGTACGTACTACTGCTGTGTACATCCACAAGGTCATCTTCGGTTGAAGTCCCCACTTCTTTCCAAAGGTTTTGCTGGAAGCATAGAAGGCAATTTAGTTCCCACTATAGGATTAAGTGCTGCCTTTCGACTCATCTGCCACCATCTTTGTTCAAGACCCATAGGAATCCCAACTATCTCTTGGGATTCCTATTGCTGAGCTGTTGTCCGAATATGTTGCAGAAGCCCATAAAAGTTGTTCCCTTGTCCATTCTAACTGGGACCTGTAGACGTCACAGTACGCCATCTTGGGAGTATTCCGCATCAAAATGGTGCGCATATTAGCGCTTATATTGTGTTTCGTCACGTATGTGCTTATAGCCAAATTAACTAAACAAAGGGTTGTTGGGTCCTCACGGGCTCAAGATAATCTTCCACCATATTTCCAGCTCTGCATGCACCTCTCATTTCATCATCCCACCTTACAGAGGCAAACGTTTATTTATTTCAATCAGAGAACCACAATTTCAAGACCCCCACCTGTCAATCCAATAGCCCGTACAATTTATTCCTAATTAAACGAGCGAAGAATATTAATTGGCTCTTCTGCGAAAGAATTCGAAACGAATGCATTTTCAAACAGAGTCACTCCATCATCATCTCCATCATCGTGCCAGAACCGATAATGCATCTTAAGTAAGTATATCTACGCAGTTCTAATGAAATTCCGTTACAAGACACAAACAGTGCAATCTAACAAGAAATCCCTATCATCATCTCGCAATCATATCCGTGGCGCATTTCTATCTGTGTTCCAGAAATGGCAATCATAGCTCGACAAGCAGACACCCCGATCCGAATAGTGCACCCAGATATGGAATCTCTATCTCTCTCACTTCCAACTCTCAACACAGGGCTCCCATTTCAGCTAGATAACCTGAATCGCAACCAAGTCGACAACAACTTCGTCTCCAACGATGACGACTACAACGACGACGACGTCTCTGATGATGATGATGGTGATGGTGAACTGTTTTCAAATGCATCTGCTCTAGCAGAGCGCAATGTTATCTGGGCAACAAAAGTTGCTAATTTGAAACGGTTTCCTTATCCAAACAGTAGATCGCTTTTTATTGCGAAACACCAGAAGATGCTGGAGAGAGATCTTACCGCGCACACCTACCCCCAGCGCTTCCAACCAGACTCTAGAAATGCCATGAAGGAGAACCGTTTATGGATTGTGTTTGCACACGCCGGGTATCTGTTTAAGTGCGTTCTTGTCTTTAGATAGTTTTTGTGTGGCACGAAGATAGTTCTCGTTCGCTTGTTGGCTCGTTGGTGATATGAATAAATCTTCCACCATGCGTATCTGGGAACGATTGTAAAGGTTCTTCGTATTTGTTCTGCAATTTAAATCGCAGATTATAAGAGGCTACGAGGTATGGTTGCAGTGGTTTTTTCTTGTATGGCATTGGTTGGATCTGCATTTTATAATGCGGAATCCGAGGAGACCCACGATTCAACACCCAGATACCGTAGTCTGTGGTTCTACATTTAAGTGCAGGAGCACTACATTGTACTTTGTAGGGGAAATCAATTGCTGAATGAAATAATTGAGAAGAAGAAAAAAAAATGGGAACGTTGGTCTAACTTTGATCCGTTAATGGAGTCAAAAATTGAGGTAGACAGCCCGGAAGGCTTCATTTGGACATTTGGTTGGTGTTTGCTTTGGGTATTTTCTTTTTGTCGGGCGATAAATTGCGGAATTTATGGTGTCGAAGATGTTGGGACTTCCTGTTAGGGTGTCTGTTTATTTTTTTTCTTCTCAATGCCGACCGGCATGCAAATTGTGTGTCAAGCCTTGTGACCATATGACGATGTGTCAGATGTTTTTATGTTGGGTAATTGGGTTTCGATGATGTCGGTACTTTGTCAATCATTTTTAGAAGGTAGCTGCCAATAAATGCTTTGTTTGCTTTGTGAGGGTTGTTTCTTCATTCTGGGGAGGACTTGTTTTTTTTTTATCAAAACCTTTACTTTCCCATTGAACTGCATCCCTACTGGTAAGGATATAGCATAAGCTGTTTTGATATTTAGTGTGATCTTAGGTTAGGTAAGGTTAGGTTTACGGGTTGGTGGAGTAGAGGGTTCTCTATTCCGCCACACTTAGGTCCATGTGGACCCATTGTGATACCCTTGGTGGGATTACGTCCTTCCTTATCGTTACTATGGGTTACTCCACTCTATCCAGCCATCTTGATGTTCGTAGGAACCTGCAAAGATAGGGTAATTGAATATCGGAAAGCTCTTGGATGTCTTGGAAGTAGTAGCTTCCAATCGTTCTGTTCCTCAGGTGACAGAGACTCGGGCAGTGACAGAGGAAGTGAGGTGTATCCTCGTGTCTTTCCTCATCGCCGCAGCCTCTACAGATATCGTCATCCTTGAAATTTAATTTCATTGTATGGGTTCTGAGAAAGTTGTGACCAGTTAGAGCCCCTACCAGTTTAGATAAGGAGCTTCTGTCGTACCGCAAAAGTTTTTTGGTTCGGTTTCCGTTATATTCTGGCCAGAGCTTCCGAGATATTTCGCAGGTAGTCAATGACTTCCACCTGGTATTGGCTTTCATTCGGGTTTTGTATTCCACTCTTTCTCTGAGGTTAGTGGTGGTTCGACCGTTTGTAGTGCCTGATCATGATCTGTAGCAGATCCATTTCTTGCCAGTTCGTCGGCCATCTCGTTGCCGACTATGTCCCTGTGACCAGGAACCCAGCAGAGATCAGCATTATGCTGTGAGCAGAGAACCTTGAGCTCTTCGCGACAGCGGCGAACTAGCTTTGATTTAATTTCGATAGCAGATACTGCTTTTATGGCCGCTTGGCTGTCAATGAATATGGTGATATCACTGTGTGGTATTTCCATTATTGACACCAAATGAGCCGCTTCAGCGATTGCTAGCACCTCAGCCTGGAACACACTACTATGATCAGGAAGCCTGATTGATTTGTGTATTGCTAATTCCTCTGAGATTATGCCAGCACCTGTTCCACAGTCTCTCACATATGTAGACGAATCACACCTTTCTTCCTCGATGCGGTCAATCCTGCGCCGTCTCCTCCAGATGCCAGCGCCCTATTTAAGCTGGTCCCTGCTCTGCCCCGCAGAACCGTTTTGGAGCAGCTGGGTATCGGCTCAGCTTTGGACTTGTCCTTGGCTGGGATGCCACTTGCTTTCATGGGGTTTGACCTACTCAAGGCGGACTGTGATGTACATTCCTTCCTTGGTCCGGTCAAGCTCCCATCACCAGTTTGGTTCTGCTTCCTGTTTTTAAGGCTGCAGCGCCAAGCTGTCTCGGTTGATTTGACAATCTCCCGAGCCCTGTTTATCTGAACCGTTTCCCTATCCGTTAAGGAGTTGTGTTCACGGTTCTTAAACCTACCTAGCAGTCGCCGCGCATTCCTGCGTAATTTTAGTGGGTCCTCCACCCTGTCTGACTGGTCTACAGTGTTGCTCACCAGTTTTGTCTTCGTGACAGCAGCGACTTCGGTAAAGTCCGAACTTGTACTGTCTTCCGACTTATTCAGCTTGTCAACAACTGTACATATACTGTTAAGAGTCGAGTCTGCCTCTCCCGGTGACGTCGTCTTGTCTGCTTCTTTTTCGGGATCCAATGCTACCGACCCGTGTTCAGATAGGCTGAGGCATACAAGAGACACTGGTGGTCGCATAAGATCTTCCTCGCTCTCAACTTCGGGGAGAGCAATCTTTGGTGGGGCGTTAGCACAAGGCACGCGGTTCAAAGCTCGACTCTCCAGAAAGTTTAGGGCGTTCTGAAGCCTCCGTTTGTCATTGTCCTCTAGTAAGGGTTTTCTTTTCAACTTTTTTATCGTCATTTTGCAATTCAGGACTTTTTTCCTGATTGACGTCGTTGACGATGTGGAGAATTTGGATGAGCTGGGGACGGATCGGTTGTCATCGTCCTCAAGAAATAGTTTCCCAAGGTTAATGTACCGTTCCTTCGCTTCCCTCAACCGAAACTGTCTTACTAGGCATTGGCTCTTGGAGTAGAAGGTCTTCTTCATCCTCCGTCATGGTCGTGTCTTTAGAATCGCTTTTTTTAAAGTTCGTGGTGCCCGATTCATTAGCACCAGTCCCTGTTTTTGTTGTTTTTTGTTGTTCAATTTTGGACCCACGAGTACGGGGGAAGGACATGTCATTCTGTATTCTCCCCCTGTGCACAGAAAAGGGGAATTACTTGAAACTAGAGGTCCCCAGGTATATAGAGTTCACCGTTAGAAGACACATAACGTAGTGCCATACATCCCATCGGCACGGTTGTTTGACACCGGGAATTACGTTTTTTTTTCGAGTATTTCCCCTCTAGATCCGTTATATTTCGTCTACAGCAGTGGCACCTTGTGCAGGATATGGTTCTTCACCACGTATAACGGTCTTAGGAACCATGTTCCTCTGGTTTTCTTCCCGAAAACCTTCACCACCACCTGATCTTACAACTCATAAAGTTCGTCATTGAATCTTCGCCCACGAAGCTGATCAATAAATATTTAAACAGAAGTTTAATTGGTGGTCCAATATTGGGCGCCAGCTAATGGCTTCATGGTTTCTGTTTAGGTATACTCTACGTGGGTCCTGTTTCGCTTGTAGTGAAAACAATTAGTAACAAGGATTTCTTAACCTTACCTACCTCACCTGAAACATGTGGAGTGCCATTTCTATGTCGGTATGTGAATATTGAAAAACTTAAAAAAAAACGATATGCATATATGTACGAGGTACTTTTTTTTTAATTTGGTCCGTTACACTTTATTTGGACTAGACTTTGAATACAAAATTAATCGAGTGGTCGCCTCTAGTGACTACCTCAAAATGTGCCCTTTTTCTGCGTTTTCTATCACTTTTTCGAGCATTTTGGCTTGCTGATGTTTGCTGGCGTGCATTGTTCGCAACGTTTTTTAATGACACAAATGCTGAAATAACCTTATTCTACTCAATCAAAATATATAATATATTGTTCGTCACGTTTATTAATGACATAAATGCTAAAATAACCTTATTCCACTCAAAACATGTTGTTTCGGTAGATAATATATTGTTCGCTACGTTTATTAATGACATGAATACTGATAAAATTATGCAGTTTGTTATGAAGGTCATTCCAATGTTTCACTTCCATGGATGATCGACTAGTGTAAGGAATAAATATGAAGGCCCATTACTTTCATTGTTACATAAATCCATACTGGACCTTTGAGGTTCTCTGCCTGAAGCAAATAAGCCTTCCATTCTCTCTGATGCTGGCCACGTTTCATTCGTTTAGTTCAAGTGTCGTAACGAACCTGAATTGTGGGATACGACGAGGATTTGATTCGCTGGAGCATTAATGATTTTGAATTGATCCCACTAAAAGAAGTTCGGATGGGTCAAACCTTGAGATCTTGGCCGTTTTTTGAAAGCACACGTCCAAGAAATGTTCGTTGCAGAAACTTAATTTTTTGATTTGCAGTGGGGCATGGCGAACCGTCTATGGCGTACATGCCAAAGTGTTAAGACTCGATTAGTTTTAGACTTTTCAGGCCTAAAATCACACTTCTGATCAGGTTATTGGTAAATACTTTAAGGCGTTAACGTATTGAGAGAGATATCATCTTGAGTAGACCCCTAGTTGGCGCAGTTCTATTTTGTGTGTCGGACAACTCTACATTGGGGGCTTATAAATGGTTCCTTTTTCCAGTTCGATAGAAATAAATATCTGATAAGGATCATTACGCATTACCAAACCTGTGACATACTACCTGAAGATAAATATGAAGGCATTCATGAGCAAATGTTTTCTCTTATAATGAAAAGTATTCCTCGAATGGAGTAGATATTGCAAAAGTTAGACAAGAAATCATTGAGGGCCTGCAAACCAGGTTCTTCTAAAATCCGACAAAACAACTTGAAGTAGAACATAACCTCCTTGATTATATCCCACAGTGAACAAACAACGCTCGGGAAGTTCTTCAGTTTTTTTTGACGAGCACGGTGCTCTATAAGAAGATACTACTTAGGGCATGCATTGATAGTCTGGAAAAATTTGTGTAATACAGTTGATTCCAGGTCTTTTAATAAGCTGCAATTAATCAACTTTAAAACAAGTGCAATCACCTTCATATAATAATCCTTCAGGGAATATGGATTTTTTACTTTTTTGCTAAGATGACCATATATCTGAGATTAAGGCTCAAAATAGAATTCTGAGTTTAATCCGCGACCACCTATAAAAAATCTGATTTTTCGATATTTTTGGCAGAAAAACGTTTCACCTCTGAAACTTAAAATGGCCATATCTCTGAAATTAAGGCTCCAAATGGAATTTCAAGCTGAATGTCTATTTTTGGTAGAAAATTGAGTTTGCACACCAAAAACTTTGAATGGTCATATCTCTGAAACTAAGGTTCCAAAAGAATTCTGAGCTCAATCCGTGATCGAACATGAAAAATAAAAAAATCTTCAGAAGGTGTAACTTGAGCGCTGGTCATCGAATTGTGGAAACTTAGATTTTTGAGGATTAAGAACTCTCGTTTGTATTTTTCAATGAAATTCGAGATCACTCAAGTAGAAGGTGAAACTATATCCTGTGTTTTTTTGGTAAATTACAAAAACCATTAACTGGCGCCCAATGTTGGCTTTACATTGAGCGCCAGTAAAGCAGGTATTTGCTTAGCAATCACTCGCCATTTTTGTTATTCCAACAATTGAATAAAACTTATTTATGGCTACTGATGCTTAATCAATGTGCTAGAAGTGTCAGTGAAAAGATTCATTGGAGGTGCAGATGCTGGGAAGGAGACGAACAGGATCTTAACTTCGATAAGGCTTAAATTTCCAATTTCCTGAAGAATTTGCTTGCTAAGGCTTATGTAGTGCGCGATACATTCAATACACACGACAAACACAGCTCATGATAAACGTAACCGACGAAAATAAATGTAGCTACTAGGAGATGACGTAGACTTCTGCAAAAAGGTAGAGACTGGACTTATTTTAAGGCCCAGTGAGCTTTGATAAATAGGGAAAAGAGTAAAATATATCAAAACCGATATTTTGCGAAATTAATTCCAAACTTTCTGTGCAGATTATAAGTAGGTAGTGCCATCGCTTATATTAGCTATAATTTATGAAAGCCTTGAAGCCATTCCTTATTATTCCATAGGATATGTGTAGCAGTTTGTAGACATGTCACGCTTTTATTTTTTACATCATGTTCAGTTCATTTGTATTTTGTCCAGTCCGTGTTGCAAACATGCTTTAGTGATCTATATGTTCCTTGGTTGACGAGCTTTAAGATTTTTTGTGTGCCGAGGGTGTTTATGTCTGCCCGTCTATATAAACACCACGGTTGCTTCTCAATTGCTTTATCGGTCAGGAAAGAAATCGTTGACTCTTGCCCATCGAACGTGAACATTGTTGGGAAGGTGTCTTTTGGGTCTTTTGACCTACGGCTCTGCTCCATTGTTGAGTAAAAATAGAAGGTCCACGCATTGACATCGAAGATATCTCCCTACGTTTGCGACCATAATATGTTGATGGCGCCAACCGTCATCATTGTGTTTTGAGTTCGTTGCCCTCACCTATTCATTCATTTAAATCATTTCTACCTGGTGCTGCCCGTCTCGCAAACTCTGTTCGGCTTCGACACTGGTGTATTAACATTCACTTTCTCTCACAGTTTTTGTATCGTGAGTCTCTTTACTCTCTCTCTGGCTGGATCGAACAGAGTTAAACAATATCCTGCTTGAGTGTACATATCTCGTACTAGTTGTACCTTTTCTAGGTTACATATTCAAAGTCTGCAGATGGGGCCATGGCTGCTTACAACTTCTTCAAGATTCTAGCCTTGCAATCATACACATAAGCGAAACTGATGTTAGTGATAGATCATAACGCTAGTAGCAGCAACTTGTACAAAAGCAAAGTGTACACAAGAAACAAAAAAATATTCTGTCCTATATTGGGCGCCAGCTAAAACATTTACATATAATCTCGTTCCCCAGCTAGACAGCATGGGGTCGCATTTTTGAAATCATCAAACATGAAGACAAAAGCGAGTTAAGAGTGTCAAATTATCCATTTAATATCTAATCAATTAAAACGTTTCAATAACTCCTGGACATTTTTAATCATTTCACATCAATTCCCCTTGGTTAATCTTTGTCTATGGTAATCCTTAAATGGCTATCCTCTGACATCTAAATAATTCCCCCACTCCGTCAAACAAATAGTACACATGTATAACATGCCAAACAATACAAACAGTGACCCTTCCTACCACACATTAGACTTTAACCCCCTTTTTCCTTATCAACCTTATCCACAGCACCCTGCATTTGAAGATTCCAAATATAATTCCACAACAAATCACTATTCAAACAAATTTAGATTGATTGGATGTGTAAACACAATGCCAAACGGACTGTCATTGTAAACGCCAGGTATATACACTCATAAAGTAGCGCACAATATCTTGTCGCCCAGTTGTCAGTAAACTGCAGCACAATGCCTCATTATCTTGGTTAACCACAAAAAAAAGAAGAAAAAAAAAACACATAAACCTGGTGAGTAGCGCCATTAAATTGATTTGTTAAACCAGCAGCAATCGCGCGGTTGTCTGTCATTATTCCCATCGATACATGCCACCCGATAAAGAGTAAAGGAAAACTAAATGCACTCATCAATCCTCAATGTAACAGTTTCCGCTGTCACTTTGTTTTGATTTGACGGCGACAACTGTCAGGTAAACTCCCAAACGGACTATCAAAATCTCAAAATAAAAAAATTGAAAACCCTTCTCTACCCCAGACAACCGAAGTGAAATTTATGACACAAGCGCGGTCTCTCCCTATCAATCGCTTATCGTCATAAATCGCTCAAAAAAAAAAAAAAAAAACGCCACCAAGTGGATAAATATTTGATTAGAGTGTAGTGTGCTTGAGTGCAGTCTGTCTCTGTTACTTCAACTGAAGACTCATTTCGTGGGTCATAAAAAATTTACCATTTCATAATGGCTGTCAAAGTTGATTTATACGAGCGCCCGTACAAACTTACTGAATGACAGCGACGCACAACAATGTGTACCCAGCCTAAGATATAATGGTAGAGCCGTTCAGAACTGTCACTGGAGCATTGATGGTGATGATGTGAGGTTTGAATAATCGTTTGATTGTCCACCAGCACTTATATGGGTGACCTATATAAATCACCTTTGGGGCTACTTGAAGTGGATGATCGATTAGTAGTCAGTATGGGTTGGGGAACTTGTCAAAGGGGGTAGCAATTGGGGAATGACCTGATTACTTAGTTAAACGATGATTTTGGGTAATGTCAGCTTTTTACCCATAAACAAGCGGTTGTTCTAGACTTTATCGATTTAATGCTTTTATTTTGGTCGCGTATGCTGGGACATAGAAAATTTTATCTATTACATAAAGGGGCGGGTGTTAGGAAACGTCTTTTGTTCGAGTTCGGTGTCTTTTGTGTGACTAATGATATATTGCCATGTGGGTTGTTCTCTTTATCAATTTATTGATCAATTTGGACCAGTCTAAGTATAGGATACAAAAAAATATATTATGCTGGACATTAACTGGCGCCCGACGCAAGGTCACTAAAATTGGTCGGCTTTTATGAGGGTTTTTTGGATAAAAGGTTGTATGACTCAAGTGCAATATGAAAGTAGATTGTGGTTTCTCCGGAGTAGTCCAAAAATGTTTGACGAAACCTTGCGATCATGTGACAAACACTCATGTTACGAATATACCCGGAGTTACATGAAATAGTATTTGGTTGCATGAAATATTTTCAAATGCAAACTTAATAGAAAATCCTAGTGGAACAGGCTCGTTAGAACCCAGGGTTTAGCTTTTTTGACACAGCCATTCATGTTTGCATGTAGATACACTTCTTGGAACAGGATCATTAGGTAAGCCCCCTACTTAGTCGTTTTTCATAACAATTCATGTGTGCATGTGTACTTCGTGCACGATAGTTACATTTGTAGCGATTATTAACCGCTGTTGGTACTACTCGGTTGATTTGTCATCACCATCGCGAGAGGAAGGAATGAGGAAAACATTTTGGTGTTGCTATACCTAGAAATTGAAATCAGACCTTCTGCTCGGAAATTAATCGGACTAACCATCGCGGTACTGTGTCCAATGAAACTCGGTGTATATAAGTTCAATTTTTGAGAAAGGCAGTATTATTTTTAAATAAATGTTGTGGTTCCTCGTTGGGCGCCAGTTGAGGCCATAACTAAAGATTTAAAGATGTGAATATGTGAAACATCTAGGTAAAGCTCACGGTTGTATCTTCTTCTATTGCTTTCCCCCATACCGGACCAAATATACGAAGAAGCGGTCTTTATTCAAATGTGCCGTATACGTTGTGATTCCACGTTGTGCGCCAGTTAACGCTTTAGAGGGCATCAAGCTAAAACCATCTCTGAAACATCTATGCAAAGCTCGCGGTTGTAGAAAATGTTTCTTCATTTGCCTTCTGCGCATACTGGACCAAAATACGAAGAAGAGGTCTTTATTCAAAGGCCCGTATATGTTGTGGTACCACGTTGGGCGCCAGTTAGTTGGGACATCAAGCTAAAACCATGCTTTTGCTTTGTACGAAGTGAATCTCTGAAACATCTAGGCAAAACCCGAGGTTATATCTTCATCTCCATGTGCTACCGGCGGCAATTATTATTTCGTTCGGTTCCTCCTTATCGTCGATGCAACAAAGTAGAACTGTTAAAATAAGGCTGCGGCCAAGAAAGCATTTGGATTTCAAATAAGTTTTGATCTCATTTTCTAACCCAAATCAAAGAAGGAACAGTTTCAGAGATACATTTCTTATCGGATCTCCTCTAAGGTGTTAATCGAGGACTGAATCTTGACTACGGAAAAGATTGATAGACTCTTTTGCCACCACAACGTTTTAGTTTTTTGTTAAAGGGACATACTCAGGCCTTTCGCGAATAAATTTTCCCTGGAAACTGTTCCCATTCAACTGATCTGATCTGATTTACATTGCTGACAAAGGGAAAAATTCCCGGGAAAATTTATTCGCTTTAGGCTTGATTGACCTAAAAAAGTTGTGGGTCTACAATGTTCCGTTTATTGATAAGATATACTTTGCGTACTGCTCATCAATTGCCTTGGTCGCCTCTACAGAAGCACGTTGTGAACGACTAATGATGTTCATATCGACTGGAAATTTCAGAAGCTGTACAGATTTCTTGGAAAAGCTGACGTTTGTTCATCTCCCTTACTGAAATCGAGTTTATGTTTGTAAAAGTCCGAATTTTCTGCTGCTAAAGTTAACGCTACATCGAAAGTTCCCATGTTTAAGGCAATCTCGCTGGTCTGCATTCTCGGATACGGTTATCATTGTTTAGAGCTTGAGATGGTGCATGCTTTCATACATCGCATAGAAGTTGTTGAAAAGGTGATCAGTCTGGACTTGTTATTCGTTGGACTTCTTAAGGATTACCCTACTGTGAGTATCAGAAGAGAGTCTACACTCGTTCGTGCCTACTATTACAGCAGAAAGGCTTTAGACGTTTACACAATGCTTTGGATATTCATCTGAACATGGAGCAAAATATGTGATCGCCTGACTTGTCCAAGGAGCTTATATTCCGGTTCGTAATTCAATACAACCAGTGCAATTATTTCCTGGAGATCTTCATTTCTCTCATAGTCAGTGATTAGGTTCCCATTTCCATTTCTTAGAACCTAACAGTTGTAATGCTGGAATGTACCACAAGCATGTTCTTACCAATCTCTGTAATTAACAACACTTTCACTTCTCCCTGCATCTTTCGAACGTTTACAGTCTTTTAGTTCTGCCTTAACCATGCTAGGCTAGCGTCTGGGTACGCCTAACCAACTAGCAGAAGAATATTGTTTAATAATTTTTAACTAAGGAATATTGTATCTACTCCTATGTAGGGTTATTTCGCTGCCTTAAAAAAGTTCAACAGTGGTTCCACATTGGGCGCCAGTTATTGGCCATTGAATTATCTTGCCGAAATCTGACCTTTTTTTAATACTCAAACATACGGGATAGAAGGACTCATATCACTGATAACGAGAAAACTAATGCGCAGCTCTTTCCATTGTGGTCATAGATTGGGCGCCAGTTATTGGCCATTGAATTGTCTAGGTGTACATAAGCCGAAGTCTGACATATTTCGGACACTAAAGCTTACCGGAAAAAAGGACGCATATCACCGATTACGAGAATCTTACTGAGCAGCTTTTTGAAACTTCGATTGTGGAGCTACATTGGGCGCCAGTTATAGGCTATTGGTGTACTAAAGTCGAAGCCTGGAAAGAAGCTTATGCCACTGGATTACGAGAAACCTAGGTTAACATTGACATGAACACTAAAGTCTCCATTATAAAAAAAAAAGAGGACTGGGATTCGCCCAGCACTGTCACAAAAGTTTCCCAAACAGTTTAAAACCAGGTGAGTGAACTGGAGAAGGTGTTTTATCAAAGACACTGCTTATCAATCAGTCCTTTTGACAAACAGATAACTACAGTGATTTTCAAGTTTAAATCGATCTATACCTGGGAACAGTGTCCTATCGACGTGAAATGGAAATACCCATCTGCGTGGGTAGTCAAGCTGCAATTATAGCGATTAACTCAAACTGCATCAGAGATTGTCCTATCGGATTCATGACTGTAAGTCATCACTCGGTACTACTTTTCTGAATACCAGGACGACAGAGCGGATAACCTGGGCAGATGTGGCTTCGATCTTGATCAAATGAACGATGGTGCAACACACAGGTTGTGCTATAATCCTTATTTCTTTGGCTCATTTACAATAAACGATAATAGTCCCTAAGCTCTTGGATCCGTGGTCAGATGTAGCTCCGATCTTGATCTTGATCACATGGACTAAAGTGGGACTACACATAGTCTTTTGGGCTGATATTAGCATTAGAAGATCATAGTTTCTAAGCTCTTTTGATAAAAGTCAAATCCGGATGTTAATCGGGCTTGAAGCCTTTACAAATAACTTCGGCGGAAGCTGCATATATGAACAAGAAATAGATTCTCTAGGACATTTCTTGCACCACTGTCCATCCAGCTCTATAGGAATGACACTTCTTTTACATGGTAGCAAGGTTCTTCGACAGGTTTGACTACTTGTCATAGATATATCGATTGGGACGTGAAACGTTTATTAACAGATCCAAGCGGTTGATAAATTATTAAAGGTCTCATAGTGGTACCTCTGACAAGTCTCCAAGTTAATTCACTTTGTTTATCAAGGTGTTCCACAGAAGAGAAGAGTTAACTCCCCTTTGCGGCGTCCCGTTTTTCTTAATGACTAATGACTCCTGATGTTAAGCATTGCTTAAACTCAGCTAGTAAGATAAGAAGCCTCAATTGAGAAGGTTGTCAAGTTTTTGAAAGTACCCCTAATATTTAGATCAAGCGGTTGATAAATCTTCTGGGTCTCATAAAGGTATCTCTACCTAGTCGCACAAGCTTGTAAAATTTGTTAATCAAGAAATTTGGCAGAAGAGGAGAGAGTGATCCACCTTGCGGCGTTCCATTTCTCTTAATGACGCTATCCTCAAGGCTGCTGCTAATGACTCTGCCATTAGGCTAAGGCCTAGCTTGTCAGCAAATGTCCAGTGTTTAAGTTTTATACCTAGAAAGACAGACCATGACTATTCATTGTGCGTAAGGGATTTCTCAACCGTTGTAGTGCTGTTTTCATAGTTCTGCCCTTGACTTATCGAGATTATTCCTTAAAGGTCGGTTCAATGGTCTTTCTAAGGTTTTCATATGAAATTACCTTCCTTGCTTAAGTGGTCTTTAGCTAACTGCCTCCAGTTGCGCACTTCAAGTTCTACTTATGCGCGCCACTTAAGGCGAGGGCTTCCTTTACTGCGTCTGACATCTGGCTGGGAATCGAAGATTCTGCGAACCGGAGTATGGTTTCTAATCGCTATACATGGCCTAGCCATTTTTTGACTATGGACATGTCTCTGCACAGCTCGTATAGTTCGTGATTGAATCATCGTTTCCATAGCCCGTCAACGCAAACGGGACCGAAGACTTTTTCTTACAAAACAACCAAGGATTTCTTAATCCGAGGGAGTAATTAGTCTGTTATCCTCGTCTGTGGAGTGGCTGAGTTTCCCTCAATTTGGTATAAAGTCTACATGGGCCTTCTTTCAGTTATCTGTAATGCATCCCAGTCGCAGATAACCTAAAAATATTGTCTGGAGATATAGTTACACTTCCACTGGTCTCTTGAAGCAATGCAGGTCCAATACCATCCCTCTCTTGCCGACTTGAACGGTTACAAGGATTTTAGTTTTAGAATTTAGTGAAACTAACACAATTCGTTTGTCCCGCGTTGAGCGCCAGTTAAAACGTAAAAGTTTCATTTGGACCTTTCAATCGAATGTTAGAATGATGAGGACCATTTACCTACCTTATTTTGAGATCAAGATATAAACAACAATCAACAGTGATGTATTGAATGTTACGTTACAGTATTTTCCATTTAAGTTGTGACCTTGCATTGGGCGCCAGTTAAAAACTGTGAAAGTTTAGTAATAATATTGCTCATACGTCCGTCTCTATTTTAACAGGCGTCCAAAAGATCAACAGTGATCTATTAAAGGTTACATTACAGTATTTTCCAATAAATTCCTTACCCTGCATTGGGCGCCAGTTAAAAACTGTGAAAGTTTAGCAAAAATATTTTCCTTTCCATAATGCCACAATAAACCGAACAACACATAAGCAACCTTGCAGGTCTCCTTACTCCGAAAACGTTCATCTCTATTTTTACAGGCATCCCAAAGATTAGAAAATTCATATCAACTCCTGGATCCATAACAAAAAAAAATCCATAATCCTCCCAACCTCAGTATAACAAAGAGAACAACCTGGGCTCGGCCTTACAAAACCCCGTAATTGGTTTATCTACCTGAATGAGCTGTTGATCACTGTTTATGTCTTCATCTCCTCCGAAAAGGTGATAATTACCGCAACGAATTTGAAAAACACAGTACAATACCGCTTCTCATAATCCAGGTCGGATCTTTATTAAAAAAAATCCTTTTCTCAGACTCCTCGCGCATTCTACTTTTTCCAAATCCAAAAGGGATGAACGTCTTTTAATTTCCGGATTCCATCTCTATTTTCGGCAATCCTCTGCCGCTGTGTTGTCAAAACAATTTAACGTATCCTTTTTGATTTTCGTTGTCCTGTTGTTCACCAGGTAAGCAAATTTGTGTGCTTTCTCCTTCCCAAGAACTAGGGAAAGACAACATTTAAGACTATGAGGGTTCGGTCGAAAATCCTGTTTTTCTTTGCACCCGTCTCTCTGGTATTATCCTGGCAAATTGATTTATGATTAGCAACGACACGTTAAGCACCTTTCACGTCACTCGTTGTCTTCTCTATACAAGCAAGGACTCTATGTCTCATAAATTAAAACGAAATACATATAAATACATAAAACCAAAAGAATATGGTTATAGGAGGGATCTTCGTCCTCGTCTTCATACTTGCCTTCGACCACAGGCGATGTCGTCGACGAGGATGATGATGCCAATATACGACATCTTTGGCCCAAACAATGAGGTAGACTTATGGTAGCCTAACAACATGAAAAAAAAGGTCCAAAGACGATCCGTCTTCTACCGGGACAAATGAGAGTTTAAATATTGTGAAGGCTCCTTGAGGTATATTTTTTGGGTTGTCCCTGCCCACCCTCCTTCATATTGAATCCGAATCCGACATTCAGAAAAGAGCTGTGCCCGGAATACATAAACAGGATGTCGTCGTCGTGTTTGTGTTTGACAATTTTCGCCATCCTCCGACACCACCGTCCGTCATGTGGCCATGGCCATACATTTCAAAGGAGACAACACAAAGCTCGTCGGCAATGTCTATTTGGCACCACAAATTGAAACCGAATCGGGAGTATGGCTGCGGAATGGAATTCTTTTCGCATGTCCCAAATAATTATGCAACTGCCAGGACGTTCGATGGATGCCTGATGAGTATGGGAGTGCGACAACAACGAGACGCAATCGAGTGCGGGTATCTGGCGAAGGAGCTGCCGATGGATGCTGTTGCCGAAAGTCATGCATACCAAATAGAAGGCAGGCGCATGTTTTACGTGCGTTTTTTTAATTTTTTGGAGAGTGTGTGTGAGTTTTTTCTCGCACTGGCACTCGCGTTGCCAAATGAATGACAAATATGCATGATAGGTGGCGGCCGGGAAGGGGGCTGAGAGGGTTTGAGGCTGATGTGGGCTTCATTTTTGGTTTGGACCGCGGAAGAATGGCAAAATCCACCTGCGGTTCGGCCACAGAATGAGAAATGACATTTTGTGGTTTTTAATTAATGCTCCAAGGCTATGGATGGTAGGCTGGGTATAGGACGCAGGAAACGAAGCAGTAGCGTTTGTGGTTAATATTTGATTTTTTTTTCAAGGGGAGCGGTCCGGAGTTCAATGGAGTACGCGGTACTTTAAGCAGGTGAATTTATTTTGCGCATCGATGCTTTGGTGGTTTAATAGGTCGACCAAATATACAAAAATATCGAGAGAGAGGAGGACTCTGGAGGATTCAATGATGCCAATAAAATGCAATGAATTAAATTTGTGGTTTTGTACTGGATATTGGACAAATGGCAAGCGAAGGAAGATCGATGGCTTTAAGAAGTGTAAATTAGTAGGGATTGCGTTTAAAAGGTGGACTTGTTTATGGAATGAGAGAGTTTTTTTTAAGGTATGTTGCTATGTCTCTCACTTTTGTGAGCTCGGAACACATTTGATTTGTTTTAGTTACGAGTTTTAATGGTGATCGTACGTTGGGCGCCAGTTATATAGGTACACTTTAATCTTTTATGTATTCGACTTTACCATATTTTTATTATACCAGCTACGCTCTTATTTCAAACCCGAATATTGTGGAATATAGCCCAAATGAAAGTTTTAGTTCAGTGGAGGTGCATATCGTAATTTGTCTTAGAATATGTGACCTTATTCTACGGAAGACAAATTACCATTTGGCTGTTTTTTTTTCAAGAATCCGTTCAAGTCTGTACATGGGGTGAATTTTGATTTCTAGATTTATTAACCCAGTCACTGGAATATGTTTTAACCGCACCTCATGTTACTCGATTTCGGTATTCAGACTGAACCAATACCTGCAACGAAGTATGAGCAGGTGAAACGTGCATATTTTTTCAAAAACCCGTAGTGTTCCGAATATAGGATGCATCTAGAGATGTATCAATCAAGTCACTTAAATAGGTATTAACCGAACCGAATGTTGCTCGATTTTGGAAATTGGACTGGAAACAATACTTGAGAAGGTTAGACATGCATTTTCATATGAAAAATATAGGTACGAACCTTTAATTACTTATTTATGTCCTGTCTCCTCCTACCACAACCTGTGGCTCTACAATACATGCTCTATCGTGAGGTTATTATGAATATACTTGAGTTCTCACCATCCCTTCCCTAACTACTGCCTTTTCTAATCTAATGTTTGCGCTCAATTAAAAAATTGTGGCATCTTTGGTGGCTCTACATAGGGCGCCAGTTATTCAGTATTTGATTGTCATTTCAAATGGATAAATCTTCACTTCTAAGATACAATGCTGCTTCTTTATGATGCTCTTTATCTAATGTTGGCGCTTAATTCCAGAATTTGGGCATCTTGGGTAGTCCCACATTGGGCGCCTGTTATTCAGTCTTTGATTATGATTTCAAATTGATAAATCTTCACTACTAAGATACTTGAGACACAATGCTTTATGATTACAAGTTCACACTTCACGTACTCTCTTTATCCGTATCTGATCTAATTTTGGCGCTCAATTCAAGAATTTAGGCATCTTTGGTAGTCCCACATTGGGCGCCAGTTATTCAGCCTTTATTTGTCATTTTAAATGGATAAATCTTCCCTGCCAATATACTTAAAGTGCAATGATAATTGATTCATACTCGAGGCAGTCTTTTTATAAGTTTCTGCAGCTTGCTTTCTCAGTTAGAAAGTGTCTTTTGAAGAATTGTTTTCTCAATATTTCCAATCTAACATTCGAGACCACAAAAAACATCGCTGGCTATGTGCGCAAATTGCTTAAAAAGCGAAAACCGAACTTCTTTTTTTTTGTGAAGTGGTTAGTACGTTAAACTCCTAAGCGCATGGTTTCTGGTTTTAATCCCGAAAGTGATAACACATAAGTTTTTTCACTGCTCCAGCTCTTGCGAAAGTCTGACAAACATTCAAGAGTAACACTGTCTTGAGAAGCTTCTTTTTTCAAGACTTCTTACTTTTGTTTTAGTAGTGTTTACCCTCAGACCGGATTCTCGCTCCATTCGTGATGTCATGACTATTATCCTGAGTTTTCGGCCTAGTCTAGACGAATAAGGCACACTTGGAAAATATTCATCAAATACCTCCACCGAAAGTAAAAAAAAAAGAAGCACAAAGCACATCACCATCAAATGTAATATCGGTGATATGTCGCAGCCTTGTCAGGCTCATCTTTTATTTTAAAAGTATTTGAGAGCTAAACCCTGTGCGTCTCAAGAGTTTATTCACTGACAGTAAAAAAAAGAGGCACAAGTACATCGCCAATCACCAATAAAAATAAAAACGGTGCCATAAAGCAGGCTTGAACTTTTATAATGTCTATTGGCTGTCTAGGATATATCACCTTCCGTACACCCGAATTAAGAACATGACCGCAGCTCCTCCCTACATTTAGGGATTGTCGTAAAAAGCTTTCCTCATGCTTTCCTTTTGCCTAAAAGTCGCTGAACATAGCTTCTTAATTCAGTTGTGGTTGTGATGTTTTATTTTTTACAAGTATGGAGACCTTAATTTTACGCCAATTCTGAACGGCAAAATTGAGATGATTTTCATGACAATCGCGTATACTTCCGCTACTCCTAAAATTCGAACTAAAGAGTCTGTTACCACACTCACATCTAGATGTCATCATAAACCCTCCATGATATAGAGCTTTTAAATCCATGAATTGACACGAAGGAAACATAAACAGGAGGATGCACAATGCACATGTCTATACAAAACAAAATGGCAATCTTCTCCAACCGTGACATTCGTAAAGGCACGCTTGTATCGTGGGACTGTACGCCTTATATTAATACGACAAAGGAATGATGGCAGCGTTTAAAGTGAGCTCTTAAGTTTTAGCGCTCTTCATCAAGGCAAGACTTATGTTTCTTTGTTAAGTCACGTGATTTGGCTTTCCTGAGATCTTTTATCAATTTTATCTGTCACACCAATACGTAGCAACATTGCAAATTTGCGTATCTCTGGCGTTCGGACTCGGAATACAATTTAGGTCCTGCCATCGTGCAAGAAGTAGAATAGTGTTGAGCAAAAAAAGTCTGGACCTGTACCGTTAAAAATGTTTATTTATAAGTCTTGTATGTTTGTGGGCTCTAACCGAGGGGATTTCTTTGTTCTATCTATATAGCCTAGGCCCTAAGTCTCTGCAAACCCTTTGAACTGAGGCAGTCTAGGTTTAAAATGAAGCTGATGAGCATCTCTATTTGGGTTCACGGGGAAAGGAGACAATTTATGAATTGTCGACCAATCGGAAGATGGCCAACTTAAAAAAGAAAGATTCTCGATAAATTGACACTTAACTGGCTTTTTGAACGGCCTTATGCTCAAACTTGGTTACTTCTGCGACTAAATGATTGGGGATGCAGATTTTTATTTGGACATGCTTTTGTGATGTAGAAATCCTTAAAGCGTGAATCAATTATTTGCTTTGACTATTATCGAGCCTAGGTTTTCCAAAATCAGAATGCGTTGCAATAATCACGCGGATATGACGATCCTTTCTTAACTTAGGAGACGGGTGCTTTAAGTACTCTAATCCGAAATCTGTCAGTAAGGCTTCTTCAAAATCGTTGATCTTATGCAGTTTAAAAATAGCTAGAAAGGGGCTCAAAACTTTTAGTTTCTGACGGACAGGAAAGAGCTTTAAAAACCGTCGACTGATCGTAAGATTCCATATTTGACCAGAATTTGGGTATACGTTTCCGGCAAGATCTTTGAAAAAAGGCTGAACGTAGATAAATAATAGCTAGAGTAGCTGTTGAGGACAGCTTTTCTTCAATTTGTGAAGGGCTAGAGTAAGCTTTTCATATTGATCAGAATTGGCTGTAAGGTCTTTGAATTGATGCTGAACGTAGTTAAATATTAGTTACTGGAGAATGGTAAGGACACTCCACCCTCAGAATACCTTTTATTCAATTTCTGACGGAATCATCGTAACATTTTCAAGCCTTGACTGACTTGGTAACAGGCTTTGTGGTTTTGTACTGGATATTGGACAAATGGCAAGCGAAGGAAGATCGATGGCTTTAAGAAGTGTAAATTAGTAGGGATTGCGTTTAAAAGGTGGACTTGTTTATGGAATGAGAGGGTCTTTTTTAAGGTATGTTGCTATGTCTCTCACTTTTGTGAGCTCGGAACACATTTGATTTGTTTTAGTTACGAGTTTTAATGGTGATCGTACGTTGGGCGCCAGTTATATAGGTACACTGTAATCTTTTATGTATTCGACTATACCATCTTTTTATTATACCAGCTACGGTCTTATTTCAAAAACGAATTTTGTGGAATATAGCCCAAATGAAAGTTTTAGTTCAGTGGAGGTGCATATCGTAATTTGTCTTAGAATATGTGACCTTATTCTACGGAAGACAAATTACCATTTGGCTGTTTTTTTTTCAAGAATCCGTTCAAGTCTGTACATGGGGTGAATTTTGATTTCTAGATTTATTAACCCAGTCACTGGAATATGTTTTAACCGCACCTCATGTTACTCGATTTCGGTATTCAGACTGAACCAATACCTGCAACGAAGTATGAGCAGGTGAAACGTGCATATTTTTTCAAAAACCCGTAGTGTTCCGAATATAGGATGCATCTAGAGATGTATCAATCAAGTCACTTAAATAGGTATTAACCGAACCGAATGTTGCTCGATTTTGGAAATTGGACTGGAAACAATACTTGAGAAGGTTAGACATGCATTTTCATATGAAAAATATAGGTACGAACCTTTAATTACTTATTTATGTCCTGTCTCCTCCTACCACAACCTGTGGCTCTACAATACATGCTCTATCGTGAGGTTATTATGAATATACTTGAGTTCTCACCATCCCTTCCCTAACTACTGCCTTTTCTAATCTAATGTTTGCGCTCAATTAAAAAATTGTGGCATCTTTGGTGGCTCTACATAGGGCGCCAGTTATTCAGTATTTGATTGTCATTTCAAATGGATAAATCTTCACTTCTAAGATACAATGCTGCTTCTTTATGATGCTCTTTATCTAATGTTGGCGCTTAATTCCAGAATTTGGGCATCTTGGGTAGTCCCACATTGGGCGCCTGTTATTCAGTCTTTGATTATGATTTCAAATTGATAAATCTTCACTACTAAGATACTTGAGACACAATGCTTTATGATTACAAGTTCACACTTCACGTACTCTCTTTATCCGTATCTGATCTAATTTTGGCGCTCAATTCAAGAATTTAGGCATCTTCGGTAGTCCCACATTGGGCGCCAGTTATTCAGCCTTTATTTGTCATTTTAAATGGATAAATCTTCCCTGCCAATATACTTAAAGTGCAATGATAATTGATTCATACTCGAGGCAGTCTTTTTATAAGTTTCTGCAGCTTGCTTTCTCAGTTAGAAAGTGTCTTTTGAAGAATTGTTTTCTCAATATTTCCAATCTAACATTCGAGACCACAAAAAACATCGCTGGCTATGTGCGCAAATTGCTTAAAAAACGAAAACCGAACTTCTTTTTTTTTCGTGAAGTGGTTAGTACGTTAAACTCCTAAGCGCATGGTTTCTGATTTTAATCCCGAAAGTGATAACACATAAGTTTTTTCACTGCTCCAGCTCTTGCGAAAGTCTGACAAACATTCAAGAGTAACACTGTCTTGAGAAGCTTCTTTTTTCAAGACTTCTTACTTTTGTTTTAGTAGTGTTTACCCTCAGACCGGATTCTCGCTCAATTCCTGATTTCATGACAATTATCCTGCGTTTTCGGTGTAGTCTAGACGAATAAGGCACACTTGGAAAATATTCATCAAATACCTCCACCGAAAGTCAAAAAAAAGAAGCACAAAGCACATCACCATCAAATGTAATATCGGTGATATGTCGCAGCCTTGTCAGGCTCATCTTTTATTTTAAAAGTATTTGACAGCTAAACCCTGTGCGTCTCAAGAGTTTTTTCACTGACAGTAAAAAAAAAGAGGCACAAGTACATCGCCAATCACCAATAAAAATAAAAACGGTGCCATAAAGCAGTCTTGAACTTTTATAATGTCTATTGGCTGTCTAGGATATATCACCTTCCGTAAACCCGAATTAAGAACATGACTGTTACTGGAGAATGGTAAGGACACTCCACCCTCAGAATACCTTTAATTAAATTTCTGACGGACTCATCGTAACATTTTCAAGCCTTGACTGACTTGGTAACAGGCTTTGTGTTAAAATGATGCTTAAACCTTTGTTTTTGCAGAGGTCTACAAGATAGTGTTGGTTCTTGACAAGGCTCGATCATATGGCCGAGTCTTTTTATTTTGGGGACTACCGCCGTATTTAGGCCTCCTCGAGGAATTACTACTCGTCAGTTTTACGTCATGATACGCTGTCTTGATTGTAAAAGCCGTTCTTTTTGTCAGTAAAAGATGGTTCCGTTGATATGCAAGACTGGATGATCGTTATGCGACGGAATCTTCTCTGGAATCACAGTGTTGATTGTAAAAACGGTCCTTGAGGCGCAAGACTGGATGGTCGTTACGTGTCTGAATCTCGAATCCATATAAATAATTTAGCAGTCTGGCTAACATGGTATAAAGTATCTGCATGTCTTTTCTGTTAGGACCAGTTCCACTTTGATGTATATAGATGTAGGCAGAACTAGGTTTCATTGAGCTGAAAGAACCAAAATGCTCAAGCTTAGACCTTCAAATCCTAGGCTTCCTATACACATTTTTGGCGCAAAAGGCTCGTTTGTACCCAGGGCCTAGCCTGGTGGGACCTTCTGTTTTATGCCGAATATGAATGGCTTCTCAGATGATTTGTCAGATCATCAGGAGGGCCAGTGATAAATCATTTAGGTGCAGTTACGACTGGGAATCGAACACAGTCCTTCTGCGCGGCAGTTCACGGCACTAACCAGAGTGCCACTGAGCCCACAAATCCTAGGTTACAGTTTCCAGTAAAGAAACCATTCGTTGGTCTTTACATTAATCGAATGAACAGTAGAGTTCCGCTTGGAAGACCTTTAAATCCTAGGCTTTAGGTCCCAGAAAAGAACCAAGTCTTTGGTTTTTTTTATGTAAATATAGTCCAAATGGTTAAAGAACATCAACCACATCAACCAGCCTACTGAGCAATAGCTTGTGAAAAAATAAATATCTGGGGCTCAAACCTAGCTTCCACCTTCTTTTGTGTATGCGAAGTTAATATTTTTGCCACAGAGAAGAGGACATCCTGTTAGACGCCGAATCCGAATGCCAAATCTAAGAGGCTTCTTATGACATTGATACACTATTGGGTGCTTCTCAGACTTTCGGGGACAAAAGTTTGTAGGATCTTTAAATCGTAGCCTACAGGTCTTAGCCTTAGCAAGATCTGGACGTAGGTTTGCCCTTGGTTACATTCAGCCGATGAACATTAATGCTTCAGCCAAGAGGTTCTTCGAATCCTAGCACTTCAGTTGACAGACTGAACCTTCTGTTTGGGTATACCAAATCGGTTGTACTCCGATACTGAAAGCTGATGAGAGCTGAGGATGAAAGGCTAATTTATCTTAGAAAGAGACCCTTATTCAGTCGAAAGTCCGTTGAGTTAGGAAAAAAAACACAAATCGGTCAAACCAAACCTTATCCCAGAATAGCTTCAGTTTACCGGACCAAGGTAGGCAACTCAGAATGCTGACCCATGTTACTTACTTAAGTGGCACTACAGTCCGGGATGAACTTGGGCCTCAACCAATATGCCTCTCCAATTAGCTCGGGTCCTTAGGTAACTGCCTCTAGTTGCCTCTCCAATTAGCCCGGTTCTTAGTTAGCCTCCAGTTGCGTACTCCAAGTTGGTTGAGGTCGGTTTCTATTTGTGCGCGTCACTTAAGGCGAGGTCTTCCTCTACTGCGTCTGAAGTCTGGATGGGAATCGAAGACTCAGCGAGTCGTAGGTTTCGTTCTACATATCCTAACTGCTGAAAGGCTTGAATAGTTCTTGGTTGAATCTTCATGTTACCTAGACTAAAAAAGCTGGATCACTCCGCACTTTCATTTTAGGCTTAGGTTAGGGTGATCTATGAGGGGGTAAAACAAGCACTTTATTGGCGGTGGTCGTGGATTCATGTGGCCTAGCAGGAGCTAGCTTTACACTCAATGCAAACAGACTAGGCCTCTATAGAAGCTGTTTGGACGAGTAGGAGAAGGAGTGTATTCCTCACCTTCGCTGCTCTTCTCCAGCTCTCTCCAACAAAACTCCATCCAGTAGACTTCTTCTTGTCAAAAAACCTCCTCCGCTTTATAATTCTCTTGGAATGGTTTACTTAGGAAAACGAATAAAGGAAAAGTTGACAGATCCAAGTGGTACCACAGCGGCCCTATTATGGTCTAAATATGCACGCGCATCGTGCAACCACTATAACCTAATCTAAGTTTATAGTCAGGAGTTCTGAGCCCGCACACCAGGTCGTTGACAACCCAGAGTTCTTGGATCAGAATTACATCTTCCCCGTTTTAGTGAGTCGAAGAGGAAGGGTGGCGGAAGCCGCTTTGATGTGATGGATGTTAATCTGAAAGACTTCCATCATTGGAACGAATTACAGAGGCCATAAACACGGTGGTTCTGACGTCGCGTCTTCAGAATCGGACGATAGGAGGTCCTCTTCTGCAAGCCTTTCGGTAACACTGACCAACTGACCACTGACCAATGTCTATTGGGTTTGTGTCTCAATCCCAAAGAAGATTGTGTTGTGGGTAACACTAACCGACTCCAGGTCTATTGGATTGGTGTCAACCCCGAAGAAGGTTTCAGGATGTGTGTCCTGTCTTAAATGAGTTTCTGCCATTTCCGAGTTCTTCGGTATAAGGTCGACCCCTGGTAGTAATGACGGAAGATTTAGCTGTGGAGGAGCTGCACTTGCCATCTCTATGACTTTTCGACTTTTCGTCAGCATCCGGTTGAGGTGGTGCAGTGCTAGGGTAAATCTGAGGATGCGGTTTATCACACCTATAAATGTCTAACAGGATGGAGCTGAACCCATAGCTTATGACTCCGTCGGCAGGTGCTTAAATAGCGATTCCTCTGTTTACAATTATGCAAACGTTTCTGGAATCTCCCTTAGCCTCTTCATCCTTGCTGATTCTCGAGTTATGAGTTGGAAGAAGAGGATTGCGGAACCAAAGTGTTCCAAAACTATCCTAACACCCAAAAAAGCTGTTCACAAGCATCGACCAAAAAGTCCAAGATTTCTACAAAAAAAGGTTCAAACCTTCTCCGTATGACAGACTAGCTCCTGGATTAGGTTGCCTGCCTTCCATTTTTTTCAAAACGCATCACATCACCAACCATACTATTCCGCTACTGCCCCAAGCCATCTGTAAGCCATCCTGCTATTTCTGGATCAGTCAGTCAATGAAGATAAAACCTTTGATAGGCATTACCATGAAAAGATTCAGACAAGCACACGAATTTCCAAATCGCGGGGCTTCTGAAGCTCCAATACGTCATTTTCTTATACGATCTTTGAATCCTAGCTTTCAGGTTCCAGGATAGAAGCCGGTCTATGGTATTTGAGCTGTACGAAGATGTGGATGTAGGTCAAAAGGTACGGCGCTATACAAAGATATAGATGTAGGCATTCCTAGGTTTTATAAAGCGAATGGAAAATAATGATTCAGCCTAGATGGAGAATGAACCAAAATGGTCAAGCTTACATGACCTTTAAATCCTAGGCTTCAAATGCAAATGCACATTTTTGGAGCAACAGACTCGTTAGTACCCAGGGCCTAGCTTTTTCTCACAACCATTCATGTGTGCGTGTGTACTAACGGGTGATTTTTTAAGAGGTTTAGAACTTTTTTTTAAAAAAAAAACACAAAAAATTCGAAAAAATGAATGAAATATTTATTTGAATCGATAGTTTGAACCTTGCAATTTAATGTTTAAAGATAATTTCATGCAAATGTTGACCGCGGCTGCGTCTCAGGTAGCCCATCCGCTGAGTCCAATTTTGGCATACTCTTTCACACATATCGGCCGGTATCTCACGAATGAATGCATGGATGTTGGCTTCCAGTGCGTCAATCGAAGCGGGCTTTTCCCTATAGACATTAGCCTTGACATACCCCCACAAAAAATAATCTAATGGTGTCAAATCGCACGATCTAGGCGGCCAATTGACCGGCCCGAAACGTGAAATTAACTGTTCACCAAACTCGCCTCGCAATTGCGCCATTGTTTCGCGTGCTGTGTGGCATGTGGCACCGTCTTGTTGAAACCACATATCATGCAAGTCAAGAACTTCCATTTCGGGCAAAACAAAGTTTGTTATCATCGCCCGGTAGCGTTCACCATTGACAGTAACGCTGCGATTCGCATCATCTTTGAAGAAATATGGCCCAATAATGCCGCCGGCCCATAAACCGCACCAAACAGTGGCTTTTTCGGTATGCATTGGTAGCTGTTGCAATGCTTCTGGCTGATCTTCACTCCAAATGCGGCAATTTTGCTTATTTACGTACCCATTCAACCAAAAATGAGCCTCATCGCTGAACACAATTTTTCGATAAAAAAGCGGATCCTCGGCCAGCTTTCCAAGAGCCCATTCACCAAAAATTCGGCGTTGTGGTAGGTCGGCTGGCTTTAGTTCTTGCACCAGCTGTATTTTAAAAGGCTTTACGCCCAAATCCTTCCGCAAAATTTTCCACGTAGTGCTGTAACAAAGGCCTAACTGCTGGGAACGGCGCCGAATCGACATTTCGCGGTCTTCTGTCACACTAGCTGATACGGCCGCAATATTTTCTTTACTACGCACAGTACGTAAACGTGTTGGTGGTTTAATGTCCAACAAAGTAAATTTGGTGCGAAATTTGGTCACAATCTTCCGAATAGACTGCTCAGAAGGTCGAGAATGCCGATCATAAAATGGAAGCAGCGCGCGATGAACATTTCGAACCGAGCACGAATTTTGATAGTAAAATTCAATAATTTGCAAGCGTTGTTCATTTGTAAGACGATCCATGGTTAAATTGCAAACCAAACTGAAGCTGTTTGACAGTGACACATGGTACTAAACACACGTCAGCTGTCAAAACCAGTGTTGCCAAAACCAAACCAGCTAAAAAATCACCCGTTACTTGCACGATGGCAAGTAGAAGTAGACGTAGAAGCTCCAATACGTCATTTTAAGTCTCAATTTCAGACTTAGATTACATAGTTGTGCACATCACCCCATTTCCTGTCCCAAGCACGTACTTTCCCCATATTACGCAGTTCACCATCCCAGTTCAAGGACAGCCCCCTATCCAAGTCGCCCAGTAACAACTTTTGTCATCAACTTTTGATTGATTTCGCTTTCAAGACAGCCCAACTATAAGCTCCCATAAGCCCAAACACAACACTTTCCTTGGGTCGTTAGCACGTCCCGCCCTTTTGCAATTCACAGAACATAAACGTGCTAAAACGTAACTACCTCATTTGGGAGTCAATGCTCCGCCAGACTCTGCACATTACCGCCACGATTTAGATCCTCCAGCAGCATGAGGCTAATTCAAGACGCATGCATATGAAATATGAAACCCAAGGTGGGCCTGGACACGCATACGCGAAACGCTCAAATTTCGCGCGTCGCCCTTCCTCCATGACAAAATGCTTCCACACAAAGGGGCCACAAAGTGCGACGGGGGTGTACGGTTGCATGTCTTCCCAGACGTGAAATAAAAAAAAAAAAAAACAACAAACCAGGACAACTACAACAAAGAAGAAGAAGAAGAAAATAAAAAAGGAAACACAATAATCGCATCCTAAAGCAAATCAACGCGTGGTCCATCCTATCCATGCACAATGCACGATGCACGATGGCCTCTGCCTTCTTGGCTGCTACTCGTTTAAAATTGGCTGCCGAATCTGCTTCAGCTTCTGCTTCTTGCCACCGTACGTCGTGTGTCTGCGTGTACACAGCTATCGGTCCTGACGGTCCTCTCCAATTGAATTTCTGCACTCTTCACGATTCCATGGAGTCGTTGGAGCTGTGTTGCATTAGCTAGCGCGTTTCATGTTTCCTTTTGGTCTTCATCGTCGTCGTCGTTGTCGTTGTATAGTCTTTCGTGCCCATATAACAATATTTGCAATGTGTCCTTCGGTTCGCCTCCTTCATACCTCCAGACCTTGCCGAAATGTGTCCTCAAAGTTGATCTCTTGTTCAGAAGTCGAAAATCACGTCTCATGAAACTTTGAATCGTGACTATTGCAATATGAAAGAACTTTGTCATCCCCGACACACAGCATTGTTCCTCTGCTCCTCCTCCTGCTGTTGTTCGGTTGCATCCAAAAGGGTGGCAATGTTTTGGCTGAGTCTTCATCTCCTCGGGCATCATCAGTGAGGTTTCTTTGGACGGAAATTGATATGGCGAAGGTGTGTATGCTTGTGGCGACGATGGAAAATCATCACGAGTATCAGGTACACGAGATGCTGTCTCCTCCTCCAGCCTGACACGACGCACATCTTCGGGAGTCTTGTTATTTAATAAATTTTAAGGAAAAGAAAAATCGAATCCAATGAACACGGGTGCTTCTATGTGCGGGTTTGGGGATTTTTCTCGTGAGATAACAGGGTGAACAGAAAAATGATGTTATCAACGCGCTTTGAAGCGTGTCCGATGCGGGGAATTTTTCTCAGCTCATGCGACTCCGTGATTCTTTGCTTAAAGGATGTTCTCCATCAGCGGGTTTGATCGAAGATTATGAAGACTACGAAAAAGTTGGCTTAATTGGGATACGGGTGGGGTGGGTACCTTTCTGCGTGAGATGGAGCAGGGTTTCCATTCGAAGAGATTAAGGAATTTCCACAATTTTAACACGAAATTGCATGAGATGTCGTGAAGAAGGGGATGGAACTTGGTTTCCTTGGGAGAGATATCAGATTAAAAAAATCCTTGCACAGAGTTCTTTCTTTTTCAGTAAAAAAATTGGATGAAAGTGTCATTTAGGGCAGAGGTTGCAGGGCTTAAAGAGGTTCAAAGAACATCCCAAGATTTATCGACATTCCCACACATTCATCTCTTGTCAGTCTACTGAGACTCTTGTTATCCCCAGTGGATTTGGTCTTACTTACTTACTTACTTACTTAAGTGGCGCTACAGTCCGGAATGAACCTGGGCCTCAACCAACATGCCTCTCCAATTAGCCCGGTCCTTAGCTAACTGCCTCCAGTTGCGCACTTCAAGTTGGTCGAGGTCGGTTTCTACTTGTGCGCGCCACTTAAGGCGAGGTCTTCCTCTACTGCGTCCGACGTCTGGCTGGGAATAGAAGACTCTGCGAGCCGGAGTATTGGTGTCCATTCGTTCTACATGTCCTAGCCATTTTAACCGTCCAATGCGGAGTTTTTTGACCAGGGGCATGTCGCTGTACAGCTCGTATAGTTCTTGGTTGAATCTTCGTCTCCATAGCCCGTCAACGCAAACGGGACCGAAGATTTTTTCTCTCGAATCTACCAAGGATTTCTTCATCCTCTTTTGATACGGTCCATGCTTCAGCGCCGTAGAGCAGGACTGGGATGATCAGGGTCTTATATAGGATCTCCGTAGTAGTTCGAGTGAGGGATTTGCTACTAAATTGCCTTCTTAGCCCGAAGAAACAGCGATTGGAAAGAGTAATTCTTCGTTTGATTTCTGACGAGATGTTGTTGTCAGAGTTAATAGCGGAGCCGAGGTAGACAAAGTCCCGCACTACCTCAAAGTTATATCTGTCAATGGTGACGTTCTGTCCAATTCGTCGATGTTGTGTGTTCTTTTGTGTTGACAGCATATACTAAATGAGGGTTATACTCCTCATTTACTGCTATTAACCCATTTTTGTCGCTTCCTTCTTTATCCTATCAAACGTGGCTATAACTTCACGTTGAGATCTACTGATGATGTCAATATCGTCGGCGTATGTTAGTAGTTGCACCGATTTTTGGAAAATTGTGCCTCTGGTGTTGGCTCGGGAGTTTTGCAGAATCCTCTCAAGAATCAAATTGAAGAAGTCACATGACAACGCATCGCCTTGCCTAAATCCTTTTTTGGTATCGAATGTGTCGGTGAGGTCGTTTCCGCGCCGATGGAGCAGCGAGAATTCTCTATCGTCATCCTACACAAACGGACGAGTTTGGGCGGTATACCAAAACTAGACATGGCTCTGTACAGTTCGTCTCTATAAATGCTGTCGTATGCGGCTTTGAAATCGATGAATAGGTGGTGGGTATCGATTTGGACTTCTTGAGTTTTTTCCAGGATCTGCCGAAGTGTGAAAATTTGATCGGTTGTGGACTTTCCTGGCCCAAAACCACACAGATGAGGACCGATCAGGTTGTTGGTAAACGGTTTCAGGCGTTCACATATTACGGTAGATAGGATCTTGTAGGCGTTGTTGAGCAGAATTGTGCCTCTGTGGTTGGCGCAGTTCAGAGGGTCTCCTTTTCTGTAGATCGGGCAAACGATGCTGAGGTTCCATACTTCAGGCATGCTTTCAACCGACCAAGTCATCTCCGCCGGCCTTATAAAGCTCAGAGGGAAGGCCGTCATTTCCGGCAGCCTTATTAAGCTTCAGTTTAGATATTGCTATCCTCACTTCACTCAGGTCGGGTGGTTGGCAGTTTTCGCTGTCGTTGCCAATATTGAATGGTTCGTTCTGCCTGACAGCGGAATGTTGTTCGTCATCGCCGTTTAACAGTCTGCAGAAGTGGTTCTTCCATATCCTCAGCATCGACTGTGTCTCAACTACAATATTTCCTTGTTCATCTCGACAGGATTCTGTTCGAGCCATGTATCCTTGGCTTTGACGTTTTACACTTTGGTAAAACTTGCGAACATCGTTCCTGGTGTGGCACCTCTCTATATCCTCGATCTCGCGCTTTTCTTGCTCTTTTTTCTTCTTTCTTCCCTTCTTCTTTGCCTATAGAGCTCAATGGCAGCTCTCGTCTTCACCTGCAGCTTAGCCTTGTAGGCCTCGTTCTTGGCTGCGAGCATCTGTCGGCATTCCTCATCAAACCAGAGGTTTCTTGCTGGTGGGCGCGAGAAACCTAGCACATCAGGTGCGGCTGTTTTAATGGCTTGTTGGCATCGTTGCCATTGCTCTTCGACATTAGATGCTGGTGGTATGTTGTGAGTCGAGAGGTTAAGGGATACGCGTTGCGCGAAGGTCTTGGCGGTCTCTGGCGATTGCAGTCTTTCGACATTCAATTTTTTTCACAGTATTTCTGTTTTTTTTGGCGTGGTGGATATCCGCATCCTTACTTTGGCTACAACAAGGTAGTGGTCCGAGTCGATGTTGGCCCCTCGGAATGTTCGGACATCCAAAATACTGGATGCGTGCCTCTTGTCTATCGCAATGTGATCAATTTGGTTGACTGTTCGTTGATCTGGCGACCGCCATGTGGATATCGAGGTGAGGAAACCGTGTGCTGGCGAAGTCAATTAGCCTAAGTCCGTTACCAGACGTGTTGTCGTGTAGGCTATGTTTTCCGACAGTACTGCTAAAGATGTCTTCTCTTCCTACATTTGCGTTAAAATCTTCCAGCACGATTTTAACATCGTACTTTGGTAGTCGCTATAGGTTTTGTCGAGGAGCAATCCTTAGTTATATCATCTTTTTCCTCCGTCGGAGCATGTAAGGCTTATGATGGCGAATTTGGCCTTGATGCGGATTGTTACAACGCGCTCGCTAATGTCTTGAAAACCTAAGACTTCTTGCCTAAGTCTGGCACTTATAACAAATCCGCATCCGAATAGTCGCTGTTTCTGCTCACTATAACACGGTCCATAGTAGATGTCACAGTTTTTCATCTACTTTTTACCCGGCCCATCCCATCGTATTTTCTGGATGGCAGTAATGTCTGCTTTGAAGCAGTTTAGGGCTTCCGCTAGTTGTTCGCCTGCACCTCTCCTGTTTAATGTTCTCACATTCCAGGTGCAGATACGAACGTCGTTGTCCTTTTTTCGTTTAGCATGGTCGTCAACAATAAATCAGTCCTTTCCGAGGCTATTGGTTGCTTCGTAACCATATTTTTTTTCTGTGGGTGGGTAGTTAACCCAAAGCACAACCCCCAACCTGGAGGGCCAGTTCCAATTTATTAGATATTATCTTATACCTGATAGACGACCTTAAAACCATGTAAAGATCCCAAAACCTGCATTTTGTAAGAATAACTCTTCATCGACTAAAAATAGGGCTTAGTTGGGGAACAAGGGTTTCCTTATTCCGTCCACTATTTCCCTACAATGGATTGGTTTTATACGACCTTATTCAGCCTCACGGTCGATAACCGACCCCCTCAAAGCTCGATTCAAAATAATTACAACCCCCTCCCAAGCTGTTAGTGTTTTCTTTTGTCATTTCCGTGCTACTCTTTTCCAAAAGTGATCCTTTCACACTTCCCTCCACCACATATTCGTTTCGCAAATTACCACCTGTAAGTACCTGTCATCACACTTACCCTCATTAAATTTTAAATAATGGTCACGTCCAATCCGTTTGGGCTACTTAAATCCACTTTAAGCCGCACACACTGTCATTACGTTCATTCCGCATTGCTACCGAAAATGCCCCTAATCAGCACCTAACCAGATGGACTTTCCAACTTTCCCAACCAGAAGTATACACATATGGACACCATTTCTGTCGACATCCTCCCTGCCACATGTCACCACCTCCTCCTACTGTCATCACAATTCCAATCAAAACTCAAAGCTAGCCCACATGAAAAACAACTACAATCCCAACACACACACACAGACATACTCTTCTGTGGTCTGCATGTCTATTGAATTTGCCAACCTCCACCGACATTTAATTTACGTACTTCGGACCGAGCTAATATTTGCCAAGCTATCCCTGACCAGGACCTGAAAAGTTCCAAAAGCGCCAGCTATTGTGTTGGCAGTTGAACATAAAAAAAATGCAAATGTCGTCCTTAAAAATCAACATGACAGTCAGGCTGACTGACAGTTAAAAAAAAAAAAATCCACGAAACCTTCTGCCTGTCATAAAACCGGATTAAACTACCGTCCAAACTATGGACCTATGGTGTGAATATGGGACACACTCTCAAAGTTCGTACATAACCTAATTCCAGGGTTGCACAGTGTCATTTGAATGCTAAACGCTTCGCTTTGTCGAAACATGACGGAGAATTTACCGAACAGAAAATTTTGTTAATTTCCATGATAATCAAACAGAAAATTTGAATTTTTGGTTTTCCCACACAGGAATCTCATCATCATCATCGTTGTCGTAGTCGTCGTCGTCGTCGTCCTTTCATATACCAAAATAGGAATAGGAAATTCTTTCGGCATTCACCACACACCGCTGCTGCTCCTCCTCATCAACCAGCATACGTGTGAGTTTAAATTGAAATATTCAATTTTCCTGAAATGATAATCCTTGCGCAAGAAAAACGAAAAACTTTCAGAGAGAGAGTCGTCCTGGCGAGATGGTGGTGGTAGCTCATTTGCATAAGTACACAAAGAGACGCTCTCAGAAGGAGCGTCAGCGTTAGTGGCGGCGTCGTTGTCGTTGTCGTTGTCGACAACGCACTACAAGACCTAGGCAGTCCCAAAGAATCTCGAAGGATACCGTGTGTCGTGTATAGCTTTGTTGGGTTTTTGCCTCTTTCATGTTCGCCAAAACCAAGTGCAGCCAGGAGTGTCAGAGATGCGGATAGATGGGCGGGAAGTTTGTTTTTTCTTTAAAAAAAAATTTTATTTTTGCAGGACTTTAGAAGCTCCCGTATGCTAACATTGCCCAAGGAGCAAACGAAGATGATGAAAAACTTTTTCCTTGGAAAAAGTTTGCCCTTCCTGATTCTTGTACATATACTGTGAGGGAATTGAATTCCTTTTTCCCTGTGTGCTGCGTATTGACAACGATGATGATGAGAATGTTGATGAATGAAGAAAAAAAAAAAAACACGAATCCTGCATGTTCAAGAAGAATACGGACCACAAATTGAATGGAAGCCCTACCCAGTCCAGAGTTTCATTTCTCTTAAAGGATGGCGACGGGGGATTTCGTCGGTCGCTCTCTTCCCGCTCTTATATTTTAACTGTAAACTTCAACTCATTAAAATGATTTGCATGCGGATTACTCCTGCACAGGAGGGGTTTAACGAATTACTTTCGAATTGAATGGCAGGACTTGTGTGTGCCCTCTCACGTCGTCCTATACCAAGCAACTAGTGAGCTGAAGTGTAGGCATGTACTTAACTTTGCCAATGAGCCAAAGTGCAATTCAACAACAAGACGGCTTGGGATGGGATTGCCGAATTATATGAGGTGGTTGTACTGAGAGGTTGAAGGAGCAGACCAGGCGCCGTCACAGTGGTACAAAGGGAGCGAAAATGTGGCAGGGTTTTGAAAATCATCAAAATTTAGGGCGGGTTGAAAAATCGTAACCTTATCCTTAAATAGCAGTGATGTGACCACCAAAAATTTGAAAGGTAGAGGAAGTACAAAAGATCAGAACTTCCCCAACTACAGCGGCTGAAGATTTGATCAGTTAGGGGCTTTCCTGGCCTAAAATCTACTCAACATCACCAAGGAGATCTTATCTGCATAACATGTGAACGCCAAAAACCGTTTACCAACAACCTGATCGACCCCTACCAAAGTGGTTTTAGGCCAGGAAAGCCTGTTTAAATCTTCACCCTTCGGCAGATCCTTGAAAGCAAAAACCAAAAAAGTCCAAAGAAGTCCGATACCCACCACCTAATCATCAATTTCAAAGCCGCATACGACACCATTTCTAGACACCAACTGTACAGAGCCATTTCTAGTTTTGGTATACCGCCCAAACTAGGTCGTCTATGCAGGATGTTGATGGAGAATTCTTACTGCTCCATCAGGGCTGCAACGTATTCACCAAAACAAATCGGTTGCACATGATTAGATGGACTGTGGGCCTATGATCTGCTTGTCTTGTAGGTCGTTGAGAGTCGAGACTCAAAAAGTCTAGCGAGATCTGATGTATTTGCTGGGGTATATCTAAGCTCCCTACTGGGTGATTGCAGAGGGAATAACCACGATACAAATTTTCCATAGAACATCGCAGTCTTAGTTGGTAGGGTCTATATACGGTCACCAATTGTTAGGAAACCAGACAGTGGAACTGAATCTCAAGGGGCTTACTTGACCGGAAACATATATTCAAGACTCCAATAACAGCTTGATTAACAGGTTCATCTTACTCACTTACTTACTTAAATGGCGCTACACTCCGGACTGAACCTGAACCTGAACCTCAACCAACATGACTCTCCGATTAGCCCGGTCCTTAGCTAGGTTAGGTTAGGTTAGTGGGTTGATGTGGTAGGCGATGTGCGTCTTCCCTCATCCCAATCAGGTCCATATAGACCCATTGTGCTGCCCGTTAAGGGTTGGTTCCTTCATTATCCCCTTACTGTCCATTGTTGTTAGTCCCTTTCCAGCCATCCAGATGTTGTTGAAAACCTGTAAAGATTAGGAAGAGGGTCTTCGGATAGATCCGGGAGGTCATGGAGAAAGTAATTTCCTGTGGTTCTCATTCTTAATTGACTGAAACCTGGGCATTGGCACAGAAAGTCGAGGGTGTCCTTGTGTATTTCTTCATCACAAAGGTCACCGTGCTATATAAGAGTAGGTTGTGTCCAATAGGAATCCCTACTAGTGTGGCAACAGATTTCCTGGTTCGTTGAAGTAGTTTGTGGGTTCTGGCTTTGTCATACTCAGGCCATCCTTTTGGATGTGGGGAGGGAGTTCCATCTGTTTTTGATTTGAAGTCACATAGTCGCGGTTTGACAGACTGATCTTTTTTTTCGCCAGTTCATCAGCAATTTCAGTGCCCTGTATGCCACTGTGTCCGGGGACCCAGCACTTCTTAACATTATGTTGGACGTCAAGAACCTTTAGCTCTTCACAAGCTTGGATTTTATTTCGACAGCAGAGATTGCTTTTGTTGCAACTGTTAATGAAAAATGACGTCCTCAGTGGCACGATGGTTAGGCCGATGAACTACAGCGCAGAAGGTCTGGGTTCCACTCCCTTACCAGCCGTAGCAACACCTATTTTTCACTGGCTTTCCTACCGTGACGAATCATCGAATCAATTGTCAAGGAAAGCTTATCTCAACTTGCGTTCGGATTCGGCATAAAACAGTAGGTCCCGCTATCGTGCAAGAAGTACACACGTACACACGAGTGATTGTGAGAAAGCCCTGGGTACTATTTTTTTTGACAATGAAAATGGTGATATCGTCTAGCATTGACGTCGCTTTGGCTGCCTCTGCTACTGGCAATTTATCCGCCCGGAAGACATTGCTGTGCTCAGACTTTAGTGTCCCGAAAACACTCCCGCTCCAACGCCTACGTCCATTTTTGAAGCATCACTGTAGATGGATATGGTTTCGGTGCCCAGTTCGTTCCTCTTCCACTCCTCTCTACTTAGAAAGATTCTGGAGCATGGTCTTTGAATGTCATGGTGAGGCAGCATGTAGTCAGATGATACAGCTGAGCCTAGATATCTGTTTACAAAGTGGGCGTGTCCTCCTAATTTCATATTCCAGCAGTTGAGCTGGCTGATTCTTAGAATACTTTTGGCTGCAGATTCTTGCATGTAAAGGTCTAGCGGTAGCAGGTTCAGAATGGTTTCCAGTCCCGCTGTTGGTGAGGTTCTCATTGCGCTAGTAGCGACCACACATGCTATCCTTTGTACCTTTGTTATATTTTACAGATGAGGGACTTTATTTGTGGATTGCCACCAAGGCAAGTCCTCCATTGGCTCATATAGGTCTTACAATGGCCGTGCACATCCATAGCTAATCCTGGGGTTCGGACCCCAGTTTTTTTTCCGAATATTCGGTTACACGTATAGCAAGCTTCTGTGGCCTTTTTTATGCGTTCGCACACATTTAGGTCCCAGTTGAGTTTTCTGTCGAGAATGGCACCCCAATAATTTGCCCTATCGGATAGTTTCAGGGTATTACTTACCTAACTGCTCATAGTTGCCCACTTCAAGTTGGTGAAGGCCGTTTTCGACTTGTGCGTGCCATTTAAGACGAGGTCTTCGTCTAGTACGTCCGACGTCTGGCTGGGAATCGAGAATCTACGAGCCGGAGTATTGGTGTCCATGTGTTCTACATGTCCTAGCCATCTTAAACGTCCAATGCGGAGTTTTTTTTGGACCAGGGCTATGTTGCTGTACGGCTCGTATAGTTTATGGTTGAATCTTCGTATCCAAAGCCCGAAGAATTCCCCTCTCGAATTCACCAAGGATTTTTTCATCCGCTTTTGATACGGTCCATGCTTCACCGCCGTAGAGCAGGACTGGGATTATCAGGGTCTTATATAGGATCCCCTTCGTAGTTCGAGTGAGGGCTTTACTACTGGATTGCCTTCTTAGCCCGAAGAAACAGCGGTTGTCAAGGGTAATTCTTCGTTTTATTTCTGTCGAGGTGTCAGAGTTAATGGTGGAGGTAAGCAAAGTCCCGTTCTACCTCAAATTTATATCTGTCCAAATCGTCGATGTTATGTGTCCTTTGGAGTTGACAGCATACTAATCACATTTACCCAACTTTTTCCGCTTCCTTCTCTATCCTAACAAACGTGGCTATGAATTCCTGTTGAGTCCGACCAATAAATTTTGGAAGATTATGCCTCTGACATTGGGTCCGGAAGTTTTGCACAATCTTCTCCAAGAATGAGATTCAAGAATGACAGTACATCGCCTTGCCTGATTTTTTTTTGACATCGATTGTGTCGGTGAGGTCGTTTCCGACCCTGATGGAGCAGCAAGAATTCAACGTCGTCTTCCTGCACGGACGAATGAGTTTGGACTGTATATAGTACAACAAACATACAAATTCCTGAAAACACCGATTACACCTTTACCAGGGTAAACTTTGACAAGAGTTTCCAGGTCACAATTCCAGACAGGAACCTGTGCAAAATGACTTGATCCATTTTTAAACCGATGGCTCCAAACCAAATGACGGAGTGCTTGCTGGTGTCTTCTCCGATAACCTATCTTTCCGTCTTCCAGATCATGGCATCGTGTTTTAGGCGGAACTCATGGTCTTGAACTTTATCTTGGCTGAAATAGAATGTAATATGTGTTATCTGATATTAGCATCTTCTCGGACAGCCAAGCGCATCAAATCCCTGGAATCAGTCTCAACAAATTCAAACACATCCCTAGATAGCCGCTCATCTTTGCAAAAGATTTTGGAGCAGTTTAACATTCACCTATTCAACTATAAGGCTGATGAACTCACCAGACATGGAACTAATTTACCAGTCGTATTCGACATGGGTGCACCTGGTATCCCTATCGATACATGCAAAAGCCTACAAGCGCAGCATGCTGACAGCAAATCAAATCTCAAATGGAGTCTTGGCACGAGCGACGTGTCAAATAGCCAAACAGTTTGGCCAAAGCTGGATTTAAGAAGACCCAAGCGCCACCATAGATGTCATCATTGGACACTGTTATAGGTAGGCACTCAGAAAGACTAGGCCTTCATTCAAACGACTCTTGCAGGAGCTGCATGGGCTAAGAGGAAGGAGAAACAATACTTCATCTCCTTTGTAACTGCCCGGACCTATCAAACAACAGGAAGCTCCATCTTGGAGATAACAGGGAGAACAGTACAGGGAGAACGTAGACAGTATCCACGTTGTTTCACAACAAAAAATGGTCTAAGCTGGCGAACTCGCTAGCAGCCACCTTAACCTAACTTAACCTTGGGCGGTATACCAAAACTAGACATGGCACTGTATAGTTCGTTTTTATAAATGCTGTCGTAAGCTGCTTTGAAATCGATGAATAGGTGGTGGGTGTCGATATGGACTTCTTGGGTTTTTTTTCAGGGTCTGCCGAATTGTAAACATTTGATCGGTTCTGGACTTTCCTGGCCTAAAACCACACTGATAAGGGCCGATCAGGTTTTTGAAAATGGTTTAAGACGTTCACATGTTAGGCAGATAGGAACTTGTAGGCGATGTTGAGGAGACTATTTCCTCTATAGGTGGAGTCCAGAGGATCTCCTTTTTTTTTGGATTGGGAAAACGATGCTGAGGTTCCATTCTTCAGGCATACTTTCAACAGACCAGATTCTGCTTATGAGTTGGTGGATGTTACTTATCAAGTGTTCTCCGCCGGCTTTATAAAGCTCGGTGGAAAGGCCGTCATTTCCGGCTGTCTTGTTAAGCTTGAGTTTAGATTTTGCCATACTCAATTCCCTTAGGTCGGGTGGTATATAGCTTCACTGTCGTCACCTTTTTTGAATGGTTTGTGCCGGCTGACAACGGAATATTGTTCGCCATCGCCGTTAAACAGTCTGAAGAAGTGGTTCTTACACATCCTCAGCAACGACAGTGTCAAAAAAGTCGTCTTTCATTGTTCATCTCGCCAGGATTCTGTTCGAGCCTTGTGTCCTTGGCTTTGACGTTTTACATTTTCGTAAAACGTGCGAAGATCGTTCCTGGAGTGGCACCTTTCTATATCCTCGATAGCTTGCTTTTCATGCTCTTTTTCTTCTTTCTGAAAGTCGGTCTTCTTCCCTCCTTCTTTGCCTATAAAGCTTAATGAGCTCTCCTCTTCACGTGCAGCTTAGCCTTGTAGGCCTCGTTTTTGTTTGCAAACCAGAGGTTTCTTGATGGTGGGCGCGAGAATCCTAGCACATCAGTCGCTGTTTTTCTTTGGTGGGTGCTGGTTATATAGGTGGACTAGGGATACTCGTTCTGCAAAGGTCTTGGCGGTCTCCAAACTTCCTCTTTCAAGGCATTGCTTGTTTGTATAGACCTTTGATTTCAAAAAAAAAACCCAAAGAAAAAAAGTCCAATGGCGTGAAATCGCAAGATCTGGATGGCCAATTCCGATCGCAAAAACGGTCGATTACACGATTAGGAAATGAGTCATGCGGAAGTTGAATTGTTTCTGGCTGTATGGCTTGTGGCACCGTCTTGTTGAAACCACATGTAGGTCACATCGATATCTTGTAATTTTGGGCACTAAAATCTGTCACGATAACGAACACCATCAAGCATGTTACTGCCTGACCAGCCTTATTTTCGAAGACGAATGGTCCGAAGAATGCCTCCAGCCCAAAATTCGCACCAAACAGTCATGCGTTGTGGGTGCAACATTGTTTCTCAACAATTACTCTGACCCCCAAATGTGACAATTTTGACGATTAAGATGCAATGGAACTTCATCACTGAAGATGATTTTGTTCGAAAAATCAGAATCCACTTGGTGTTGTTCCAAAATCCATTCAACGAACTCTCTTCGAGCTGCATGGTCAGTTGTCTTCAGTTCTTGAGTCAATTGAACTTTGGAAGCATGAATTTTCAAGTCATTCGTGAGAAATCGCTGACGAGAGCTTCTCGAAATGCCTAATTCTAGACTGAGGTACCAAATTTATGTTCCTGTAGTGTCAGCAATACCCTCGCGAACTGCTTCTATGTTTTCTGTTGAACCACTTGTGACAGGACACCTGGACTGTCTAAGATCACTAATTGATCCAGTCTCCCTAAATTTTTCAATTATTCTCTTCACAGTTGAAGAGAATAATTGAGAGCTTCTCAAAATGCCTAATTCTAGACTGCGGTACCAAATGTATGTTCCTGTAGTGTCAGCAATACCCTACCGAACTGCTTCTATGTTTTCTGTTGAACCACTTGTGACAGGACCCCTGGACTGTCTAAGATCACTAATTGATCCAGTCTCCCTAAATTTTTCAATTATTCTCTTCACAGTTGATGGTTTTAATTCACAATGGCGGCCATAACTGCGGACTATAGGTGACAAACCTTCAATATTTTCAAAATACCGCTGAACAATGAAAATGTGTTGATCTTTTGTATAGCGCTCCATTTTTACTAACCCCGAACTGTCAGCTGTCACATTGTTATCTTTTTATCCCGTTGGCGACACTGTACTATTAAATGGCGCAAAATTTAAATTTTGCGTCAATTTTGGGACAACCGTGGTCCGAGTCGATGTTAGCCCCTCGGAATGTTCGGATATCCAAAATACTGGATGTGTGCCTCTTGTCAATCGCAATGGGATCTATTGACCGTTCGTTGATCTAAAGACCACCATGTCCCCTTATGAATATCGAGGTTACGAAACCGTGTACTGGCTTTCGAAGTCATTTCGAAGTCAATCAGACCACGTTGCCAGACGTGGTGTCGTGTAAGCAGTGTTTTCGACAATATTGCTAAAGATGTCTTCTCTTCCTACATTTGCGTTAAAATCTTCCAGCTCTATCTTAACATCGTACTTTGGTAGTCGCTCTTAAGTTTTGTCAAGTATAAGGCAATGCCATCTTTTTCCTCCTTCGGGGCATGAGCTCATAAAGGCTTATTTTGGCGAATTAGGCCTTGATGCGGTTTGTTACAATGCGTCTGCTAACGTCTTCTAAGCATTCGACTCCTTGCCTAAGTCAGTTGCTGTCTCTGCTCATTATTACACGGACCGTAGGAAATAGATGTCACAGGTTATCACTCTCATTTTACCCGTATTTCCTGGATGGCAGTAATGTCTATTTTGCAGTAGCTTATAGCTTTGGCTAGATGTTTAGCTTCACATTTTTAGGTGCAAACGTCCAATCTAACCATATTTCCAAAACCCGATTTTTTTTTAAAAAAACAAGTCTCTTGAGACTTAAAATTTTGCGCACTAAAACTTAAACCCTCACCACTATACCTCGCACCTTTGATCTCTCGGGGACCACAAATTTACATGCACAAACCATCCAGCAGAGGTGAGGCGTTTATGAATGAAGTGCTAAACTACACAAAAATGAAATAGTCCTCCATGAGTAAGGGGCTTTTTTTTTATTAAGTGGACTTGGTTGTGAGGCACTGTGGCACCAAGTGTAAAGTGGGCAGCTGTGGCTGTTGTAATTGAACTTGACAGAGGTTTGGTTTAAATTTTTCGATTATTTAATGTTTTCAGCACCGCTTTATGAGGGACGTTCGTTTTTTATGTGCTGAAGCCTGCAGTTAGGAACTATTTAGTATGAAGTGTATGTTATGGGGGCTAGCAGGCCAGCAGGGTGTCTGAATGTGTAGATATTGAAGTGGCACCCTTATTTTTTTTTTTGGTTTTCTCTTGGATTGGCAGTTAAAGGGACAACAATGAGTGGAACATTAAATATTTCGGGGTTTCGTAAAACTTTATTTGCTAGCTCTTCAGCTTAGTCGTGATGTAATGAGGCATTTGTCTAAAGAGGCTTTAAGTATTCCTTAATGACAATCAAGGAAGTGCTTAGGGAATGATCAAAGGGTGGGTTTTGTCTGAGTGTCAAAAGTGTGCGGGGAAAGTGTGAAATTTTAGGGTCTTGTGTAGTTGATTAGGTAGTTTTAGTGGGAAGGGTGGTCTTTTAAACCGTATGGAACTTTCAATTAGAAAAAAAAAGTTACTTCAGTGTGTGATAGGCATTTCTTTTGAAGAACCTCATTTTGTACAGAGTCGTTAATTTGATGAAATGGTTGAGTGTTGTAGAACGAGGGTAGACTCTGATTGGCTTTAACTTGGCAATGCCCAGTGCTCGCAACTCTGACTACACATCAAATGTGCTCATAGGGTAATGTAGTAACCATCGGGTACTGGTCTCATCCAACCGGATTTGACTTGCCAAACGATAAGTGCGAGTGTTGATAACAAGACGTAAAACAGCAACACTACATAATTACCCTGGTCAGAATGGCGCGGAATGGCGTCATCCCAGCGAACCTAGATAAGCTGCTTCGACATATTCGGACAACAGCTTATCTAGGAATTTCAAAGGTAAGTCAGGCCCCTTGAACAGAGATGGTGGCGGATGAACCGAAAGGTCAACGGAAATGCTCAATCCCGTAGTGGATACTGATGGCCCCGTGTCCAAGGGGTATCTAATAAATTGGAACTGGCCCTTCAGGATGGGGTTGTGCTTTGGGTTAACTACCCACCCATGGAAAAAAACCATTGTTACGAATAACCAATAGCCTCGGAAAGGACTGATATCTATTACTGTTGACGACCCTGCTAAACGAAAAACAGACAACGACGTTCGTATCTGCACCTGCAATGTGAGAACATTAAACAGGAGAGGTGCAGGCGAACAACTAGCGAAAGCCCTAAACTGCTACAAAGCAGATATTACTGCCATCCAGTAAATACGATGGGATGGGCCGGGCACAAAGAGGATGAAAAACTGTGACATCTACTATGGACCGTGTTATAGTGAGTAGAAACAGCGACTTATTGGATGCGGATTTGTTATAAGTGCCAGACTTAGGCGTGAAGTCTTATGTTTCCAAAACATTACCGAACGCATTGTAGCATTCTTGACAAAACCTCTGAGCGACTACCGAAGTATGATGTTAAAATCGTGCTGGGAGATTTGAACGCAAAGCTAGGAAGAGAAGACATCTTTAGCAGTATTGTCGGAAAATGTAGCCTACACTACAACACGTCTGGTAACGGACTTAGGCTACGGAACGAAATGCCACTATAGTCAGCACACGGTTTCCTCACCACGATATCCATAAGGGGACATGGCGGTCTCCAGATCGACGAACAGTCAACCAAATTGATCACATTGCGGTAGACAAGAGGAACGAATCCATTATTTTGGATGTCCGAACATTCCGAGGGGCTAACATCGACTCGGACCACTGCCTTGTTGCTGCCATGGTAAGGATGCGGATATCCACCACGCCACAACAAACCAGAAATACTGTGACAACATTTTAATGTCGAAAGACTGCAATCCCCAGAGACCACCAAGGACTTCGCGCAACGCGTAACCCATAACCGATTCCATTCACACCATACCACCAGCATCGAATGTCGAAGAACAATGGGAACGATGGCAACAAGCCATTAGATCAAGAACAACTGATGTGCTAGGTTCCTCAGGAAAACCAGCAAGAAACCCTTGGTTTGCTGAGGAATGCTGCCAAGAACCAGGCCTACAAGGCTAAGCTGCAGGTGAAGACTGCCATTGAACTCTATAGACAGAAAAGAAGGGAATAACACCGGCTTTTCAGAAAGAAGAAAAAAAAGAGCAAGAGCAGGCTAATTGGAGAGGCATGTTGGTTGAGGCCCAGGTAAGTAAGTTATTTCATGAAACACCCTGCTTTTGTAAGTGCACACGTTGAATCCGTTACGCCCATTTTACGGGAGACATGGGGGGACTTTACAAAGCTTGATAGTCGAATTCGAGTTTGAGACGACCGATTTCGAAAGCAATCAACACTCGTACATCAAAGTAATGCCAAAACGGCCGAGAACATCCTTGTTCGTAAAAGTGTGGGATTTCTCGTCGCCAGGATTTATGGCTGCACTTTCACCAACATCATCCAACTGACACAGAAGCTCAAAGAGTCAAAGTTAATGACAATGACCAGACAACGCTGTTTGTTCGCTAAATGGGTCTCGGAGCGTTTCAGGGGGGATCCCAATTTGTTCCAGGAAACAAAAAGGTGGTTTTGGGCCAGACTTTTCGAAATCGACTTTGAAGAGGCTATCAGCATCAAAGGCGAGCTCTCAATATCAAAGCTGGTCCATTTCTTTGCCCGAATTGAATGATATGGAAGTCGATGTCATGTAGTTTCAGCAAGACGGGACCATGTGCCACGCATAGCGAGCGCCACAATGTCCATTCTGCATGAACGATTGGATGGCAGGGTTATCTCTCGCGGAGGTGAAGTGATCATGCGATTTGACTCCGTTGCCGAACTCCCATTTTCTGTCCTTATTGGTGTAGTTACCCACCTGCACTCCATCTCCCGGATGGTACTGCGTTCCAGTGGGGTATATTGTCACCAGTTTTCCGCGGACGGTAGTTTCGTTGGTGGTTTGAAGTAAGTCCAGAACCATGCAAATATCTCTCTTTGCAGGAACAAAGTACAAGGTGCCACTCCGGTTCTACCATTTGGAGTTTTCCTACATCGCAAAAGGTAGTTAGCTAGTTTGAAATTTATGTTTCCAGGATCGTTCATCATCTGTCGACGTGCACCCTTCATATTCTGCACAAATCGTTCCGCCTGACCGTTCGTAGCTAGGTGATATGGTGCAGTGAAATTGTGTTGAATTCTGTTTCCTCTGACGAACTCCCTAAACTCCTCCGACGTAAAAGTAGGGCCCTTATCACTAACCAATGTGAATGGTAACCCGTAGCGAGGAAATATGTCTCGTAAGACCTCAATTGTCTTCCATGCTGTCATGCCATTCATTGGTATGATTTCTGGCCACTTAGAACGGACCAGCAAAATCAATCCTCTGCCAGGGGCCAATTGGGTATTACAATGGATGTTGAACTTTCTTGGCTGACTGCTATCACTGCTTCTCGATATCCTCGTCGATCATTTGCCACCAGACGTTGCTCCTTGCAAGGGCCTTCATTTTGACTATGCCGACATGAGCGACATGCAGTTCTGTGAGTATCGCCTTTCTTAGACTTCTGGGAATCACCACTCGATTGTACCTAAGGATGGTACCATTGGTTTACTGTACATACAACACTGTCTAAGTCATGATGGAACTCCATGTTGGAGACTATACTTCATTTGAATTTCCAAAGGACTTCCTTGGAACTCCCCGATCTAAAAAAAAAACAAATCCCCTACCCAATTTCAGTCTTGTCCTCTGTTAAACATTTTAAGCTCACAAAACCCCTAACTGTCCATATTCCGCACACCATATGGTCGATTTAGCCCGCCACTGACTGTCGGTTAAGACCCCAACCAACTTTCATGATGAGTCCTCGACAAAACTCTACACGCGTATGTTCGTGTTCCCAAACAGTATGTCGCCTCTCATCCATATCCACATGCGTCCATTCGAGTATAATTCGGTTTAAAACTTTCCTTGGAAAACTTTTCAACTTTAACACACATCCATCCGTGGTGATGCTGCTGCTGCACATTCAATCGCATACACATACAAAATATCCACCGCACAGGATGAACCATCAAAAAAAAACCTAAAACAAGAGAGAACGCATTTTGCCAATTTTTCCTGCAACATTGGCGCACATCACCACCGCATGCCATCAAAGGTGTCCCTCACACAATCACATTTGGTCTGTGAAAATACCTGCAACCGCAGACAGATGCAAACCGCAAGACGGAAATTTCCAAAATTACCTTTTTTTTGGACAGAAGCCCCCAGGCTGAGGAGCAGCATTTCCAACCGACAACCCGGGGGCGGCTGATTGCGACTTTCTATCCTGCTGCAGGATATTTATTGCAAAACCTCAGGCATTTCCAGTCGAAGGTAGAAAGCCTGAAAGCCAGAAAGGGTGGTCGAAAAATCGAATGAAATTAATGCGGGTAATTGTTTGGTTTTTGGTCGTCCTCTGGACGAAAGGTCAATGTCGGTGTCACTCCGCGTGGATCAATGAGGACTAGACACCGCCACCACAACAAATATAGGCACCCATCCTCCCATTAGGTGATGGTCCGGCGGAAATATTAAATTGCAGTGTTAACGGTGACAAGGGACGATGTCCTCGAGCAGATTTAATGAGCATCGTGTCGTCGGTGGCCATAAACCGCGCGTGTGCTATTTGTGTTTGCACCCTCATGATGCGTTTATTGGTGTCATCTCGCACACACAATAGCTGTGACATTAGTTGTAATGATGGTCTTGATGTTCTTTGTTTTGATGTACTCAAGTTGCAAGCCATTTACGATGTCAAACAGTACATGTATGCACATTCCGGGCGCAGGAAGGGTGTACAGTTTACACTACGCGAACAGTATGTTGTATGTTCATTGTCATCTGTCACACACTGAAGAGTTCTCCCACGAAATGTCATTAGTCTGTCACACGATGAGGCGCTGCTTTAATGGACTTTCTTTTCAACCCTTCAGCATGGCGTGCATGTGAGGAGGTTTCTAAAAGGAGTTCTGGTAGGTGTCGGTCTCGTTTTGTCGGGCCGATTTTTTTGGAACGGGAAATTTAATGAAAAGTGACAGCTTAAAGGATTTTTCAATTCAATTTAGTCAAGCAAATGGGAACAAGGGTAACCTGTCATTTGGAATTTTTTTTAAAAGGGTGAGGCGATGTGAAGTCGGGGGGTGCAATTGTGACGTGTACGGTAAGACATTTGGTCTTGTGTTACAGAGCATGTCACACTGGAGGGCTGGATTGTGTTGTGCTGGTTGGAAATGGATGTTTTGACTTTTAAAATGGCTGTGGAAACGTTTTACAGGTCTGGGTATGAAGAGGTTGGATAATTTGGGAAATGTCACACTGGGCGTTACAAAAACTGAAGACCTGCAGAATGGCCGAGCGTAGTGCTCAATTAAGCTGTCAATGCAGCAAGAAATTGGAGTTTCATAATGCTGATTAGTCGGGAAAATGTTATCCGTCTTCCAATATTGGAAAAGCAGATTTTGCTATATCGGTGGAATCACCGTCTGACAACACTATTCGTCGTTTGGTGTCGAATTTTACTGAGTACAGTTGGAGATCGTCGACATGCCGTTTATAAACGCCCATGACGTTCCACAATTGCCGAGGATGTCGAGCTGTCGCCGGAAATATCGAGCAGACGCCGTGCCTCGCAATTAGCCATCAGCCGGTCGTCCCTAAGGCGAATTTTGGTCAAAAACGGTCGCATATTCCCGTACAAAGTCCAGTCCGTGCATCAGCTGCTGCCTGTCGACCACCAAACGCGTGTAATCTACAGCCAAGCCATCCTCAATCTCGAGGACGAAGTGGACGATTTTTCGACCAAAATCATAATGAGCGATGAGGCTCATTTCCACCCCAGCGGGTACGTGAACAAGCACAACAATCGCTTCTGGGGCACTGAAAATCCACGAGTAATGCACGAGGAGCCAACACCCGCTGAAAGTTACTGCATGGTGCGCTGTTCACGCTGGAGGAGTCATCGAGTCATTCGAGAACGCCGCTGGTCAAACGAGAACAGTGGACGGTGCGCGATATAGGGCCATGTTTACCGAGTTTTTTTCTGCCGCAATTGGACGAATTAGGACAGGAGGACATGTAGTTCCAACAGGAGGGACCAACGGCACACACTGCGCGAGCCACAACCTATATTCCGAGAGCCAAACAACATCGGAGGACTTCTTTTGGCCCACCTTGTATAAACGAAATAAAGACGGATGGCCCTAAGATGTTTGATTTGTTTTCCCTCCAATTTGGTCAAATTTTGGACCCTGGGTATCTCTCATAACAGCGGCACTTCTGTCACATTTCGTTTGTCCCGGTTAAGAGGTTATTTCAAACCCGAATTTCATGAAGTAACGGGTGATTTTTTAGCTGGTTTGGTTTTGGCAACACTGGTTTTGACAGCTGACGTGTGTTTAGTACCTTGTGTCACTGTCAAACAGCTTCAGTTTGGTTTGCAATTTAACCATGGATCGTCTTACAAATGAACAACGCTTGCAAATTATTGAATTTTACTATCAAAATTCGTGCTCGGTTCGAAATGTTCATCGCGCGCTGCTTCCATTTTATGATCGGCATTCTCGACCTTCTGAGCAGTCTATTCGGAAGATTGTGACCAAATTTCGCACCAAATTTACTTTGTTGGACATTAAACCACCAACACGTTTACGTACTGTGCGTAGTGAAGAAAATATTGCGGCCGTATCAGCTAGTGTGACAGAAGACCGCGAAATGTCGATTCGGCGCCGTTCCCAGCAGTTAGGCCTTTGTTACAGCACTACGTGGAAAATTCTGCGGAAGGATTTGGGCGTAAAGCCTTTTAAGATACAGCTGGTGCAAGAACTAAAGCCAGCCGACTTACCACAACGCCGAATTGGTGAATGGGCTCTTGGAAAGCTGGCCGAGGATCCGCTTTTTTATCGAAAAATTGTGTTCAGCGATGAGGCTCATTTTTGGTTGAATGGGTACGTAAATAAGCAAAATTGCCGCATTTGGAGTGAAGATCAGCCAGAAGCATTGCAACAGCTACCAATGCATCCCGAAAAAGCCACTGTTTGGTGCGGTTTATGGGCCGGCGGCATTATTGGGCCATATTTCTTCAAAGATGATGCGAATCGCAGCGTTACTGTCAATGGTGAACGCTACCGAGCGATGATAACAAACTTTTTTTTGCCGGAAATGGAAGTTCTTGACTTGCATGATATGTGGTTTCAACAAGACGGTGCCACATGCCACACAGCACGCGAAACAATGGCGCGATTGCGAGGCGAGTTTGGTGAACAGTTAATTTCACGTTTCGGGCCGGTCAATTGGCCGCCTAGATCGTGCGATTTGACACCATTAGATTATTTTTTGTGGGGGTATGTCAAGGCTAATGTCTATAGGGACAAGCCCGCTTGGATTGACGCACTGGAAGCCAACATCCATGCATTCATTCGTGAGATACCGGCCGATATGTGTGAAAGAGTATGCCAAAATTGGACTCAGCGGATGGGCTACCTGAGACGCAGCCGCGGTCAACATTTGCATGAAATTATCTTTAAACATTAAATTGCAAGGTTCAAACTATCGATTCAAATAAATATTTCATTCAATTTTTCGAATTTTTTGTGTTTTTTTTTTTAAAAAAGTTCTAAACCTCTTAAAAAATCACCCGTTATAAACCAAATGAAAGGTGCAGCACCGAAGATGACCCTATGAGCCCTCGAATTTTGTCACATTTTGGACCCTGGGCTTTCTGGTATCTCTTATCACAGCGGCACCTTTGTCACATTTCGTTTGTCCCGATTACGAGGTTATTTCAAACCCTGAATTTCATGAAGTATAAACCAAATGAAAGGTGCAGCACCGAAGATGACCTTATGAGCCCTCGAATTTTGTCACATTTTGGACCCTGGGATTTCTGGTATCTCTTCTTACAGCGGCAATTCTGTCACATTTTGTTTGTCCCGATTACGAGGTTATTTCAAACCAGAATTTCATGAAATATGAACCAAATGCAAGTGTAGCTCCAAAGATGATCCTATGAGCCCTCGATTTTTTTTTTCTCATTTTGGACCCTGGGCTTTCCGGCATCTCTTCTTACAGCGGCACTTCTGCCAAATTTTGTTTGTCCCGGTTACGAGATTATTTCAAACCCGAATTTCATGAAATACGGACCAAATGCCAGGTGCAGTCCAGAATTTACTGGTTCCCTGTGATTTCCTCATAAAACCCCATCGGTCATAAACTTGATATACCATTCCAAGTAGGTCTAAGTGATTGCAACCCACTTCATCCAGCACAATCACTTAAAAGATCCATTATCCGGGAACAAACAAAAAAATTATGTTCACATCCATTTCGAATAAAGTCCATCGACACAATACAGCTCCAGACTATATCATCCTTTACCCACTATCGATTCCACTCACAATTTCTATTGACACAACTAAAGACCATACTCGCTCCATTCCCAGACCGAGGAGCCATCCATACACTCGTAGACGATGATAATGCCCGTAGATCATTTTCAAGAATCGGCAACGTTTTTGCACGTTTTGCATCCATGTGGAACACATGGCTCCCGAAGAGCTGTCCTTTTTTTTTTTTGTTATTCGTCCACTCCAAGAAGCACCTAGGTGTAGTATCAATGGGAAGCTGCTTCCATGTAAGTAGAATGGGGAAACAAACGACCAGGCCACCGGTAATAGGGAAAAGAATAAATAACCCCAGACTTAGGAGTACCAGAAGAAAATGGAAAACAAACCAACCGTAGACGGCTGCCGACTCCAGCGGCGGGGGTATACAGAGCTGCTCCGGTAAATGGCATGTGGAAATCCCTAGGTCAGAATTGAGTAGAATTGGATGCTATACAAGGAGCAGCATCACAATTGAGAGATACGAGGACTGGTTCCGTGGGGTTTCCTACCTTTATAATTTTTTTTTTATTTTTTACACCTATTGTGCTGCGGAGTGCTCATTTTCGTCTCGTGGAGTTGGGGGAGTGTGAAGCCATCTGTTAGGCGGTGGCAGTGGTGGCTATGAGTGTGCAGATGGCGTTGTTGGTCGCTGGTGTGCAATCATTCGTTACCGTCTCCGGTTGGGCTCTGTTTATTGTTATTTTTGCGCCAGTGATTGTTTTAGAAATTTTTTAAAAGAGAATAGTTTAGCCGAGTAAAAAGGAGTTGCAAGGATTTCTTTCCTATTTGCAATTAGACTGCTGAGCAGGTGTTTCATGGGTGCAAGAACAAAAAATGGGTCTTGAGGAGTGATTATTCAGGTTTGAATGGGCACATGGTGTTGATGGCATGAGTCCTGTCCTTAATATGACCCGTTTTGTGGGAAAAATTCAATAACCGTTGCGAACATCCTAGGTTAGGTTAGAGTGGCTGTCAGCATGTTCGCCAGCACACTTAGAACAGTTTTTGGTCGGGGATTTCGTCCATTTTCCTTGTTACCTGTGCGAACACCATTCTGAGCTCTCAATGAAACGGAGGAGACTTTTCACCTCCGTTTTCTTCAAATTGCTGAGATTTTGAAAGATGAAGCTTCCTTTCTTTTTATAGGGCCGGGTAGTTACAAAGGAGATGCATTGTTGTTTCTTCTTCCTCTTCGTCCATACAGCTCCTGCAAAAGTCGTTTGAATGAATGCCTATCCTTTCTATTTTATGGTGTCCAGTGATGACACCTATGGTGGAGCTAATATATGGTCTAGTGAGCAAAATCAGTCCCTTGGATCTTCTGGACTTTCCAAGTATCTCTTAAATTCTTAATATAGCGGCACTTCTGACACTTTTTTTCTGTCCCGATTACGGGGTTCTTTCAAACCCGAATTTCATGAAGTTTGAACCAAATGGACCTCCGTGGTTTTTTCAAACCAAAATTGCATGAATTATGAAACAAATGAAAGTTGCAGCTCCAAAGATGACCTTACTAGCCCTCGAATTTTGTCAGATTTTGGACCCTGGGCTTTCTGGTTCTTCTTACAGCGGCACTTCTGTCACATTTTCTTTGTCCCGATTACGGAGTTATTTCAAACCCTAATTTCATGAAGTAAGAATCAAATGAAAGGTCAGCCTCCGAAGATGACCTTACGAGCCCTCGAATTTTGTCACATTTTGGACCCTGGGCTTTCTGGTATCTCTTCTTACAGCGGAGCTTCTGTCACATTTTGTTTGTCCCGGGTTTGGGGTTATTTCAAACCCGAATTTCATGAAGTATGAATCAAATGAAAGGTCCACCTCCGAAGATGACCTTACAAGCCTTCGAATTTTGTCACATTTTGTACCCTGGCCTTTCCGGTATCTCTTCTTACAGCGGAACTTCTGTCACATTTTGTTTGTCCCGGGTTTGGGGTATGAATCAAATGAAAGGTCCACTTCCGAAGATGACCTTACTAGCCCTCGAATTTTGTCACATATTGGACCCTGGCCTTTCCGGTATCTCTTATCACGTCCATAAAGCTCCTGCAATCTTGCAGGATCTTCTCAAATCCAGCGTGGGCCAAATTTTTTTTGGTTATTTGACACGTCGTGCCAAGACTCCATCTGATATTTGATTTGCTGTTAGCATGCAGCGCTAGTAAGCTTGTAGCGATAGGAATACCTAGTAAAACTGTGGGTACGAGTGGTCATATAGTTCCATGTCTAACGAGTTCGTCAGCCTTACAGTTCCCTGGAATGTCACTATGCCTAAGCACCAAGCATAGCTGAATATTTAACTTTTCCGAAATCTTTTGCAAAGATGAGCGGCTATCTAGGGTTGTCTTTGAATTTGTTGAGACTGAGTCCACTAATTTGATGGCCGCTTGGTTGCCCGAGAAGATGCTTATATCCTTGGCAGATATAACATTCTCTTTCAGCCAAGATAAGGCTTTTTTGATCGCCATAAATTCCGTCTCGTATATGAATCAGTGATCGGGAAGACGGAAAGATAGGCCGAGATTTAGCCTGTTGGCGAAGACACCATAAAAATGGTGAAAAAAAAATTGCACAGGTTCGTTAGCTTCCCATGACGATCTGTCTGGGATTGGCCTTTGGAAATTCTTGTCAAAATTTAACCTGGTAAGGATGTAATCGGTGTTTTCAGAAATGTTCGTGTGTTCGTTAAGAATTTTTGAGTGGCCGCAGTTTGTATATTTGACCACCACTGGCTTTAAGACGGGTGGCTGAGTTAGGTGCCATTTGCCTGCCAAAAATATTAAGGGATAGGAGGTGAAAGCGAATGTCTAGTACTGGTGTGGGTGATGTACGAAGTGCACCCTCGCTATACAGCTTTACACCTTGACTGTTTTTTTGCTAGCTCTAGCGTTGTCCTCCATGCGTCATACTCCATAAAGAAGCGTGATACGAGGTTTCATACCCCATTTCATGCCTTTGGCTTTCATGCGAAATAAAGTGCGACTGTCGCCATCTTTACTCTTTCTGTTATGTTCAGCTCCAGTTAAGCCGCCTGTCCAAAATAAATCCCAGGTTTTCGCTTTGTCTGAGAAGGCTATTTCGATTCCGTGATTCCGGGGGATCAATGTGAGGAATTTTATATTTTTTTGTGAACAGGACCAGTATTGGCATTGGTAACCCAATATATGGTCACTGAACTATGTACCCAGCGGTTGCCAGGTGGTGGCTAAGTGTCCGACTAGGCATCAGCTACTTGCATACGATTTTCATAAACTATGCACCCTTCGAAAACTCCGCCTTGAAATGTATCTTCTAAGATGAACAAAAGTGTCTTCCTAACGCATTTACAAAACTAATTGTCCTTCATTCAAAGAATCCTTGAACAATTTCCTTCCGACAAACTCAATTCAATAGTTTCACCTCAAACATGCCCAAAGAATGTCCTGGCCCCCAAAAAACCAACCAATTAATAGATCCTCTACCTATTCACCTACCTTTCCATCGTTTGTCACATTGGCATCTTCATCATTAATGCGGTCCAGAAACTGTCCATACTGCCTTTACGGCTTGTTAACCCAAAACAATGTACACCGTGATTGGCAAAGACATCCTGTAAACCAAAACAGCCATAGAAAATGTTTTGTCATACGCAGTAAACTTGCTTAAACTAATTTCGTCAAGAAGTTTTCTAGAAGCCTCTCCAAAGGATGCCTTTGTATTTTGTGGCGGGGGGAAGCCTTAAAGTAATTTCCCTCAACAAAATGTGGGTCCTTCGAGCTGGATTTAAATTTGATCCCACACCACAAATACACCACTCAGCCCTTCTATATCCTTCCTTCCCCATCCCAGAGTATTCCTTTTGCATGTTTTGAATTTGACACCACAAGAGTGTTAATAAAATTTCGAGTGTGAATTGAATTGGTTGATAGGTTTTCTGATTGAGAGTTCTCTGTGTGTGTGTATGTGTGTAGTGGTACTCCCCACATAAAGATAAAGTATGCGTGCTAGGATTCGATTTGAATCCTTTGAAATGTGACTAAAACGATTGCTGCGTCAAGTTAAGGGATATTTTACTAATTGAGTTCCATTTTCTATTCTCATTTCAGGTAAGCTCATCCACCCAGGACATGCCACATGCGGAACCCCTGCAGTCAGATTATCCTTAACTGAATGGAGTAATTAATATATACAGCAAGGATATAACTTTGGCATATATAATCCTCTTGAACTATTCCCATGCTTAGGACACACCATCCATGTTATAGTTTAGATAACGATGAGATTTTTCTCTCGCATATACACAAAATTACACAAAAGGATATCAATTTTCGTCCTTGGACGTAGGACACAGTACAGCACTAAACAATAAAATAAATCTTATGGACAGCGAATAGAAAAAACAAAACAAATCTCCAAGCAAGAAACAAAAGGAGAAAAAGAAAAAAACAATTTTCAAAGGATAACAGCACACGCAGGACTCTATCGATTATTATGTTATGTAATATCGTCGAACATTAACAGCCTTGTAGGAGGTGTTCCGGTTCTCGTTTATTTTCTCTGTTTTTCCCTTCCATGCACGAAAGTCGAACGTTTTAAATGGACAAAAAAGGATGTTTGCGTTATGGGTTTTGTCGGGACCCTCTGTCCGGGAAAGGTCAATACGTGTGTGGACGAGAGAATTTTTAGCTGATAAACATCCTGAATGGAGGGAATTTTCATTGTTTTGAGAGAAACTTTTTTTTTCGTGTCCATTAGGCTTTTGTCGGCGAATTTTCGTAAAAAAAAATATTTGAGGTTATGTTTGGCGGTTTTTCCACCACTTAAGGCGAGATCCTCTCGTCGCACATTGGGGCAGAACACCACTAATGCTGGCATTTAATAAAATTCTGAAGTTGAGCTTTGATTTAAACTACCGTTTTATTTTCATTGTAAATAGGATAGAGAATACAAAAAGAGAATGCGACAGTTAATTGGGAGCACGTGGTCTTTGCCAAATCGTCACGAATGGGGACTTTGATAATTTTTTTCATCGAAGCCAGACGTGTTTTTTGTTTTGAGTGACAACAGTTAACTGTGTGCAATTTCTTACAGCTTTATATTATACAAAAAAAATTATTACAATGGAATCAGTAAGCTCAGGTGTGTTGATTTTTATTTATTTTTTATAAGAAATTTTTCTTTTTGTCCTTTTAATATGTGGTTAAAGATAAAAACAATGTGTTAATTTTTGTATTTAGTCAAATATCTAAGCGTTTTAGATGTGTTGGCCGTGACATGACGTTAAGTGTTATATATATTTGTGTCAAGTGGTTTGTCTAGTTTTAGAATCTGTAAAGTTTTTTTGCTACTATTTGCTACTTTTCGTACAGTTGACTTTCTTGTTGGTGACGTCACTTTCGAAAAATATCGATTTTTTTTATTGATTTGATTTTAATTACTTCTTAGACCGAAAATCTTCCAAAACTTTGTCAATTACAAGGGAAGAGCTGTATACTATTATGAAAAGTTCAAATCTGAAGGGATTAGACAGCCAAATTGCGTTTTTAAGGGAAGAAATTCAAAAACGGGTCCGATGCAGCGATGCTTCCAAAAACGATATTAATGACAAAGTAACGGAGTTCAAATCGAAATTTAAATCACGTTGGGAAAAAGCTTGTCGGATAGAAGCAAAATTTTTGAAAGCAAACATTGTGTGGCTGAAAACACCTATACTTTTTAAATATTCTGTAGACTGTAAACGTGGTCGTCCAAAGGTTGCGTTTGAAGAATCATCAGAAAGATCAAAACGTCAAAAAACCGAACTCTTGAGAAAATCAACGTCTATCGCTGAGTTGACTTACGCAGCTGAAATGGGTTTGAGAGCTTTTGGGCAGTTAGATGCTGCAAAGTTAATGCGTGACGTGACAACAATCCCAAATCATGCTGAAAAATGCAGAAAAGTTTTGAGGGACTCAATTGAACTTACTTCAATGACTGGGGAAGAAGCTTTAGCAATGATTATTGAAGCAAATCTGTCACGCTTTCAGTATGAAACTATACGATCTAAAGCTCCCAAAGTATTTCCTTCATACAAAGTAGTTCAAGAGTGCAAAAAAAGTTGCTATCCGGAGCCTGAAAATATGAGTCTATCAGAAATGTCTGTATGTACTAATTTACAAAGCTTGCTAAACCTTACAGTTGCTCGTTTGGTAACTGTTCAAAAAGATGTAATCCAAACTCTTAGGCCTGAAGAACTCAAAACTATAAGCTTATACTCCAAGTGGGGTTTTGATGGAAGTTCAGGCCACAGTTCGTATAAGCAAGCTTTTCATGGACTTGACGCCGATGACTCATCTGTTTTCATTACATGCGTTGTTCCTCTTCGTTTGATATCTGGTGACAAAATAATCTGGCAGAATCCTCGCCCAAGTTCAACTAGATATTGTAGGCCTCTTAAAATTGAGTTTCTCAAGGAATCCGCATCCGTATCAGTGGCAGAAAAACAAAGAGTGGATAATCAAATCAAGGAGCTACAGCCTAGTTTCGTTAGAGTTGGTGAAAATGCTTTCAACGTTGAACACAATTTATTATTCACAATGATAGATGGAAAGGTCTGTAACGCCATCAGTGAAAATTCATCTACACAGAAGTGTTTTATTTGCAATGCCACGTCAAAAGATTTTAATTCCATTGATGCAATGATAAAAAGACCAGTAAAAACGGATAATCTTCAATTTGGTTTATCTGTGTTGCATGGGTGGATCCGTTTTTTCGAATGTCTACTCCACCTTTCATACAAATTAAAAATAAGACAATGGCAAGCTAGACAAGAGGAGCATAAAAAAATTGTTGCTGAAACAAAAAAAGAAATACAAAAACAGTTTCGGGAGCGTTTGGGTTTGATCGTTGACAAGCCAAAGCCGGGCTTCGGAAATTCTAATGACGGAAATACAGCCAGGAGATTTTTTGAACATGCTGAAACTTCAGCTGATATTACTAAAGTAGATGTCGAATTGATAAAAAAAATGCATATTATCATGACAGTGGTTGCTTGTGGTCATGAGGTCGATTGCGAAAAATTTCGAGAATTTGCCCATGAAACTGCAAAATATTTCGTTGCTAAGTATCCTTGGTACTATATGCCTCCTACAGTCCACAAGTATCTCATTCATGGAAATGAAATTATTTCAAAAGCTTTATTGCCTATAGGACAGCTCAGTGAAGAAGCTCAAGAAGCACGTAATAAAGATTTCAAAAATTATAGAGAACATCACTCCCGAAAAAATAGCCGAAAAAATACAAATGCAGACATTTTTAATTTGTTCCTTTTATCATCGGACCCCGTGTTAACAAGTCTGCAAAGAGTTCCAAAAAAAAAAATTCAACATCTGCCCCAAGAAGCAATCAGTTTGCTCAAATCCCCAAACACACCAATACCAAATCAAAGTGACATTGATGTAGTAAATGAGAGTGATGAAGACGAAGAAGAATAAATTTTTATTTGTGATTATTTATCTTGTTTTTCGTAATGTCAATACAAATATAAATGTTCCTCATTAATCATTATTAATATAATTAAAATTTTACAATTGTTAAATATTTTGTCAACTTTGTTTTTGAAACTAAGAATCACGTTAAAGCGTTTGCACTATTTTTTATATTTTTTTCAAAGTAGGAGTTTTTAGTGGGCGTGTCATCAATATGTTTTTTAAAATGTGCCAACTATCATGCTAGAAGTAATCGTGCATAATTTCAAGTCCATAGATTTGATAGTTGATTTAATGCCAACTTTAGTGGTGTTTTGCCCCAGTGTGCGTCGTTGGGTGGGATATAAAAGTTATGATGGCTGTTAAGGAATTGAAGGCACTTCCGGAATATTGATAAATCTGTCAGCAGAGGCACAAACGTTTTATGACTAAAGGTAGACAGTTATTCTGTTTTTTTTTTATTTTTGTGAGGATGGGTTCAAAGGAGGCAATTTAGCTTTGACGGGATTCCGATAATGGCGCCCGGGGCATTGTGGGCGAAATTGAGTCACTAGATGGGGCGTAAAACCACGTTGATAGACTATTTGATTTAAGGTCGTAACTCGTGATGGAACACGTGTTGGGAAATTTAAGGAATTCCTGAATGACTTGGCATCTAACAGGGAATGGTGCTTTGGGTAGGGTTTCGGGTATTCTAGTCGTGATCTGGCAATCTTTTATCGGGTGTTGATGGCAAGTGCAATTTAGCTGGATCTCCCTTAAGTTTGTCTGGAATTTATGTACCTTGATGTGGGGAGGGCATCAGATGTAGGGAAGCTTTGGTTTTGTTATGTTTGAATGGGGCGGACTATATGCGTATAGGGGCTTGGAAAGCTTTTAAGAGGTTGAGGAAATCGCAGTGGGTATATCGGTTTTGAAAACTCACCAAGCACTTTGACAGGATTTTTTTGTGATACCTTCTACGGCATTAGTTCAAAAGTTCAAATTTTATGATATATGGACCCAATGCACATCTTCTGAACTAAATCTTTCATTGGGTCTATACATCAGAAAATTCTGGTTTGAAATAAGGCCGTCACAAAAAAAAAAAACGGTCAAGGTGGTTGGTAATTTTTCAAAACTGGACCACATTATAGGGAAAACAAGCTTCTACGGAACTTAATTTTTCACTAATAAAATTCCGCTTTGAAATATTGTCCAATAGGTTCAAAAATCCTCCAGCCTTTTGATATAAAGCCTTAAAACCTCGAATAAAACAGGACCACCAGCACCTTGTCGAGGATATCCAGAGGCGGTTTAGCTGGAAAGAAGGTGCGTAACTCTTATAGAAGTGTGAAGCAATCAGCATCAGAATGCAGGAGTGGCCCAGGGACCTGCAAAGATGGTGATGAAAATACCGTCGTAGAGACGCAGTCAATGCTTTTCATCTGGAAAGAACACTTAAGCCAGTTCCGACAGCCAAGACCCCGCCAATAATCGACCGCTGCCAGAAAATCTGAATGACAATCAAGAGGTTCAATTGCCCGACCCTAATGAGATCAAACAAGTCATTGCCAGGCTAAAAATTAACAAAGCAGCTGGGGGTGATGGACTACAACCTGAGCCCTTTAAACACGCAGGAGATGTCCTGGCAAGGAATACATACGAACTCAACTACACAATTTGGTCGGAGGAAAGTATTCCCGACGTTAAGTATATCAGTACCATCTGCCCGATTCAAAGAAAGGAGATCGCCTACTCTGGACAAGATTTAGAGGCATTAGCCTTCTCCTGGAGAGAAACCCAAGAATTGATCATCGAGACCCATCAGTTGTTCATCGATTTCAAAGCATGTCCAGATTAACTGATAGGCTGACGTTGGAAAATCCTCGTTGCTTCATCCAAATTTCAAGGAAGCGGATGCTTCAATGCTTGCAAAGGTAGTACCTACCTGCAAGTGCATTGGCTTTGCTGAGGACATCGACGTGGAAGAATAAAGCGAGCAATTACAGGTGCTTTCACTACCACTGGGCACCAGCAAATGGAATGGAAATGGCTACTAACGAGGACAAGACGAAGTACATGCTTTCATCATAAAGCGTCCCAAGGCAGACTTTGACTTGGTGGTATAACTTCGAGGTTGTCTGTGAATTTGTGTACCTGTGGACTGCTGTACACGTAACTCTTGTTAATCCCTATAAGTAAGCAATTGAGGACTAAATCTTGAAGATCCAAGGAGACGCTGTACGCAACATGCTATTTGGTGCAGAAGCATGGACACTTCCCTAGTCGGATGGAAGATCCCGTGCTGTATTAGCGAGAATAGTCCTGCGTACGATTTATGGTCCTGTTTGTGTAGCAAAGAAGAATTAACGAGCTAAACGTGCTGCACAGCAGCATATTTAAGTGGTGCCACAATCCGGAATGAATCTTGGGCTCAACCAACATGCCTCTCCAATTCGTCAGGTCCTTAGCTGACTGCCTCCAGTTGCGCAATCCATGTTGGTTAAAGTGGGTTACTACCTGGGCGCCACTTAATGTGAGGTCTTCCTCTACAGCATCCGACGTCTAGCTGGGAATCGAAGAATCTGCGAACCGGAGTATTGGTTTCAATTTGTTTTACATGTCCTAAACGTCCAATGCGGAGTTTTTTTGACTAGGGATATCTCGCTGTAAAGCCCGTAGAGGTCTCGTTTGAATCTTGGTCTCCATAGGGACCGAAGATTTTTCGAAGAATTTGTCTCCTTCAGCTACCAAGTATTCCTTCATCCACTTTTGATGCGGTCCATGCTTCAGCGCCATAGAGCAGGACTAGGATGATCAGGGTCTTATATCGGTGGCCTTTTTAGTTCGAGAAAACAGAGGTCTGCGAGAGTAATTCTTCGTTTAATTTCTGACGAGATGTTGTTGTCAGAGGTAGTAGCGGAGCCGAGGTATACAAACTCAAGTACTACCTCAAAGTTATATCTGTCAACGGTGACGTTTTGTCCAATTCGTCGATGTTTAGTGTCCTTTCGTGTTAGTCTTACACTCATTTACTGCTAAACCCCATATTTGGCGCTTCATTCTCTATTCTAGCAAACATGGCTATCACATCACGTTGAGGCCGACCTATGATGTTAATATCGTCGGCCTATGCTAGTAGTTTCACCGATTTATGTAAGATTGCACCTCTGGTGTTAGCTCGGGAGTTTTGCACAATCCTCTCAAGAATAAGTCTAAAGAAGAAAAATGACAGCACATGGCCTTGCCTAAATCCTTTTTTGGTGTCGAATGTGTCGGTGAGGTCGTTTCCGACGCTGATGAAGCAGCGAGGATTCTCCATGGTCATCCAGCACAGATGGACGAGTTTTGGCGGTATACCAAAACATATCCATTGCTCTGCATAGTTCGTCTCTATAAAGGCTGTCGTATGCGGCTTTGAAGTCAATGAATAGGTGGTGGGTTTCGGTTTGGACTTTCTGGGTTTTTTTTCCAGGATCTGCCTAAGTGTGAAGATTTGGTCAGTTGTGGACTTTCCTGGCCTAAAACCACACTGATCAGGGCCGATCAGATTGTTGGCAAACGGTTTCAGGCGTTCAGATATTACGGCAGATAGTATCTTGTAGGCGTTATTGAGGAGACGTATGCCTCTGTAGTTGACGCTGTTCTGATGGTCTCCTTCTTTTGTGGATCAGACGATGGGTTCCATTCTTTAGGCATACTTTCATCCGACCAGATGTGGCTTATGAGTTGGTGGATGTTACTTACCAAGTCATCTCGGTCGACTTTATAAAGCTTGGCGGGAAGGCAGTCATATGCTGCAGCTTTGTTAAACTCGAGATTAATGGTTGGATGTTGTACAACGACGGTAGACCCTGATTGGATTTAAGTCGGTAATGCTATCCTCACTTCACTTAGATCGGTTGGTTGGTAGTTTTCGCTGTCGACGCCAACATTGCACGAATCATTCACCCTGACAGCAGGAGATTGTTCGTCATCGCCGTTTAAAAGTCTGCAGAAGTGCTTCTTCCATATCCTCAGCATCGACTGTGTCTCAATTACGATATTTACTTGCTCATCTTGACAGGATTCTGTTCGAGACTTGTATCCCTGGATTTGACGTGTTCTACTTGGGTAAAACTTGTAAACATCATTCCTAGAGTATCACCTCTCTATATCCTCGATCGCGCGCTTTTCTTGCTCTTTTTTCATCTTTCTGAAAAGCCGGTGTTCTTCCCTTCTTCTTTGCCTATAGAGCTCAATGGCAGCTCTCGTCTTCACCTGCAGCTTAGCCTTGTTGGTCTCGTTCTTGGCTAAGAGCATTTGTCGTCATTTCTCATCAAACCATAGGTGTCTTGCAGGTGGGCTTGGTGACATTCTATTGTTCTTCGACATTTTAGATCCACCAGCATGGTGTTATACGAGAGGTTGAGGAATGACTTGGAGGTCTCTTGAGATTGCAGTCTGTCGACATAAAAATGTTGTCACAGTATTTCTCATTTGTTGTGGCGTGGTGGATATCTTGGCTGCAACAAGGTAGTATCCTGAGTCAATGTAAGCCGCTCGAAATGTTCGGACATCCAAAATACTGCATGTGTGCCTCTTGTCTATCGCAATGTGATTTGACTGTTCGTTGATCTAGAGACCGCCATGTCCAGTTTTAGATATCGAGGTGAGGAAACCGCGTGCTGGCTATAGTGGCATTTCGTTCCGTAGCAAAGTCGATTAGCCTTAGTCCGTTGCCAGAGGTGGAGTCGTGTGGGCTGTGTTGTCCAACAATACTGCTAAAGATGTCTTCCCTTCCTACCTTTGTGTTATGGTCTTCGAGCACTCTTCTGTAGTCGGTCATTAGTTTTGTCAAAGACGTCTTAGCAGCAGTCTTGGGCAATATTATCTTTTTCCTCCGCCCTAGCTTATGTTATCAAATTTGGCCTTGATGCGAATTCTTACAATGCGTTCGATTATGTCTTGAAAACATGAGACTTCATGCCTTAGTCTGGCACTTATAACAATTCCACATCTGTTTCTGTTCATCATAACACGGTCCGTGTTATCCTCTTTTTGCCCACCCCATTGTATTTCCTAGATGGCAGTAATGTCTGCTTTGTAGCAGGTAAGGGTTTCTGCAAGTCTTCGCCTGCACCTCTCCGGTTTTATGTTTTCACATTCCAGGTGCAGATACGAACGTCGTCGTCCTGTTCTCTTTTAGCATGGATGTCAACAATAAAGTCAGTCCTTTGCGAGGCAGGTTGGTTGCTTCGTTACAACCCAAACCGCATTTCTCAACCTGGAGGGCCAGGTCCAAATTTTTGGATAACGCTAGGACATGGGACCATCAGTATCCGCTACGAGATTGAGCTCTGCCGTTGGCCTTTCCGTTCATCCGCCACAATCTCTGTTTAAGGGGCCTGGAATTACCCTTAAGATTCCTAGATGATCTGTTTTCCCAATATGTCAGAGCAGCTCAAATAGGCTGTTTAGCTTGTTCATTCTAACTGCGACTGCATACACCACCGTTGACTCCATCTTGGGAATTCTTCCGCTGCCGTCTGGGTAGTTTGCTGACGTGGCACGTTACCCCTAGCTTGTTTATGTCGACCAGTGATATTTCGTTTCCCACTCGATGAACAGAGCTATCAACCCTTCCATATGAATTGTATTGTGAAATCCCGCAGTGATGATGCTTTGATCGACCATTTTGTCATTCAGTTGCGTTAACCAACATCAAATGTATGACTGACAATCACACGGGAAATGTCAAAGTTTTTTTGTAATAATGGCGTCCATTCGATTTTACCAGGTTGTTTTGCTGTTTTTCAAATCCATTTAACCAGGATCCATTGGATTCCTACCTCCAATCCATATTTTGCATAACAGATGCATAAACCTGTAAGTCGTTCTTATTGCGTTACTTCAGGTCATGTCAAACCGATTAATACGTCATGACAGTTGTCATGACAATCCTGTAAGATGATAATTTTCCCCCCAAAATACCCACTTTTACTGCAAATCCATAAAAATAAACACCATCTTGCGAAATATCAATAATCCCAACAAATGTTCCAAATTCTCAAAATCTCAATAAAAATTCTTACAACTGACAGAACAAAAAAAAAATTAAAATTTTACCGAGCAAGGTGTCAGAGTGCCAGCTTTTAAATCATTAAATCGCCTTCATCATGCTTCCAACGAGACATGCCATTTGCCAAGTCATTGTGACCCCATTCCTTGCCATAGACCCCTAGAACTGTTTGGACAACCATGTCGTAGTATATGCCTACGTTGACAAAATTATGACCCCACTACATGCCCTAAATCAGATTGCGACATTTCCGATATCCAATTAATTTCCTCCTCGAAGGCGCACCAAGACCGAGGTTTTCTTCTTCTTTTTTTATTAATAAATCTTCAAATCCACACATGCATAGGCTATGGGGCTGGGGAGAGACAGACGGGTCTTGGGTGCGTTCGGGACGTTCTGTTTTTTTTTTTGTTTTTTTTCGTGAAACTTATCGATTCGAAAATATCAACCACGCAACAACACATGACACCCTGCCCTGAGTGTCGTTCAGGTTGAGAATGATTAACGCGGTTTTGCTCTCTTTCAGTGCATTTACGGTTTGGCGGCAGAGTCTCCTTCGTCGGGGATATTAATCACCTGAATCAAATACGTTTTTATTGCGTGGGTAGGTAGATCTGGGAAGAATGCACACACAAACGACACAACACGCACATATGACGCGCTCACTGGCATTCAATTTACGAGCGGATATTTATCGGAATTTTATGTTGGCAGTTTCATTTTCCTCTTGGGTATGTTTGATACAACAAAAAACAACAAAAAAAAAAATACAAAATCCTTGCAAACACTCTCGAGATACTCGAAGGACCGATAAAGAAATATGCGCAACGCTTAATCCCTTGCGGCTATTAAGCCGAAGAGATAATCTAGAGGAAAACGATTTAACACATTCGTTGGCTAACTAAACAAACATGAGGCATGGTCGCGACGACGCGCCATGTTTAAAATTTCATTCGGATTGGGAACAGTGTGATGGACAAGTAGGTAATGGGGAATAAATTTCATGCAAGCATTTGTGTTTCACGGGAGAATGGTTATGCCGCAGAGCATACTTATCACGTTTTGCTTTGGTAAATTTGGATTTTGATCTAAAATTTGATGCCAATGGAACACGATTTCAGATTGATTTTTTTTGTCTGTGTATTACTGAAAGTTTTTGTCTGTAAAGTTAGTTTTCAAGTCACACAAGTTGTTTGTTTTTGATTTAATTTTTATTTTACATTGAACTGATATAGTTTTAATGATTCAGAATAGTTTTTCACAACCTAAATACAAGGTGGCGCAAAAGTTGTCACCCGTCGCAAAAGCTGTCACCCGATGTTTTTTGGTTGCAAATATTTGAATTCTTCCGCAAAAAAAGTAGAAAAATTTATTCCACGATAATAATTGTTTCGATTTTTTTGCAAAACACTTGAAAAAATGACGGCCAAGAATCATCGAGTGACAACTTTTGCGCCACCTTGTATTAATAAAACAAAAATTACTCTATTCAAACTGACATCTATCACTTGTATTGGTGTTAGTGCAAGGAGGGTAAATCTGCCGAAAATTCCAGATTTGCAAAATTGATCTGAGATCAAAAAAATTCATTTTTTGTTTGCCCAATGGCAAGGAATCGGTCTTTTGACAGATCTAGGATTTCTTTACCAATGGAAAACGCTATTAAAGTGGCGGGCAATCTCGACAAAGTGTGTTGTGCTGCTAAACCCGCTTTGGCCTTATAAAAATATCTAGAAGTGGCACCATTCGCTACCAAATAAACTAACGGGTGATCCAAGTAGAGATACTTTTTTCAATAGCCTTTTTTGACAGATCACGTGTGAGTCGTGTCATGCTGTCATGTTATTTTTGTTTAGTATTGTTTGGCATTTCATAATGGAAAGACTTACGCGTGAACAACGTTTACAAATTGTTCAACTTTATTATGAAAATTCACGTTCTGTGAGGAATGTGTTTCGTGCACTTCGCTCAACTTATGGTCAACATAATCGGCCTACTGAGCGTACTATTCGCAACACCATCACCCATTTTGAGACCCAGCATTCATTATTGGATAATATTCGACCGAATAGACCACGTCCAGCACGCTGTGAAGAAAATATATCGGCCGTAGCTGAGAGTGTACACGAAGACCGTAGAGAGTCGATTCGGCGCCGTTCGCAGCAACTCGGACTGACGTATGGAACGACTTGGCGCATTTTACGTCGAGATCTTAAATTGAAAGCGTACAAAATACAGCTTGTGCAACAACTGAAGCCGCTCGACCTTCCCAAGCGACATCGCTTCGCTCTATGGGCTCTTGAAAAGTTCCAAGAAGATCCGACGTTTTCGAGGCAAATTTTGTTTAGCGATGAGGCCCATTTCTGGCTCAATGGGTATGTAAACAAACAAAATTGCCGCATTTGGGACGAAGAGCAACCTGAAGAGATTGAAGAACTGCCACTTCATCCAGAAAAAACAACGGTTTGGTGTGGTTTGTGGGCCGGTGGAATCATCGGTCCATATTTCTTTAAAAATTATGCCGGTGAGAACGTAACCGTCAACGGCGACCGTTATCGTGCCATGATAACCGACTATTTGATGCCTGAAATTGAAGCTCGTGATCTCGGCGACATTTGGTTTCAGCAAGACGGCGCCACTTCCCACACATCGCATCAATCAATGGACTTATTGAGAGAACATTTCGGTGAGCACATAATTTCACGTTTTGGGCCGGTCGATTGGCCACCAAGATCGTGTGATATCACACCGTTAGACTTTTTCCTGTGGGGATATGTAAAGTTAAAAGCTTATGCCGACAAACCCGCTTCGATTCAGACCTTGGAGGAAAACATCACGCGTGTCATTCGCCAGTTACCAGTCGAAATGCTCGAACGAGTGATCGAAAATTGGACTCAACGGATGGACCATTTGCGACGTAGCAACGGCCAACATTTGATAGACATAATCTTCAAAAAATAAATGCCAAAGAATGTTCTTTCAAATGATAATAAACATTCTCCATTAAATTTGAATTTTCTGTGTTTTTTTCTTTAAAAAAGTAGGGAACCTCGAAATGGATCACCCGTTATTTGACGGATTTACAGAATTGTAACTGCCCGTCATTAGGTTGGTAAGCGTGGTCATCCGCGTCTTCATTTTGACCAAAAATGAATGACAGGGCTGAGCGATATCGCCGGATGTATAATGGATGACAAAATGTCGCTCAAAATCGGTAATCTGGATGACGGGGCAAAAATTGGGCGCGATAAGGTTGCGTTTTATTGTTTTTTTTTTGCATAAGTTTGCATGGGCCCTTTCAATACCATTTACTGCTTTTTGTCGCATACACAAGTGGGCGAAAACTCTGATATTTTAGAACTTAGTCTACGTGGATATAAATTAGTGCCATCGCAGTCTCCCTATTTATATACGTAGTGATGTAGCCTACCAATTTCAACAGCAATACGGCCAATGTTCCAATCCGGAATTAAAATTTATATGGCTGAAATTCCATGTTCCTAGGCAATTGCCAATTACTTCACTACTGTTTCATTTCTAGAAGCCCAAACCTGGATACAAAATCTACTTTTAACGAGTTTGATGCGCTATCTGACTCCATCTCAAGAATTGTATCCCTACACCCTCACACTGAAATCGTCATTACGGGCAATTCTTCGTGGCTTCGACATTCTCCACAGTCAACACCCGAAGGAAGGTATGTCGAGATCTTTGCTGACATAAACAACTTAACTCAGCTTGTAAATGATCCAAAGAACATTCCGGATCTTGATAATCAAGCCGCCAACACCCTGGACTTGTTTTTAACATCTCACCCTGACAAATACGCTATAAATGTATTATCGCCTCTAGGCACGTCAGACCACTGTATCGGATCAGCTAGTTTCTCGTACTCCAACCACATAGTTAAAGACCAAATTCCTAAAAGAACTGTACGGCAAGGCAATATGAGCAAGCCAACTGGGAATCTCTAAACGGTTTCTTTAATAATTTTAACTGTTCATTACGCTTCCTCGATAATGACGTGGATGCTACTGCTGATGCGATAACTAACACCATTCTCCTGGGTATGAAATCCTTTATCCCTCACCGGGTAAAGGGTATCAAACCGAAGGTGGTAAGACTCGAGCTGTAAAGAGGCTGCTAGGGTAAAATAGTTATGTTTTCAGTCATATGAAGCCAACCCAACTGAGGAAAACCTTTTAAATTTCAAATGAGCAATGACTGCAATGCGACGGGCTCAGTGGCGTGATGGTTAGTGCGATGAAGGTCTGGGTTCGATTCCCAACTGTAGCAACACCAAAATGATTTTTCACTGGCCCTCCTCTCGTGGTGATCTGACAAATCATCCGAGTAGTATTAATTGTCAAGAAAAGCTTATCTCAGCTTAGCCGTTCGGAGTCGACATAAAACAGGAGGTCCCGCCATCCTGCAAGAAGTACACCCTGGGTACTAACGAGCGTGTTGCGCCGAAAATTTGTGTTTGTATTTGTAATGACTGCAATGCCCAAATTTTCTTCCACGACCAAAAGTTGAGGCAAACAATTCTATTTTGTCCCAAAGGTAGTAAAAACTTTTGGTCGTTTGTAAAAAAACATTAAGAATTCGTTTTCCATTCCAACGCTTATTTACAATGACATTCCAGCTGTCACCTCTCTAGCCAATTTGCTCGCTGCTCATTTTGCAGCCAATTCCACGCTGCCAGATTGTGGCCAGTCTCCCCCTGTACGAGAGAACGTAGAAAATTCTATAGGACGTACTCGTACAGCCGCAAGAGTATTAATCGATCTTGACATACACAAATCGTCTGGTCCAGATGGTATCTCCCCCATAATTCTGAAGAGGTGTTCTTCAACGCTGACAAAACCACTGCGTAAGCTTTTCCATTTCAAAGGCATTTGACAGGGTTTGGCATCAAGCCCTTTTGTCGAAACTGCGTGCTTCTGGTATCGATGATACTCTTCTTCAATGAATCAGAAACTATCTCTCGAAACGTTCAATTCAAGTAGTTTTGGACGGTTTCAAGTCTGCTGCTCACTAAATAAATGCTGGTGTTCACCAAGGCTCCGTTTAGTCAAGGCTCTGTAGTTCTTCTCCATAAATGCTGTCGCATTCAGCTTTGAAATCCATAAACAGGTGGTGGGTACCGATTTGGGTTTCTTGGATTTTTTCCAGGATCTGACGATTTTTGAAGATTTGATCTGTTGTGGACTTCCCTGGCCTAAAACCACACTGATAAGGGCCGATCAGGTTTCAGGTGTTCACATATTACGGCAGGATACTTATGCTGTAGTTGGTGCTGTCCAGAGGGTCTCCCTTTTTGTTGATCAGGCAAACGATGCTGCGTTCCATTTTTTTGGAATACTTTATCTTATGAGTTGGTGAATGTTACTTACCAAATCATCTGCGCCGCCCTCATAAAGCTCGGTAGGAAGGCTTTAAGTTCTGGCAGCGGAGTGACTCCTCTCTATATCTTTGATCGCCTGCTTTTCTTGCTCTTTTTTCTTCTCTCTGAAGAGCCGGTGTTCTTCTTTCCTTCTTTGCCTATAGAGCTCTCCTCTTCACAGCTCTCTTCGCAGCTATCGTTTTCACCGGTAGCTTAGCCTTGTGGGCCCGGTTTTTGGCTGCGAGCGACTGTCGGGGCTCTTTATCAAACTAAGGGTTTCTTGAGCGAGGAGCCTAGCTCGTATGTTTCATCAGACCTAATGGCTTTTTGACATCGTTGTCATTTTTCTTCGACATTCGATGCTGATGGTATGGGGTTAATCGAGAGTTTAAGGGATATGCGCTCTGCAAAGTCCTTGGCGTTCTCTTGCAATTGCAGTCTTTCGACATACAAAATTGTTCACACTATTTCTGATATGTAGTGACATGGGGGATATGCGCATTCTTACCTTTGCTGCAACAAGGTAGTGGTGGATAGTTCGGACATCCAAAATTCTGGATGGGTGCCTCTTGTCTATTGCAAAGTGATCACTTTGATTGACCGTTCGTTGATTCCTTAGAAATATCGAGATAAAAAACCTTGTGCTCTAATTTCGTCATCTAATTCCGTTCCCAAAGCTTTTGTTGTGAAGTCTGTGTTGACGAATTTGGTCTTGAAGCGGATTGTTACAATGGGTTCGCTAATCTCTTGAAAGCATAAAACTTCTTCCCTAAGTCCTTTGAACTTTTGAAGTCGATTCCAATGATATCCTGCAAAAAAAATGCAGCTTATCATCCAACCTTTCTTGTCACACCGACTGTACCAATTCGATTATACCCGCAGACATCTGCTGTGCACCGTGCAATCACTTTTTTTTTTCACATTTTTACGATCGTCTTCGCCGATAAGGACGCGCAATATTAAAGAAACAGACTAACATTGAATGTCCTTCCATATACCACCACGAGAGATAGCTCATCGCTGATAACCCCGGTCCGGGAGGCAAAACAATAAAAAAAAATATGTTTGGGAGAACCCGTGAACGGTCATCTTTGACACGTTCGTGGTGGCTTTATGCCGTGTGATCAAATACGCTGCCCGTCACTGTTGTTCTTTGGCAGAGAATCTGTGATAAGAGTCCCACGCCGACCCATGTGATAAACCAAAGCTGAACCCATTGAACTGGGATTTATCCAAGACACGGTATGTTTAGACATGTCCACACCATATGATGGCGACCAAATCAGCACCGTCTCTCTAAGGAGCCTTTCATGTCATCCGGCGCGCCGCGTCACGGTGACTTATTAGCACACATTTACTGAAGAAGGAGACGCTACTTCTGGTACTGCACGAGCATGCTTGCGGTTGGATGCGGGAGTATTCCACACGATAACGACAGCCGACTATAAAAAAAAACCACAACGATACGGAATACAATGGGATTATCGTTTTGGGTGAATCCGATGTAATTTCCTCGTTTCTCCCATGAGGAGATACTCCCAGGGACACGTGGGCGAAATTTTGAAGATTCCGCCGCGTGATAAAGTGCGGGCATGCGGATTTTTTTTTGTTTTCTTTCCCAATCCATTCGCCGGACTAAATCATGATTTCCTGTCGGTGTTCGTCTTGTTAATCTGCGCGAGTCTTTTCCTGGGCCGTTCATCACAGTTGGAATGGGCTGCAATTGGTTACGTTAATAAACGTGAGAGTTTGAAGGCAGCCACAGCCAATCGGTCCATCGCAAAAGTCAATTGGATGTCAAAAGTCTACAGACTCGTGACTGTTATTTCGACAAACCTATACATCGTGATCTTGGGGCTCATTGAACCTTTAGATACCGCACATCTGATGTTAACCAACACAAATTGACGTTTTGTCATCATTTACCTCCATGGCACATCAGTAATCTGAAACAATCCCACACTCTTAATTAAGTAACATCGTCCTCACTTGTCACTGGGAATGCCTCAGCAGCTTCTCATTAATGGCCATCATCAGCCAGCTCCGCATCATCATGGTTGTGTCATCACGGAGTGTAATTATTTATCATGTTGTCCGCTTGAATTAAGCAGCATCTGTCCCGCCCTGCCTCTCGATAGCATTCAAAAATTTCCACAATCAAAGCAATGACGACGACGACGACGCCATCGAACCGCGGATGAGGCACTGAGGATGACCAGCATTCATCGCTGGAGACTGGTGCATTCAATTCCAGTTCTTAATGATTCTTAATTATTATGAGCACTTAACGCATGCACTGCGCTGTCGGCCGGGGTTTGGTGTGGCTGGCCTCTGTGGGCGGTTGAGAACCACCACAGCGTTGTTCCATCGAATCGGTATAGAACCGCCATCATCGTCGGATGTAGACACATCCAAATGGACCAAATTCTAATCCATTAATGGTCTTCCGATCGATTACTGATGCAAGCACACAATGGGCAGAAGGTCCTCTAAGCGGAGTAGTTTGCCTAAAATTCAAGTGCACCCATGTAGCTGGTATCGTGTGTAGCTACATGCGTATGTCTCATGCATAATGCACTCGAGTACACACCATCGGAACATGTGTGTGGGGAGTTTCGGAATTCCATCGGCGGTTGGATGCTTTAAGTGCGAATTCCAGACGGTTTTGAGATTACGTACGTGTAGCTGAATGGGATTTAGGACGGCTGTGGGAATGCTGGGGAGGGTGGCGAGCACTCTTCGGGATGTCACATTCAAGAGCGGAAGGGGTTCCTCTTGGTGTGTGTAGGGTAAATTGAGTACTTTAAGTTTGCATTTAAGGTTTAAGGCAGCCCCCGATAGGCATGAGGTTTTAGGGAAAATCTTTAAGGGCTGTTTTTGTGAGTCTTTTTAATGATTTGGATGGTCATGGTATGGTTTTTCTTCTTTATAGAGGTCGCGGTGTTTTTAAAAACATCCGAGTGTGCCTACTATTTTCTGTGGCACTGACCAGATCTTGATTGGCAAAAAGGATCTTTTGAGAATTATCTTTCCCAGGACCACATGAGGAAGGTCTGGGTTCGATTTCCAGCCGTAGCAACAGCTAAATGTCAACAAAAGCCGACATAAACCATGAGGTCCCGCCATCGTGCAAAAAGTACAAGTACATCGTTGAGATCGGTTTCTACCTGTACGGGACACATAAGGCGAGGCCTATTCTGCTCGCAATATTAAAGAAACAGACAGTACATCGTTGAGGTCGGTTTCTACCTGAACGGGACACATAAGGCGAGGCCTATTCTGCTCGCAATATCAAAGAAACAGACAGTACATCGTTGAGATCGGTTTCTTCCTGTACGGGACACATAAGGCGAGGCCTATTCTGCAGCGTCCTACCTCGGTCTTGGTAAGTCAGACTACAGAATATTAGAGCTCCGAAAAAATAATTGAAATATCTGGCATTAACAGCCCACATAGGGCCACAAACCTAGTTTTCCATTCGTTTGGAAGTGCGAAGTTATGTTTTGCTACAAAGAATGGGACCACCGTGCTAGAAGTACACACACACACACGTGAAGGATCGCGAGAAAAAGCTAGACCCTGGGTACTAACGAGCTTGTTGCGCCAAAAAGCTTGTCTCTGTAGGACCGTAGGGATCTTATGAGGTTTGCAACGATATTCGAATGGCTAGAAAGGGAGATCACTCAGCCTAAGGACTACGTATGGGTTTTACAATGACCTGGGTGCGGAAAAAAATCGCCTGACCTAACCCAGCTTAATAAATAAAAAATATTGGTTGGGCTTTATCATGACTAAGTAGCGCATGTATCTCATGTTTTTGCATGGCGGATATGTCCAAATTCAGAAGTATATCCTCAGCAGTATCTAGCAAGGAAGATCACTCAGGCTAATTAAGGTTACCCAAGGGCATCACAAGAGATCTGCATTGAGCTACATGCTTTTGCATGGCCGATAGGTCCAAATTGAGAAGCATATCCTCAGCCGTATCTAGGAAGGAAGATCACTCAGGCTAGGGAAGATCACCTAAAGGCATCACAATAGATCTACATTGAGTTACAAATTTGTTTTCATGACCGATAGGTCCAAATTGAGAAGCATATCCTCAGCCGTATCTAGGAAGGAAGATCACTCAGGTAAAGGAAGATCACCCAACGGCTCACAATAGATCTCCATTGAGCTTCATGTTTTTGCATGGACGATAGGTCCAAATTGAGAAGCATATCCTCAGCCTTATCTAGGAATAAAGATCACTCAGGCTAAGGAAGATCACCTAACGGCTCACAATAGATCTCCATTGAGCTACATGTTTTTGCATGGCCGATAGGTCCAAATTGAGAAGCATATCCTCAGCCGTATCTAGAAAGAAAGATCACTCAGGCTAAGGAAGATCACCTAACGGCATCACAATAGATCTACACTGAGTAACAAATTTTTTTCATGGCCGATAGGTCCAAATTGAAAAGCATGTCCTCAACAGGAAGGAAGATCACTCAGCCTAATAAAGACTTTTGAGAATGCGATGAACATTGCATACAAAATCTCGTGCCCAATTAAGCGAAGTGCTGGAATGAAGATCTCTCCAATCTCAGGCAGATGACCAGATCGATATTCAATATCTGCCAAAAATACAATTTCTGGCAGCCCTATAAGGAATTTTTAAGTCTGTATAAGAAAGCCATACAAACATTCAAAAGGGAGGCCTGGATGGAATATAGCCATTCAATTGAAACCCTCAAGGAATCCGCCAGGCTAAGCAAAATGCAGTCTAAGGAACATTCCAACCCTTCTTTTCTGAGAAGGTCAGATGGAGGGTGAACAGAATTCTCCGCAAAGAACTTCAGACCAATAAGCCTAACCTCCTTTGTACTAAACACCCTATAGAGCGTGTTCTAGACCTCCACATGCGAAGTTTTCTAGAAGAATCTTTGCTATCCAAATCACAGCAAGCCTACCTCAAAGGCAGATCCACGGCAAATGCTCTCCACGAGGTAGTGCGTACAATCTAAAAATCCACACACTATACAGAATACACTCTAGCTTTCAACTACGTCCTCACTGGAGCTATTCTTGAATCTCTGATCTAGCTGGATATTCTTAGATATAGAGGGAGCTTTCAACTACGTCCTCACTGGAGCTATTCTTGAATTTCTGATCGAGCTGGATATAGATGAATCTATTAGCCATTGGATAATAATTCGGAACAAGAATCGAGAATCAATCCATAACGGAACACCACAGGGCGGCGTCATATCTCCTCCACTCTGGCTAATGGTTATGAATAAAATTCCAGTTAAACTAGACGAGGAACGGGTCAAAGTATGCCGATGACATGGTGATATTAGTGTCAGGAAAATTCCCCTCCGTGTTTAACGAAATCATGGGGGCTGCTCTATACAAGATTAGCACCTGGGCTGCAAGTTGTGGCCTCGGTGTAAACCCGAGTTGCAAATAACAGCCAGTATAGGCACCACGGGCGCACTGCGGACGGTTCCAACGGATACCCTAACTGTGCTATTGCATCTCTTGCCTCTCGAACTACATATTAAAGATTCCTCACTATGCAGCGCAGTAAGACTCAAGGAGTTCGGATGCTGGACTGCGCAATGCCGTATGGCCACAGGTATATCCTGGACTCTTTACCAAACGGCATGGTAACGTTTCCAACTGACTACTTCACACTCAAATTAAGTTTCAAGAAAGGCTTCCACGTAGGCTTTCCTACCAGAGCTCTGTGGAAGAGGAACGGAGTAGTAAGGGCTTTCGATACGGTCTTCTACACCTACGGATCTAAGATGAACTGTGGTGTTTGGTCCGGTGTCTACTCGGAATCACCGAAAATATCAGTATCATGCAGTATCATCATAGTCTACCGGATTTTGGCAGCTTATTTCAGGCGGAACTACTGGCTTTCCGAGAGGCTTGGGCTCAACTAGGGCGTGACAGAGAGACAAACCCTCTCCCATTTCATCCGGCACTAGCAAGAGCCAGATTGCGTGCATTCATCGACGACCTTAGCGACATCTTGTCGTTTTCTAAGCCCCACAGGCCGGATCTAGATGCGGATTGTATCACACCCTCGACAGCACATCAGTGCTTATTGGGTTCATGCTGAACCGCCACCTCTACCTACCTACCTAAGGAAAACCATCTAAGGGCATCACAATAGGTCTACATTGAGCTAAACGCGGTGAAAAAATACGACACTGGGCTACCTAACCTGAAAAATCTAAAGCATTGGTTGAGTCTTACCAAGGCTTAGTAGCTTTTGCAAATGTTCATGGAACTTTGTGATGGAGCTATGTGACCAAAAAGGTTGTTTTGTTGCAGAAGGGTGCTTAAGTGGCGCTGCATTCCGAAATTAGCCAGGTCGTCTATCAATATCCCTCTCCAATTATCCCGGTCCTCAGGTAACTGCCTCTTGTTGCGTACTTCAAGTTCGTTGAGGTCGGTTTTTTACTAGTGCGGGACACATAAGGCGAGGCCTATTCTGCTACGTCCTACCTCGGTCTTGGTAAGTCAGTACCAACATAGACTACAGAATATTGGAGCTCCGAAAAAATAATTGAAATATCTGGCATTAACGGCCCATATATGACCACAAACCTAGCTTCTACACTCGTTTGGAAGTGCGAAGTTATGTTTTGCTACAAAGAATGGGCCCTCTAGTTTAACGACGATTCCGAATGGCAAATTTAAGAAGCTTGCCATGAGGGTTTTAGACTCTTGAATGTTTGTCAGATATTTGCAAGAGGTGGGGCAGTTAAAAAAGTCTTGGTGTTGTTACTTTTGGGATTTGAACCAGGGATCCCGTGCTTAGAAGGCCAGCGTACTAACACCACTAAGATTGAAGTACGAGGACACTGCACCGAGGTGCTCCAAGACTTTACATTAGTTCCCTGAGGCAGTGAATGAAAATCTAAAAAGAACTATCGGTGGATTGAGGTCAGAGATCCAAATAAGGCGTTAACCTTGCTGATCACCTCAATTAGAAATTTTCAGAACTTATGCCGTTTTTACTGCCGGCTTAAAGAAAAACCTACAAACGGCGTAGAGCTTACCATACTTGTCCATCACCCTGATCACTGCAGAGTGTTCTAGTAGGGACTCATTGCTATCTAAAAGGGCTTTTCGTCACTGGGAGTAAAGCAATTTGGCTACCAAACCCATCAGTGGTTTCTCTGAGATGCCAAATCTCCGTCCGTCTTCTTAAACATCGTAAAGTGATTCTGGCGGAAATCAAGGCGATCAAACAGGTCCCTTTTTGGCTGAGAGGATAGCCATTGAATCACTGGAAGCAGGTTAAATCATGGTCCCTATACCTATCATGGCGATCAAAACGTAATACTTTGGCTAAAGGAAGAGCCAGGTAACTAAACCATTAGAATCAGTCTCATCAAACTCAAAAATACCCCATGACTCCAGCTCCATTTTTTTCAAGAGATGACAAAGCAGTTTCACCTTACCTGAGACATTGTAAAGCTAATGAACTTTCCAGACATGGGAGTGCAATACCTTTTCCGAAGAGGATACATTTGGTGGTCCTATCGCTGTGTACAAACTTATTTTAGCGTTAAAATTAAAATGCTATCGGCAGATCAGATCCGAGATGGAGCACCTGGCCCAAGAGGTAAGGTCAGCTAACTCATATTACCAAAGCCAAATCCTTAAAGGTGTACAAAATTGATACCACGGGATAGACCGCGCATATCAGCCAAGAATGGGGGCTAACGGAAAATCTTCAATCGACCAAGCTTAAAGTTTAAGAAATCTTCGATCTTTCGTACTTGAAATATCAGAGATCGATCGCCTCCTAAATGCTAAGATTTATCATCGACAAGACAGCAAAGTTTAAGAAATCCTCGATCTTTCGGACAAACAATATCAGAGCTAGATTGCCTCCCAAATGCCCAGGGATGGGGGCTAAGAGAAAATCTTCAACCGACCCAGCTTCGTCGTCGGCAGGACACCAATTATTCAGAAATCTTCGATCTTTCGGACAAGCAATATCAGAACTAGATCGCCTCCTGAAGATGAGGGCTAAGGAAAAATCTTCAATCGCCCAAGCTTTGTCTTGGGCAAGATAGCAAAGTTTAAGAAATCCTCGATCTTTCGGTTGAGGAATATCAGAGATAGGCGATCTATCTCTGATGCCAAGGCATGAGGACTAAGGGATCTGTTTCAATCGACAAAGCTTTGTCATCAGCAAGAAAGCAGAGTTTAAGAAATCGTCGATCTTTCGGGTAAGGAATATCAGAGATAGATCGCCTTATAAATGCCAAGGCATGAGGACTAAGGGATCTGTTTCAATCGACAAGCTTCATCGTCGGCATTACACCAAAGATTCAGAAATCTTCGATCTTTCGGACAAGCAATATAAGAGACAGATCGCCTCCCAAATGCCAAGGGATGGGGGCTAACGGAAAATCTGCAATTGCCAAAGCTTTGTTTTGGGCAAGATAGCAAGGTTTAAGAAATCCTCGATCTTTCGGGTAAGGAATATCAGAAATAGATCGCCGTATAAATGCTAAGGCATGAGGACTAAGGAATCTGTTTCAATCGACAAAGCTTTGTCATCGGCAAGGTAGCAAAGTTTAAGAAATCCTCGATCTTTCGGTTGAGGAATATCAGAGATAGGCGATCTATCTCTGATGCCAAGGCATGAGGACTAAGGGATCTGTTTCAATCGACAAAGCTTTGTCATCAGCAAGAAAGCAGAGTTTAAGAAATCGTCGATTTTTCGGGTAAGGAATATCAGAGATAGATCGCCTTATAAATGCCAAGGCATGAAGGCTAAGTGATCTGTTTCAATCGACAAAGCTTTGTCGTCGGCAAGACAGCAAAGTTTAAGAAAACCACGATCTTTCGGGCAAACATTATCAGTGATAGGTTGCCACGGGAGAGAGTGTATGAGAGAATCTTCATTCCAAAAAAGCTTTTAGAAAGCAAGACAGCTAGGTCTCTTTCATGACAGAATGTGCTAAAGCATCGTTATAGCTGGGGGTTTAAACGCATTGAAAAGTATCTGGACTATGTGAACGTACCACAATAATTCCACTGTGTGGGCTTAGCAGAAGATTGCGGCTTAGGGAAGTGTCTTTCGAAAGTGATACTGAACTCTTAAGCACGGGTCCTAAAATTGTTCAAATTGGGCTGAGCCATAAGTTGAGTGATAATTGCACTCTTTGTGAAGATAGATTCTTCTTAACAATGCTTCTAGCATAGGATTACGATGCAGGGAATAACCTGTTGTACGATCAACCTACGTAGTACGTACGGGCCTTAAAGCTACTCAAACTGGGCTACGCCAGGTTGATTATGGCGTAAACAATTGGTGATAGACTACTTTTATGCATGATTTTAGCTGCGGATTTAAGCACACGGAGTAACATCTGTACTGTGAGAATCTACTAGAATCTCAGCGTTCCCCCGGATTTTTCAACTCCCCAAGGAATACACCGTAAAACTTTCTTAAACTCTCCCAACCTAATGATTTACATGCTGCGGCATAAATAATTGTCTGACTGCAATTATTCCCATCGTCAGACACTAATAATCTCAAGCCCTCCCATCAAAACAAACCCACTTCCGTAAACTTAAATTTTTTCCCAAAAAAAAAACGAATTCATCAAAAAGGCAAAACAAGTCCCAAGCATTTTTTCTTGTACATTCTTCAATCCTCACCCCAAGTGGGAACAATGCTCTTTAATTTCTAGAGAAGCAAAAAGTGAAAACCTCGCTCCCAAAACATCCCTTTAAGCACTTCCAACTCGCACAGCAGTCGCATCGCAATCAACTGCATTCTCATCTTTAGCTGACGATGAGCGCGAGACATCTTCTTCACAAAGACTAACAACTTGTCTCGAAAGTTCCCCAAATCCCCAAAGAATGTTCACACGAATCTGGGTTAGACGTCGTCCCTTCGGAATGACTTTATCCCCAGACAAGAGTAGAATTCCTTCGAATGGAAAACACATCTTCCGAACCACAAGAAAAACTCTTTCAACAAAAAACAAGACTCCCGGACCAAAAAAGAAAAAAAAAATTGAAAAGAAAAGTCCTGAGAACTACATCACTTCCCGGTCGTTTATAGTCGCTTCTCGTCTTCTCTGCCATACACCACCACCATCACTGTATGGGAGCAAGACCTCACACAGAAAACAATTCACTCTGCTGTTCCATTGAAAGTCACGAATGTTTATTGTTCCTGCCCCCGGGACACACTGCGATTGCCATGGGAGCACGATGTAAGGCACAAGTAAGTGAGCAGGGAAATCCCAAGCGGCCTTACACACACACACCCAGAGTGCATGGTCGACAAACCGAACACCACATCATGTACACGTACAGCAAATTCAGTGCAACCAACATGCATCCCGTGGGTGGCTTAATTAAATGAACTTCAAGTAACCCAAACTAGGAGCAGGAAAAAAAAGGACCCACACACTCAAACACAAAAATTAGGTGAATGTGCGAAACAAAATTGAGGAGTAGGTACTGTTCATGAGGACACGTCCGTGTTCATTTTATCCGCTCATTCGTGAGTATTGTTTGGAGAGGATTACTTACTGCCTGGGCCTGGGTCTGTCTCCTGATTCACATGCAGAATGCATAAAACTTATTTACGAAGGACTACGGTGTTCGGCAGGATGTTATGTGGAAAAACATTTCAGTTTTTGTTTGTCCTTGCAACTCGGGCACATGAGTAGTAAAAGTGCAAATGAGCACATCCTGCAGTGGTTGATAGTGCTGCTGGAAATTAATTCCGTTACTTTCAATTAGGATCTATAAAAAGGATATCAGTGTTGACAAGACGTAAGAGGTCGAAGGCGGAATGTGCATGTTGCATGGGAAGTTGGGGGAAGCTCGACTTTGAAAGAGAAAACGTGTTACTTATGAAGCACCATGAAGTGATAGGAGGCCGCCCTGAAAGCTCTGCTCTTGCCTTTTGGGTTCGCCTTATCGGCGATACTTACTCACTTAAGTGGAAGCTGGAATGAATCTGGACTTTGAAAGATAAAATGAAGCACCATCAGGAAGCTGTAGTAAGAGGCCGCCTTGAAAGCTCTGCACTTGCCTGTTAAGTTCGCCTTATCGGCGATACTTACTTACTTCAGTGGAAGCTGGAGTGAAGCTGGACTTTGAAAAATAAAATGAAGCACCATCAGGAAGCTGTAGTAAGAGGCCGCCCTAAAAGCTCTGCACTTGCCTTTTAGGCTCGCCTCATCGGAGATACCTACATATTTGCGTGGAGCTAGGGTTAAAATAATGGGGCTTAGCTTACTCCATCGAGTTGGTTGAGATCGGTTTATACTTCTGCGCATTCCTTTAAAACGGGTCTTCGTGAGATAAGACTGGTTTCGCATGAAACACTTTTAGGTGGGAGGCCTAAGTAACGCCAGGTGCATCGAACTATGATCAGCTAAAAACTCTGATTTAGCGTTTTAGGTTCACCTCATCTGGGAAAATTACCTACTTCTTAACAACAGAGTTCGGGGTGAGCATGGGCCTATGCTAACTCCATCGAGTTGCATACTTCAAATTGATTGAGGTTGGTTTTTACTTGTGCGCACCATTTAATGCGTCTCTCTAAATGCTGTCCTAGGCTGCTTTGAAATCGATAAATAGGTGGTGGGTATCGATTTGAACTTCTTGGGTTTTTTCCAGGATCTGCCGAAGTGTGAAAATTTGATTGGTTGTGGACTTTCCTGGCCTAAAACCACACTGATAAGGGCCGATCAGGTTGTTGGTAAACGGTTTCAGGCGTTCACATATTACGGCAGATAGGATCTTGTAAGCGATGTTGAGCAGACTTATGCCTCTGTAGTTGGCGCAGTTCAGAGGGTCTCCTTGTCTGTGGATCGGGTAAACGATGCTGAGGCTTCATTCTTCGGGCATACTTTCATCCGACCAGATTTAACTTATGAGTTGCTGAATGTTACTTACCAATTTATCATTTCGGTAGCTTTGCCAAGCTTGAGTTTAGATATTGCTATCCTCACTTCTCTTAGGTCAGGTGGTCGGTAGTTCTAGCTGTCGTCGCAAACATTGAATGGTTCGTTCTCCCTGACATCGGGATATTGATCGTCCACGATATTTCCTTGTTCATCTCGACAGGATTCTGTTCGAGCCTTGACGTTTTACACTTTGGTTACATCGTTCCTGGAGTGGCACCTCTCTATATCGTCGATAGCGCGCCTTTCTTGCTCTTTTTTCTTCTTTCTGAAAAGCCGGTGTTCTTCCCTTCTTCTTTGCCTATAGAGCTCAATGGCAGCTCTCGTTTTCTCCTACAGCTTAGCATTGTAGGCCTCGTTTTTGGCTGCGAGCATCGGTCGACATTCCTCATCAAACCAGGGGTTTCTTGCTGGTGGCCGCGAGAAACCTAGCACATCAGTTGCGGCTGATCTTATGGCTTGTTGGCATCGTTGCCATTGCTCTTCGACATTCGATGCTGGTGGTATGGTGTGAATCGAGATTTTAAGGGAAACGCGTTGCGCGAAGGCCTTGGCGGTCTCTTGCGATTGCAGTATTTCGAAATTAAAATTGTTCACAGTATTTCTGTTTTGTTGTGGCGTGGTGGATATCCGCATCCTTACCTTGGCTGTAACAAGGTTGTGGTCCGAGTCGATGTTAGCCCGTTGGAATGTTCCGACATCCAAAATACTGGATGCGTGCCTCTTGTCTATCGCAATGTGAATAATTTGGTTGATTGTTCGTTGATCTGGAGACCGCCATGTCCCCTTGTGGATATCGAGGTGAGGAAACCGTGTGCTGGCTATAGTGGCATTTCGTTCCGTAACGAAGCCAATTAGCCTAAGTCCGTTACCAGACGTGTTGTCGTGTAGGCTATGTTTTCCGACAGTACTTCTAAAGATGTCTTCTCTTCCTACCTTTGCATTAAAATCTCCCAGCACGATTTTAACATCGTACTTCGGTAGTCGCTCATAGGTTTTGTCAAGGACCTCGTAGTAGCAATCCTTGGTTATATCATCTTTTTCCTCCGTCGGAGCATGAGCGCATATAAGGCTTATGTTGGCGAATTTGGCCTTGATGCGGATTGTTACTATGCTTTCGCTAATGTCTTGGAAACATAAGACTTCTTGCCTAAGTCTGGCACTTATAACAAATCCGCATCCGAATAGTCGCTGTTTCTGCTCACTATAACACGGTCCGTAGTAGATGTGACAGTTTTTCATCCTCTTTTTGCCCGGCCCATCCCATCGTATTTCCTGGATGGCAGTTTAGGGCTTCCGCTAGTTGTTCGCCTGCACCTCTCCTGTTTAATGTTCTCACATTCCAGGTGCAGATACGAACGTCGTTGTCCTTTTTTCGTTTAGTAGGGTCGTCAACAATAAAATCAGTCCTTTCCGAGGCTATTGGTTGCTTCGTAACAATGGTTTTTGCCATGGGTGGGTAAAACCCAACCTGGAGGGCCAGTTCCAATTTATTACAAACCCCTAGGACACGGGGCCATCAGTATCCACTACGGGATTGAGCGTTCCGTTGACCTTTCGGTTCATCCGCCACCATCTCTATTCAAGGGGCCTGACTTACCCTTGAAATTCCTAGATAACCTGTTGTCCAAATATGTCGAAGCAGCTTATCTAGGTTCACCTGGCGACAACATGTCGGGTATTCCCTCGTCTTGTTATCAACACTCGCACTTATCGTTTAGCAAGTCAAATCCGGTTGGATGAGACCAGTACCCGATGGTTACCACTTGGAGGTAAAAATAAGCACATTTGATGTGTAGTCAGAGTTACAACACTGGGCATTGCCAAGTTAACGCCAATCAGAGTCTACCTTCGTTCTACAACACCCTTGGTAGGCAAAAGCTAGGTGAAAACTCAAGGTTTCATATAATCGCGTTGCTTACCATGTGACCACCGGACCCCAAAGCGCTTGGACTAAATAACTGGAACCAAGGTGCGCAAGATGGAAGGCTGCTTTGTTTCTGGCAGTAATCCCCCATGGCCCGTTGTGGATCGGAACCGCTTCGAAAAAAAAACTCTCCACTTGCTGATTGCAGTCACCTAAAGGGCTTAAGCTCCAATACTTACTTATTACGCAAATCGAATAATCGGAATTTTTATTTTTCACTTTAAACGCATTGAAATATAACGCCCCAGCTGAATGCAATGCCCAAGTAGGACCAGAAGGCATCGAAAAGGCTGGCGTAAAATTTTCCCCATTAATGCCTCGTTGCAATCCTTTCACTGCTCCACAAAGTGTCCAACCATAATTAAATGACAAAATAAACGAATAAAACGTAAAATTCAATTCGCATTATCACACGCGTATGTATACGGCACGCATTCAGTGAGTGTATTCCCGCATTGATAACTGTCAAAGATACAAGTGCGAAAGTCACAATACATTCGCATACTGTTGGGCAACACTCTGCCTATAGCCAGCCGCAGAAGGAGCAAGTACCATCATCATTATCGACATAATAACATCGGGCCACACCATCATCTCCCACCTCATAAAATCGAGCATTTTAATTGTATGCCTCGGCAAATAAAGTGGAATCGATCGAATGCCACAGATATCGCGTGTATCCACCCTACGACGTCCCACAGCGTCATCCTTGTGTCAAGTCATGAATTGCCAGCTTAAGTTGGGTGTCAGTCTGACGTTTCATTAAAGCGCGTCAGACAGTGCTGCATATGCACACGCAGTGATGTACGTTTTCTACACAAACACAGAGGAGTGAGTGTGTGTGTGCAAAGTCACAGAGCATTATCCTTGTCATAAAATTAAATGATAATTACTCTTATGCGGCACGTATCGAGTTCTGAATGCGCAACATAATTTTTTTTAACCCACCATCCCAACTCTGCTGAATCGAGAATGTGACATATACACGTAGTGATTACATTACGTATACACCGAGAATCTTAATCGACAGCGTCAAGTTGATGTGACAGGTGGAGTAATGTCTCATTGATAATATCGAAAGACGTTGTCGTGGAAAGGATATACACCTTCGCGCGTGAATTTTAAGTAAATTCAAGAAAATCGTCCTCGTGAATGTCATTAATTACGAGACATAGTGTGTTGACACTCGTTACGTTATACTTGTGCGCCATTTGACAGCGCGCGGTGGCGGGAACAGAAGGAACCTGTGTTTGCGCATTTTATTAATTTCCAATCACATGTCGTAAAGTCACTTGCAGTGAGAGAGACAGGCGCTCGATTGCACGGCAAAAGGAGATGATTGGAGCTCACGATGCGTCACGTTTACTTTGATGTTTGTATTTATGTTTACGTTTATGTCATTTGGTCGTTAATTAAGAAAATGACTGTTTGCACGGGGTGTGCTTTTACACAGGTATTTGGGTTGTAAACTTGTGACATTACGTGATTGTATTTTAGGAGGATGGATTTTTTTGTAAGGGAGTATTCAGAGTATGAGGACGGGCTTTGTTTTACGTTTGGAAAGATGGAACTCGTGGGATTGCAGTGGAAATTTTTATGAACTGAGATCTTTTTGAAGGCCTGCTCAGAATGCGTATCTGTAGCTGAATGAAAAGTTAAAATAAAGGCAACCCGTAAGCGCTTACACAATGTGTATCTTCGTGAATCTGTAGCTTGAAGTTGAATAGAGGGCAACTTCATGCAAGAAATGTATCTCCCTTTTGACAGCGATGCAAGATACCAGCTACAGGTATGCATTCTGAGCAGGCCTTGATGGTGCTGGACAATATTCAATCTTATGACAGTTAAAGGGGAACTTGATAGGTTTTCCCTGCTGAGACAAGCCAAATGTGGGTATGACTAGTCAATCACGGGAGGTTTGGTATTTGAATGCGTGGGGGCTGTGACTTTGTCGAGTCTCACTACTCTATTCAGCACCGACAAAGTCGAACGTCATTAATAATGATAGGAATCTGAGGAAAAGCTGAATTAGGGAACAAATGGGTTTATGGGGTGGAATGTGTGAAGTGACGAAATCAGGTAAACTCACCGATACTTTTCAGCATTTACGCCAGTGATATGACAGGTAGTCTTAGGTTAGGTTAGGTTAGGTTTACGGGTTGGTGGAGTAGAGGATTCTCTAATCCGCCACACTTAGGTCCATGTGGACCCATTGTGATACCCTTGGATTACGTCCTTCCTTATCGTTACTACGTTACTCCACTCTATCCAGCCATCTTGATGTTCGTAGGAACCTGTAAAGATAGGGTAATAGAATATCAAAAAGCTCTTGGATGTCTTGGAAGTAGTAGCTTCCAAGTGTTCTGTTCCTCAGGTGACAGAGACTCGGGCAGTGACAGAGGAAATGAGGTGTATCCTCGTGTGTTTCTTCATCACCGCAGCCTCTACAGATATCGTCATCCTTGAGATTTAGTTTCATTGTGTGAGTTCTGAGAAAGTTGTGACCAGTGAGAACCCCTACCAGTTTAGATAAGGAGCTTCTGTTGTACCGCAAAAGTTTTTTGGTCCGGTTTCCGTTGTATTCTGGCCAGAGCTTCCGAGATATTTCGCAGGTAGTCAATGACTTCCACCTGGTATTGGCTTTCATTCGGGTCTTGTATTCCACTCGTTCTCTGCGGTTACAGAGTGGTGGTTCAACCGTTTGTAGTGCCTGGTCATGATCTGTAGCAGATCCATTTCTTGCCAGTTCGTCGGCCATCTCGTTGCCGTCTATGTCCCTGTGACCAGGAACCCAGCAGAGATCAGCATTATGCTGTGAGCAGAACTCTTCGCGACAGCGGCGAGATAGCTTTGATTTAATTTCGACAGCAGATACTGCTTTTATAGCCGCTTGGCTGTCAATGAATATGGAGATAGCACTGTGTGGTATTTCCATTATTGACACCAAATGAGCAGCTTCAGCGATTGCTAGCACCTCAGCTTGGAACACATTGCTATGATCAGGAAGCCTGATTGATTTGTGTATTACTAATTCCTCTGAGAATATGCCAGCACCTGTTCCACAGTCCATCTTTGATCCATCTATGAAGATGAATATCGATTTCCTTTTTGTGGGTTCATTCTTGTCCCATTTGTCTCTGCTCGGAAAGGAGCAGGTGAAGGGTCGATCGAAGTCTAGATAGGGAGATAGATAGTCAGAGTTTACTACGCTCCCTACGTATTTCTTTAGGACCTGCGCATGCCCAGCGAGGCTCGCGATCCAGCTGTTCCTTTGGCTGATCCTCGAGGAGCTTTCGGCAGCTGATTCCTGCATGTATAGATCTAAGGGCAGCAGATTCAGAATCACCTTCAATCCAGAGGTTGGGGTTGTTCTCATCGCACTGGTTGTCCCTATACGTGCTAGTCTTTGTATTTTTGTCATTTGCTTCAAGTTGGTTGCTCTGTCTGTGGCTTGCCACCAGACTATACTGCCATATGTGAGTATTGGTCGCCCGATAGCCGTATACATCCACAGGATTATTTTGGGGTAAGGTCCCCACTTTCTGCCGAATATTCGGTTGCATGCGTAGAAAGCATTTGCTGCTTTCTTAACTCTTTCATTGACATTAAGTTTCCAATTGAGCTTCCTTCCCAGATATTTCGCACTTTCAGCTATTTTAAGGGGTATTCCCTCTATAGCTGGTGGTTCGAAGTGTGGTTTTGTTCTTCTATTTGTAAACAGCACACGCTCGGTTTTTTGGGGGTTGACCCCAAGGCCGCATTGCTTTGCTCACGTGTTGAGTGTCCGGAGCGAGTTTTCTAACAGCTCGCTTATGGTTGGTAAGAATTTGCCTGTCGCAAGCAATACTACATCGTCTGCGTACGCAATTACTTCAACCCCCCTGTTTTTGAATGATAGGTAGTCTTACTCAGGCAAATGAGTATGCGGACGATCTACCCGGGTACAGAACAGCACCGACTGTCGAGGTCATTCGAACTCTTTTGCAGCGGGGCTTCGACAAAATCCAGAGATATTCGGACTATCGAGGTATTCGTCGGTATTCTTGTACGATTCGGAGGATTTTCGCTTCGAGGTATTCTTCCGAAAAGCTGTTCGGAATATTTCTCCGACATTTTGTAACGCGTTGAAGAGCGTTCAGGTGCATTTTTCGTGCAATTTTTGACAGCTAAATGCCATTCTTTTTCCGATTTCGAATTTATTTACGAATTGTAGTGAAGTGAAGCCGTCGCATTTGTGTAGTATTTTCTCCCGATGACAAATACCTCGAATGAAATTTAAACCTCTGACGAAGTATGCGTTGCGGAAAATTGTCCACTCCGAAGGATGCCTCGATAGGGCTGATTGTGATGACTGGAAGTTGAAAATCAACTTTCAGAAATCGGAAACTATCCTGTTTAGGACACCGTTGTCTAGGGCCTCTTTCTTACTTACTTAAGTAAGTGCTTTGTTTTGTAAACGTAACGTAAGGGAAAACAACATTTTCAGAGGGTTAATCCCTCTACGAATAGACAAAAGAAAATGGCCTCCGATTAACAGACTTTGAAGCGAAAATAACTGTTATAGCGCACTGGAATTCGTTGACTTCGAATCCAAAGAGCAACCTGCCGATGGTAAAACCGCCAACCAAATCGACGATGTCACCATAAGCTCGTAGATGCAAAGCACGCATCCAGCATCCGTGGTGTTCCATTTAAATCCAGAGCTTGTTTGTCTAACGAAAAAGAAGGTTTTTAGCTTCTGGTTTATTAAAAGATAGCCCTCCACCACCGACAACACGCATTGGCTGCACTACAGTAACATCATTAAAAGGGTAGACGAATTCATCCTAGCTGGTAACCCTCCAAAGTAATGCCCATGAAAGTTTACAAGTGCTAAAAGAGATGACAGAGTAGGTTGGATATAGACCTCTTCTGTTACCTCTTTTAAGTACCTGCAAACTTTCACAGGCATCGTTTAGGAGGTGGCTGGTAACCCAGGTCAACGCAAAATCCGGGAAGAATATCCAGTATGAAAAAAAAGACGAAAAAATCGTATGTACCTTACTCACTAGCTTACTTAAATGTTGCTACAGTTCATGGTGAACCAAGGTCTCAACTGATATGCCTCTCCAAACAGCCCTTCTCTTAGCTAACTCATTTGGTTCGGTTTCTACACCACTTTAGGCGAGATCTTCCTCGGATCATTCGCAATAATAACATTTTCAAGTGATTGGGTAACTGACCCAAAGCTCTACCTTCACCCTGAAGCTTAAACCTGGTCTTCAGCTAATTTAGAAGATACCCCCTGGTTTAAGAGCCATCAAAATCCTCTATGTGATTTGCCTTTCGTCGCATCCGCCATCATTTTTATTCAGGTGGCTTGGCTTATCCTAAAAAAAAATTATACGGCATGTAGTCTCAAAATGTCGGAGTTGCTCATGTTGGTTGTTCACATTGCCCAGCCTTTCTGAAACCGTTGACTACATCTTTGGAATGCTTCCTCTGCTTTTTAGAAAACGGAGGAGGTGGCTTAATGTAATGACGTGTTTCCTCTGCTTGAACTGAACTTTACTAAGCTTTACAACTGAATTCGTTTTAAATCAATTGTCCAAGTACTTGACACCCAAGGGTTACAAGGATAAAACTCTATCGATCCTAGAAAACTCTAGAATAGTGAAAGACTATAGATCGTCTCTAGAATAGATTTTTCAGCAGCGCACAAAGTTTCACCATATTCGTTGAAAATACCTCTATATAGGGTAGATAAATACTTAGAATATGGGTGGCACAAAAATTTAAATTGCCCCACCAAAGGGCTCCAATTTTACAGACAGAATATCCTCAAGTTCAACATATTAGAACAACAAACCTCCGCCTCTAGATAACTCAATACCTTTAGTATCTAGAAAGTTGAGACTTTTGAAGATATCTAGAATCTCCTTACAAATTAACGAGGTCCCAGAATTGGGGGCCAAATCCACAAAATGTCCACAATTTACTCAGTAACTGTATAAGAGCTCTCTGTTTTTGAGTAACTGAACAGCTTTACAATATAGGTGAGACTAGAAAGATATCTGCAGCATCTCAAAATAAATTTGAAAGGTCCCACGTTGTGCGCCAATTTAATAAAATGTCCACCAATCCTTCATATCGGTACAACAGACGTCTGTTTCTAATTAACTTAACAGTTGAAGAAAATAGGTGGGACTAGAGGAATATCTATAGCATCTCCAAATAAATTTGAAAGGTCCCACGTTGGGCGCTAATTTAACAATATCTCCACCAATCCCTCATATCGGTACAACAGACGTCTGTTTCTAAGTAACTTAACAGTTGAAGAAAATAGGTGGGACTAGAGGAATATCTATAGCATCTCCAAATAAATTTGAAAGGTCCCACGTTGGGCGCCAATTTAAAAAAAAATGTCCACCAATCCATATTATCGGTACAACAGACGTCTGTGGCTAAGAAACTCAACAGTTTTAGAAAATAGGTGGTGCCAATTTAGCAAAATGTCCACCAATCCCTCATATTAGTACGACAGACCTCTGTTTCAAAGGTACTACAGCATCTCCAAATAAATTTAAAATGCCCCACGTAGGTCGTCAATTTAACAAAAATGTCCACAAGTTACTCATTTCGGTATAACAGACCTCTGTTTCTAGGTAACTGGAAAGTTTACAATATATGGGACTAAAATAATATCTATAGCATCTCCAAATAAATTTGAAAGTTCCCACATCGGTCGCCATTTTCACAAAATGTCCACAAGTTATTCATATCAGAACAACTGTCCTCCGTCCCTAAGTACCTCAACAGCTTTACAAAATAGATGAAACTTTAAACGGTATCTACATCACCTCGAAATAAATTTAAATGGTTCCCACATTGGGCGCCAGTTTAACAAAATCCCAACAAATATCTAACACCCGCACAACATACCGTTACAAACAACAAAATTGACATCTTCTCATCCAACAATTTGGCAAGTTGCCCAATCTTTTGCAATTCAATCAGCAATCAGCTTTGAAATATTTTTTTTCTTCAATTCCTTCCGAAATGTCATTCAAATATTAGCACCTAATCAAGTTCTCTCCGATTAGGTAAACACACCAAAGAAGTGTGTTTGTCCTCACGCACATGTAAGGCACATAAAAGCATCCTTATTATGAACTTTCAACAAGAATCCTCAATTGACAGACAATCCATGTTAACTTTTCCCTATGACGAGCATTTCCATCTGTCAATAAATTTGGAACATCTCAGCTTATATTACAAATCCTGCACATCCACATCCACAGGGAGCACAATTATTGACACAATTTGCAGCCAAAGTTCGAGAGTGTTTAAGAAGATAATTTCGACATGTGGATCCCTATCCTCGTCGTCCTCCTCTCCTGCTGCTGTTGCGATATTTGCCCTGTTTCGATTTTTTTTCTCTTGACAGTATTACCCCAATCATCTTGGCGTTCTTTGCGCCTCAAAAGTTCACTTCCTTTGATCAATTATATTCGATTCTTCTTTATCGTCTTTTCGCGATTTTTTTTTTTTTTTGCTAATTTTGCTTCTTTAGATATTTTTTGCCGCAATAAATCGGATAAATGTTTATCGTCGTGCTTCGCCCGCATGATTTAACTCGAGATACACTCGTTTCTCGAATGGCACTTGAACTCGCTGAGTCTCCTGGTCGATATTGTGACTCCAAATTCGTGGTAGTGGTATACATAGTTGAACGTACATCCCATCCCAAGTGCCTTAAAGCGGATGTAGATACTCGAGAGGCGCAAAATATGGAACGCGCACTGGTTAAACCAGACGATGCTATTCGGTGGTGGTAATGATTGATAATAATGACGAAGGAGGATATGTCTGACATTGCGACTCTTCCTTGTCGCATTTCAAATTAAAGACATGTCGTAGCTTCATTACGATGGGGTGTACAAGAGGAGGGATGCCGCCGAACAAATGATTGACACATAGCTCGACAGGTCCAATTTGGTTTCAACGGATGCCATTCGATGGATGAATGAATGTTTCTTTCTTTTTGTTTTGTTCAGCTGAACAGAGAAGGCTGTACTACATCCAAATGGCAAAAAAAAAAAAAAAAAAACACCGGATTGGCATTCCCGGAAGCCCTCGAGAGCACTCGAAAGTCAAAAAGCGAACACGCGAAACATTGATTCCCATTGATTGTTACAATCGGGCTAATCACCAAAGGGAGCCGAGGGAACTTATGCAATTTGAAAAATTCAAAACATTTTTATCCCGAAATGAAAAATTTAAATAACAACAACAAAACGTCGCCGAAACAAAATGGGGAAACCATATCCATCCGGTAGCTTTGTCCAATGTACGTTTCAATTCATAACAACCTTCAACAAAACAATTCAGCTCCAGCAGGACTGAAATTGATGCTTGTACCACCACCATCATGATGATGGTAACCATAACCACTACTGTTGGCCAGGAGAAGAGCACCCAGCATGCATGAGTGCGCGCACATCCTAAGCGCAATGTTTAGAAGGACGGTCAGCAAAAAAAAAAAAATCGGAGACTCGTCGACTGTCAATTGACAAACACGCCTTAACTCAGCGCTGGCAGTAGCTGTACTTGTACCTTTCAATTGGGCGTCCCAAATGTCGAAGCCGATGCATTTGGAATTCGAAAACCCCCGCTCGCCAGCTAGGCAAAGCCACAATGCAATGGGGCGTCGTAGTCGTTGTCGTTGTCGTGGTCGCTGAAGCTCTTCGAAGATTTACAGAGCTATTCCGGTGACAGATGGAAATTGCCAATTCGATTGAATTGTTGCCTACGAAAAGTATCTGTGTGCAGTTTGCAGTTTAAAATCTGCAATGGGCGAGCAGAATAGATCCAACCCGTACTCGATTGTGTTGTGGGCGGTAAACACAGAGGAAAAAAGAACGCGTCCATTGTCAGGGGGGAATCCAAATTGACTGCTGGTTGTCAGTGATGACAATTGGCGAGGGGTTTTATTTTTGCATTTGACAGTCGTAAGCTGATTTGGTTTATTTTTTGCAGTGACATTGGCTGAAAAACTGGGATTAGGTTGTTTTTTGAGTTTTTTTCTTTTCAAACTCCGGAATTGAATGAATTGGTCGTTGGCTCGGTGAGGCCGACAGATTTACGGCATTAGGCTTTAATCGATTCGAGTAGGTCTATGCGTGTTAGTTCAACGTTTATGGGGGGTGCTTTTATAGCCCCGAGAAATAACAACGTTGGGTCTCCCAATACTGAACTTTCGTAAATAACTCTTCCTGGGGAAACGTATTTCTGACATTTAAGTGGTATAATGGTGAAATGGTAGGTAATGCTATTATATGGAACCTTAAGGTTTCACCTTGCTGATGCCTGCCAACTCTGACCTGAAGAATTCATGTGGAGAACGCTGAGCCCCTAGTATCTTGATTGTTGACGACCTTGCTGAACGAAAAAAGGACAATGACACGTTTATGTCTGCACCTGTAATTTGAGAACAGAAAACGGGAGAGGTGCTGGTGAATAACTGGCGGAAGCCCTAAACTGCTACAAAGATATTACTGCCATCCAGGAATTACGGTGGGAAGAGCGAAGCAAAAATCGGATGAAACAAAAACGTGCGATAAAACTGGGATACTCAACCGTAGCGATCTCTATAGTCTCGCTCGAACAGGGAAGGTCTCCTGCCTTCAACCGCAATACACGTCGTGCCTATAAATAGGTGGTAGGTTTCGATTTGGACTGGCGTGGTGTGAAGATTTGGTCAGTATTGGACTTTCATGGACTAAAACCACTCTGATGTGAACCTGGTTGTTGGCTATTACGTCCCCTTGTGGATTTTCCACTCTACCACTTTAGTGGTGGCGTTAGTGATCTAACGTGGCTGGAGTGGTTTCATTCGAAGGGAGTGGTTCCAAAGTGTAGATCCCTACGCCGTTTATTTGCCATCATGCGTTGGAATAATAAAGAGCGTGCGTTTGTCGGCGACGTCTACCTTTTAAACGTGTGACCTGTGATCAAAACCCAGGCTTTCGAAAATGCTTTAATTTATCGCCGTTGTATCCCATACCGGACAAACCGCAAGTGTGACAAGACGAAGAACTGCCTATTAGATAACTTGAGAACATAGAGAGGTTACATTTCTAAATTGCCAATCCCTTATGCGTGCAAATATGCGTCTGCCCACCGATCATTCATGAAGGCGAATTCTGCACGATCACCTTCATTCGATATATGAAGCAACTTTTCGGAAGTGACTTAAATTCTCGGAGGAACGCATTTGAGGCGGTTCTCGAAAACATTTTAGAGGACGCATTCTATTTTCTCAGTTTTTGTATGCTGACTCTGGTAATCTCCGGCTCACTCAGGCGTCCAACGTGAAGACTCTTCTATTGCACCATTCTTTGCTTCTTCGCGTTGGACAGCCGTGCTCTGAAATTGGCTTTAACGAGAAATCGGTCAGATTCGACATTTGGCCCTCTGAATTTGTGTACATCCAGGATGTTGGAAGCGTGTCTCACATCTACGAGGACATGTACATTTGGTTGGAGTTTCGACCATGTGGTGATCGCCAGGCTACCCTGTAAGGCGTCCAATAAGGAGTCCAACTATTGCACCATTCGTTGCTTTTTCGCGTTCGACAGCAGTGCTCTAAAACTGGCTTAAACGAGAAATCGGTCAGATTCGACATTTGGCCCTCTGAATTTGTGTACATCCAGGATGTTGGAATCGTGTCTCACATCTACGAAGACGTGGACATTTGGTTGGAATTTCGACCATGTGGTGATCGCCAGGCTACCCTGTAAGGCGTCCACTAAGGAGTCCAACTATTGCACCATTCGTTGCTTTTTCGCGTTCGACAGCAGTGCTCTAAAACTGGCTTAAACGAGAAATCGGTCAGATTCGACATTTGGCCCTCTGAATTTGTGTACATCCAGGATGTTGGAAGCGTGTCTCACATCTACGAGGACGTGGACATTTGGTTGGAGTTTCGACCATGTGGTGATCGCAAGGCTACCCTGTAAGGCGTCCACTAAGGAGTCCAACTATTGCACCATTCATTGCTTCTTCGCGTTGGACAGCCGTGCTCTAAAATTGGCTTAAACGAGAAATCGGTCAGATTCGACATTTGGCCCTCTGAATTTGTGTACATCCAGGATGTTGGAAGCGTGTCTCACATCTACGAGGACATGGACATTTCGTTGGAGTTTCGACCATGTGGTGATCGCCAGGCTACCCTGTAAGGCGTCCAATAAGGCGTGTCCAACTATTGCACCATTCGTTGCTTCTTCGCGTTGGACAGCCGTGCTCTAAAATTGGCTTAAACGAGAAATCGGTCAGATTCGACATTTGGCCCTCTGAATTTGTGTACATCCAGGATGTTGGAATCGTGTCTCACATCTACGAGGACATGGACATTTGGTTGGAGTTTCGACCATGTGGTGATCGCCAGGCTACCCTATAAGGCGTCCATTAAGGAGTCCAACTATTGCACCATTCGTTACTTCTTCGCGTTGGACAGCCGTGCTCTGAAATTGGCTTAAACGAGAAATCGGTCAGATTCGACATTTGGCCCTCTGAATTTGTGTACATCCAGGATGTTGGAAGCGTGTCTCACATCTACGAGGACATGGACATTTGGTTGGAGTTTCGACCATGTGGTGATCGCCAGGCTACCCTGTAGATTCAATATCCTGTGAACCTAGTGCTGCTGATAGCAGTATTACATGCTGCCGCGGTTATTCGGTAGCATTAGTTGTGTTATCGTTTCGTGGAGGCTGTGCTTTCCGACTTACCTTTCGCATTGACGTCCTTAGTATGATTTTCATATCGTATTCCACACAGGCGGTCATAGAATTCCTCCTTTCTCCGCTCTCCTGCTTATTTCTTACCAATTTTCGCATTAAAGTCCTCTAGTCCGGACAGATTCGGTAGGCTCCGTCCAGGAGGTCGTAAAATACCTGCTTGATAGGATCTGCAGTCTCATCGGTTAGGGCGTGTTCCCATATAAAGCTGATGTCGCAAAATCTTGCTCTGATGCGGATCACAGCCAGGCGACCGGCTTCAAGTCGATTATTTTTGACCTAAGTCGGCTATCCACAACAAACCCGCATTCTAATATGTGCAGCCTTGGGTGGCAGCTGTAATAAATGTCGCATGTTCTTCGTTTGTCTATTCCCGATCTTATCCAACGTATTTTCTGGTTCGCGGTAATGTCTGTACCGCCCGAGAACATATTCAAGTTTTTGAATACCACCCGGGGTATAAAGAGTGCGTACGTTCCAGGTTCATACTCGTATGTCGTTGTTAGTTGTAGTCCCGGGTCTGTTTGGTATTTGGCGGGATCCGTTATCCGAGGCTGTTGTCGCTCAATTTGTTTCAATTTTTTATGTGGCAAGGTGGTTTCCCTTAAGGTACAATCCAAACCTAGAAGGCCAGTTCCAATTTATTAGATCCCATCAGTCTCCACTACGAAGTTGAGCGCTGTCATTGGCATTTCGGCTCGTCCGTCGCTACCGTCTCTGTTCAAGGGGCCTGAATTACCATTTAGATTTCTAGATTTCCTGTTGTCCGAACATGTTGAAGCAGCTCGAATAGATTGTTCACTTCGTCCATCTAACTGGGACTGTAGACGTCACCATTGACTTCATCTTGGGAATTCTTCCATTCCCTCTTTGGAATGGAAAGTGTGCCTTAGTGTGAATGCGAGCCTTCTCCCCTTTTTCATCTGCCTATTGACGGTCAAAGTACTAGGTCTCCACTGGAAGGGTGAGAGTCGGAATTGGTAGGTTTCAGCTGTATGAAAGCTCACGGTTTCATATAATCGGATTTTCTTCCGTTTGACCGCTAATTTTCATCGGTCTATCTCAACATTTAAAATGCAGAACCTGATGACATATGGACCTGCAGCCATGGCACGAGTCTTCTCGTCTCTGATTCGATTCCTACCCTTAATTATTTCTCTATGTTGCACTCTATGTGTCAAAACTAATACAACCCTATGGAAGGTGGTATTTTCCTACCTCAAGTTCTGTCCATAGCTTCCAGTATCTGATCCAAGCCAATCACGATCTCTGTCATGACATTAATCATAGCTATTCCCACACTCGCTTAAAAAAAAAACTCACCAAAGTGAAAGGTATCAACCATTCACCGATGCAGATACTCATATGCAACTAGCTGGCTTGGATAATTCTAAAAGGTGCTCGCGTACACACACTGCGCCTTGGCGCACCATGAAAAGTTCATCTCCTATCAGCCATCATCATTATACTGCAACCCACCAGGTCGTCCTCGACTTGATACCACGACTACAAAGGCAAAATGGTATTAATGTCACGTTTTCGGCAACGAAAACTTCATTGTGCAACACTCACACGTACTTTCGTCACGTTTCCTTAAAACTCAGCCAAAATGGCAGTGCCAGTGCGACTCCCTAAATCAATGATTTACAAGGAACTGCACACTTACCACCTCCATCCACCACCAGCAGATGCATCCGAAAGAACGCCCCTGCACTCCCCCGACAATTTATTGTCTTACGAATCGAATTTGACCGTAAAAGTAGGTGCTGCAAGTAGCTCGGATAGACCGAGGAGAAAAGAAAACATTCCTCATCCACAAATAATGTGGAAATGATGTCGGGATGCAGGTACCTTTACTCTTATTTGTTGCACCTATTCTTTCATCCATTTGGACTAACAGAGTGAGATTTGCGCATTGAATCCCGATTTTCTGTTAAACGGAACGTGTTCCCCGGCCCTAGTCTCGGCTATTGTTTTGCAGATCAGCAATCTGTTGGCGGAAGAACGTGCAACGTAAATCACATGGAAAATAAGCCACGGAAGAGGTTAGGTGTGGAAAAATTTCAGCACGAACGTGATAATAAGTCTTGCACCGACACAATGCAGGTTAGCAATGCAGCAGTCTTCTGATCATGCCGCGCTTATTTAACGGCAGCTCTAATGAGGAGAAAAGTCATTCCTATTAACGCTATCCCCTGATAGAAATGCCCGTACAACAATAAACCAGCCGAACAATAGCGACAACCCGAACGAAATCACCGGTCAGTGTGAACATAAAGATTTCAATAAAAATCCAGCCCCCCCCTCCCTAATTCTGCATCCAAATCTGTCGATTACATCTTTCACACAACCAAACACATACTTTGCATAGTGTCGAGTGGAAAATTATCATAGATATCCCCTGCTAACCGTCAGAGGTATACAAAAAGATTCAGATACAAACATTTAGCATTTAGATTAGTTTTGGTTTGTTGAAAACACGGTCGAAAACCTATTGGAAAACTCGCTCAAGCTCGAGTTGAAATTGGGTCTATCCCGCACCAAATCGATTAACATTCCATTTAGCATAAGTGTATGCCCCTCGGAATCGAATTTGGATTCACAGATACGTCGTATCTACGACTAGATACTCTTGGTATAGCAGCAACCTACTCAAAAAAAAAACAAAAGCACACCTACATTATCATAAATAAGATATTTATACTTTGTTTTGTTTTTTCGTTTCAGGTAAGAGCGATAGATACACATGTGGTGGTTAGAGGATGCACACAAATCATAATTTCGTTCACTGCTTGAACGGATTAACTTGGTTTTTGGAGCGCGCGATGATTTAGTACGTGAGGCTGTTCCTGGGCGGGCTCGGCTCATATAGAAATTTATGCGAAAATAATGGAAAGCATTTCCATTTTTATTCAAACGGTGAATCCTAAAGAAATTATATACACGATTGTATCTAGTTTTTGTTCGGGGTAAGTTATTGTGATTCGTAAGGAGAATATAAATCTCGGGAGTATCTCGGAGTTCTTTTCGGCGGATATTTGATTTTCTTTTTGTTGTGTGTTGGTAGGGTGACATTTTAATTGAAGCTTAAGAGACTGAAGGCTGTGTTGTTGGAAATGTACGTGTAATACAGGGTGTCCCAAAAGTCATTTTCCTATGTACATCTGAACAATTTTTACACTATAAAGAGTGCTTAAGGATAGTGATGCGATTAAATGAGGACACAAGCTTTCTCACCCTAGCCTCTCACTATCAACTCCTACTCTCACCTCCACGCTGGTGACTGGTGGGTGCCTAGTACCTCGACTGGAGATTAAGGACTGCTTCTACGAGCTCCTTGACAAAACCTATGAGCGACTACCGAAGTACGATGTCTAAATCGTGCTGGGAGATTTTAACGCAAAGGTAGGAAGAGAAGACATCTTTAGCAGTTTTGTCGGAAAACACAGCCTGCATGACACCACGTCTGGCAACGGGCTTAGGATAATTGGCTTAGCTAGGACACGGTTTCTTCCCCTCGATATCCATAAGGGGACATGGCGGTATGTAGATCAACGAACGATCCAAATTGATCACATTGGGATAGACAAGAGGCACGCATCCAGTATTTTGGATGTCCGAACATTCCGAGGGACTAACATTGACTGGGACCACAACCTTGTTGCAGCCAAGATTTCCACCACTCCACAACAAATAAGAAATACTGTGGCAAAATTGTATCGCCAGACACCGCCAAGGCCTTTGAGCAACGTATCCCTTAACCTCTCGATTCACACCATACCACCAGCATCGAATGTCGAAGAACAATGGCAATGATGCCAACAAGCCATTAGATCAGCCGCACCTGATGTGCTAGGTTTCTCGCGGCCACCAGCACGAAACCCCTGGTTTGATGAGGAATGCCGACAGATGCTCGCAGCCTAGATCGAGGCCTACAAGGCTAAGTTGCAGGTGAAGACGACAGCTGCCATTGAGCTCTATAGGCAAAGAAGAAGGGACTAGCAACGGCTTTTCAGAAAGAAGAAAAAGGAGCAAGAAAAGCGCGCGATTGAGGATATAGAGAGGTGCCACTCCAGGAACGATGTTCGCAAGTTTTACCAAAGTGTAAAACGTCAAAGCCAAGGCTACAAGGCTCGAACAGAATCCTGACGAGATGAAAAAGGAAATATCGTAGTAGAGACACAGTCGATGCTGAGGATATGGAAGAACCACTTCTGCAGACTGTTAAACGGCGACGACGAACAATATCCCTCTGTCAGGCAGAACGAATCATTCAATATCGGCGACGACAGCGAAAGCTACTAACCACCTAGTCGAAGTGAAGTGAGGATAGCAATATCTAAACTCAAGCTTAACAAGGCTGCGGAAATGACCGCCTTCCCGCTGAGCTTAATAAAGCCGGCGGTGATGAATTGGTAAGTAACACCCACCAACTCGTACGAAGAATCTGGTCGGATGAAAGTATGCCTGAAGAATGGAACCTCAGCATCGTTTACCCGATCCACAAAAAAAGGAGACTCTCTGAACTGCGCCAACTACAGAGACAAACGTCTCTTCAACATCACCTACAAAATCCTATTTGCGGTAATATTTGCACGCCAGACACAGTTTACCAACAACCCTATCGGCCCTTATCAGAGTGGTTTTAGGCCAGGAAAGTCCACAACTGATAAAATTTTCACACTTCGGCAGATTCCGGAAATAAAAACCAAGAAGTCCAAATGGATCCTCACCACCTATTCATCGATTTCAAAGCCGCATTCGACTGCAATTATAGAGACGAACTATACAGAGCCATGCCTAGTTTTGGTATACCGCCCAAACCCGTCCATCTGTGCAGGATGACGATGGAGAATTCTCGTTGCTCCATCAGAGTCGGAAATGACCTCACCGACACATTCGACACCAAAAAGGATTTCGGCGCGGCGACGCACTGTCATGTGACTTCTTTAGTCTGATTCTTGAGAGGATTGTGCATAACACCTGAGCCATCACCAGAGGCACAACCTTCCAAAAATCGGCGCAATTACTAGCATACGCGGACGATATTGACATCATTGGTAGGACTCAACGGGATGTCATAGCCATGTTTGCTAGTATAGGGAAGGAAGCGGCTAAAATGGGTTTCAGCAGTAAATGAGGGTAAGACTACGTATATGCTGTCAACACGAAAGGACACACAACATCGACGAATTGAACAGAACGTCACCCTTGACAGATATAACTTGGAGGTAGCAAGGGACTTTGTCTACCTCGGATCTGCTTAACTCTGACAGCAACATCTCGTCAGAAATCAAACGAAGAAGTACTCTTGCCAACCGCTGATTTTTCGGGCTAAGAAGCCCAAGCCCTCACTCGATATACTAAGGTGATCCTATATAAGACCCTGATCATCCCAGTCCTGCTCTGCGGCGCTGAAGCATGAAGCGGATGAGGAAATCCTTGGTCGATTCAAGAGAAAAATTCTTCGAAAAATCTACGGTCCCGTTTGCGTTGTTCCCGGTCCCGTTTGCGTATGACGGGCCCCTAGTCCAAAAAGAACTCCACATTGGACGTTTAAGATGGCTAGGACACGTAGAAAGAATGGACACCAATACTCCGGCTCGCAGAGTCTTCGATTCCCAGCCAGACGTCGGACGCAGTAGAGGAAGACCTCGGCTTAAGTGGCGCGCACAAGTGGAAACCGACCTTAACCAACTTGGAGTGCGCAACTGGAGGCAGTTAGCTAAGGACCGGGCTAATTGGAGAGGCATGTTTGTTGAGGCCCTGGTTCATTTGGAGAATTGTGCCTCTGGTGTTGGCTCGGGAGTTTGGCACAATCAAATTGAAAAAGTCAGATGACAGTGCATCGCCTTGCCGAAATCCTTTTTGGTGTCGAATGTGTCGGTGAGGTCATTTCCGACGCTGATGGAGCAACGAGAATTCTCCATCGTCATCCTGCACAGATGGACGAGTTTGGGCGGTATACCAAAACTAGTCATGGCTCTGTATAGTTCGTCTCCATGCTGTCGTATGCGGCTTTGAAATCGATGAATAGGTGGTGAGTATCCATTTGGACTTCTTGGTTTTTTTTCCAGAAATCTGCCGAAGTGTGAACATTTTATCAGTTGTGGACCTTCCTGGCCTTAAACCACTCCGATAAGGGCCGATAGGGTTGTTTGTAAACTGTGTCTGGCGTGCAAATATTACCACAAATAGGATCTTTTAGGTGATGTTGAAGATGTTGAAGAGACGTTTGTAGGCCTCGATCTAGGCTGCGAGCATCTGTCGGCATTCCTCATCAAACCACGGGTTTCGTGCTGGTTTCCGCGAGAAACCTAGCACATCAGGTGCGGCTGATCTAATGGCTTGTTGGCATCGTTGTCATTGTTCTTCGACATTCGATGTTGGTGGTATGGTGTGAATCGAGAGGTTAAGGGATACGTTGCTCAAAGGCCTTGGTGGTCTCTGGCGATAAAATTTTGTCACAGTATTTCTCATTTGTTGTGGACTGGTGGAAATCTTGTCTGCAACAAGGTTGTGGTCCGAGTCAATGTTAGCCCCTCATAATGTTCGGACATCCAAAATACTGGATGCGTGCCTCTTGTCTATCCCAATGTGACCGTTCGTTGATCTGGAGACCGCCATGTCCCCTTATGGATATAGAGGTGAGGAACCATGTGCTGGCTTTAGTGGCATTTCGTTCCGTAGCAAAGTCAACAAGCCTTAGTCCTTTGCGAGACATGGAGTCGTGGAGGCTGTGCTTCTGAAAATACTACCAAAGATGTCGTCTCTTCCTACCTTTGCGTTAAAATCTCTCTGCACGATTGTAAGATCGTACTTTGGTAGTCGCTCATAGGTTTTGTCAAGGAGCTCGTAGAAGGAATCCTTGGTTTTATCATCTTTTTCGTCCGTCGGAGCATGAACGCATATAAGGCTTATGTTGGCGAATTTGGCCTTGATGTTATAATGCGTTCGCTAATGCCTTGGAAACATAAGACTTCTTCCTTTGTCTGGCACTTATAACAAATCCGCATCTGAATAGTCGCTGTTTCTGCTCCCTATAACACGGTCCATAGTAGATGTCACAGTTTTTCATCCTCTTTTTGCCCGGCCCATCCCATCGTATTTCCTGGATAGCAGTAATGTCTGTCTTGTAGAAGTTTAGGGCTTCAGCTAGTTATTCGCCTGCAACTGTTTTATGTTCTCACATTCCAGGTGCAGATACGAACGTCGTGGTCCTTTTTTTCGTTTAGCAGGGTCGTCAACAAAAAAATCAGTCTTTTCCGAGCTTCTTGGTTACTTCGTAACGAATACTTTTTTCCATGGGTGGGTAGTTAACCCAAAGCACAACCCCCAACCTGGAGGACCAGTTCCAATTTATTAGATACCCCTAGGACACGGGACCATCAGTATCCACTACGGGATTGAGCGCTGTTGGCCTTTCGGTGAATGTGACGGTAATACTGAAACCTTTTTAGCAACAGTCCTTTCGAAGCTGTTTCCATTCACAGCATCGGCCTATATCCAAGTTGGCCGTTGCCACTTGAGCCTCACTGCTGTGCCTGCCGCCGTCACTGTCAATTTCAAAAATCATAAATCAGCGGAGATGTGCAGGCACATTGTGTGCTGCACACTTTCAGCATTGCCAACACGATCAGCGTCATCATTTATTCATACAAGTGGGGTGGGTGTGGGATTGGGATGGCAGTCGGTCGCCGCAACTCCTTCTGCTCCTTCTGGGTGGTTGCGCCTGAGACAAACCGTATGCCATCTGACACTTGAGGAACTTAAACGTTCGCGATTATATTAGATTATGAGGATGAGTGGGTAGGTTTACTCATTTTTTGTACTGTCCACCCGTCCTGAAGTCTGCCGAATGAAACCCACCACCACCACACCACCGCACTTCACGTTCACACTGCGCCCGACTTATAAAAAAAAACTTTAATTGGATTAAAAAGGCGAAAATCACAATCCGGGTGATTTAGGGTAATTTCTGGAATACAAACACCAGAGCGCCAACTTGCAACGAGATACAAAGGCACGGCCAGCGTGTGTTGGGATTTTCTTAATTTCTATCAAAAAAAACCAACCAAAGCGACCTCGAGGAGGAAAGCCAACCACAGACAGCCTCCCTCTTAGCCTGAGGGAATAAGTAACTTTTAATCAGTTTCAATTGTTCGCATGTGGTGTGATTTGTTTGCATTGCCAAGTGATGTATCTAGATACATTGAGCGGGCGTACGCCGAGCTGTGTCTCTGATCTGCCGACACGCAACATGACAGGGAGGTTGAAGTGGAGAAGGCGGTACCACCAGACCAGGACCAGATACCCATCGAAAAATTGCGTTTGTCGGCAGCAGCAACGCGGGATATGAATGAATTAATCAAAAGAAGAGTGCGTGCGTGCGTCCTCTTTACGGTTTCATTAGTGTCATACTTTGTTTTTGTTATTTCTGTGTTTGTTGGCATACCCCCATTGTGCATGTGTGTGTGTATTTATTCGGGAACAATTGATTTAAATTAATGAGATTCATTTATCATGAAAGTTTCCCAATCGGAAACGGTGTCACAGTGTTTTATGTTCGCAACGAAACGAGCGCGCGAAACATAATTTCGAAGAGTTGTGCGCTTTTGGCTGGAAATTCATTTGAGTTTCCTTAGGTGATTAACGATATAATGGACGGTCCCGCTTCGTTTGGGATCAGGTGTATCCGATGATGACTTTAATTGTGCGTGCCCAGGTGGCAGTCGATTAGTTGGAATGATTTAGTGTGGGAGATTGTTGGGAAATGTTCCCATCATGTCAAGTGAGTCAAGGAAATTCAGGAGGGATGAAGCAGCGGTCTTGATGTATTTAAAGTCAACGTTTTGTTGGAACTATGGGAAATGTCACTAAAGCTAACGGGTGATTTTTTAAGAGGTTTAGAACTTTTTTTTAAAAAAAAAAACACAAAAAATTCGAAAAAATGAATGAAATATTTATTTGAATCGATAGTTTGAACCTTGCAGTTTAATGTTTAAAGATAATTTCATGCAAATGTTGACCGCGGCTGCGTCTCAGGTAGCCCATCCGCTGAGTCCAATTTTGGCATACTCTTTCACACATATCGGCCGGTATCTCACGAATGAATGCATGGATGTTGGCTTCCAGTGCGTCAATCGAAGCGGGCTTGTCCCTATAGACATTAGCCTTGACATACCCCCACAAAAAATAATCTAATGGTGTCAAATCGCACGATCTAGGCGGCCAATTGACCGGCCCGAAACGTGAAATTAACTGTTCACCAAACTCGCCTCGCAATTGCGCCATTGTTTCGCGTGCTGTGTGGCATGTGGCACCGTCTTGTTGAAACCACATATCATGCAAGTCAAGAACTTCCATTTCGGGCAAAAAAAAGTTTGTTATCATCGCTCGGTAGCGTTCACCATTGACAGTAACGCTGCGATTCGCATCATCTTTGAAGAAATATGGCCCAATAATGCCGCCGGCCCATAAACCGCACCAAACAGTGGCTTTTTCGGGATGCATTGGTAGCTGTTGCAATGCTTCTGGCTGATCTTCACTCCAAATGCGGCAATTTTGCTTATTTACGTACCCATTCAACCAAAAATGAGCCTCATCGCTGAACACAATTTTTCGATAAAAAAGCGGATCCTCGGCCAGCTTTCCAAGAGCCCATTCACCAAAAATTCGGCGTTGTGGTAGGTCGGCTGGCTTTAATTCTTGCACCAGCTGTATCTTAAAAGGCTTTACGCCCAAATCCTTCCGCAAAATTTTCCACGTAGTGCTGTAACAAAGGCCTAACTGCTGGGAACGGCGCCGAATCGACATTTCGCGGTCTTCTGTCACACTAGCTGATACGGCCGCAATATTTTCTTCACTACGCACAGTACGTAAACGTGTTGGTGGTTTAATGTCCAACAAAGTAAATTTGGTGCGAAATTTGGTCACAATCTTCCGAATAGACTGCTCAGAAGGTCGAGAATGCCGATCATAAAATGGAAGCAGCGTGCGATGAACATTTCGAACCGAGCACGAATTTTGATAGTAAAATTCAATAATTTGCAAGCGTTGTTCATTTGTAAGACGATCCATGGTTAAATTGCAAACCAAACTGAAGCTGTTTGACAGTGACACAAGGTACTAAACACACGTCAGCTGTCAAAACCAGTGTTGCCAAAACCAAACCAGCTAAAAAATCACCCGTTGTTATCAGCTGAAGTTTTTGCATTATCCTTCAGTTTTTATCATACTGATACTCGACAAGACTGAGTTTTTGGGGTCTATTTTCACATTTAGTGTATCAACTCCATTTTGATCAAAAATAGGTTTCACAATATTGACCACTCACATTCGAGACCACAAAATATTAGTGCGCGTATCATTGGAAAAGAAAAAAGCTGCGCGACTTTTCGCATGATACCTTTTCTAATCGCTCCGATCGTAGCCTTTTCTGAAGCCATACAGTACTCCTCCTTTCTGTATTGCAATGGTGAGTGGCAGTTTCGACATCTTCTCTTAGAATTTCCCTGCATTGTCCAGCATACGCTGAATAAGGATCTGGGTCTCCTATGCCCTAACTGATCAGCACTAGACATTATGTCTTCCAGCTTTTGAGAATGACTCACTCTTTCAGACAGTTATAGTACATATTTAGCAATAGTTTGGGACAATGTTCCAATGTCAGCGGCGAAGAAGGTCTATTGTAAGGCAGAACTATCCATTTAGTGTTGAAGATGATAAGGAAAACTTTGTCTAGGTTTAGGTCCACCTCGGATTGCTGTTGCACAAAAAAACGAAGAATTTCCCTTTCCAATTGCTTTTTAGTACCAAAGCCTTTACCCAAACAGGTACTTAGAAATTTACTTAAGTGGCGCTACAGTCCGGAACGAACCTGGGCCTCAACCAAGATGCCTCTCCCATTAGCCTGGTCCTTGGATAACTGCGCACTTGAACTTGGTTGAGGTCGATATCTATTGTGCGCGCAACTTAAGTGAGGTCTTCCTCTTCTGCGTCCGATGTCTGGCTAAGAATCTAAGACTCTACAAGCCGGAGCCCGTTCGCTCTACATGTCCTAGCTATCTTTAAGGTCCAATTTTTTTTTGACTAGGGGTGTATACAGCTCAACGTGGTCAATGCAACAGGGACAGAAGACTTTTGGAACAATTTTTCTTTCAAAACCAACAAGGATATCGTCATCCGCTATTAATACGGTCCAGGATTCAGCGCAGTAGAGCAGGACAGGGATGGTCATGGTCTTATATGGGATTTCCTTAATAATTCGAGTGAGGGCTTTCCTACTGAATTACCTTCTAAGCCCAAAGAAACAGCGACTGTCAAGAGTAATTCTTCGTTAGATTTCTGACGAGATGTTGTTGTCAAAGTTAAAAGTGGAGATTGACAAAGTCCCGTACTACTTCAAGGCTAGATCTGTCAATAGTAATGTTCTGTCCAATTCGTCGATGTTGTGTGTTCTTTCATGTTGACAGCATATCAGGTGTTAATCTCATTTTTTGCCGCTTCCTAGCAAACCTCGTTCTGACATCACGTTGACTCCGACCAATGATGTCGATATCACCGGTGTATGCTAGTAGTTGCACCCATTGATGGGAGATTGTAGCTCTGGTGTTGGCTATTCTCAATGTTCTCAAGAATGAGATTACAGAAGTCACATGACAGTACGTCACCTTGCCTAAACCTAAACTTTTGGGAATCGAATGTGTCGTTGAGGTCGACCCGGATGGAGCAGAGAGAATCATTCTATCGTCATACGGGACAGACGGAAGAGTTGGTGGGACATCTTCGTTAGGAAGTTTCGTTCCTTCTTGAAAGTAGGTAAGCGACCATTGAGGAAAAAGTGGCGACACGACATTCTTAGGCAGGGCCAAGTACGTAAGTTCAAGTGAGCTTTGAGCTTCTACTTTCGTCAAAATAATCCTGTTAGCAGTTAGCCATGGATTGATACCTACCGAGAGAAGAAGGATGACGGATGGATGAATTTTGGTTGCAACTTAATAACATGTTGCTGGACTTCTAAAGTATGTTGGAATATCGCCCTCCCAGGTGTGCGATTTATAGGGAAGTCTTGCTCGAATAAGCATTTAACGAATAGTAGATACCTGAATCGTCAATATCGTTAATATCGGAATTCTATGTAATTAACACGTCTTTCAGGTGCTGAATCCAACAGATATGAAGACCAAGCATATACTGCTACTAAAGCCAACTTCAACTCATTCCATTTGAACTATAACTGGATTCGATAGGGTCGTCCTTTTTTGTGATTAAGCCAAGTACGACATATGAAAGAGTCTGTATAGAGGTTTGGATTGGAAACTGTTTTTTTAAACCAGATGATGACTCCCACCCATCATCTGAAGCTTTGTGATGTATAACGACTGTAGGAACTAAACGGGTTCGAAAAAGTATTGGTCCTACAGAATAACAAACCGGATCCTACAGAAGAAGAGTTAGTTCGTTACTGCGACGCATGTCGTACCTTGAAATTGATAAAAGAGAAGCCAGATCGTGAATTCAGATCCAGGGCTAGAAAACCATTCTATTGCCTGTTTTCTGTAAAAAAAAAATTAATAACGGGTGATTTTTTAAGAGGTTTGAACTTTTAAAAAAAAAAACACAAACAATTCGAAAAAATGAATGAAATATTTATTTGAATCGATAGTTTGAACTTTGCAATTTAATGTTTAAAGATAATTTCATGCAAATGTTGACCGCGGCTGCGTCTCAGGTAGCCCATCCGCTGAGTCCAATTTTGGCATACTCTTTCACACATATCGGCCGGTATCTCACGAATGAATGCATGGATGTTGGCTTCCAGGGCGTCAATCGAAGCGGGCTTGTCCCTATAGACATTAGCATTGACAAACCCCCTCAAAAAATAATCTAATGGTGTCAAATCGCACGATCTAGGCGGCCAATTGACCGGCCCGAAACGTGAAATTAACTGTTCACCAAACTCGCCTCGCAATTGCGCCATTGTTTCGCGTGCTGTGTGGCATGTGGCACCGTCTTGTTGAAACCACATATCATGCAAGTCAAGAACTTCCATTTCGGGCAAAAAAAAGTTTGTTATCATCGCGGTAGCGTTCACCATTGACAGTAACGCTGCGATTCGCATCATCTTTGAAGAAATATGGCCCAATAATGCCGCCGGCCCATAAACCGCACCAAACAGTGGCTTTTTCGGGATGCATTGGTAGCTGTTGCAATGCTTCTGGCTGATCTTCACTCCGAATGCGGCAATTTTGCTTATTTACGTACCCATTCAACCAAAAATGAGCCTCATCGCGGAACACTATTTTTCGATAAAAAAGCGGATTCTCGGCCAGCTTTCCAAGAGCCCATTCACCAAAAATTCGGCGTTGTGGTAGGTCGGCTGGCTTTAGTTCTTGCACCAGCTGTATCTTAAAAGGCTTTACGCCCAAATCCTTCCGCAAAATTTTCCACGTAGTGCTGTAACAAAGGCCTAACTGCTGGGAACGGCGCCGAATCGACATTTCGCGGTCTTCTGTCACACTAGCTGATACGGCCGCAATATTTTCTTCACTACGCACAGTACGTAAACGTGTTGGTGGTTTAATGTCCAACAAAGTAAATTTGGTGCGAAATTTGGTCACAATCTTCCGAATAGACTGCTCAGAAGGTCGAGAATGCCGATCATAAAATGGAAGCAGCGCGCGATGAACATTTCGAACCGAGCACGAATTTTGATAGTAAAATTCAATAATATGCAAGCGTTGTTCATTTGTAAGACGATCCATGGTTAAATTGCAAACCAAACTGAAGCTGTTTGACAGTGACACAAGGTACTAAACACACGTCAGCTGTCAAAACCAGTATTGCCAAAACCAAACCAGCTAAAAAATCACCCGTTATTATCAGCTGAAGTTTTTGCATTATCCTTCAGTTTTTATCATACTGATACTCGACAAGACTGAGTTTTTGGGGTCTATTTTCACATTTAGTGTACCAACTCCATTTTGATCAAAAATAGGTTTCACAATATTGACCACTCACATTCGAGACTACAAAACATAAATGCGCGTATCATTGGAAAAGAAAAAACCTGCGCGACTTTTCGCATGATACCTTTTCTAGTCGCTCCGATCGTAGCCTTTTCTGAAGCCATACAGTACTCCTCCTTTCTGTATTGCAATGGTGAGTGGCAGTTTCGACATCTTCTCTTAGAATTTCCCTGCATTGTCCAGCATACGCTGAATAAGGATCTGGGTCTCCTATGCCCTAACTGATCAGCACTAGACATTATGTCTTCCAGCTTTTGAGAATGACTCACTCTTTCAGACAGTTATAGTACATATTTAGCAATAGTTTGGGACAATGTTCCAATGTCAGCGGCGAAGAAGGTCTATTGTAAGGCAGAACTATCCATTTAGTGTTGAAGATGATAAGGAAAACTTTGTCTAGGTTTAGATCCACCAACGAAGAATTTCCCATTCCAATTGCTTTTTAGTACCAAAGTCTTTACCCAAACAGCTACTTAGAAACTTACTTAAGTGGCGCTACAGTCCGGAACGAACCTGGGCCTCAACCAAAATGCCTCTCCCATTAGCCTGGTCCTTGGCTAACTGCGCACTTGAACTTGGTTGAGGTTGATATCTATTGTGCGCGCAACTTAAGTGAGGTCTTCCCCTACTGCGTCCGATGTCTGGCTAAGAATCTAAGACTCTACAAGCCGGAGCCCGTTCGCTCTACATGTCCTAGCTATCTTTAACGTCCAATGGGAGTTTTTTTTTTTTGACTAGGGGTATATACAGCTCAACGTGGTCAATGCAACAGGGATAGAAGACTTTCGTCATCCGCTATTGATACGGTCCAGGATTCAGCGCCGTAGAGCAGGACTGGGATGGTCATGGTCTTATATGGGATTTCCTTAATAATTCGAGGGCTTTCCTACTGAATTACCTTCTTAGCCCAAAGATACAGCGACTGTCAAGAGTAATTCTTCGTTAGATTTCTGACGAGATGTTGTTGTCAAAGTTAAAAGTGGAGATTGACAAAGTCCCGTACTACTTCAAGGCTAGATCTGTCAATAGTAATGTTCTGTCCAATTCGTCGATGTTGTGTGTCCTTTCATGTTGACAGCATATCAGGTCTTAATCTCATTTTTTGCCGCTTCCTTGCAAACCTCGTTCTGACATCACGTTGACTCCGACCAATGATGTCGATATCACCGGTGTATGCTAGTTGCACCCATTGATGGGAGACTGTAGCTCTGGTGTTGGCTATTCTGTTCTCAAGAATGAGATTACAGAAGTCACATGACCTTGCCTAAACCTAAACTTTTGGGAATCGAATGTGTCGTTGAGGTCGACCCGGATGGAGCAGAGAGAATCATTCTATCGTCATACGGGACAGACGGAAGAGTTGGTGGGACATCTTCGTTAGGAAGTTTCGTTCCTTCTTGAAAGTAGGTAAGCGACCATTGAGGAAAAAGTGGCGACACGACATTCTTAGGCAGGGCCAAGTACGTAAGTTCAAGTGAGCTTTGAGCTTCTACTTTCGTCAAAATAATCCTGTTAGCAGTTAGCCATGGATTGATACCTACCGAGAGAAGAAGGATGACGGATGGATGAATTTTGGTTGCAACTTAATAACATGTTGCTGGACTTCTAAAGTATGTTGGAATATCGCCCTCCCAGGTGTGCGATTTATAGGGAAGTCTTGCTCGAATAAGCATTTAACGAATAGTAGATACCTGAATCGTCAATATCGTTAATATCGGAATTCTATGTAATTAACTCGTCTTTCAGGAGCCGAACCCAACAAATATGAAGACCAAGCATATACTGCTACTAAAGCCAGCTTCAACTCATTCCATTTGAACTATATCTGGATTCGATAGGGTTGTCCTTTTTTGTGATTAAGCCAAGTACGACATATGAAAGAGTCTGCATAGAGGTTTTAATTGGAAACTCCTTTTTTTTAAACCAGATGATGACTCCCACCCATCATCTGAAGCTTTGTGATGTATAACGACTGTAGGAACTAAACGGGTTCGAAAAAGTATTAGTCCTACAGAATAACAAACCGGATCCTACAGAAGAAGAGTTAGTTCGTTACTTCGACGCATGTCGTACCTTGAAATAGATAAAAGAGAAGCCAGATCGTGAATTCAGATCCAGGGCTAGAAAACCATTCTATTGCCTGTTTTCTGTAAAAAAAAATTAATAAATCGTGTGCCCTTGTCTAAGGCAGATTTCTAGGTTTCAATAGACCCGCCAGCTTATCAAAAATTTTAAAGTTTCACAAAGTTCCCGTAGATGGTATTAATTTAAAGGTTGGATGTCTTTGAGCTCTCTAAATGATCGTACCTATGTTGCAAATACTAAATTCCACATGCACCAGAGGTCTTTAGTTAGAAAAAAGCCTCGCATTGGGCGCCAACTTTTGTTCGAAAAACAGTCTAGACTTGAAGTCCAAGGTTTGAACACGTTTATCAATCCAAAAGCTAATGGAGACTTATTAGGTACCTGAGTCCTCAAGTTAAAAAAAAGCCTCGCATTGGTCGCCAACATTTGTTCGAAAAACAAAGTCCATGGTTTGAGCACGTTCACTAATCCAGTCCATGGTTTGAGCCCGTTTATCAATCCAAAAGCTAATGCAGACTTATTAGGTACCTGAGTCCTCAAGTTAAAAAAAAGCCTCGCATTGGGCGCCAACATTTGTTCGAAAAACAAAGTCCAGGGTTTGAGCGCGTTTATCAATCCAAAAGCTAATGCAGACTTATTAGGTACCTGAGTCCTCAAGCTAAAAAAAAGCCTCGCATTGGGCGCCAAAATTTGTTCGAAAAACAAAGTCCATGGTTCGAGCACGTTCACTAATCCAGTAGCTGATGAAGACTCATTAGGTATATTGTAGCCTATATAGACAAGGTTGAACATTTGGGAGCATGTTACCCAGAGAAATCTATCAAAATTGTCCCTTGTTTGAGACTGCAAGTATGACTATACGGTAACATCCCTAACTCTTCGTTGTTCCTTGACTCCTTAACGTTTATACCACTTTTGATGCTGACAGTTCCAATGAAGTTAGTCGGATGTGAAACGGACATAAGCTAGCAGGGCTTCTTCAATATCTGTCCGTCTTTTTTGAAAAAAAAAACTTCAGAGCCATCTGACTCACCATTTCCATTGTTTCTTCTTCAATCACTACGGCAGTTGCTTTATCTTCCAGGCCCAGCGTGCGCGATATGTTCCTCTCGAGAGATTTCTTCCTACACTCAGCTCAGCTTTTCTCTCTCCCAGATTTCATCCACAGTGGCTAATGCCGCTATTACATAGTTTCATGGATATAGAGGCACCTTCACATTGCAACCAATATCAAACATCAACCCCGCATTCCTCTTGACAGATTGAATTTCCTTCGCAGCTATAGCCCGTCAATCCCAACAAATGCCTCTACACCGGCCTACAAAATTCCTTCACACTCCATTACAACACGCTTCGCAAAAACCCAATCATCCGCGACAACTTCAAGTGACACCAGCTGAATAACTGAAATTCCGAAATCGATCCCACCCCATGCATCCGTTTCTCTATTGCAAACTGATACCTACTCGCATGACCTGGGATCTGGACACATTCCTTGGCAACCTTCGGCGATCGCCTGATTGATTGAAATGTTCACGGTGCAGGGCAGAAGCTATTTCTCACTTGTGACGTCGTTAATGAATGGATGAGTGACTCCCAGTGACGCCAGCCAGATTCCTATCGCTCTATTATGATGGCGCGATCCTCCGGAGGGCTATGTGCGCACAAAACAAATTTCACCTCTGCGTATCGTTGTTTGTATGCTCGGCTGTCATTCGACTCCGCCTCCGTTTGGCGTCCGTCCATCACGTCACAGGAACGAACGAGGGAACATTCTCTCCCGTATACGACAGAAGCAGCGAGGCTTACATCCAAAAGGCCTCAAGGTTTTCTGTGTTTTTTGTTTTTGCGCGCGCTATTTCGATTCGGATATGATGGATGAGTGAACACGATCGCAATCCTCATCCATCCATCCATCCATCCAACCGTCTCATCCATCCGACTCTGACAATTTGGATTCATCCGTAACAAGATACTGATCTTACAAAAAACAAAAACGGACATGACGACCGCAGAGCGAAGGAGACAGATGGCGCATTGGTGGTGGTATAACCGTGTGCAAGGAAAAATTATATCACGATCCAAATGTAGCCCTCCATCTCCTGTTGATCCAATTCCCATGGCAGTGATCCACCATCACCAACAAGATGACCGCCACTGATGTTTTAATTTATCTCCCCATGATCGTTTTCCTGGCAACATGGCAGGGAGTTCATTTCGCTGTTTATGGGCTGCTGCCTGCCTGTCTCTATGCCCTAAGGCGCTCAGCACGAAATGACATTTTCTCCTGATGGGCATTGGAATTAGGTGCTCTTAATCTTGGGGATGTCATCGTTTCACTTAAAATTGATTTGAGGATTTAAATCTTTTGCGATGATGTATGCTGCAGGTTATCCTCGTCGACGAAGACACATGCAGAGAACAATTATTTACCTTCCGACGATTTATAACTGTCAAACTGATGATCCTCGAGTTGGCAGTTCCATAACTGGAAGTTGAGATTAATGTGTTTGGATGGGCTGCAATGCACATGTCGGTTGGGTGTCCTTTTTATAGTTTTGGGAATTGGTGATTAAAATAGGAGTGGTGGTGTCTGACGTTTATTTTTGTACTTTGGAATGGGAAGAGGTATATCTATACTGTGTGAACGGACCAATTTAGGTAACGAGGAAAAAATGGGTTTGTTGAGAAAAAGGCTTGAAAACATGATCTGAAAAAAGTGGCGCCCAATGATGGGTCGTTGAACATTTTACCTAAACCTCGGTATTTAAAAGTATTTTCTTCGAATGAAGTAGTCCTTGTGGATATTGCGTTGTAAAGGACATAACACAGGCCATGAAATCTTGCTTCTTTATAGGTTTACCACCACTATAGGGTACCTGCCTGGCTGTGAACTGTCAATTTCAGAACCTTCTCATGACAGAGCGTGTCCATTTGGTTTCTTGGACCCTCGCTTTAAATTGGACAGTGAAAACCTGTTATCTTAGACCTCTCGTTTAGAAGTCAAATGTATTAACCACTCACCCGGCGATACCTGATTAAAAAGCCTCTCACAAGATCAGCACCTTTAGCGAAAAATAAAGTACAAGCTTTGAACAGGCTTCTCAGTAGTGGTTGGTTCATAGAAAATCTATATCGAGGTCAACTTCGACAAGTTTTAAACTATGGAAAGCTTCAGTAAAGGTTTATAAATCTGCTTCACTTGCAGTCAGGGTGTGACCAGTGTGACCATCTTTGGTTTTTCTTTTAGTATGGTAGTCATCAAGACAAAAAATCCGTCCTTTCTGAGAGGCTACTGATTGCTCCGTAGCAGGATTTTATTTTTAATGTGGGTACACAGATAGATAGCCTTTGAAGCCTAGACTCTATGCTCCTTCCACGATATAAGCCTGATAAGACGCCTCTTATTGACATTATACAAAATGGTCGAAATAGCTTAAGCAAGTTGTTCATTAAGTAGATCGGTCTAAAACAGATAGCTAAATAGCGTAAGCAACCTGTTTATTAAGTAGATCGGCCTAGCTGGAGATGTGCAGTTAATCTGCTGTCTTGTCGGGTAATAAAGAGTGTCAACTTTCTAATTGGCTGCGACGTATTATTCAACTTCGACCTATTGACCATGGAAAACCCTTTATGGTGCTAATCTCTGATGACCCTTATCTCCAAATGTTATTGCAATAGATTCAGAAGCCACGACAATACCTACAAATCAAAATGCACATTTTTGGAGGCTCTTTTTTACCCAGGGATTAGCTTTTTTCTCACACCAAGGACCTCCTGTTTTATGCCGAATTCGAATGCTGAGCCATAAGCTTTTCTTGACAATTGATCAACGCGATTCACAAAGGCCATTGAAAACCATATAGGTGTTGCAACTTCTGGAAATTAAACCCGGACCTTCAGCACGGCAGTTAATCGTTCTAACCGCCGCGCCTGTGAGCCCTAAAACTCTTTCCAAAAATCTGTAACCTGCGCTCCTATTTGGTTGATGTCAATTTTAATTAGGTGACTCCACCTAAGGCGAGTTTTTTCTTTTAGGCAGCGAGCATTGTTGCAAGCAAAACTTTGTGCCAAATCTTTCTAAATCTCAAAGATACAAGCTGACGTTTTTTTTTACTGCTCCATATAACGTTAAGCTTGACGTCTAATTTTATCCTCTAAAACCTGCCAAAGCTAAAGAAACTTTCAAAAGCGAAATTCACTGATACTGTACCATGTCTCGTTAAGCATTTCGTCAAATGAAAATGTCACATCCGACTTCTTCGACTTGCTAAAGATCTGGTTTAGCTCTCGTTGCATTCTTTTCTCCTGGTCCATCGAGCTAGTTGTCTAATTTTTATCCCCCAAAGACCGTCAACGCAAACGGAATTGTCGAATTCGAGGTTCTTCAACATGGTATATGTTGCTATAGATCCAGTCAAGCTTCTTCTCGAATATTTTCCTCCAAAGCCCGTTTACTCAAACGAAACCTTCTAAGCCGAAATTATTTGATTAGAAAGCTCGTCCCATGAAGCTTGTCGTCGAATCGTTTCCTCCAAACGCGTCAACGCAAACGGAATCGTCCAAAGCGTAATTGTTTGACAAGGTAGCTTGTCTCGTTTAACTTTGTCGAACATTTTCCTCAAAGCCCGTAAACGCAAATGAATCTGACCATATTTTGTAAAGCTAGAAGTCAAATCTTTTCTTGCAAAGCCCGCCAACGCAATCAAGAATATTAAATGCGAAACCGTCTCGTTAAATCTTTTCCTCCAAAGCCCTTCAACTCAAACGAAACCCTCTAAACCGAAATTCTTTAACTTGAAAGCTTTTCTTGTTAAGCTAGTCGTCGTATATTTTCATCCAAAACCTGTCAACTCAAATGAAAATGTCGAGTGCGAGGTTCTTCGACATGGTATAGATCTAGTCAGCTTCTCATCGAAACTTTATCTCCAAATCCTGTCAACACAAACGAAACCTTCTAAACCGAAATTCTTTGATTAGGAAGCATGTTGTCGAATCCTTTCTTCCAAAGGCGTCAACGCAAACGTAATCGTTCACAATGGCATTTTTTGGCAAGCTTCTCGTCAACCTTTTTCTCCACATCCCGTCAACGCAAAAGAAACCGTCTAAGGTTTGTTAAGCAAGTCGTCGAACCTTATTCTCCAAAACCCGTCAACACAAACGAAACCTTCTGAACCGAAAATCTTTGATGAGGAAGCTTGTCTTATAAAGCTTGTCATCGAATCTTTTCCTTCAAAAACCGTCAACGCAAACGGAATCGTTAATCTAGTCGTCGAATATTTTCCTCCAAAGCCTGTCAACGTAAACAAAAATGTCGAATGCAAGGTTCTTCACATGGTATATGTTGCTATAGATCTAGTAAAGCTTCTAGTCAAATCTTTTCCTCAAAAGCCTGTCAACTCAATCAAAACATTCTAAATTGACGTCGAATCGTTTCCTTCAAAGTCGTCAACGCAAACGGAATGGTCCAAAGTGAAATTGATTGACTAGGTTGCTTGTATCGTTAAGCTTTTCGTCGAACCTTTTTCTCCAAATCCCGTCAACGCAAAAGAAACCGTCCAAGGATTGTTAAGCCAGTCATAGAATCTTTTCTTTAAAGCCTGTCAACACAAAGGGAATCTTCAAAATGAAAATGGTTTGACTAACTAGCTTGTCTCGTTAGGCTTGTCTTAGAATATTTTCCTCGAATCTTTTCCTTCCAAGCCTGTCAACGTAACCAAAACTCTTTTTTTTGACAAAATCTGTCGGTCTTCATCTCGCTAAGCACGTCGAATGTTGTCCTTTAAATCTTGTCTTTATAAGATAGGTACTCTTAAGAAACGCGTCTTAAAGTTTTCCGTTGAACCTTTTTCTCCAAACCCCGTCAGTCGTCGAATCTTTTCCTCCAAAGCCCGTTAAGTAACCGAAAATGTCGAATACGAGGGTCTTCGACTTGGTAGATGATGCTACAGTTATGGTTTCGAATTCTTTCCCTCAAAGGTGCCAATCTAAACGGAATCGTGCAAAGCGAAATTGTTTGACTGGGTAGCTTGTCTCGTTCAGCTTTTTGTCGAACTTTTTCTCTAAATCCCGCCAACATAAATAAAGCCGGCTGAAGTTTGTTAAGCTAGTCATCGAATCTTTTCCTTTCAAACTCGTGAACTCAATCGAGAATGTCGAATGGAAGGTTCTTCGACATGGTATATGTTTCTATTGATTTAGTCAAGCTTCTCATCGAATCTTCCTCTAAAGGCTGTCCTCTCAAACAAAACATTCTAAAGGTGAAGCTCCAATGTTTGTTAAGCCAGTCATAGAATCTTTTCCTCTTAAGCCTGTCAATACAAAGGTAATCGTCGAAAGGAAAATGGGTTGATTAATTAGCTTGTCTCGTTAGGCTTGTCGTAGAATATTTTCCTCCAAAGCCCTTCAACTCCAACGAAACCCTCTATACCGAAATTCTTTGACTTGGAAGCTTGTCTCGTTAAGCTAGTCGTCGAATCTTTTCATCCAAAGCCTTTCAACTCAAATGAAACTGTCTAAGGTTTGATATGCTAGTCGTCGAATCTTTTTCTCTAAAACCCGTCAACACAAACGAAACCTTATGAGCCAAACCTCTTTGATGAGGAAGATTGTCTTATAAAGCTTGTCATCAATTTTTTTCCTCCAAAGCCTGTCAACGTAAACAAAAATGTCGAATGCAAGGTTCTTCGGCATGATATATGTTGCTATAGATCTTGTCAAGCTTCTCATGGAATCTTTCTCCAAAGGCTGTCAACTCAAACGGAATGGTCCAAAGCGAAATTGTTTGGCTAGGTTGCTTGTATCGTTAAGCTTTTCGTCGAACCTTTGTCTCCAAATCCCGTCAAGACAAAGGAAATCGTCCAAGGTTTGTAAAACCAGTCATAGAATCTTTTCTTCTAAAGCCTGTCAACGCAAAGGTACTCGTCGAAAGGAAAATGGTTTGACTAAGTAGCTTGTCTCGTAAGGCTTGTCGTAGAATCTTTTCCTCGAATTTTTTTCCTTCCAAGCCTGTCAACGTAACCAAAACTCTTTTTTTTGACAAAATCTGTCGGTCTTCATCTCGCTAAGCACGTCGAATGTTGTCCTTTAAATCTTGTCTTTATAAGATAGGTACTCTTAAGAAACGCGTCTTAAAGTTTTCCGTTGAACCTTTTTCTCCAAACCCCGTCAGTCGTCGAATCTTTTCCTCCAAAGCCCGTTAAGTAACCGAAAATGTCGAATACGAGGGTCTTCGACTTGGTAGATGATGCTACAGTTATGGTTTCGAATTCTTTCCCTCAAAGGTGCCAATCTAAACGGAATCGTGCAAAGCGAAATTGTTTGACTGGGTAGCTTGTCTCGTTCAGCTTTTTGTCGAACTTTTTCTCTAAATCCCGCCAACATAAATAAAGCCGGCTGAAGTTTGTTAAGCTAGTCATCGAATCTTTTCCTTTCAAACTCGTGAACTCAATCGAGAATGTCGAATGGAAGGTTCTTCGACATGGTATATGTTTCTATTGATTTAGTCAAGCTTCTCATCGAATCTTCCTCTAAAGGCTGTCCTCTCAAACAAAACATTCTAAAGGTGAAGGTCCAAGGTTTGTTAAGCCAGTCATAGAATCTTTTCCTCTTAAGCCTGTCAATACAAAGGTAATTGTCGAAAGGAAAATGGTTTGACTAAGTAGCTTGTCTCGTTAGGCTTGTCGTAGAATATTTTCCTCCAAAGCCCTTCAACTCAAACGAAACACTCTAAACCGAAATTCTTTGACTTGGAAGCTTGTCTCGTTAAGCTAGTCGTCGAATCTTTTCATCCAAAGCCTTTCAACTCAAATGAAACTGTCTAAGGATTGATATGCTAGTCGTCGAATCTTTTTCTCTAAAACCCGTCAACACAAACGAAATCTTCTGACCAAACCTCTTTGATGAGGAAGATTGTCTTATAAAGCTTGTTATCGAATCTTTTCCTCCAAAGGCTGTCAACGTAAACAAAAATGTCGAATGCAAGGTTCTTCGGCATGATATATGTTGCTATAGATCTTGTCAAGCTTCTCATGGAATCTTTCTCCAAAGGCTGTCAACTCAAACGGAATGGTCCAAAGCGAAATTGTTTGGCTAGGTTGCTTGTATCGTTAAGCTTTTCGTCGAACCTTTGTCTCCAAATCCCGTCAAGGCAAAGGAAAGCGCAAGGTTTGTAAAACCAGTCATAGAATCTTTTCTTCTAAAGCCTGTCAACGCAAAGGTACTCGTCGAAAGGAAAATGGTTTGACTAAGTAGCTTGTCTTGTAAGGCTTGTGGTAGATTATTTTCCTCGAATTTTTTCCTTCCAAGCCTGTCAACGTAACCAAAACTTTTTTTTTTTACAAAATCTGTCGGTCTTCATCTAGCTAAGCACGTTGTCGAATGTTATCCTTCAAATCTCGTCTTTGGAAGATAGGTACTCTAAAGAAACGCGTCTTAAAGTTTTTCGTTGAACCTTTTTCTCCAAAGCCCGTCTACGCAAAGAAAAATGTCCAAGAATAGCTTAACATTCATTGAATCTCCAAAGCCTGTTAACGAAAACGGAATCGTCGAAAGCGAAATTGTTTGACTAGGTAGCTTGCCTCATTAAGCTTTTCGTTAAACCTTTTTCTCCACACCCCATCAGTCGTCGAATCTTTTCCTCCAAAGCCCGTTAAGTAACCGAAAATGTCGAATACGAGGGTCTTCGACTTGGTAGATGATGCTATAGATGTGGTTTAGCTTCTCGTCGAATTCTTTCCCCCAAAGGTGCCAATCTAAACGGAATCGTGCAAAGCGAAATTGTTTGACTGGTTAGCTTGTCTCGTTCAGCTTTTTGTCGAACTTTTTTCTCTAAATCCCGCCAACATAAATGAAGCCGTCTAAAGTTTGTTAAGCTAGTCATCGAATCTTTTCCTTTCAAACCCGTGAACTCAATCGAGAATGTCGAATGGAAGGTTCTTCGACATGGTTTTTGTTTCTATTGATTTAGTCAAGCTTCTCATCGAATCTTCCTCTAAAGGCTGTCAACTCAAACAAAACATTCTAAATTGACGTCGAATCGTTTCCCCCTTTGGAGGAAACGCAAACGGAATGGTCCAAAGCGAAATTATTTGACTACGTAGCTTGCTTCGTTAAGCTTTTCGTCGAACATTTTTTCCAAATCCCGTCAACGCAAAGGAAACCGTCCAAGGTTTGTTAAGCCAGTCATTGAATCTTTTCTTTCGAAGCCTGTCAATGCAAAGGTAATCGTCGAAAGGAAAATGGTTTGACTAAGTAGCTTGTCTCGTTAGGCTTGTCGTAGAATGTTTTCCTCTAATCTTTTCCTTTGAAGCCTGTCAACGCAAACAAAACTCTCCAATGCGAAGTTTTTTTTTGACAAAATCTGGCTGTCTTTATCTCGCTAAGCACCTTGTCGAATGTTATCCTTTAAATCTCGTCTTTGGAAGATGGGTACTCTTAAGAAACACGTCTTAAAGTTTTTCGATGAACCTTTTTCTACAAAGCACGTCTACACAAAGAACGTCCAAGAATTGCTAAACGTTCATTGAATCTTTTTCTCCAAAGCCTGTTAACGAAAACGGAATCGTTGAAAGCGAAACTGTTTGACAAGGTAGCTTGCCGGTTAGGCTTGTCGTAGAATATTCTCCTCAAATCTTTTCCTTCCAAGCTTGTCAACGTAAACGAATCTCTCTAATGCGATTTTTGACAAAATCTGTCGGTGTTCATAAGCATCTTGTCGAATGTTATCCTTCAAATCTCGTCTTTGGGAGATTTTTACGGTCGAATGCAATCTTGTTCTCGTAAAAACGCGTAAATATCCCGAAAACGCGTCTTAAAGTTTTCAGTTGCAAACGCAGGTTTGTCACACGACTTGTTCACACATAACCTTATGATAAACTGTTTCCTGTCAGCCGCAATACAATTCATAAACGGAAACACTTTCGTCATAAATTTCCCCTAACCGTTCGACCAGTTCTTAGTACTCGCTGGGGGGTACACTGAGTATTGGCAACTTGCCAGGATACTTGCGTGCGACGGATCAATTGAAATTCGAAATCACTTTGGCGTTATGCAGATTATACTCGTGTGTGAGTAATAACAAAACTCAACTCGAGACTTGCAGCGCTCTTTATCCCTCAGGCCAGAGGAACATAGAACCCAGCTGAAGTGCGCGCTATGTTTGGCATCATTGTTGCTTGTTGACACGTGCATTGCGTGCCGCGTCGACGGCCCAAGTCAAACTGCAAAAGACTCTCCATGTCGCAGGAGTTTATGGACACAAGGGTGGGAGGACTCGCACTTATTACGAGCGATTTACGATTCCGGCCGTACACCGGTTGCATGCGCGCAATGCTCACAATGTTCGCCGCACAGTCCGAGACCGCCCTTCGCATCAAATTAGACGCAAGACCTTGTTGATGCGAGTTCTCGCACGCTCGCTAAATGGCTCAACGAGTGGGTTGCTGTTAAAATATTGAAAAGGTTAAGTAAACACACATGCGAATGTCGGGATGTCGGGATGTCGGGATGCGTTTTTTTTGTTCGCTCGCACATTCGCTTTATGAGTCGCAATGTTGTTTTTTCTCGCATGGGGGGTGGGTGCGAAATAATGAAATCGGTAAATCTCCGTGATGGTCCTGGGTGTTACAAGGCCTTGGGTTTGTTTACACTTCCTTTCAGGGTGGATTAGGTTTTCGCATCCGTTCGCAGCTACCTCCTCTGAGAGAGTTCTCCTCGTTTGTAATTAAAAGAAACGCGTGTGGTGCGGGAGAGGTGAGAGTACGCCAGGACGAATCAAATGACTAAACCATTCAGCCGCGAGTTAAGTGGCTGATTTTTTACACCATACAAGGGTGGTTCGCACACACACTACCACCAGCCAAGGGGTTAATATCGAAATAATTTATTGCTTTGTCTGTATCCTGTGCTCGGTGTGTGAAGCATGTTAGTTAACCCTCGATGCAGTTGTGCATCCTCCCTATCCTGTTCGGTGTGTGCTGGGAAGTATGCTTGATTGAGTGCAGTTTACTGCTGCCGTAGGGCAAGCTTGTGCTCGTAGTTGTGTTTCATTTCGCTTTCCTTGTTTGTTTGTTTATTTTTAGATTTTTATGAGATTTTGTATCTTTTTTTTGCCGTGTGTGAGATACTCTTCCGCGAGCGCGTTAGAAGTTGTGTTAAGCGGTGAAAGTTAGCACCCTTAAATCGGCTGGTGTGTAGATGTAGTTAGTGCATGAGAAAATTTCTATCCTGGATGATGATGATGATGATGATGATGATGACGATGAAGTTGATGATGATAAGGAGGAGGATGACTCGGATGCCCCATTTATCTTTGAGCATTGATTACTTAATGGATAGATAAATGGTGCATGTGATCGTTTGGGTTGGTTATTGTAACGATATTTAACATGGGATAACGGGAAATCCTTGTGGGATTGTGGACAAAGGAATGCAATCATGGGAAAAAGGTTTTTTTTTTCGGTGTGGCATTGATGGGGTTATTATTTTTAGGCATACTTGGGAGGGTATCATTTTTGGCAGATTTGAATGCGTTTGGAGTAGACCACTAGAGCTATAAAAGATGGCTTACGGCTTTATTAGTCTGGCGGGTCAATTGAGTGGAAATATTTTGAATTTATTGCCAGAAGACGGTTTTATTAGATAATGCTAGGTGTAGGACTTTTAAAAGGGGATTTACGTTGGATTCAATGCGATAGTGGTGCTTCTCGTTTTTCGAAAGGACTATAAACTGCACCTTAACGATGTAATGGTTTAATTCCGAAAGATCGAAGAGAACTCGAAGGTTGCAACACTCGCTCTAACTTAAGAAACTGTAAGCTGAATCCCTACATCTTGAAGAAATGTTTGGTCTAGGGGGATCTTAGCATGTTCATGGAGTCATTGTCTTTTTTTTCCTGTTGGGGGGAGCTTAACGTGTTTTACGCACATAAGGAGGGCTGTTTGCGTTGACAATCCCCGTGTATCTGGCTCTCTCCGCTTGCTTTCGGTGCATACGGACTAAAACTCCTCATAACCTTGTGGTTTCCGACACACCCCCTTGGACCCGCCTTAGCATTACTTCATGGGTTGTATAATCATACACCTCTTCAGGCTAACGTGCTTTCCCGGTATTGTTCTTCTTCTCTTCACTTTCTTCTAAGAATGTCTTCCACAAACTGGCAAATTCTTTCCCAAGTGCTCGTCAGCCCTTTGTCGATATTTGGTGAAGCGTAGGGTGCTGGAAAAGAGTGGGTGGCGGAGGAGCCCTCAATGGGTCAACGGCAGCGCTCATATCCTAAAATGGGCTACTGACATCAGTATTTTCCGGCCCGCTGTCCTAGGGTCAAAACAAGGGCCTGGCCCTCCAGGTTGGGGGTTGTGCTTTGGGTTAACTACCCATCGACGGAAAAAAGCTTATGTTACGAAGCAACCAATAGCCTCGGAAAGGACTGATATTATTGTTCACGACCATGCTAAACGAAAAAAGGACAACGGACAAACCGTTTACCAACATCCTGATCGGCCCTTATTAGTGTGGTTTTAGGCCAGAAAAGTCCACAACCGATCAAATTCATATGATGTCATGTAAATGGCCGCCGCCACAGTTGGCATGGCATTTTATGGCATTATGGCATTTTCCATCACTTTGGCCAAAACTTCCGGCGATAGGTCCTCATATTCTTGACGGATATTGCCTTTAACAGCTGCAAGAGTCTGAGGCTTGTTGACATAAACCCGCGACTTCAAAAAGCCTCACAAAAAGAAGTCTGGAGCGGTCAAATCAAGCGATCTTGCTGGCCAGTGCAAATCGCCAAAACGGGAGATTAGGCGCCCGGGAAATGCATCCTTCAGCATATCGGTTGTGGCACGTGCACTGTGTGCCGTTGCACCGTCCTGTTGGAACCACATGTTTTTCAATCCCAATTCATCAAGTTGCGGCAAAAAGAACTCGTTGATCATTGCTCTGTAGCGCTCACCATTTACAGTAACCGTTTGGCCCGCGACGTCTTCGAAGAAAAAAAATCCGAAGACTCCTCCAGCGAAAACAGCACACCATACAGTGACTTTGGGCGGGTGTAATGGCTCTTCGTGGGTTACACGCGGATTTTCAGTGCCCCAGAAGCGTAAATTTTGATTATTTACGTACCCGCTAAGATGGAAATGGGCCTCATCACTCACGATCATTTTTGATGAAAAATCATCTTCCTCTTGGTGGTGATTAAGGATGGCTTGAGCGTATGTTAGACGCGATTGGCGGTCAGCAGCTAACACCTGATGCACCGTCTGGACTTTATACTTAAAAATCTTCAAATCTTGTACCAAAATTCGCTGTAAAGACCGTCGACTGATACCCATTTGCGTGGCACGTCGTCTGGTCGATGTCGAAGGCGCTTCCATGACATCTTCGGCTACAGCAGCAATATTCTCTGCAGAACGGCTAATCCGGGGTCTGCCACGCCTGGCAGCATCTCGTGTTGTGCCAGTCTCTTCAAGGCGAGCGGCTAAACGTCGCAGTGTTTCACCAGTAGGCGTTGGACGGCTAGGAAATCTGCGACGAAATTCACGTTGTGCCAAAGTCACCGACCGATTATTGCTCAAATAAATAGTCACCAATATTCCGCGTTCTGGAGCAGTGTAGCGTAACATTATTTATTAACGTGTATTTCGCATGTGTTTACTACACAAATGTCAAAACAGAACTGACATTAGGGACAAATCGCAAAATTTATAGCATTTTCTGATAGGAGGACTACTTTTGCGCCACCTTGTATATGCTGTCAACACGAAAGGACACACAACATCGACGAATTGGACTGAACGTAACCATTGACAGATATAACTTTCGGGTAGTAGGGAACTTTGTCTACCTCTCGTCAGAAATCAAACGAAGAATTACTCTTGCCAATCGCTGTTTCTTCGGGCTAAGAAGGCAATTTAGTAGTAAAGCCCTCACTCGAACTACTTAGGAGATCCTATATAAGACCCTGATCATCCAGTCCTGCTCTACGGTGCTGAAGCATGGACCGTGTCAAAAGCGGATGAAGAAATCCTTGGTCGATTCGAGAGAAAAATTCTCAAAAAAACCTTCGGTCCCGTTTGCGTTGACGGGCTATGGAGACGAAGATTCAACAAAGAACTATACGAGCTGTACAGCGACATACTCCTGGTCAAAAAAACCCGCATTGGACGTTTAAGATGGCTAGGACATGTAGAACGAATGGACACCAATACTCCGGCTCGCAGAGTCTTCGATTCCCAGCCAGACGTCGGACTCAGTAGAAGAAGACCTCGCCTTAAGTGGCGCGCACAAGTAGAAACCGACCTCAACCAATTTGGAGTGCGCAACTGGAGGCTAAGGACCTGGCTATTTGGAGAGGCATGTTGGTTGAGGCCCAGGTTCATTCCGGACTGTAGCGCCACTTAAGTAAGTAAGTAAGATTTGGCAAAACAGACTGCATAAATGACAGCCAACTTGACAGATGTAGTTTCAACAATATAACCGCTATCAACTGTCAATCTTTAGAAGTCCCCATTATATCTCTTTCGACCGTGAAACAGCTGCGATTTAAAAAGAAGCCACTAGATGGCCCGTTACTTGGCTATTGAAACAGGTATAAAAACAAAAGTTACATTTTCGAAAAGATCGTCAAAACGGGCTTCAAAATAGTGCTTGCTTACTTTTCTATCCGAAGTTTTTCATATAAAAGATACATCATTTGGAAAGCATCCATTTTTCTTCTTTTTTTCGAAAGTTATAATCGGATCCCTGCTTCGATTTTAAGTTGGTCTCAAGCTTTCGTGAGGTCATTTGGTAACCCAAACACCAGTACTTCAGAGACAATTGGATTTTCCTCAAGTGCCTACGCCCTTCAACATCATTAAACGTCAAAATGAATAATTCCCTTCAACTCCAACTCCAACTTCAATCTCATTAACTTGCAAAACACCAGCAAATAAGTAATGACGCAGAAAACAAAAAAAAATTTCAAGAATAAATCAAAATAAATCTGCACTCTTGCACTGGACAAGCCTTCAGTTTTCAGTCTTCAGTCTTTGCAATGTCCCATCGTCACTGTCGAACACGTCTGCTGCATACAATTACACGCGGATCTCCTTAAGTAAACAGTAAAATTGAATGATCATCGTACAAGTATCTATATAGCCACAGATATGCATAATCGTATTCCACTTTGGCAAGTCAACGAGGTTTGCATTTTCATCTTCTTGCCGGTTCTTCCATTTAAAACTTGACAAGGTGCCTCTCTTCCGGGGCTCGCGCTCGCAGTGAGTAGGTACTCCAAGCACACCTATCAACTCAACTACATCGCCCCCAAAAGCCACTTGTCGTAAATGTGGGGCTATCATCATCACTCGGACCACCCAAAGATTCGAATGAGACATCGTCCTCCCATTCCCCCGGTTCGGTAAGCGCTGTCATAACGCGCGCGTGGTATAATTTATTCCAATTCGCCTTTCGTCAGACACGGCGAACCAGAGTCGCCAAAAAAAAAAAAAATAAATAACACGAACGAACACAAACATCACCTGATGGTAAGTGCGCTTGTGGTGGTAGTGACGATGAGGTGCATAAATTTGCCTTCACTTGGAACCGCACACGTCCCGCTGTGTCAAGAGTGGGTATGCCTAGGTTTTGTTTTTTCCATTTCATATGCTAATTGCATTGCAAGACATCTACTCCTCACTCCGTCAGTTGTATCTTTTGACAATTGTCGGCCATGCTACCACTCAAGAGGCCGTAGGCCGGAGGGTATCAATCACCCGCTGGAAGACGGTTATTGGGTAGTCGATATCGACTCCCACGTTACCGATGACGTCCTTGTCGGAAAGCATGCTGTTGTGATGTTTTCGACAGCACATATGGGTCCACATCAATCCAGATGGATGTGGCAGGTTGTGGCCACAAAAAAGTGTTTCGTTTTTGGCCACAATTCGACATGAGAGACATATCGCTGACATGTGAGATTGGTGAGCTGGAAGGGGTAGTAGGAGGGCCAGAAAAGGCTCCTTGTGAGCCACATCAATCACGTCAATCATATTATCGTATGTTTTCTCACACCGCCAATCCCCGTTCGTGCATCGATTTGTCAGAATTTGATTGAAGATTCGGCCGAGAGTCGAGACTAAGCCTCGGCCGACCATAGTAGGGGGTGTCTATGAAGGATGACTATCCTGTCTGGATACATTTTTTTGGGATTCCCTTTCAAGTGCAAAGTGGAATAAATGATGAATAGCTTGCCTCGAAGCCAAGTTAAAGGCTTGTTACCTAAGCCCCCCTGCCTCCACAGATCCCATCAGTCGACACGATGGCAACTTGAAGCTTGAACCTGCTTTGAATTGTATAATTAATGCCGGAGTCGACGTGCGTAGGGCACCTATCTATCTATCTGCGAACAAAGTTCGGGATTTCATTGCACACAGGAAATTTGCATGGAAATCGGTTGATATCCTGTGTCGACGTTGTCGTCGTCATCGTTGGTGCTCCTCCAGCGTTGATTGTGTATTTGCATTTTGGGAAAATGGGAAAATTCCCCGAAAATTGAAAGACGCAAAATCTGACAGAAGTGTCGAGGTGGAACGAGATGACAATGATGCGGATGGGGGTAATGATGATGATGACGTTGATGGTGATAGCTTTCTGCGTGCGGAGGTGGATGGAGCGCCGTCTGATTTGCACTCTGGTGGCAGAGTGTAAACACTTCAACTGCGGATGAATAATTATCCGTTAGTGCGCCTCGATAGCGATGCGATAATAGATAAAGCGAAAAACACTTTTTAGCATTTAAATCGCGGAATTTGGAATTTAGCTGGCATAATGAGATAAGTTGTTGACGACAAGTTGGGAGTAAGTTGGGAGTCGAATGGGGCAAGTTGGATGGGATTTGCACTTTAATGGCGGAGCGAGGAAGTTATGCAGAAATGGGCTTCGTTTTGGACAAGTGTCACTTGCTGGTTAACACGGGTCTTTCGATCTTGTCTTGTGACCGAGATGTAATTAGGTGGAAAGCAACAAGGCTAATGGGAAAATGTCTAGAGAGGAAATTTATTTGAGGCTTCAAAGGGCAGGGATTAGGTGCATTCCCTTTTTTTTTTTTGGTTTTCGGACGATGAGGAACCTTAAAATTCTGGATTTTCAGAATCAAGAGGAATTTTTCAGAAACCTGTGAATGGCTGTTTTGTTTTTCAATATGGAAACGCTCATGCCTGACACCATCAATTCAATTATGCTTGGCACATCATTATTCGAAGGTGTACGTCCAAGCTACTTAATGGGGTCACGACCTGTTGAAGGTCTCTGCGTGATACAAGGCACACTTTCATCCTATTTAATCGTATGCACGTACGTCGTTCCAAGACGTACGTCTAAGCTAGTTAATGGGGTCCCGACCTGTTGAAGGTCTCTGCATGATACAAGGCAGACTTTCATCCTCTTTAATCGTATGCACGTATGTCATTCCAAGACGTACGTCCAAGCTACTTAATGGGGTCCCGACCTGTTGAAGGTCTCTGCGTGATACAAGGCAGCCTTTCACCCTCTTTAATCGTTTGCTTTAAGTGATTCAGTCTAAAAACTCTGCCTTCTCCAATAGCTTGATCATTAAATCGGAGATTCGGTCTTCCTTGTCACCTCGAACCTAAAGGCTGAGATTTAAAGATTCTCTTGGGTGAGCCATGTGGTCGATCTTACCTATACGACTTGTTTTTACCTTATGTACTTCAAACACATCTTGCTTCAGCTCATAAAGTTCGTCCTCCTAGCCGTAATGGATCAGAAATTCGACGACGAATCCTCCGTTTGAAGGCGCTAATACTTGCTTCGATTTCCTACTTGTCTTCCTTCACTCGAGACCAAAAAATAGGACTGGGAAGATTAAGGCCTGGCAGAGCAAACGCTTGGACTTTTGGTTTAAGAATTTTGATCCAATTTGTTTCGTTAAGCTGAAGAAGGATGGGATTCATACGGACAGTCTTCGTCATATCTTCACTATGGTGTCAGACATGGGGTTAATGCTGATTTTTTAGCTACCTAAGGGAAATGTAAGGCTGGTGAACCAGTTGTACCCAAAACGGACGCACTAGATATTCCTAATGCAAAAGCTTACTAGCGCAGCTTGCTAGCAGCAAATAAAATCTCAGCTGGAGTCTTAGCACAACGCACGTGTCAAATAACCAAACAAAGTTGGCAAAAGCTGGACTTAAGCAGATCCGAGGGACTGATTTCGATCTCTAGACCACACTTTAGCGCCACCATAGCTGTCATCAATGGAGACATGGTTTAATACAGAAAAGCTAGGTCTCCACTCAAACGACTTCTATAGGAGCTGCATGGACGAAGAGGAAGAAGAAACAATATTTCATCTCCTTTGTAACTGCCCGGTCCTATCAAACAAAAGGAAGCTCCATCTTGGGGTTTACTGCTTTCATCTCCTTTGTAACTGCCCGGTCCTATCAAACAAAAGGAAGCTCCATCTTGGGGTTTACTGCTTTCAAAATCTCAGCGATTTGACGAAAACGGAACCGAAAAGTCTCCTCCGTTTCATTAAAAGCGCAAAATGGTTTTCTCATGGATAACAAGGACAATGGACAGTATCCACGTGGTATCACAATTGACCAAAAATGGTCTAAGTGTGCTGGCGAACTCGCTGGCAGCCACTGTAATCTAACCTAACAAAGCTACAGTCCGGAATGAACCTAATCCTTAACCAAGATGCCTCTTCAATTAACCAGGTCCTAAAATAACTGCTTCCAGTTGCGAATTTCAAGTTGGTTGCGGTTGGTGAGGTCTTCCTCTACTGCAGCTGACATCTGGCTGGTAATAACTGGTGATTTTTTAAGAGGTTTAGAACTTTTTTTAAAAAAAAAAAACACAAAAAGTTCGAAAAAATGAATGAAATATGTATTTAAATCGATAGTTTGAACCTTGCAATTTAATGTTTAAAGATAATTTCATGCAAATGTTGACCGCGGCTGCGTCTCAGGTAGCCCATCCGCTGAGTCCAATTTTGGCATACTCTTTCACACATATCGGCCGGTATCTCACGAATGAATGCATGGATGATGGCTTCCAGTGCGTCAATCGAAGCGGGCTTCTCCCTATAGACATTAGCCTTGACATACCCCCACAAAAAATAATCTAATGGTGTCAAATCGCACGATCTAGGCGGCCAATTGACCGGCCCGAAACGTGAAATTAACTGTTCACCAAACTCGCCTCGCAATTGCGCCATTGTTTCGCGTGCTGTGTGGCATGTGGCACCGTCTTGTTGAAACCACATATCATGCAAGTCAAGAACTTCCATTTCGGGCAAAAAAAAGTTTGTTATCATCGCTCGGTAGCGTTCACCATTGACAGTAACGCTGCGATTCGCATCATCTTTGAAGAAATATGGCCCAATAATGCCGCCGGCCCATAAACCGCACCAAACAGTGGCTTTTTCGGGATGCATTGGTAGCTGTTGCAATGCTTCTGGCTGATCTTCACTCCAAATGCGGCAATTTTGCTTATTTACGTACCCATTCAACCAAAAATGAGCCTCATCGCTGAACACAATTTTTCGATAAAAAAGCGGATCCTCGGCCAGCTTTCCAAGAGCCCATTCACCAAAAATTCGGCGTTGTGGTAGGTCGGCTGGCTTTAGTTCTTGCACCAGCTGTATCTTAAAAGGCTTTACGCCCAAATCCTTCCGCAAAATTTTCCACGTAGTGCTGTAACAAAGGCCTTACTGCTGGGAACGGCGCCGAATCGACATTTCGCGGTCTTCTGTCACACTAGCTGATACGGCCGCAATATTTTCTTCACTACGCACAGTACGTAAACGTGTTGGTGGTTTAATGTCCAACAAAGTAAATTTGGTGCAAAATTTGGTCACAATCTTCCGAATAGACTGCTCAGAAGGTCGAGAATGACGATCATAAAATGGAAGCAGCGCGCGATGAACATTTCGAACCGAGCACGAATTTTGATAGCAAAATTCAATAATTTGCAAGCGTTGTTCATTTGTAAGACGATCCATGGTTAAATTGCAAACCAAACTGAAGCTGTTTGACAGTGACACAAGGTACTAAACACACGTCAGCTGTCAAAACCAGTGTTGCCAAAACCAAACCAGCTAAAAAATCACCCGTTAGAAGACACTGTGAGCCGGAGTATTCGTGTCCAAACGACCTACATGTTCATCTTAAACGTGAAATGCAGAGTTTTTCGACTTCGGGTATGTCGCTGTACAGTTCTTGTAGTTCTTGGTTGAATCTTCGTCTCCATAGCCCGTCAACGCAAACGGGACCGCAGATTTTTCAAAGATTTTTTTATCTCGAGACGACCAAAGGTTTCTTCATTCGCTTTTGATAGGATCCATGCTACAGCGCCATAGAGCAGGACTGGTATGATCAGGGTCTTATATGGGATTTCCTTAGCATTTCGAGTGAAGGCTTTACTACCTTCTTAGTCTGAAGACCAGCGATTGGCAAGAGTCGTTCGATTTCTGACGAGATGTCGTTGTCAAAGTTAAAAGCCAAGGTTGACAAAGTCCCGTACTACCTCAAAGTTATATCTTTCAATGGTGACGGACTGTCCAATTCCTCAATGTTGTGTTGGTCCTTTCGTGTTGACAGCATACTTGGCCTTAATCCCGTTTTTGGCGCTTCTATATCTGAACTAGCAAACGTGGCTTTGAAATCACGTTCAGTCCGACCCATGATAACAATATCGTCGGCGTTTGCTAGTAGTTGCACCGATTTTTGGAAGATTATGATTCGAGAGTTTTGTACAATCCTCTCAAGAATGACACTTAAGAAGTCACATGTCAGTACATCGCCTTGTCTGAAGCCTTTTTGGTATCGAATGTATCGGTGAGGTCATTTCTGACCCTAATGGACCGCGATAACTCCCCATCGTCATCCCTCACAGCTGGACGAGTATGCCTGGTATACCAAAACTAGACATGGCCTGGTAAAGTTTGTCTCTATAATTGCTGTCGTATGCGGCCTTGAAATCGATGCCTAGGTGGTGAGTATCGATTTGGACTTTCAGGATCTACAGAGGTGTGACGATTTGTGGACTTTCCTGTCCTAAAACCACACTGACAAGGGCCGATCAAGTTGTTGGCAAACGGTTTACGGCAGATGGGATTTCGTAGGCTATGTTAAGTAGACTTGCGCCTCTGTAGTTGGCGCAATTCAGAGGGTCTCCCTTATTTGTGGATCGGAAAACGAGGTTCCATCCGACCGATCTTGTTCATCTCGACGTGTTTTGCCAGCTCATCATTTGTCGTCCTACAACTGCACGATGGGAGCCACCAGTGATGTTGATATCGTCTTTGTATCTCAGTAGCTGGACGGATTTGGTGAAGATAGTGTCTTCCGTGTTTACACCTTTACACTATCCGTTCTGTTTGTTCTTTTTTTGCTACGCGGGGTTTTATTCATTCACCTTCACCTGGCTCGATGCTCTTTCCGCGCGTCTCCTTTTTGAACTGGAATTGACCTTAAGGTCCCTAGACTAGGAATGTAGACGGCACCGTTGACCCTATCTTGGAAGTTCATCCGCCACCATGTTGGAAAAGGAAGAGGACACAAGTGCTAACACCCTATCTACCGGTCGAAGTAATATGAACCCATCGGTCACCACAAGGAGGCTGAGAATCAGAGTTGATAGGCAGCAGCAAAGTCAACTAGGCAGTGGAAGAAGTCGACTACTCACCCTGAAGCGTCAGCCAATATCAGGAAGGCAACAATAGCGCGATTTGATGGAGCTGGGTCGGCAGAAGCCAGAAGTGTAAGTCCGATCTGATTCAAAATGCAGAAATCGTGGTCAAGCCGGAAAAGGTCAAACTGAAGAGATGGGACGTTGGTCGGCTCTTTGCGTTGGCCAAATCCGAAAAACTGGTGCTAGCCGCTGCGGTCGGCTATTTGGTGGTGTCTTCGGCGATTATCATGAGTGTTCCTCTCGAATTGGGGAAAATCCTGCTCCAATCGCGTCATAGTTTCGACATTACCTGCCGCTTCTCAACTGAAGATTAAGTCGAGAAGAGGGTGTTACGTCGAAACTATGACGCGTTTGAAGCATTTCTGCTTCATCCTCAGCGGGGTGTTTGTCGTCGGAGGTTTGGCCAATTCGAATTGTGAATGATTTGCGGGCTCGACTATATCGTACATTGCTGAACCAGGAGACGGGATGGTTCGACACGAAAGGGTGAATCGATTGTCGACGGACAGGTTTTTAGTTGGAAATTCCCTGAGTCAAAATGTGTCAGATGGGTGATGATTGAAGCCATCTTGATGAATGTCTAAGAAAAAAAGCTGTCTCTCAGTAGTACCTGTGTGATTCCTTGCGTAGGAGGGATCACTGTGGTCCATGGGTGTTACTTCCGCACAATCATACGAAGTTACCTTGACAAACATGCCCAAATCGGAAAAGAGGCTGAAGAACGCTTGGGCAATGTTAAAACAGTAAAATCTTTCTATCTGGAGGATGAAGAACCAAATAGATACGACAGTCTTCTCACAGATGCTATGAAGGTGGCCTACGATGGGATATTGGCCAAATCGATGTTCTTTGGATTTACTGGCTTTTCGGGGAATGTTACCATCATCTTGGTTCTTTATTATGGTGGCACTCAGGTAGTCACTGACGAACTTACAATATATTCAGCGATTTCCATCAATGGTCTCAGTAATTTGTACACAGATTGGGATAAGGGTGTCCGTTCAGGGCAGAGGATATGGGAAATTCTCGACAGGAAATATGCGATTCCATTCCGACAGATTCAGGAATTGTCCCAAAAACGGTGCAACATGTAGGCGAAATCTTCATTTCCAATGTGGAAGAAGACAATCCAGATCTCTCGCTGGCACTTTCGCCAGGACAGACAACAGCGATTGTAGGGAGAAGTGGATTAGGCAAACGACAATAGCAACGCTGTCTCTGAGGATATATGACCCACAAAGGGGAAATGTTACTCTAGATGGAGTAGATCTTAAGAATTTGAATCCCTATTGGTTGCTAAAAAAAAATAGGTGCTGAGAGCCAGGAACCAGTTCTATTCAGTGAACAATCAAGGAGAACATCCTTTATAGGTTAAATCCAAGCATGGAAATCACCGACAATGAGTTTCCAATTGTGGAAAACGCTCACATCGATGAATTCGCAAAAGCCAAGCCCGATGGCTAGGAGACTTCGGTTGGTCAACGTGAAATGATGCTTAGTATGGTGGCCAGAAGCAAAAGATCGTAATTGCCAGGGCTTAAGTTAAGAATCCCACCATTCTATTACTCGACGAGGATCCCACTGCTCTGGACTCTGCCTCAGAAGTGTTACTACAAAATGTTCCTGAAAAACTGTCCAAAGGACGGACAGTCCTTACATTCGCTCATCGACAAGATCTCTCTCGATATTTCCTTTTTGATATTTGTGTTCCGAAAAGCACGGTACGCGATTTTAATGCATCTAGGTCGGTCATACAGAAGAGTCAAGAAATTGTAATTTTTTCATCTCTTGACTGACAACCCTCACTTAAATCCTAGCAAGCAAATTGCGTGCGAGGAACCTAAACAAATTCCCGCAACCTATTCAATTCAAATTCGTCCTCATAACGAATGAGCCATCTTGACAACAAACACACAGATCAGAGCGTAAGAACTTTTCAAAAACTCCCCATATCTTGAAGTCGTAAAACCTCTCCTTTATCCTTGGAAAACTACTTTCATGTCTCCTTCTTCCACCACTTGAGCGAGCAAGTCAAAATGTTTACCAACATGTCATCCACCCACCTAAATTCCGCCGTTTTTAAGTGCGACCCCATTCACACTGAAACCTTATTTCAAGCTCACCATAGCCACCCGAACCTCTCGTGTCCACCTTCATAACTTCCATTCCAGTTGAAATCTTTTCATTCCACAATATGGAACGAGTATTCTATTACAGTTGGCTCCTTGGTAAGGCACTCAAGGTGCACGACCCAAGCCAAGTGGCACTTCTGCCAGAGAGTGCAATACGACAATTGCAACAAACACACACACACTCTCTCTCCTGATGGCAATCTTATCAAGGGACACCATGTCCATGTCAAATTCGCGCACACATCGTAACGTCATGCATTATAGAGTGTTTGCTCACACATAGAGGGGGTAGGTGGTATCTGAATCCATTGACTGCGGCTGGTCCGTGCACGTGGCTTCAGTTTTAAAAATTTTATTATGCTCCTACCACGTACCTCCGTCGATCGTCTAGCATGCTCCATGGAGTCGACAATGTAATGTCCAATTAGCGAATTTCTATTCAACATGTGTTCCACATTAGGGTGACACACAGCCACGTCAACACGGCTCACATGGCCGTAAGACGGAGTCTCTCTGGCAGTGTGTCTATCTGTCAAGAGTCGAATTTGTAATTTCAATCGCGACTGGGGCGGGTTTTGTTAGACCACAAAGGAAACAAAACGTGTCTCTCTATCTCTGGGGATTTGTTCCAACTATACGGGAGCTCGGGGGGCCTCTGTGGCCTGAGACATACGTCCTGCTGAGTTGTGGTGTGACTGCTTAAACGTCCAGGCTAAACAAGCCGGCTGCTGACGAGGACAAATGGAATTGTTTGTACAGCGACGCATGCCGGATGCGTGCAGTGATACCTTTTCTGTCCAGTTGATTGCGAATGCAGAGATGGTGTCACCGTCCAAGTGATATATTACTTTGTTGTGGATTAGTCTTCCTGGGTGTTGGACGTTTGAACAAAATTAATTTAAACAAAAAAAAAATAAAACTTGTTCTGTCATTTTTTTTTTGAGTTATGATAGGTTAGGTGCGGTTAAGCTGGGATATCTTGTTGGACTGGCAATTTGTGAAATTCATGTATATCTAGTCGATAAATTACAAAACACATGAGTGGCTAAATACTCATTGACTTGTAATGGCTTTAAGACTTGCTGCATTCCACTATAAAATGGGGCCAAAGAAACAGCATCGAAGGACATAGCCAACATACGTTTTAAACGCTTCCAAGCCACTTCGCTACGCTCATAAACCGGGAAAAGTATTAAAAAAAAGTGTTTTTCACTAACATCACGTTCATGGAAATGGTTTTAGTTTGATTCAAATTGGACATGGTGCTATAGCCCACACGAGGATTCCGACCTGAACGACCGCGACGGTTGACAGAAAAAGCGAGCATTATCCTGCGGATTTGACCTCAGATGGCAGACATCGTCTTAACTGGCGCCCAGAAGTTGAAAGCGACCGCAAATATGTATGTAGAAGTGGCAAATACCGAGTAAACTGGAAATACTTCTAGGTTGGCGACCAGATCCACCCGGGCTGTAGTGCCACATAAAGAAGAAAGCCTGCTGTTGAGCCTGCTTATGAAAAATAAAGAACTCGCTGCATCCCAGCTCAGGGAAATGGATAAATCCGTCAATTCTATAAAAAATAGCAACTGCCACCTGGCTACAAAGTAAGAACACAGACTCTATGAAGCAAAGGTGGCAACCTAGGCACTGACGCGTAGAGAATTCTATGAAGGCTGCATTTCCAGGAGCAACTGGCACTAAGATACAAAGTAGGAATACAGACTCTATGAAGCAAAGATGGCAACCTAGTCACTGACGCGCAGAGAATTCTATGAAGACTGCATTTCCAGGAATAACTACCACCTGGCTATAAAGTAGGAACACAGACTCTATGAAGCAAAGATGGCAACCTAGTCACTGAACTCGCAGGGAACATTTCCAGGTGCAACTGCCACCTGGCTACTAAGTAGGACCACAGACTCTATGAAGCAAAAATTGCAACCTAGTCACTGATCCGCAGGGAATTCTATGCAGGCAGCGGGCAGCATTTCTAGGAGGAACTGCCACCTGGCTACAAAGTAGGAACACAGACTCTATGAAGCAAAAATGGCACACTAGGCACTGACGCGCAGGTAATTCTATGCAGGCAGCATTTCCAGGGGCAACTGCCACCTGGGTACAAAGTAGGAACACAGACTCCATGACGAAAGGATGGCAACCTAGTCACTGAACTCGCAGGGAGCATTTCCAGGAGCAACTGCCACCTGGCTACAAAGTAGGAACACAGACTCCATGACGCAAAGATGGCAACCTAGTCACTGATACACAGGGAATTCTATGCAGGCAGCGGGCAGCATTTCTAAGAGGAACTGCAACCTGGCTACAAAGTAGGAACACAGACTCCATGAAGCAAAGATGGCAACCTAGTCACTGAACTGGCAGGGAGCATTTCCAGGAGCAACTGCCACCTGGCTACAAAGTAGGACCACAGACTCTATGAAGCAAAGATTGCAACCTAGTCACTGATACACAGGGAATTCTATGCAGGCAGCGGGCAGCATTTCTAGGAGGAACTGCCACTTGGCTACAAAGTAGGAACACAGACTCCATGAAGCAAAGATGGCAACCTAGTCACTGAAGTCGCAGGGAGCATTTCCAGGAGCAACTGCCACCTCGCTACAAAGTAGGACCACAGACTCTATGAAACAAAGATGGCAACCTAGTCACTGACACGCAGGTAATTCTAGCATTTCCAGCAGCTCGGACATAATGTCGAGAGAGTGATAGGGTGTGGAACACATCTACAGTCAACCAAGAGGTAACGCTCCCTCCCAGCAAGCATAACCATCAAAAAGCTAAGAGAACAACAGCGGAGCTGGTTCTGAAGGATTACCAGTAGAATTCTTCAAATATTGAGTCGAGGGTGCACCCAATTATCAATAAAATCTGGATGGATGAGAGCATGGCCGATGACTGGAATATCAACTCCGAATATATTGCATCCATTGTCAAGCAAAATCCCTGCCAGATGTCGAATACAAGATCCTATCGATCGTACTGTGTGAATGTTTGAAGCCCTCCTGCAGCACTTTTGTCAGCGATTGTCGATAGATCAAATTTTTACACCAAGGTCGATCCTGGAAAAGACCAACGATATTGAAGTCAAGATAAATCATCCCTTCGACTTTAAGGCCCAGGGGAGTTGGTCATCTACTGGGCGCACCTTCGGGTGTTGGATAGAGGAAGCCACAGTAAAGCTATCCTCTCATTCGGTACTAAGGCAATCTGTGACGAATAGTCTTAAAGCAGGCGCTCTGTGAAGGCCCATCGTGAACTAAACAAAATATCATTAAGGTCTGCGTCCATATGGTAAATGACTGCTAAAGTTTGCTGTAAGAATAGGGCTTTGTGATGGGGTACCCTGCCGTGGGCATACGTAGTCATTTGTAAGGGCTCATGATGTTGAAAACGTCGCTGGGTTTTGCTGCTGATCACTAACCTCAGTCAGTAGTGGAGCTGAGTAACTAACAGAATCTGGACTAGGTAGTAAGAGACTCATAAAGATGATCGTGTGCAGCTTGACCAGGAGTTATAGTCTGGCACCAAGAGAATCAGGATCCCTTAAGTCATATGAAGTCTTCGGATTGCATGGCTTATCCTGATTACGAGGTTGGCCCTCTTGTGGCAGTATCTGGTGGTTGTGGATACCCGACTTCGCCTGAATGTATGGTATTCGGAGGTTTTTATAGTGATAGACTTTCAAATACAAGAGGTTTTAGATGGACCTCGATCCTTAGCAAGGACGAAGTTCGTGCTTTACACATGATTGTACCAATGTACGGTGTCCCGCATTGGGGTGTTAACCACAACTTTTCTATGGTTCTGATATTATGGGTAGGCCCACCTTGAAATAACAGCCGTAAAGGCTAGCGCCCGTATTAATAAACGCTGATTAGCTAATCACTGATTAGTTTTCCTCATAAGAAAAAAGAAATACTCGCGCAGATATCAAAAGTTACTCACTGATTAGCTATTCAACGTTTATTAGTAAGGGGGTAGGTGTTCACGTTAAGCATCCTTTACATTCATTCAAGGCCGCGTATGATAGGCGATGCGAGCTAGTGATGAGGTGCTACCTGACCCTAGAAAACTGCCAATAGTCATGAAATGGATCACTATATGTGAATAGACGTGATGGTGTTATATTTTCAAGTGATACGCGCACGTACCTATTGCGAGGTTTTTGACTAAGTCGTCGTCGTGTTCAACATTGTGAGAGGGTGCTTAGTAATTATAAAGAATTTCACTGTAAATTGAATTCTGGCCAATAGTGATGAAAGGGCGATAAGGATCTTCTTACATACTTACTTAAGTGGCGCTGCAGTCGGGAATAAACCTGGGCCACAACCAACATGTCTCTAAAATTAGCCCGTTCCTTAGCTAACTGCCTCTAGTTGCGCACTCTAAGCCGGTTTCTACTTGTGAGCGCCACCTAAGACGAGGTCTTCCTCTACTGCGTCCGACGTCTGTCTTAGCCATCTTAAATGTCTAATGCGGAGGTTTTTGACTAAGTCGTCGTAAAGCTCTTGGTTGTATCTTCGTCTCCATAGCCCGACAACGCAAACGGGATCGAAGATTTTTCCTCACGAATCGATCAAGGATTTCTTCATCCACTTTGGATACGGTCCTTGCTTCATTGCCTAATAGCAGGACTAGGATGACCAGGGTCTTATATAGGATCTCCTTGGTAGTTCTAGTGTCGGCTTTACTACTAAATTGCCATCTTAGCCCGAAGAAACAGCGGTTGGTAAGAATAATTCTTCGTTTACTTTATGACGAGATGTTGTTGTCAAAGTTAATAGCGGTGTTGAGGTAGACAAGGATGTCTTGGCAATAGCAGCTTAGGTGGCCTTGGCCAAGGTACCCAAAGTACCAGTGGAGCCACGATCCGAGGTGTAACAATCTTAATACCAGCCATGGTCAAAAGTTTCTTGAACAAACCTCAAATTTTGATCTGTCAATTGTGACGTTTTGTTAAATTCGTCGATGTTGTGTGTCCTTTCATGTTGACAGCCTATGCTTGGTCTTACCCTTAACTGATATAAACCCCTTTTTGTCGCTTCCTACTCTAAATTAGCAAACGTCGCTATGACATCACGGTGTCAATATCGTCGGCGTATGCTAGTAGTTGCACCGATTTTTGGAAAATTGTGCCTCTGGTGTTGGCTCAGGAGTTTTGCATAATCCTCTCAAGAATGAGAAGCCACATGGAAATGCATCACCTTGTCTAATTCCTTTTTTTTGTAATCGAATGTGTCGGTGAGGTCGTTTCAGACCCTGATATGATGGAGCAACGAGAATTCTTAGACTGACGAGTTTGGGCGGTATAGCAAAACCAGACATGGCTGTGAATAGTTCGTCTCTATAAATGCTGTCGTATGCGGCTTTGAAATCGATGAATAGGTGGTGGGTATCGATTTGTACTTCTTGAGTTTTTTCCAGGATCTGCCGAAGTGTGAAAATTTGATCAGTTGTGGACTTTTCTGGCCTAAAACCACACTGGTAAGGGCCGATCAAGTTGTTGGTAAACGGTTTCAGGCTTTCACATATTGCGGTAGATAGGATCTTGTTTGCGATGTTGAGGAGACTTATGCCTCTGTAGTTGGCGTAGTTCAGAAGGTCTCCCTTTTTTGTGGCAAACGATGCTAAGGTTCCATTCTTCAGGCATACTTTCATCCGACCAGATTTGGCTTATGAGTTGGTGGATGTTACTTCTCAAGTCATCTCCGCCAGCTTTATAAAGATCAGCGGCCTTATTAAGCTTGAGTTTAGATATTGCTATCCTCACATCACTTAGGTCGGGTGGTTGGCATGTTCTCGCTGTCGTTGCCAATATTAAATGGTTCGTTCTGCCTAACAGTGGAATGTTGTTCGTCGTCGCCGTTTAACATTCTGCAGAAGTGGTTCTTCCATATCCTCAGCATCGACTGTGTCTTCTGTTCGAGCCTTGTATCCTTGGCTTTGACGTTTTACACTTTGGTAAAACTTGCGAACATCGTTCCTGGAGTGGCACCTCTCTATATCCTCGATCGCGCGCTTTTCTTGCTCTTTTTTCTTCTTTCTGAGAAGGCGGTGTTCTTCCCTTCTTCTCTGCCTATAGAGCTCAATGGCAGCTCTCGTCTTCACCTGCAGCTTAGCCTTGAAGACCTTGTTCTTGGCTGCGAGCATCTGTCGGCATTCCTCATCAACCCAGGGGTTTCTTGCTGGTAGGCGCGAAAAACCTAGCACATCAGTTGCGGCTGATCTAATGGCTTGTTGGCATCGTTGCCATTGTTCTTCGACATTAGATGCTGGTGGTATGGTGTGAATCGAGAGGTAAGGGGATACGCGTTCCGCGAAGGCCTTGGCGGTCTCTTGCGATTGCAGTCTTTCGACTTTAAAATTTTGTCACAGTATTTCTGGTTTGTTGTGGCATGGTGGATATCCGCATCATTATCTTGGCTGCAACATGGTAGTGGTCTGAGTCGATGTTAGCCCCCGGAATGTTTGGACATCTAAAATGCTGAATGCGTGCCTCTTGTCTATTGCAATGTGATCAATTTGGTATAATTATCCTCTTATGGATATTGAGGGTAAGAAACCGTGTTCTAGCCAAGCCAATTATCCTAAGCCCGTTGCCAGACGTGGTATCATGCAGGCTGTGTTTTCCGACAATACTGCTAAAGATGCCTTCGCTTCCTACCTTTGCGTTAAAATCTCCCAGCAAGATTTTAACATCGCACTTCTGTAGTTGCTCATAGGTTTTGTCAAGGAGTTCTTAGAAGCAGTCTTTCGCTGTATCATCTTTTTCCTCGGGGCGTCGGGGGATGATGCATATAAGGCATATGTTGGTGAATATGGCCTTGATGCGAATTGTTACAATTGGTTCTCTAATGTCTTGAAAACATAAGACGTCTTGTCTAAGTCTGGCACTTATAACAAATCCGCATCCGAATAGTCGCTGATTCAGCTCACTATAACACGTTCCGTAGTGGATGTCACAGTTTGTCATCCTCTTTTGCGCGGCCTGTCCCATCGTATTTTCGGGATGGCAGTAATGTCTGCTTTGTAGCAACTTAGGGTTTCCGCTAGATGTTCATATAGTGATTTATGACGCCCTATTTTGCGGTATTTTATGCACAATATATGACAACCACCAAATGAACCATATTCGTCACTTACAAAGTGATCTGGCAGGCAAGGAACACCTGCATGTTCCTATAATCGACATGTCAATTCCAAAGCTAAGAGTGAAGTGTGCTAGCAAAATGCTCCAAACTTATGGAAAATGAAAGGTTGCCTTCATAATTTTCACCAATGTACCTACTGCACTAATACCGTCCCTAAATATATTCCTATTCAAATAAAAAGTATCGACTGGTACTATTGTCTTTTAAGTCTCTCTTGAGGACAAGACTTCAATGGTTCTCGTTCCCTTGGCTTTTGGCAAAATATTACTTCAAAGGATTTCTTCAAAAGGATCAAGACCAACTTTGACTGTAAACTACTTTGCAGCCATATATAGAGGCTGTCAACCCTGGCTTAATATCGTTGCTATTTAAAACCCATCATTACAACAAGCAGACGAAGTATCTACCGCTTTCTCTTCAGCAATGCCTGCGCTCTGCTCAAACACTATAAGGGTAGTCAGCAGCACTTTAACGAGTGCCAAATATAAAAAAAGGAAGAAGATGCTTTCTTATGACTTTCAAAACACCTAACCTGTATTGCATCCAAATAAAAACCCTTTTCGTAAACACTTCCCAACTCAATGCTAGTCCGTCTTATTTTTGGCCCATATTCGTGCCCATCAAGATCTACAAACACCACCCTGTGATTCGCTCAAAGTCACATAACAATTTATCCCATTACAACATAATTCCATTCGTACTTCTTGCACGTAATCCCCGCCATTTACCACATTCCTACAGCTCCCCCTAGGCAGTGTTGAGGCGCTTAATTCCATTTGTTATAAATACCCTTTTAGTCCTACGTCACTTAATATTCATAAGCCTTGAAAAAAAAATCCCAAAAAAAAAACCCTAACGATTCACTTTGGATCCGTAACATGGCACGGCCATGCACTGGTCTAGGCAGTAGAAAAGTTTTCTTCTCCTAACGCGCCGCATCATTCATTCTCCACACCCTCGCCATTTATATCCTTCGGAGAACACCCATTCTCACATAACTTTGCCTGCAAACGACTACTGCTCCTCCAGAACGCTGTGCATGCCATATACAGCCGTCCTATTTTAGGTGTTATTACTTAATTAATAAACTTCCCTCCACACCGACACTGACACACACTCACACATACACAATTCCACCATGAACATCGACGGTAGTAAGGCCTCTGGAACGCGCGCCGCAGGACGTCAGGAATATGGCAAAACTCGTTACGCTACGTGCTGAAATTCAATATCCATGCCAAATGACTTCCGGACTACTCCCCGTTACTTTGGAGACCCATTACACCTAACACATAGCCGCACGCCATTCCTTATCCTGCCAAGTGGATATTTTTCAACTCGTATTGTCGTCCTCGTCGTTGTCGATGTCGCCGCCGATGCTACTGCCGCTTCTATCGCATCGATACCATTTGGCCATTTCGAAGTGGAACAGGACTCGTTGTAGGTCTCCTAAATTTATAAATTTATTTGGGATGCCATTCCATGGTGCCTTTGAATCCGCAAAATAACACTTAAGTCGAATTGTCGTGCGTGTGTCGTCCTCGTCCTCGTCGTTGTCGTCATCTTGGACGGGATTTGGTGTGAGTGTGAATCATGTGTGCTACTGTGATGTGACCCCATGTGGCACGTCCCATTGGAAAGCAATAACCATGGCGCAGCAGTCTAAATTAAGGAAACCAATATGGCACACGGATGGCACTTAAGCATCGGCAAACAATGTGCGAATGAATATAAGGCGGGAGTGTCAAAGTGTACGACCAGGTCTGGTGTGGCAGCATTCGTAGGTACCTCCAATTTCGATGATTTTATAAACCCCGAAACGAATTCCGATATCGAGAGCGTTGTGTGTGGTCTGGTCGACCTTCTATACACACCAGGGCTTGTAACATCTTTAAGAGGTTCCGCAGTGATGGTGGTTAAGTGTTTCGGTTTCTTGAAGATACTTTGGATAAATATTTGGACAGCAGGCAAGAGTGGAAATGTAATATTTGTGTCGATTATGAGACGAATGGATTTGGATGCAATTGGTGTCGCTGAGAGGGTGCGAGACAATGGACCACAGAAGATCAAACGGAAGGTCGTTGTTTGGTAACAATTTGTTCAGCAGCGTGACCAATTCGACAGAAATGGACTGATTTTTGGTCATGAAGGAGCCGATTGATGTGAGAATCTTCCATGGATACTAGAAGTCCGGTCTACCATCACGCATGATTCAAAGACTCACACCAAGGATTTTTTTGTCCGCCCTTCCTACGGGACGGAGGGTAGGCATTGCATTGCGGGGCTGGATAGCGTTTTATGCTTTCCTCTCTGTTGCTGCTAGCATTGGGGTTGCAATCGCTCGCAACTCGGTTTGGACATTATTTACGAATCGAGAAGTTTTATCCAGACATCTTCTGCCTCTGTATATGGGCGCTTGGCAGAAATGCCTTTCGCTCCTTGAACCGTCCGTTTGGAGTTGCAAGTCTCCCATTGGATGGTAGATAGAGGCATTCTCTGCATTTATGAGGGGTAGGTGAGAAATGAAATACCACTCGCTAACCAAAATAACCTAGGTGCCCTATAAAAAAAAACTTCCCAGATGGCAGCAGAAGAATTGCTTAGATGGAGTCAACGGTGGGATATACAGTCCAAGTTAAGATAGACAACGTGAACGACCTATTTGAGCTGCTTTGACATATTCAGACAACAGGCCATCTAAGAATCTCAAGGGTTAATTCAGGCCACTTGGCCGAAAGGCCAACGGCAGCGCTCAATCCCGTAGTGGATACTGATGGCCCTGTGTCCTGGGGGTATCTATAATAAATTGAACTTGGCCCTCCAGGTTGGGGGTCGTGTTTTGGGTTAACTACGCACCCATGGAAAAAAACCATTTGTAACGAGATAACCAATAGCCTCGGAAAGGACTGATTTTATTGTTGAGGACCCTCCTAAATAAAAAAAGGACAACGACGTTTGTATCTGCACCTGGAATGTGAGAACATTAAAAAGGAGTTGTGCAGGCGAGCAACTAGTGAAAGCCCTAAGCTTCTATAAAGCAGGCATTACTGCCACTCAGGAAATACGATGGGATGGGCCGGGCAAAAAAAGGATGAAAAACTGTGACTATGGTACGGACCGTGTTATAGTGAGCAGAAACAGCGACTATTCGGATGTGGATTTGTTATAAGTTCCAGACTAAGGCAAGAAGTCTTATGTTTCCAAGAGATAAGCGAACGCATTGTAACAAGGATAAATTTGGCAACATATGCCACGTTTTGACATCTCCAGATCAATGAACAGTCAAACAAATTGATCACATTGCCAAGAATACAAGGCTCGAACAGAATCCTGTCGAGATGAAATCGTAGTTGAGACAAAGTCGATGCTGAGGATATGAACCAATTCTGCAGACTGTTTAACGGGGATGACGAACAATATACCGCTGTCAGGCAGAACGAAACACTCAATTTTGGCGTGTCGACAAGCAACCACCCGACCTAAGTGAAGTGAGGATAGTATTGCCAAGTTAAAGCCAATCAGAGTCTACCCTCGTTCCACAACATCCAACCATCAATCTCAAGCTTCACAAGGCTACCGGAAAAAAAGGTCTTCCCGTCGAGCTTTATCAAGCTAGCGGAGATGATTTGGTAAACACCATCCACCAACTTATAAGCCAAATCTGGTCGGGTGAAAGTATGCCTAAAGAACGGAACCTCAGCATCGTTTGCCCGATCCACAAAAAAAGGAGACCCTCTGAGCTGCGCCAACTACAGAGGCATAAGACTCCTTAACATCGCCTACAAGATCCTATCTGCCGTAATATGTGGAATGTCTGAAACCGTTTACCAACAACCTGATTGGTCCTGACCAGTGTGGTTTTAGGCCAGGAAAATCCACAACTGATCAAATCTTCATACTTCGGCAGATCCTGGAAAAAAACCCAAGAAGTCCAAATCGATACCCACCACCTATTTATCGACTTCAAAGCCGCATACGACAGCATTTATAAAGACGAACTATACAGGGCCATGTCTAGTTTTGGATGACGATGGATAATTCTCGCTGCTCCACCAGGGTCGGAAACGACCTCACCGACACATTCGATACCAAAAAAACATTTTGGCAAGGCGGAATTAAGGCCTGATGTGCTGGCAACTTGAAATGCGTCCCCCTTGAAAGAATATAACTTTGAGGTAGTACGGGACTTTATCTATCCCAATTCTTCGGCTCGCAAAGTCTTTGATTCGCAGCCAGACTCGGCCGCAGTAGAGGAAGACTTCGCCTTAAGTAGCGCGCACAAGTAGAAACCGACCTTAACCAACGCAACTGCGCAATTGGAGGCAGTTAGCTAAGGACCGGGCTGATTGGAAGAGCATGTTGGTTGGACAGGTTCATTCCAGACTTTAGCGCCACTTAGGTAGTTGAGTATGTAAGGGTAGTGTTATGCTCTTTCCATGTTATTCACAATCAAAAGGTGTCTTCCAGTCTTTGTCTGAAGAAATCCGGTGAAGTTTCTGCAGTGGGAAGCAGCGTGCTCCGTTATTTTCTCCTGATCTGGCCAATTTGGTCAAAGGGTCGAGCGATGTTTCTCCAGTGGAAAGCAACGAGCTCCGTAATTTTCTCCTCATCTGGCCAATTTCGGTCAAAGGGTGGAGCGATGTTTCTGCAGTGGGAAGCAGCGTGCTCCTGAATTTTCTCCTGATCTAGCCAATTCGGTCAAAGGGTGGAGCGATATTTCTCCAGTGGAAAGCAGCGTGCTCCATAATTTTCTCCTGATCTGGCCAAGTTGGTCAAAGGGTGGTACGATGTTTCTCCTGTGGAAAGAAGCGTGTTCCGTAAATTTCTCCTGATCTGGCCAATTCGGTTAAAGGGTGGAGCGATGTTTCTGCAGTGGGAAGCAGCGTGCTCCGTAATTTTCTCCTCATTTGGCCAATTTGGTCAAAGGGTGGAGCGATGTTTCTCCATTGTAAAGCAGCAGGCTCCTTAATTTTCTCCTGATCTGGCCAAGAGCTATCCAAATCGGCGTAGTGATTGTGTCCAGTCAAAAAGTAAGAAAATGGTAAACGCTGTCATCGTGGAGTCGATCTAGGGAGCAAGTTGTAGGTTCATCTGCTTTTCCTAATGTCGTCCAACTTCTTTTTTCTCAGCTGTCATGATTTTTGTTGGCTCTAGGGGCCTTCATGTTCTTATGTTGTTAATCTTAAGTAACTCGTCCACTTAGATGTCAGTGAAGCCTTTTCCCAAACCTATCGGAATTCCAAAAATTACTGAAATTGTAGTAACGGCTCTAGAGCCTTCCACAAAAAATCTCTAAAAGGCCAGAAGAATTTCTTTGATGACTTTTATAAATAAAAAAAATTCTTGCTCACCCTACCATCTAACCTTGTCTTGTTTTCTTTCCAGGTAAGCCCAGCTGCATACTCCTCCACCAGATAAGTATAAACAACACTTTTGTCCCTTCAAAACTCATCCACACCCTTCAAGGATCCACCGCGAAAATATATTTAAAGCCAAACTTCACCCAACCTATACCCGACACCTATAACAGCCTTAATTCACTGCGCTGTCAAAGAATGTGCTCCACCATTAATCTCTTCGCCACCTGGTGGCGTCGTTGTATGAAATTCAAAATTCATTTAATTAAACCAAAATGTTGCCATTATACCCGTTCACAGGATCACCCCTCCCAAAAAAATGACTTCATTCCAGCCCCAGACCAAGTTCATTAGAAAATCTATTCCATGCGTCGCTCCTACTGCCCTCGGTCATGGAGCACACTGACTCCCATAAGCGTACCCAAAGCGCTCATCACATATTCATTGTAATTAATGCACGTCCCTGGTCAACCCCTGCAGACCTATATATCCTCGACACAGTGCCATCGCACTGTTTCCTACTCAAGGCAAACTGAATTAAACTTCACGGCATGGCGGCGAAAGGTTCCTTATCTTAATGACGTTCCCGTTGACACCTATTTAGCGTGTTTTATGTCCCCAACAGGGTCCCTTCGACGAAAACCAAAAGATTCTTTTCGGAGTGTGTACTCTGTATGCTGTCGTCGTCGCCAAGAAAAGGTGTAACGTGCATAATTTAAGCATTTTGCATCCTTTTTCGGTCGACTTGTGTTTTGGTGTTACCTTAGGTCTATGCCTCTGGTGAGACGGACTCTCTGTAATGCTCTGCCATTAGCAAGATCTTACAGCGGCGAACATTTATTCACCCGGAAGTATCTACATGGGAACATCGCGGTGGGTAAAGGGTTCTTTTGGTGCGACCAGACTGTCGCAATTAGTGAAAATGAGTCGACTCTTACACGCCACAAGGGGGCGCTGCTAATGACGATTATGAACTAATTGCCCAACAAGAATGGAATTTCATTCGGGATGTCGTTTGTTCGACTCCACAAGGGGTTAGGAAAATTCTTTGTATACCTTTCGACATCTGACACCCTGGCAAGAGCTCAGGTGACAGTGGCATCATCATCACCACCACCATCATCACCGTTACCACACCGCCTGACAGCATAGCAAGGTTAATTTATGACGAGCAAACGTTGATAATGTCGAAGCCCATCCATGGACGGACTCCGTCGAAGGGGGAGCTATTGTGTGTGTATGTATGGCTTCTTGATTTCTTCGAGTATCACTTTGCGTCAAAGTCCACTCGCCGTTTGCAGTTTAATTGATTCCTTGACACCACTCACCGCTCCTGAGTGGTTGCCATCGGTGTATTGGAAGGAAGCCTAGGCATAAACAGGTCTGCAAATGGTATTTTCGCCCCAGACAGAACGGGTTTCCTTTTGCTCTCTACTTTCTGTCAGTCAGTCAAGAGTCAAGTCTGTCGATGTCTCATATGTCAATATGTATGAGGCTGGCAAACAATTTGCAAAATGATTAATCGATGTGTCAATGTTGGTGTTCAGCATTTTTTTTTCCTTGCGCTCCTTTCTTCCTCTGTTGGCTTCTAATTCAATTAGGGATTGCGTGCTGCGTATTGGGTGGTTGTAAGGCCGGGGTTGTGTGCAAGTTTCATTATTTTCTATCGTGTTTGTGTCTGGCGGATTGAAATTCATCGGCTAGAAAAGTGAGTCGATTAAACTGAAATCGGATACTCTCGAGTTAATGGTTGAATAGATGCGTTTTGCAAAAGGCAAACTGGGCTGGGGAGTATATGTATCTGGATAATCCTTTTAAACGGTCGTCATGCATAGTCTGTGGTGAAGTCAGAGCTGTTTGAGATGGGATTTGAAGGAAGTGGATGGTGAGGTGATGGTTGTGTTGCAAGGGTATGGAAATGTAGGGCTAGAAGATACATTTTCATTTGGATACATTGGATACTTTTTGGGGGGAACATCATGTTTTTGTAAGTCAAGTCCCCTGATTTTTTGAAATACAGAGTGGGCCATCTAGGGATTTCTTTTTAATCTGACAGATGTTTCCCGCTCGAAATTTGACAGAAAGTCAGTATCATACCTCCGCGGAACGAAATCAGTCGCTTTACGCTTGAACACAGTGGGGGGGAAGTGAGTGCCCAAACTCTGCGTTATTTGAAAACAAGTTTTGGTCGAAATGAAGCACCCTGCGGTACGCAAGTTTTCTTGAGACTGGTATGCTAGTAGACAACACCCATAGTCCGCGTCGTCGTACGCACTGTACAGACGAGAACGTCGCTTCTGTAGCCGAGAGTGTCGGACTCAATTCACGAACATCAACTCGCCGTCTATCTCAACAGCTCAAAAATTCACGGACTAGCTAGAGGAGAATTTTGCATAAAAATCCGAAATATTCGCTTGAAAGGTCCAATTGACTCAGCAATTGAAGGCGCACGACCATCCGCCTAGTTATCACTTCGCAGTTGGCACCTTAGAGCAGCTTGAATTGGACAACGATTTTGGGCGAAAAATCATCTTTTCTGACGATTTTCATCTCGGCGGCTACGTAAACAAACAAAATTGCAAAATCTGGGGCTCGGAAAACCCGCACGTTATTTTCTAGAAGGCGATGTATCCACAGAGAGTGACAGTTTGGCGCGGATTGTGGAGTTTCTAATCTTCTAAGATTGAAAATCATCCCCTTGGAGACGAATTTCGGCCTCTTAGGATGACCAGGGTCTTATATAGGATCTCCTTGGTATAGTTCTTGTGAGGGCTTGACTACTAAATTGCCATCTTAGCCCGAAGAAACAGCGGTTGGCAAGAGTAATTCGTCTTTTAATTTATGACGGGATGTTGTTGCCAAAGTTAATAGCGGTGCTGAAGTAGACAAGGATGTCTTTGCAATAGCAGCTTAAGTGGCCTTGGCCAAGGTACCCAAAGTACCAGTGGAGCCACGATCCGAGGTGTAACAATCCTTAATACCAGCCATGGTCAAAAGTTTCTTGAACAAACCTCAAAGTTTGATCTGTCAATGGTGACGTTATGTCCAATTCGTCGATGTTGTGTGTCATTTCGTGTTGACAGCATATACTTAGTCTAACCACACATTTACCGCTATAAACCCATTTTCGCCGCTTCCTTCTCTATCCTTGCAAACGTGGCTATGACATCACGTTGAGTCCTACCAATGATGTCAATATCGTCGGCGTATGCTAGTAGTTGCACCGATTTTTGGAAAATTGTGCCTCTGGTGCTGGCTCGGGAGTTTTGCACAATCCTCTCAAGAATGAGAAGCCACATGGAAATGCATCACCTTGTCTAATTCCTTTTTTTTGTAATCGAATGTGTCGGTGAGGTCGTTTCAGACCCTGATATGATGGAGCAACGAGAATTCTTAGACTGACTAGTTTGGACGGTCTTCCAAAACTAGACATGGCTCTGTATAGTTCGTCTCTATAAATGCTGTCGTATGCGGCTTTGAAATCGATAAATAGGTGGTGAGTATCGATTTGGATTTCTTGGGTTCTTCCAGGATCTGCCGAAGTGTGAACATTTGATCGATTGTGGACTTTCCTGGCCTAAAACCACACTGATAAGGGCCGATCAGGTTGTTGGTAACCGGTTTCAGGCGTTCACATATTACGGCAGATAGGATCTTGTAGACAATGTTGAGGAGACTTATGCCTCTGTAGTTGGCGCAGATCAGAGGGTCTCGTTTTTTGTGGATCGGGCAAACGATGCTAAGGTTCCATTCTTCAGGCATGCTTTCATCCGACCAGATTTGGCTTATGAGTTGGTGGATGTTACTTACCAAGTCATCTCCGCCAGCTTTATAAAGCACAGCGGGAAGGACGTCATTTCCGGCGGCCTTATTAAGCTTGAGTTTAGATATTGCTATCCTCACTTCACTTAGGTCGGGTGGTTGGCAATTTTCGCTGCAGCTGTCAATATTAAATGGTTCGTTCTGCCTGACAGCGGGATGTTGATCCTAATCGCCGTTTAACAGTCTGCAGAAGTGGTTCTTCCATATTCTCAGCCTCGACTGTGTCTCAATTACGATATTTTCTTGTTCATCTCGACAGGATTCTGTTCGGGCTTTGTATCCTTGGCTTTGACGTTTTACACTTTAGTAACACTTGCGAACATCATTCCTGGAGTTGCACCTCGCTATTTCCTCATCGCGCGCTTTTCTTGCTCTTTTTTTCTTCTTTCTGAAAAGCTGGTGTTCTTCCGTTCTTCTCTACATATAGAGCTCAATGGCATCTCTCGTCTTCACCTGCAGCTTAGCCTTGTAGGCCTCGTTCTTGGCTGCGAGCATCTGTCGGCATTCCTCATCAAACCAGGGGTTTCTTGCTGGTGGCCGTCAGAAACCTAGCACATCAGTTGCGTCTGATCTAATGGCTTGTTGGCATCGTTGCCATTGTTCTTCGACATTAGATGCTGGTGGTGTGTTGTGAGTCGAGAGGATAAGGGATACGCGTCACGCGAAGGCCTAGGCGTTTGATGCGGATTGTTACAATGCGTTCGCTAATGTCTTGGAAACATAAGACTTCTTGCCGAAGTGTGGCACTTATAACAAATCCGCATCCGAATAGTCGCTGTTTCTGCTCACTATAACACGGTCCGTAGTATATGTCACAGTTTTTCATCCTCTTTTTGCCCGGCCCATCCCATCGTATTTCCTGGATGGCAGTAATGTCTGCTTTGTAGCAGTTTAGGGCTTCCGCTAGTTGTTCGCCTGCACCTCTCCTGTTTAATGTTCTCACATTCCAGGTGCAGATACGAACGTCGTTGTCCTTTTTTCGTTTAGCAGTGTCGTCAACAGTAATATCAGTCCTCTCCGAGGCTATTAGTTGCTTCGTAACAATGGGTTTTTTCCATGGGTAGGTAGTTATGGGTTTTTTCCATGGGTGGGTAGTTAACCCAAAGCACAACCCCCAACCTGGAGGGCCAGTTCCAAATGATTAGATACCCCTAGGACACGGGGCCATCAGTATCCACTTCTGGATGAGTGATGCAGTTGCCCTTTCGGTTCATCCGCCATCATCTCTGTTCAAGGGGCATGACTGACCCTTGAAATTCATAGATAACCCGTTGTCCGGAGCAGCTTTACATGTTTTTCTGGGGACAACATGCCGGGTATTCCGTCGTCTTGTTATCAACACTCGCACTTATCGTTTAGCAAGTCCAACCCGGATGGATGAGACCACTGCCCTATGGTTACCACTTGGATGTAAAAATTAAGCACAGTTGATGTGTAGTCAGAGTTGCGAGCACTGGGCATTGCCAAGTTAAAGCCAATCAGAGTCAACACCCAACCATAGTGTATTTTCTATTGAAAAGAAAACTTCTATAGGTATGCCAATCCTAGCTGTAATAGGTGTTCTTAGTGGTGTTCAAGTCCCAAACTGCTCTGGTAATCAAAAACCACCAAATTATCTTTTCAAATTTCACCGTAAAAGTCCTTAGACACACTTCATCGCCAATAAAGCAAAACAAGAGCCTCCCCACCACCCCAAGCTGTCTAATTATCTGTCTCCTTGGTAACAGTTGACCACAAAAAACAAAATAAAACCAACCCAACCTGGTCATTTCCCTGCCACTAATCACAATTTACCAAGGCGGTGTGGCATACCTACCACAACCGACTCTCGATGAATGTGATTGAACTTTAAAGGATCAACAAGTACCCTGCACATCCACCACATCCATTGCTATCCTTCCAATGAATGAGAGAATTTCTCAATTCCCCGCACTAACCAAAGCGAAGCGCCCGCGCCATGGCTACAATCATTCCGCACCTTTGCCTTGTTAACAAACCCGAGACGCCACATAGCCAACCCGGCTATTAAGGACCAAATCATGTTGTCAAAACGAGAATACGAATCAAAATATGCATAATGGAAGTAAAAATACCCAGCTCCTGCAGGAGCAGCATACATACCCTACAACACCTGTGTGTGCCTCAATGGGAAATATTTGAATTATGTCCTCGCACTCCATTCCCGTCCCCGGATGCACATAGTATCTGCTAGGAATGCTGAATGGTTGTGAATCCATTGTGGGACGCACTACTATGCCAATGGGTTTTTGTTCGATGATTTGTTCTCAGAGAATAGGAGAATTCTGCATTCGAAAAGAACGCTTCCTAGTGCAATACAATCCAAAGATTGTTCACCTCGCACTTCGACTCCACCATCAGGAGGAGAGTTCCACTTCTGGTTCTCTGAACCGATGAAGATGGAGCCATGCTGCTGCTGCTGGCAAGGGGCTTATATGCAGATTGCGTGTGTGTAACAATGGGATGTGTGCGCCCGGTGCTGGGAACCGAAATCAGCGGAGAAGCGCGCACCAATAACTCCAGCCCAACTCAGCTCAGCGCGGGATGGGGACTTTGGGAAGATGGCAATGAGCCTCCTGCTGGATGGGGGCAATATGCATGTCGGGAGAAAGGGATAGCAAGCAAGGTGCGATGTTTACTTCAAGGCTTTTGTTTGCATCTCGATTTGGTTTGTTGTTGTTGGTTTTTTTTTGTCTTTTCCTCAGTTCGGCTTGAATGCGTCCTATATGGGCTGTTCCTAGTTCTTCTTCATCGTCGCCTCGCGCAATGTTGTTCTTTGTCATTTTATGGTGTGAAGATGAATGTGATTGGATTGTTGTTAGGAGAGAATAACAGAAGGCACAGTACACACATATTCACATCCAAAGGCGAGGATTCAGATATAGCCCAGCACTTTGAAGTGCTGGAGTGTAATTCAACATCTCGTGTTGGGAAATTGAATTCAGGAATCCTGTAGGAAATTTGATTGCAGTAGCTGGCATGTAAATGAGATTCAAATGCGTGTTCGAGTAGGTGGAGAATTATATGAGGCGTGTTAGAGTAGTTTGATTATTCGAATTGTTTGCCAAAGGGATGCTGGGCTAGGTGTCACAACCGAATAGACAGACACGACACACCAGCAGCGGATTAAATGAAAATAAATAATGAGGAATCATTTGGACGGTTGTCGTGCTTCAGTTGATCGAAATAATGGGATTCCTGAGAGACTGGGGAGAGTGAGTGTGCAAATATTGCGTACCCGTCTTGGAGAAGCCATATATCAAGATCGTTGTTGTTAATTGAATCGTCGAGTGTTTATTCTGAGCCAGTCATTCGACTGTGAAGTGAGAGTATCGTGTCATTCGATAGTCTTTCTATACTCATACCGTTGATAATGCCGCATAAAAATGGCGTAAGGATACACTACTGCGTTTCATGAATTCAAAATGTGTTTTCAAAAGGATTTCGTACTCTTCATACAGAACGAATGGACCTTCGATGTCTACATACACTGAACCATCAAGTTGTGAGGGACTTTAGGATACCCAATGATTGAAAAATTAGCTCCAATTGGATCAGATCCACAAGAACATATTCGATCCAGAAACGAAATTGGCATTAACGTGGTTAAAACCTAGCTTCCACCTTCATATGTGTGTGCGAAGTTGTAAATTCTTGCAAAAAGAAGAGAAGACTTCCTGCTTAACGTCTAATCCGAACGGCAAATTTAAGAAGCTTCTTGTGACAGTGTAACTCCTTGATGTTTGTCAGACTTTTCCAAGAGGTGGCGCAGTGAAAAAACTCAGGTAGTGTCATTTTGAGAATTTGAAACAGGGACTTAGTAGCCCAACGCACTAACCCCAGGGCCACTGCACCTACAAGAAAGTCGATCGACACATAAATTTCTATCCAGCCTACTGTGTAAACGCCTCAAGCCGTTTTGCGACAACTTAACTGGCCATCTTTGAAAGGCACGTAGCGCCGCGCCGTCTTATTAAAACAACATGTCGTCCATGTTCATATCAGCGCTGCTTGCAGCCTACCAGATCGAGTATTAAGTTAGGTTAGGTTTAATGGGCTGTTGACACTCAGGTAAGTCGTCAAACTCGCATCCTACATGGGCCCATAGCGACTTCTAAAAAGAAGTTTAAAAGGTATATGGAGCGTGATACTTAAATTGTGATCTACGTTGTTCCATCCGCTTCGAACAGATATTTGCATCCCGAATTGCAGCTGAAACGGACGTTGTAGTAGAAGCTACCAAGGAGTTTGTTGCGGCTGTTTCAGATCGCTGGACAGTAACAGAATAGGTGTGGGATGTCGTCCTCGACTTCAAGGTCGCCGCATTTTCTGCAATCCGCTTCTATGAGAGTGCTTACCCAACAGGTTGTGACCTGTTATCACTCTTATCGCTATACAAATGGATGCTCTGTTTAGAGCTATAAGCTTATTCGATTTGCAAGCGCTTATTTCTGGCCAAAGGTCTTTGGTGTGTTTACAAGTGTTAATGTTATGCCACCTAGATTTTGTTGCACTTTTCGTGTATCTAGTTATTGCCTGTTTTTTAGAAGCAAGTGGGGGTCTAACCCTGCTGTCGCATAAGGAGCTGCAACTGGACGATAATAGTCTAGCTAACTCGTCTGCTTTCTCATTTCCTGGAATGTTATTATGTCCTGGCACCCAGATAATTTGGACTTTATTCTGGTTTCATAGAGCCTTTAGCTCTGTGCGTGATTTTATTATGTTGGTTGCCAGAGCTTCTATGGCCACTTGGCTATCTACGTAAATGGAGATATCCTCTTGTGATACGTCCAATACTCTGGCCGATTCGGCAGCTTCGAGTATGAATAGGATCTCTGCTTGGAATACACTGCACGGATGTGGCTAACCCGATTTTATCGCCGTAGACCCCAGAGCCCACTCCTATCTCCATTTTAGATCCATCAGTATAGATTGATATTTCAGTGTTGGATAACACAGTATTTGGCGACCATTCGTCTCTGCTTGGTATTTAGATTGAATGTTTGATGTCGAAATCGTAATATCGAATGGTGTAGTCAGATATCCCATTCGCGTATGCTAATTGGGCTGTGACCAAAGGGTTTGATATACAGGTTACCCGCTTCTTTGAGGCGTGCTGCGCTTTTCGCTGCTGTGTCATTGATCTGTAAGTCAATTGGTGGAAGATTAAGAATTGCTTCCAAGCCTGCTGTGGGACTGGTGCGCATGGCTCCTGTTATGAGTACGCATGCTGTTCTTTGAACTTTTGTTAATGAGGTCAAATGCTTCGTCTTTTTCATGGAATTCCAGCAGACTAGGCAACCATAGGTAAGAATTGGTCTGACAACAGCTGTGTATAGCCATTTCGTGGCCTTCGGCGATGGGCACCATTTCCTACCACAGATTCTATTGCAGCTATAAAGTGCCATGTTAGCGTTCGTAACCCTTTCGTTGATATTCAGGTTCCAGTGATCTGTGAATGATCTTTTGTTAGTGAATCGCCCAACGAGGATGAAATGATACGCTTTTTCAGCATGGTTATGATCCATTTGCTGATGACCGTATCTATTTCTGCTGTTCATCGGTTGTGTATTACGAGACTATGTTTTATAATTTATAAAAGTATAGAACAACTTTTTCTCACTAAAGCCATCTTTGAAAGGCCATGTTCGACAAAATTCCACAAGTTGAAGCCTACAAAATGCCAAGTTCTTGTGCTAACTTTTACGGACAGTGGCGATGTTCTCCGTCGATCTCGCTTTCCTTTACGTATGACTGCTGGCTGATTACTTACCGAACCGTCCACCTTGAATTTGGTTACCAAACTTTAAAGAGTTAACTTTGAAGGGCCTCCGAGTCTGGTGTAAAATGGTACGGTGCTACGGGCGCAAAGTCAGGATTAACTAACACTCATGTGTTCGAAATTTAAGAAATTACAGCACCTACGTTTATTCACTGCCCACCATTGACAAAAGTTTGACAAACGTCTGAGAATGTAAAACTGTCATGAGATGCTTCTCAAATTTGCTGTAGGTATCATAACGCCGATTCCTAACAGCAATAGAGGGTGTAAACGCATACAAAATTTATTGAGAAAACTAAATGGTCTTCCAATAGGGACTTCCTAACTTTGACAGTTGATAGCGGCCATATTGTTGCAGCGCACGGAATTGCGTCTCTAAGAGTATGCTTCTCCTCTAGTTCGTTTTAAAGTCCCACACTTCAGCTTTCGAAGCTTTCCACATACTTATAAAAAAAACATCTGTCAAATCGGCTGTCATTTATTCAGTCTGCTTTGCCAAATTACCACAGACGGATATAGCTTTCAACAACACATGCAATTGATAAAATTGTTTTATCAAAATGGCTGTTCTGTTCGGGCAACGTTCCGCTGGTCTCCATAGTTGTCCCACTGAGAGGACTATTTCTAGTGTGCTGTGTGATGGATAAATTTGAATCCACTGGTTCTGTGACACATAAATCAACACCCGTACATCGACGAAACATCGACGCTGTCCATAAGAATGTGCAGGAGAACCCAAGACAGTCGATTTCGCGTCGATCACAAGAACTCGGCCTTTAGCAGACCATAACTTGACGAATTTTGCATCGTGACGTGAGCCAGAAAAATGCAACTTATAGACAGCGACGTGGGTTTGCTGAGTGGGAGCTGGAGCACACAAACACAGATCACTCACACGAAGATTCGTAACTTCTGCGGTGTCTCTGGTGTTTGGGACACCTGTCGTCGTCCTTTTGACAGACGTTTGCCGGTTTGACAGCTGTCGAATAATATGACGGCTGCCGTTGCCTTTGGACATGATGTTCTGTGTCTTTCGTGTCTATATTGTGTGTTCGTTTTGTGGTGAGGGTGTTTATACATGGCCGTCCGCCTAAACACCTCTGTTGCTCCTCCGTTGCTATAACGATGGGGGAAAGAAATCGCCTTATCTTAGCCATCGAACCAAACGTTTGTCTTTTAGGCCGTCCGTCCCACGCCTCTGCTGCTCCGTTGCTCCCTCGTTGGGTGAAATAGGAGAACGTCTACTCCATGCCATCGTACTATTTTGCGTTTACGCCAATAATGCGGTGGCGCAAACGATTCGTGGTGTGTAGGTTCCGGTGATCATCCTCCCCCACCCGTCATGATTGTGTTGGAGTCGACGAGGGATCGTACTCCCTCAGCCATAGAACTTTTCGGACCGCTCCTGTCCGATGCTGCCCGTAGCGAGTCTCACAAGTCCTTTGGGCTTTGACGTTTTGTGTGGCGTTGCTCTGTCATGAGTCTCCCTAATCTTCCTAGGTCTACAACGAACAGAGTTGGACACTCTTCTTGATGAGTGGACTCCTCTGCCGCACTCGTTATAGCTGTTATTGGTTGCATTACCGGTTCTGAAGGTCGTGGACCAGTGGCTGATGGAACCATGGCTGCACGCCATTTCCTTTTAATTCCGGTTTTGCGAACACAAAGAAAAGATGGAACGAAAAGATTTAAAGGGATAAAAGAGTGAGCTTTGTTGCGGTAAATTTTACCGTAACAACCCTAATGGGTACGTCAACAAAAAAATTGTAGCATTTTGGACGATACCAATCCACATGAGATCCAAGAGCGTCCAATGCATCCCGAAAAAGTCACTGTTTGGTGTGGATTTTGGGCTGTCGTCATCGGCCCATATTTCTTTGAGAATTTCGTTGGCCAGGTCACCACCGTCAACGGCGAGTGCTACGGGTCGTTGATTCCCAATTTCTTTTGGCCTGAATTGGATGATATGGACACCAATACTAACTTACTTTAGTGGCACTACAATCTGGAATGAACCTGGGCCTCAGCCAACATGACTCTCCAATTAACCCGGTTCTTAGCTTAATGCCTCCAGTCCAGTTGTGCACTTCAAGTTGGTTAAGGTTGGTTTCTACTTGTATGCGCCACTTAAGGCGAGGTCTTCCTCGACCGCAGCTGACGTCCAGCTGGGAATTATAGACTATACAAGCTGGAGTATTGCTGCACATTCGCTCTACATATCCTAGTCATATTTAACGTCCATTGCAGAGTTTTTCGACTACGGGTATGTCGCGGTACAGCTCGTATAATTCTTGGTCGAATCTTCATCTCCATAGCCCGTCAACCCAACCGAGACCGAAGATTTTTGGAAGAATTTTTCTCTTTAATCGTGCAAGGATTTCTTCATCCACTTTGGATACAGTCCATGCTTCAGGCAGGTCTGGGATGATCAGGGTAGACGCCAATGACATGAGGTTTCAACATACAGCTCACGCCACATTGAACGAGCGATTCGAGGTCATCTCATGTAGAGGTGATTTGAACTGCCCACCGAGATCGTGCGATTTAACCACGTTAGACGTTTTCTTGTGGGGTTTTCTGAAGTCGCAGATCTATGTGAATAAGCCACAAACCGCAGCGGCCCTCAAAGCCAGCCTAAGCAATGCCATCGGTCAAATTCACCTTGATTTATGCGCCAGAGTCATGGAAAATTGGACATATCGGATAGGCGCCACCCAGAGAAGCCGCTGCGGACATGTGAACGATGTTATATGCCAATCCAAATGGCATCGATAGGCCTTTCGAATGAATAAAAAATGTCGATAATATCTCACACACACTTTGTTTGATTTAAATTTAAAGATAGGAAGCGCTTAATGAAAGACCCTATAGGTCCGTTAATGACGGATAATTCATTTTCATAAAAAAACGTTTTATCATCTGGACGTGTTGCTAAATCGTTTAACTTGTCATGGTGGTTTGGCAACACTGCATATTTGACAAATAATTTGACAGATGCCACCAAAATAAGATGGCCGCCACAGATTGTCAACTCGACCCTTCGCTATTGGAAAATTCTTCAGATAAATCAAAGGCGGAGAAATATGTTTTTTCAAAGAAATATCTACTTCAGGTCATTGGAAGGAACACGAAATTTACTGAAGGTAACAATACCACTGAGGGTAGGGCCACCACTTTTTGTTGTAAAAAAAAATCCATCAGATCGTTCGAACTAAAAAAATTATACAAACGATGCAAATTCCGATTCAAAAACCTTTGCAATGGTGTTTGCATGGTCTATTTTTTATTTTTTCAATTAAGAAGGTTGTAAGATATTTTTGGGACTCTCAGATACGCTATGGTACTATAAACTAGCCCCACCTTTGAGGAGTGTCAATCTTAAAAAAAATTAACAACTTCAATCAAAACAACCGCCAAAAGTCAAACATTGGGTGGTATGTACTACCTCCAAACCCAAGTCATAGTATAGATCCACGATGCCCATCGCAGCTTCACCTTAAAATCAATGATTCACTTCTTCCGATGGACAATTAATCAAAACCAACTAAAATTCGCAGCATGACAAACATAAACCCTCACCGCATGCGGTGTGCCTCAAGTACATGGCGCATCTCCAGCACTCTAGCACTCCAGCACATATGCGAGATAAACTTTAACGTCTCGTGGCTACAAACAAAAAATACAACACACCCGCAGATACAATTCTCAGATAAACAAAACACACTCTGCCCATCCCATCCTTCATCATTCGGCACTCATTTAAACAGAAAAAAAAAATGCGAACTCCAAAGCCTGAAACCGATCCATAGTCGAGTCCACTCATTGCCCGGGCTATTTGTTTTTCTTGGAACATTTAGCCGCCGAATCTTGATGTCGAAATGGGTCTTCTTCTCCACCCCTTGCACACGAAGAGGAAGAGAAAACACAAAGAACAGACAAAAAAAAAACAATAAACCTTCCCAATGGACATGGTCATTTCTCATATAATCACCTGGTGCCCCATCACCTGGTATACGCGTACACCTCGTTGTGTTCAAGTACCTCGCTGAGATGAGGGCTTTCCATGTCCCAGCACCATCACTGCGTCCATCACTCATTGAATTCCTTTCGGAGAGCCGAAGCACCTTAATCACACGACACGTCGCAGTGGTGTTTCCCGGATTTGCTTTTGTTTGTTGTTCCTGAACCGTTTAGCAATAAAATTGTACAACTCGGATCCCCGACTGTCTGGACTGGAGAGAGGACGGCAAACGGTGGACATGAAAACACGCCAGGCCAAGTCTCGTTAGCTTATATGTATCTCCGGCTTGGCAGCCAGGTTGTTTTGACTCCTCACGACCACTCCCTGCATGACCGGTCTACGTCCAACTCCAGTCTCCCTCTCTCTCTCTCTCTCGGCAGAGTGCGCAACAACACATTGGTTATCAATTATCGCGTTGATTCCGTGGAACAACTAGGCGACCGGAGAGAATTGGCTCGATCTCCTGCTGAGGGCGAGTTCCTTAAGGGTTCGGACATAATTAAAAGTTGATAGGCGATAGGTAGCAATGTGAGTTGGAGTGGAGTCTTGAAATGGTAATGGCTTTGGGAAGATAAATATCTCAACGGTTTCGTGCTATGACATTTGTTCGTGTGCGAATGAAGGTGCATGTGCAAAGGACACTCATGCGTGCGTGTCATAATTTTTCAAAACTGCAGTTTGTGTATTTTTTTGTTGCCCCTGCTAAGTGTTCCAATCAGTTGAACATGAGTGTTACAGGTTTTCCTTTTATCCGCTGCGATTGGGAATTAATGGAGGAGGACTATTTGTTTTTGGTGGAATGATGGACTGATGTAACGTTTTTGCTACATTGAACGATTTGGTTTCATAAAACTTCTCGTCATTATGATATCTTTCTACGAAATGCTTAAAGCTAAATCGAATAATGAAGTGGATAGTCCTCAATCGGCACTATCTTCCGGGCTGGCGAAGGCCTGACCCCGCTTTCATCACACTTTCCCACCTCACGAGTCTCAAATTAGGGGTTGATCCTCCTATCAACATCCTCCACCCTTATGACCTGAGGTAACAGGACCCTTAGGTCAGTCCGGGCCAAGAAGTCCAAACCAATACCCACCACCAAGTCATCGATTTCAAAGCCGCATACGACAGCATTTATAGAGAAGAACAATTCAGAGCCATGTCTAGTTTTGGAATACCGCCCAAACTCGTCCGTTTGTGTAGGATGACGATGGAGAATTCTCGCTGCTCCATCAGGGTAGGAAACGACCACACCGACACATTCGATACCAAAAAAGGATTTAGGCAAGGCGATGCGCTGTCATGTGAATCTTTCAATTTGATTCTTGAGAGGATAGTGCAAAACTCCTGAGCCAACACCAGAGACACAATTTTCCAAAAAATCGGTGCAACTACTAGCATACGCTGACGATATTGACAATATTGGTAGGACTCAACGTGATGTCATAGCAAGGATAGAGAAGGAACCGGCGAAAATGGGTTTATAGCAGTAAATGTGTGGTAAGACTGAGCATATGCTGTTAACACGAAATGACACACAACATCGACGAATTGGACAGAACGTTACAATTGTCAGATATAACTTTGAAGTAGTACGGGACTTTGTCTACCTCGGCTCCGCTATCAACTCTGACAACAACACCTCGTCAGAAATCAATCGAAGACTCTTGCCAACCGCTGTTTCTTCGGGCTAAGAAGGCAATTTAGTAGTAAAGCCCTCACTTGAACTACTAAGGAGATCCAAGTCCTGCTCTAGGGCGCTGAAGCATGGACCGTATCGAAAGCGGATGAAGAAATCCTTGATCGATTCGTGAGAAAAATTCTTCGAAAAATCTTCTAGTTCGTAGTTGAATCTTCGTCTCAATAGCCAACGCAAACGGGAGCGTCATTGCCGCGTGTTCCAGACAGAATTTATGGCGATCAAAGAAGCCTTATCTTGGCTGAACGAGAATGAAATATCTGCCAAGAAAATTAGCATTTTTTAGGATAGCCAAACGCCCATCAAATCCCTGCAATCTGTCTCAACACATAACTACAACCTTAGACTGCCGCTAATCTTTTCAAAAGATGTCACAGCAGTTTAACATTCACCTATGCTTGGGAATAGTATCATTCCAGGGAACTGTAAGGCTGATGAACTTAACAGACATGGAACCAAATTACCAGTCGTATCCGACACGGGTGCACCTGTTATCCCTATCGCTAATAGCATAAACCTACTAGCGCAGCTAATCAAATCTCAGGTGGAGTCTTGGCACGACGTGCCAAATAATCAAACAAATCTAACCGAAGCCGTATTTAGGGAGGTTCAAGGAACTGAACTCGCTCGCTAGACCATATATTAGCGCCACCATAGGTGTCACCACTCGACTCTGTCTACTAGGTAGGCATACGCAGAAAGGCTAAGCCTTGATTGATACGGCTTCTGCAGGAGCTACATGGATAAAGAGGAAGAAGAAACAATAGTCCATCTTCTTTGTAACTTCCCGGCTCTATCAGACAAAAGGAAGCTTCAAAAGCAGATGTGGGAAGTCTCCTCAGCTCCATTAGTAGTAGCTCATTGGTTTTCCTACAGGTAACAAGGAGAAAGCACAAGATCCAAGTAGTGTCACAATGGACCAAAAACTGGTCCAAGTGTGCTGGAAAATTTGGTGGCAAGCCACTCTAACCTAACCTTACCTTAGTGAATCTTCAAGAAATCACCCCTAGACTTGTTGCATTTCAACGACCTAAAAGATACGCAGTTGCAGCGCAAAGTCACACAGTCCATCCAACAACAACACGAACAACGCAATACAAAAACTTTTTTTTCATGATCAAGTAAAAAATGGAACGATCTGCTAGAAGACGTAGTTCCACAAACTATGTAATCCACAACAAGCGCTATTTGAGCGTTTTAGGTGCGTCTTACCTGATAAAAGTTTATAAAACGAATGGAGACTGCATCCCACCCAACATCTGAATTCTTTAAGTGATTTTGATTCGCCATGTTAACATTTTTACTGTTAGATACCCGCTCCTCAAAAACCGTCCGAAGACATCCTTTCGAGTGTAATTTTATGTCGATCACAAATGTCAACAGTACTGCAAAGTATCAGATTCCCATCCGACATTCTTCATAATTAGAAGCCCAGGACCAAAGCAAACTCAACTAAACTCTGACAAAGTTTGGTCGAATAAAAAAAAAAAGTGATTGCGCATCTGAAACTCAAATGCTGACCCAAAAACGTCTCCCCCCTCCTCTAGGCAACCACACAACCACCCAAGTACAGCAATTAATAATATTTTCGAGCAAAAACTGTCAAAGAATCGTTGAAACATTTCTCTTTTAATTACGACAGCCGAGAGAGTCAACTTTTTCCTTGTCCCGTTTCCCGCTGCTCGGATGAACCTTAATTAATTGTTTCTCAACTCATATAGCACAAGGTCATCATCATCATCATCATCATCGAACAAGAAATCTAATTAAATATCCAAGCAAATCAAATGGAGAAAACAAAATAAAGGAGTCGCCTAACAGACACATCCTTTGGTCGAAATGGTACTACATACAGTCTGTTGGTGCCCCTAATTAAATTCCTCATTTCGTCCCATTTGGAGTACGAAAAATCATTCCCCAACGTTTACGACGCTCGGAACATAATTCACTCGGCGATTTCTTGAAATTTATTCATCGACATTGTCACCAAAGACGTCGACGAAGTCGTTGTCGTCTTCATGAGGCTCGTCGTCCCTTCGGAGTTTGCTGCTCGTCATGTTGCATCGCGCCATGTTCTCCTCGGGGCAAGTGTATCTACGAGTATGCCACTGTGTGTCACTTGTAGCTTCCAACTAGTACTTCTGTACATTGAGATACTGAGCATCAGTTGAATTTAATTTTTTTTTCTATTGGCGAGTGTCGTAAATAAACTATTTTGACAGGTGTCAGACAATCACTTGTTTAACGTATACAACGCGAGCACTCGAACAGGGTATGCGAGCATGCATCCAATTTGCTGTGCATCAACACCATTATCGTCATCGTCGTCCTCATCAGGTGGAGTGCATGTTAGAATGGAGACACATGGGATGGAGGAAGATTTTTTTTTGTTGTCATTGTCAGTAATTAGGAGAAATTTCAGATTTCAGATTCAATTACTGAGTCTGGTGTTGAATTGTGGAGTGAGGGGTTCATGGAGACCTACGATTTTTGACGGAAAAAAATAGTTGTCATGTCATTCGTCCAGGTTACCAGGAGAAGTAGTCTTGAAAACTTAAAAAAAACTTGTTGCCTCCCTTGAAAAGACTTGTGAGCTTAAAATTCTCATCAAAGTATGAAAAATGAAACACACTGACACATCAACATCCAGGATGAGTGTGTCAATGAGGACACAATCATAAAAAAAACCTCTTCAGCAACGTTAGAGGAATTTTCAAAATATATTTGCTGTAGATGCCGATGTTGATAATGTCTTTCTAACATAACGCTACATGTAACAAAAATGTTCCAAGCATACATACTAGAAAGCATTAACACAGGGTGTGCCAAATAAGAACAACCAATGAAGAAGTATTGATATAGACGTATCGTCTACAAAAAATGCAACAAATGGTGTCTTCTTCTTTGAGGTATATCGAGAGTATATAAAAGGAATAGTAGCGGGCCGAGGAAGCTTCCTTGAGGAACCCCATGTTTTGTATCTTTAAACGTGGAATATTCGCTTCCGTGATGAGCAAGAATAATTCTGACCTCAAGACAAGATTCTAACAAAGTTGTTCTGAAAGAACTGTTCTGCCAAACTTTGTCAAAGACTAGACTTAGGAATAAAAAAAACAGTGGATCATACCTTTCTTGTCTTCTAAAAAGCCTTAGAAGACAAAAAAGGTATGATCCACCGGTTTTTTTTCCTAAGTCTAGTCTTTGACAAAGTTTGGCAGAATTTCTTGACGTAAATGTTTGGTAATCCAGTCATAAAAAAACCTGGGATAGTTCAGTTAAAGGTACAATTGGCGTTGTCAGGATCCACATCTATCGATCTACATGCCCTAGGCTTCCTAAACGTGAAATGCGGATTTTTTTTGACTATGGGCATGTCGCTGTACAGCTCGTATAGTTTTTGGTTGAATCCTCGTCTCCATAGCCCGTCAACGCAAACGGGACCGAAGATTTTTCGATGAAATTTTCTATCGAATCGACCAAGGACTGTTCATCCACTTTTGACACGGTCCATGCTTCAGCGCCGTAGAGCAGGACTGGAATGCTCAGGGTCTTATATAGGATCTCCTTAGTAGTTCGAGTGAGGGCTTTACTTCTGAATTGCCTTCTTAGCCCGAAGAAACAGCGATTGGCAAGAGTGATTCTTCGTTTGATTTCTGACGAGATGAAGTTGTCGGAGTTAAAAGCGGAACCAAGGTACACAAAGTCCCGTACTACTTCAAAGCTAGACCTGTCAATAATAAAGTTCTGTCCAATTTGTCGATGTTGTGTGTCCTTTCAGGTTGCAACCATATCTGGTCTTAATCCCATTTTTACCGTTTCCTATCCAAGATCCAATGTGTTTATGACATCACCTTGAGTCCTACCAATGATGTTAATATGCACCGATTTATGGAAGATGTACCTCTGGTCTTGGCTCTGGAGAAGATTGTGCAAAACTCTTGCACAATCCTCTCAAGAATGAGACTAAAAAGTCACATGAAGTGCATCGCCTTGCCTAAATCAATTTTTGGTATCGAATGTGTCGGTAAGGTCGTTTCCGACCCCGATTAAGGATCGGGCGTTCTCCATCGTCATCCTGGACAGACGGACTAGTTTGGGCGGTATACCAAAACTAGACATGGCTCTGTACAGTTCGTCTCTATAAATGCTGTCGTATGCCTCTTTGAAATCGATGAATAGGCGGTGAGTATCAATTTGGACATCTTGGTTTTTTTTCAGGATCTGCCGAAGTGTGAAAATTAGATCGGTTGTACACTTTCCTGGCCGAAAACCACACTGATAAGGGCCGTTAAGGTTGTTGGTAAACGGTTTCAGGCTGTCACATATCATTGCAGATACAATCTTGTAGGCGAGGCTGCGCCTTTGTAGTTGGCGCAGTTCAGAGGGTCCCCTTTTTTGTGGATCGGGCCATTCTTCAGGCATACTTTCATCTGACCATATTTGGCTTATGAGTTGGTGGATGTTTCTTACCAATCATCTCCGCCGGTTTTATCAAGCTCTGTGGGAAGGCCTTTGTTTACGGCAGCTTTGTTAAGCCTTAAATTGATAGTTGAATGTTGCAGAACTAGGGTAGACTCTAATTGGCTTTAGCTTAGCAATGCTATCCTCACTTCACTTAGGTCGAATGGTTGGTAGTTTTCGCTGTCTTCGCCAATATTGAATGTTTCGTTCCGCCTAACAGAGGAATGTTGGTCGTCATCGCCGTTTAACAGAATGCGGAAGTGGTTCTTCCATATCCTCAGCATCGACTGTGTCTCAACTACGATATTTCCTTGTTCATCTCGACAGGATTCCGTTTGAGGCTTATATCCTTGGCTTATACGTTTCACACGTTAGTAGAACTTGCGAACATCATTCCTGGAGTGGAACCTCTCTATACCCTCGATAGCCCGATTTTCTTATTCTTTCTGAAAAGCCGGTGTTCTTCCCTCCATATTTGCTTATAGAACTCAGTGGTAGCTATCGTCTTCACCTGCAGCTTAACCTAGTACGCCTCGTTCTTGGCTGCGGGCATCTGTCGACAATCTTCTCTAAACCAAGTGTCTCTTCCTGATGGGCGCAGGAAACCTAGCACATCAGTTGCTTCTGATCAAACGGCTTGTTGGCATCGTTGCCATTGTTCTTCGACATAAGTTGCTGGTGGAATGGTGTTAATCGAGAGGTTAAGGGATACGCCATCTGCAAAGGACTTGATGGTCCTGCTTGGTATTTCAGGTTTTTGACATAAAATTTGATTAATAGAACTCGGTGGCGCGATGGTTAGTGCAATGAACTGCCACGCAGAAAGTTTGTCTTAGATGACCAGCCGTAGCAACATCTAAAATGATTTTTCAATGGCCCTCCTCTCGTGATGATCTGACAAATCATCCGAGTAGTAGCAACAGTCAAGACAAGCTTTTCTCAACTTAGCCTTTCGGATTCGGCAAAAAACAGAAAGTCCCGCCATCCTGCAAGATGTGCACAGGAACACATGAATGTTTGTGTGAATAAAGCTAGGCCCTGGGTCGATTGCGCCAACAATTTGGCTGCAACCGAGTCAATGTCTCCCCTCGGAATGTTTGGACATCCGAAATACTGGATGCATGCCTCTTGTATGTCGCCAAATTGTGATCAATTAGGTTGACCGATCGTTGATCTGCAAACCGCCATGTCCCCGTATGGATATCGAGGTGAGGAAACCGTGTTCTGGCTAAAGTGGCATTTCGTTTCGTAGCGAAGTCAATTAGCCTCAGTCCGTTTGTCGGACGTGTTGTCGTGTAGGCTGTGTTTTCCGACAATACTGCTAAAGGTGTCTTCCTACCTACCTTTGCGTTTAAGTCTCTCAGCATGATTTTAACATCGTTCTTCGCTAGTCGGTCATAGGTTTTGTCAAGGACCTCGTAGAAGCAATCCTTAGTTGTATCGTCTTTTTCCTCCATCGGAGCGTGAGCACATATAAGGCTTATATTGGTGGATTTGGCCTTAATGCGGATTGTTACAATGCGTTCGCTAATGACTTGAAATCATAAGACTTCTTGCCTAAGTCTGGCACTTATAACAAATCCACACATCCGATTAGTCGCTGCCAGTAGTAGATGTCGCAGTTTTTCATCATCTTTTTGGTCCATCCCAACGTATATCCGGGATGGCAGTACTGTCTGCTTTGTATGTTAGCTTGTGGTGATTATATTGATCCACAAAATGAGATCAGCTGAGGCAGCGAAGGAAAATATCTTAAGTAACCGCAAGTGGAACACTCCTAATGTGGTCATTATGTCATTATTTGATATTCTGTCATTGGTGTGAATGCCCATTTTACTGCTGTTGTCATAAATAAAATAAATGAGTATCATCAATGCACTGACAATGCGTTGAATTTGTCACTACGTCGCGTCATGTTAATGATCGTGTGTCATTTTAAAATGATCGCTGTCATTATTTTTCTAATTCTTTGTCACTCGTGTAATCTAGCTTTTCCAACCATCTGGCACCATGCTAGTAATCGACTTCGTTAAAACAAACCCCAAAAACTATTTTCTATCCGATTTGTGAGTTCCTTAAATCTGAACCCCCTGTGCGGCTTCGGTTGCCTTGTCCAGCAGCCCCCCCTATAAATGCAACCACTGAGCATCTTCGCGTTGACCTCTTTCATTAATTTCGACTTAGAATCCAATTAACTGCGGACTGCAGCCATAATTCATAATTCCAGAGCTGAGTCTTTTTTAGGCTTGTTAATAAGTTGATGAATGGATTTTCCCATTTTTTCTCTCCGTTTACAGTTTTTTTTGTGTTTTTGTAGGGTCTGCCTCGTTTGGTCTTTCTCTCGGAAAACGTATTTATTGTCATTAAATTGATTTGCTCTGCGGCTGGAGATGGATAGCCGCTGCAGCACACAACTCTCTTGCTGATGTCAGATATCCTACACAGTGGCGTCGCTATGCGCTAGCAGTTAATTATTAAAATTTAATTTTTTTTTTTTTTAATCGGGATAAGAGAGGGAACAACTACAGCTGTAGGGGAACAATGTCTATGAATAAAAAAAAAAAGAATAGAAATAACCGGGCGGATTATTAGACTTAGATGACGATGATGAGATACTGGGTAGTCATCATAAAACATGGGCGTCGCATCGCATCCCGTCGTGTCGCATCGTCCACCCAACGTGTGTGGTTCCAATGCCTGACTATGAATAATTGGAAAAATGTGATACTGACAGGTTGTGGTGGTGGTTCGGTGGTTCGGTGGAGCCAGTAAAAAAAACAAACAGACATTTTGAAAAAAAAAAAAACGTTTTGAGAGACACATACATTATCACCTGCAACCAGCATATTATACGCCTTGCGTCATTAACTTAATGACTGTGGATGTGTGTTTTGGGTTTTGTGGGCAAAATGACAGGTCATGGGAAACGTCATGCCTTCAGCACTAATTTACTGTTTGTTGTTATATTTGGCTTTAATGTTTGGGAAAATCACCATGGAAATGTGGTTACTTATCACCTCTTTATGGGTCTGTTGGGGGAACCGTTTTTTTTTTTTTTGGAAAACAGCATGAAGTGTCTAAATGCATATTAAACGCCTAGTTGGAGTTGAATTACTATTTTGGGGGATATTTGGGGGGTATTGGTTTTCAGATGAAATTCTTTTATGAAAATTGAAGGCTGGTGAGAATGTCAGACAATGCCGTTGCATAATGCTAGGTTTAGATGTGACTTTTCGACTTGACTGTAATTTTATGTTGTTCCTCGGAGGATTTCAGTCTTGTCAACTCACCGGATAGTATGTGGATGTTAAATATGTCTCTTGGCCCTAGGTGGTTATCGTGCTCTACTCAACTTTGACCTGTTGACCATGTGCAGAAGCGCCTGCAAAGCAAATTCAGCCATCGTCTAGCTTTGAGTGTTATGCCTCAACTAGTAGATATGGGCCGGTCTCTATGCACTTTCTGTATATTCAAAATGTATATCTGTTCAAAAAAAAACAACAACTGGTTATGAAAAAGACAACAACTCCTGAAGTTTCTACCAGACCCGGAACGTCCGCGGACAGCGACAGACGAATTCGCTGTACACCCGAGTGGTACTTCAAAGCTGGAATCTCTCCTCGCGTGATGCAGGGCAGACATTACCGCGCTCCAGGATATACGTAGGACCGACAGCGAAAAACATTTATTACAGCTGCCACCCAAGGCTGCAGATATCAGGATGCGGTTTCGTTGTGGGGAGCCGATTACTCGGATGATTGTAAGATCAACTCTAGAGGAGGGTTAGTGAAAATTCATTTAGGTGTAGCTACGGCTTGGAATCGAACCCAGACCTTCTGAGCGGTAGTTCATCGCGCCACTGAGCCCTCTTAAGTCAAAAATAATCGACTTTAAGCCGGTTAGTGATCCCCTGGCTGTTATCCACATCACAGCTACGTTTTGCACGATCAGGAGCACACGATCCTACCGATGAGACTGAAGATCCTATCGAGGAGGAATTCTATGACCTCCTGGATGGGGCCTACCTAGCCTATCCGGAATACGATGTGCAAATCTTACTAGGGGACTTCAATGGTAAGGGAAACATATTCAGCGGGTTCATACGACTTTGAATCTACAAAGCAACCTGGCGATATGCAAATGATCGACCCGGCAACCAAATCGACCATGTGATCAAGTGCGGGACACACATACTGCATATCATGGATGTGCGCCGTAGAGGGTAAAGATCAGGATCTTGTGAGGGCTTTACTCTGTATAGTTCGTCTATATAAATGCTGTCGCAAGCAGCTTTAAAATCGAAGAATAGGTGGTGGGTATTGATTTAGGCTTCTTGGTTTTTTTTTTCAAGGATCTACCAAAGTGTGATTTGATTAGTTGTGGACTCTTATGGCCTAAAACTACACTGATAAGTGACAATCAAGGAGGAATTTTACGACCTACTGAACGGAACTGAAACGATCTGAAATCGTATTTTAATGCGAACATCGGGATAGAAAACATTTTCGGTGGGTTAGTTGGAAAGGACCGCCTGACAGCCTTAGTCATAGATGCAAGACAAGCATCCAATACCCTGGAGGCACAAACATTCAGAGGGTAGAACGTCAGTCAAATTCAGAGCCCAACTTTCCAACGAGAAGAAGCGTCAAATGCAGCAAAAGAAGAGACTTCACGTTGGACGGCTTAGTTCGCTGGATATTGCCAAAGTCTACGAACAAAAACTTAAGGAAATACTACCCACTGTGCCTGCATCCTCCACCAATGTGGTTGTAGTATCGCAATATGCTCAAAGAAGTAGCCAACATAGGCTACCAGCCAAACCCCAAAAAGACGCATTGGTATGATGATACTTATAAATACCAAAAAAGGGATAAAAGAAGAACACATCTCAGGGCGCTACAATGTAAAACACGCGCCGGTCGGGAAGAGAACCATACCAGGACAAGGAATGAGAAGAAAATGCAGCCTCCCAGCCGCCCAGAGGAATCGAAGAGTCTCGACACGGGAAGAACATCCTTCAATTCTACAAGAAAGTCAAACAATTGACAGATGGCTTCAAAGTAGAAACTCAGGCTCTACGAAATAACAAAAGCAACCTAGTCACAGGCAGCTTTTCCAGCTGGCACTTTATGGACATAATGTCGTGAGACTGATAGGGCAAGAAACTAGGCCACCTCCGGTCAACGAAATGGTAACGCTCCCTTCCAGTGTTGAAGAAATCAGCGTAACCTAAAAAAATCTGAAGCCGGTTCTTATCGGTTTCCAGTAATACTCTCCAAATAGGTGGTGTTGTCCTGAAAGTGTGCATGCACCAAACCATCAGGATGAATGGGAGCATGCCCAATTACTTGATATTCCAGTCACATGGGCCATCTTAAAGGAGACTCATGTAATGTTCCAAGTACCGCGGCATATCCCCGCTGAATATCCATCCAATCTATCCATACTGTGTGAACGTCTTAAGCCTTTCTGCAACACACTTATCGGCACGTAATGGTGTTGCTTTAGCCCGATAGATCAACCAAATTTTAACACCAAAGCAAACCCTTGAAAAGACCTTCGAATTGAAAGTCGAGACACCACATCTTTTCATCGTCTTCAAGGCTGATGATAGCATCCATCGCCTAGACGTATATAAAGCAATGGAATTCGGGAATCCATCAATACTTATACAGCTGTGCCGCCTAACATTACAGGACACGCGATGCAACTTGCAGTTTGAAAACAGCTCATCTGAACTTTTTTCCGACAAGGAGATGAGCTATCATGCGATTCGTTTAATCTCGGAACTACTATCTGTTCCAAGATTAAACAGGGCAGGAGTTAATACCGAAGTCACTATCTTAAACAGAGCCGTCCAGCTACTGAGATACACAGACGACATCGACATCATGGTCGCTCCAACCGTGCCGTTCTAGAAGCATTTACGACCATTGAGCAAAAGGCGAAACTGTTTGGTGTTGAAGTTAACGAGAGCAAGTTACTGTCACTGTTGATAGAGCAACAACTTCAACCCCACGAATGACACCTAAGTGGAAAATCGACGAAGTCTGGCCCTAGGAAACCGATGCTATTTCGGATTAGCAAAACAAATGGGATCAAAACTTTTAACCCGAAAGTCTAAATAATTGCTCTACCGGACCCTAATCCTACCAGTCCTACTTTACGGCGCCACTTTCGAAAGAAAAAATTCTTCGTCTTGCTAATACCTGTACAGGTTCGCCCTACTCCGGATTCCCTTTTCCCTTTAGCTGTCGACAAACTCGCGGAATAAATTTTCCAGAGCACGCCGCACCTTTTTATCCCGCTCAGCCCTAAAATGTTCAACACATACCTTATGGGATCGAGTGGTTTTAGTTGAAATAATCTGTTGCCCTTCAAGTAAGGCCTTAAAGTACCAGAATTTGGAATCCAATACTATATGCGCTCATTGGAAGAATCTGGAGTTCTCAAACTTATCGGTGAAGGTCTTATTAAAACCTGAATATGACTTCATATGTTCAGGCATATCGCGAATAAATTATCCCGGGAGGTTTCGCCTTGTCAGCTATGTAAATCAGATTGCTGAATGGGAACAGTTTCCTGGGTTGCACAACTACCACGATAAACAAGAACGCAAACACAATGTTCAACAACTTCAATCGAGGATGTCCCCACGAATTAACAACCCAATTCAACCGAAACCTTACCATTGGATAAAAGGAACCCGAATACGTGGAACTCAGAAGCTTAGGGCAATCACCGCCTAAGTGCCCATTGTAGGTAGAGGGCGAAGGAAGGAAAATTAATTATTTACATCGCGAATTATTAGCATCCGTTGGTATTTCACACAGATTTGGGGATTGGGGATTTTTTCAAAAGTGTGCCATTTTTCTTTTTCCTTAACACACTCCTTTAGGATGGGCTGTTGGCCTGTTGGGGTTATTCTGGCCTTCTGCCTTTCTCCCTTTTGTGTGTGCCGCTTGAATCGAAGCGTCGCTTCGGTGGGCACTTGCTCATTTGTTCTTCGTCGTACTATGTACGTTGATTGAACTCATTTGACTGTTGGTTCTCGTTGGGGTGCTTGCTCCACCCATTGATGGCTGCTCGGATTATTGTCTTCAGCTTGAGACCGCCTGTCTCTTTCACTTTCTTCAGACCGTCCGTCTGGCTCCGTACCTACTTTGTTGCCTTCAAGGTGGGGTCGAGCAAGAGCGCTGGGTCGTAAACATCCCAGGACACCTTTTCTCAACAGTTTTCCAAGAAGGGCAATGTGAAGAAGAAAAGTGAAGGAGTTGGATATAGGGTGGTAGAAGGGAACTCTTTTAGCCTTCGTAATTTTACCGCGAAATGGTTTGTGCATTGAACTATGAAGAGCTGGACTTTCGGTTCAAATCCCGAAAGTAACCACACAGCTCACTGACCTCTTTCCACCCAGCGGGTGTTGGTTCCCATTAAGGGCATTCTCAGGTGGGGGCTAGAGAAAGCCACAAAAAGCTAGGTATCATGTCATTTGGTACTAGGGCGATATGCGGCGAATGGTGTTAAAGCAGGTGATCTGTGAAGGCCCATCTTGAACCAATTAAAACCAGCTTCATAAAGGTCTTCGTCCATATGGTAAATAACTGCGAAAATTCCCTGTAAGAATACGGCTTTGTGACGGGGTAAACTGCCGTGGGCGTACCGTAATCATTTATAAAAAAAATACAATTATGGGGTCTTGAAGTTTGAAACGTCGCTTCTTGCTGCTGCTGATCGCTAACCTCTGTTAGTAGTGGAGCTGAGCAACTTAGAGAATCTGGACTGGGCTGTAAGGGACTTATAAAGATGAACGTGTGGAGCTTCACCAAAGAATGTAGTCTGGTACCACGGGAATCAGGAGCCCCTAAGTCATGTTTTCCTCGGATTACATGGCTTAGCCTGATAAAGAGGTTGACCCCCATGTGGGAGTATCGTGGTGGATGTGGTTACCCGACTTTGCTAGAACGTATGGTATTCTGAGGTCTATGGAGTGATGGACTTTCGAATACAAGAGGTGTTAGATGGAACTCGGTCCTTAACAAGAATAAAGTGCGTGCCTTACACATGATTTTCAAACTTGTACCAATGTAATGTGTCCTACATTGGGGTGTTATTTTTGTATGGTTCTGATATTGTGGGTAGGCCCCACAATACCTGTAATGGCTAGGTGTTCACGTCTAGCATACTTTACAGAATCGGCGTTAAACTGAAGGTCCCATTCTCTGTGTTCCAAAATGTAGCTTCCCACACACAAATCAATGGAGAGGCTGTATTTCTGCCCCTGTATCGTTCATTAGTGCCAGATATTTCATAGCGTAAGGACTGATACAAGTCTGACAAACACTCAAGCTCCATTGTATGGGAAGGTTTTCGACTACGCTGTTCAGAATCGGCGTTAGACTGAAGGTCCCATTCTTTGTGTTCCAAAATGTAGCTACTCACACACAATTGAATGGAGAAGCTGGGTTTGGGCCCCTGTATGTGTCGGTAATGCCAGATATTTCATAGTATAAGGCCTGATACTAGTCTGACAAACACCCAAGCTCTATGGTATGGGAAGGATTTTGAATTCGCTGTCGTTGCCAATATTGAATGGATCGTTATGCCTGACAGCGGAATGTTGTTCGTCATCGCCGTTTTACAGTCTGCAGAAGTGGTTCTTCCATATCCTCAGCATCGACTGTGTCTCAACTACGATATTTCCTTGTTCATCTCGACAGGATTTTGTTCGAGTCATGGTAAAACTTGCGAACATCGTTCCTGGAGTGGTACCTCTCTATAACCTCGATCGCGCGCTTTTCTTGCTCTTTTTTCTTCTTTCTGAAAAGCCGATGTTCTTCCCTTCTTCTTTGCCTATAGAGCTCAATGTCAGCTCTCGTCTTCACCTGCAGCTTAGCCTTGTAGGCCTCGTTCTTGGCTGCGAGCATCTGTCGGCTGGTTGAATGTTCGTTGATCTGGAGACCGCCACGTCCCCTTGTGGATATCGAGGTGAGGAAACCGTGTGCTGGCTATAGTGGCATTTCGTTCCGTAGCGAATTCAATTAGCCTAAGTCCTTTGCCAGACGTGGAGTCGTGGAGGCTGTGCTTCTGAAAATACTGCCAAAGATGTCTTCTCTTCCTACCTTTGCGTTAAAATCTCCCAGCACGATTTTAACATCGTACTTTGGTAGTCGCTCATAGGTTTTGTCGAGGAGCTCGTAGAAGCATTCCTTAGTTATATCATCCTTTTCCTCCGTCGGAGCATGAGCGCATATAAGGCTTATGTTGGCGAATTTGGCCTTGATGCGGATTGTTACAATACGTTCGCCAATGTCTGGGAAACATAAGAATTCTTGCCTAAGTCTGGCACTTATAACAAATCCGCGTCCGAATAGTCGCTGTTTCTCCTTCCTATAACACGGTCCATAGTAGATGTCACAGTTTTTCATCCTCTTTTTGCCCGGCCCATCCCATCGTATTTCCTGGATGGCAGTAATATCTGCTTTGTAGCAGTTAAGGGCTTCCGCTAGTTGTTCGCTTGCACCTCTCCTGTTTAATGTTCTCACATTCCAGGTGCAGATACGAACGTCGTTGTCATTTTTTCGTTTAGCATGGTCGTCAACAATAATATCAGTCCTTTCCGAGGCTATTGGTTGCTTCGTAACAATATTTTTTTTCCATAGATGGGTAGGTAACCCAAAGCACAACCCCCAACCTGAAGGGCCAGGCCCTTGTTTTGACCCTAGGACAGCGGGCCGGAAAAAATACCGATGTCAGTAGCCCATTTTTGGGGTATGAGCGCTGCCGTTGACCCATTGAGGGGTCCTCCGCCACCAACTCTTTTCCAATACCCTGGCCCAGTATTGGAAATCCCTATAGACCTGGTGTTCAAATATGTCGAAGCAGCTCATATAGGGATTTCACTACCAGTTCGATCAAACTAGAGCTGTAGGCGCCACCGTTGACTCCATCTAGGGAATTCCTCCGCTGCCGCCTGAGAGTGAGTGCCTTAGTTAGAGAATGGGTCGTTAGTGCCTTATATTTCAAAGCATAAGGCCTGATACTAGTTTGACAAATACCCAAGCTGTTCAGAGTCGGCGTTAAACTGAAGGTCCCAATCTTTGTGTTCCAAAATGTAGCTTCCCACACGCAGTAAAATTAGATTTGGGCCCCCGTATGTGTCGCTAATACCAGATATTTCTTAGAATGGAAAAGCTGCATTTAGGTCCCTGTATGGGTCGTTAGTGTCAGATATTTCATAGCATAAGGCCTTATACTAGCCTTACAAATACCCAAGCTCCATGGTATGGGAAGGTTTTCGAATACGCTGTTCATACTCGGCGTTAAACTGAAGGTCCCATTCTTTATGTTCCAAAATGTAGGTCTCCACACACAATTGAATGGAGAAGCTTGGTTTGTGCCCCTGCATGGTTCGTTAGTGCCAGATATTTCATAGCATAAGGCCTGATACTAGTCTGAAAAATACCCAAGCTGTTCAGAGTCGGCGTTAAACTGAAGGTCCCATTCTTTGTGTTCCAAATTATAGCTTCCCACACACAATTCAATGGAGAAGCTGGGTTTGTACCCCTGTATGGTTCGTTTGTGCCAGATATTTCATAGCATAAGGCCTGATACTTGTCTGACAAATACCTAAGGTGTTCAGAATCGGCGTTAAACTGAAGGTCCCATTCTTTGTGTTCCAAAATGTAACTTCCCAAACAAAATTGAATGGAGAAGCTGGATTTGGGCCCCTGTATGGGTCGTTAGTGCCTTATATTTCATAGCATAAGGCCTGATACTAGTCTGACAAATACTCAAGCTCCATGGTATGGGAAGGTTTTCGAATTCTCTGTTCAGAATCGGCGTTAAACTGAAGGTCCCATTCTTTGTGTTCCAAAATTTAGCTTCCGACACACAATTGAATTTAGAAGCTGGATTGGTGCCCCTGTATGGGTCGTTAGTGCCTTATATTTCATAGCATAAGGCCTGATACTAGTCTGACAAATACCCAAGCTCCATGGTATGGGAAGGTTTTCGAATTCTCTGTTCAGAATCGGCGTTCAACTTAAGGTCCCATTCTTTGTGTTCCAAATCCAAATTGTAGCTTCCCACACACAATTCAATGAAGAAGCTGAATAGGGACTGATACTAGTCTTACAAATACCCAAGCTGTTCAGAGTCGGCGTCAAACTGAAGGTCCCAATCTTTGTGTTCCAAAATGTAGCTTCCCACACGCAGTTAAATTAGATTTGGGCCCCGGTATGTGTCGCTAATACCAGATATTTCTTAGCATAAGGCCTTAAACCACTGAATCTTTCTAGGTTCTGGATATCTTTAATTTTTTTTATTTAAATGAAACGGATACCCTTCTGATAATCCTTTGGTCTACGGGAACATATCAGGCTTGAGTAACGTATACAATTCTTGTGAAAAGCTGATTCAAATAAAATCCCCACCATCCCCATTCAACTCTTTGGGAGCTCACATTTGGTAATATTTAAGAAAAACATCAACCCACTGCCCCTTAAACAATGTTCGGTCCCACTGTGATTCCCTCCCAAATGGCTGAAATTGCGAATCAATATCTGTTCCCATTCTCCAGCGAATGCCAATTCCTTTTCTCATGACATTTATGAATGCACTTTCCACTTTCCTCAGCAACATCCTCGATGATGTGTTTGCCTCCTCGTGGACAGACCAACATTGTCTCCGCTGGCATCTTCGACTGCGGTGAATGTTGTCGTTGTCGTCGTCGTCGGTCTCATCTCGCTCAAGTGTCATTAATTTAATGAATCTGCCAAACAACAAAATTGTACAATTTATTTGGCGTGCTGCAATAAATCGATTTTCAATTTGTTGCAATCAATTCCCGCATACTAAATACTACCGGACCCGCAAAACTAATAAGAGCTAGCGAGAGTATCGAGTCTCGACATATGTCGTGGTCTACACCGCTAGATGTTCATGATAGATATCTGCACTTCGATTAATGTGACTGATAGCACGGCGACGACGATGCCGAATTCCATGCGAACACATGCACAACTTTCACGAAGAGTTTTGCAGGATAGGTGAACTAGCTACTACATCATCGGATAGAAACCTAGACGAGCAGGTCTATCCTGCGACAACAGACATCATTGATCATTACCACGGCGTCAGGAGGGGGGATAGATGTATCTATCTCCTACTAGGTACACCCGGACACGGGCACACCAGATTGTGTAAAGGAACACAACCATTATGTTGGTACGCTGCCGGTTAAGTAATAAATAATGGATCTCTCAACAGTGCGAATACATCCCCCTGTCGCCTCCTACCACCCCACGAACCAGCCAACCCCCATGTCATGCTCATTTGCAGTACCATGCTGGATGGGAAATTAAAGGAAAAATGGAAAAAAAATTAATTTATGCGCAAATGGGAGAGAAAGATGCGTCTTATCAGACGGTCCTCGGATACCTCCAGTACGCGGGGTGGAACGCGCGCAAACGTTAATTTATCTAAAAGTGTTTAAACAAGTCGACTACATGAAGTAGTGTATCCTGGTTATGGAAGAGATGCAATGTGTCTCGCGTGTACGCACATATACATTAATCAGGAGATGGGTAATGATTACTGGCGCAGCGAGAGCGCGTCATAAAGTATCTTTTTCTCATTTACATGCAAGTAGGTAGGATAGGTATACCATTTTGTTTTTGTTTTTTTTTTTGTAAGAAGCTGTTTTAATGAGGACCAACTAAAACCAATCTGTAGCAGGCCAATGTTAACGACAACGATACATCATGCATCAGTGGATACTTCATTGCTTTACGACGGTCGACAATAAACGCCACATGTCGGTCAGGAATTTTTTTTTTTTTCGTTCAACTGGAGCTGGAATAGTTTTTGTCGGTTGAGATGAAAGGGTGAGGAATAGTTTACAAAAAAAAAACAATTAGTGGTGGAACATAAATATTGGAAGGAGTTAACGTGATATCACCTCGGCTGGGGGTAAGATTGCGCAGAGAGAATATTTACGAGAACAAAAATGACGCGAAAGAGATTTAATCACTAAGCGTTTTTGCCTGAAATTTACAACCCAACCTAACCCAACTTTACAGTGCTTAGAACTAAAATGCTGTTGAATATCTAAATAAACTTAATTTTTTATTATGAGGTCGACTTTTATACATTTCTATTTATTTATTTTTTATTTTAAGATAACGCATATATATTATGGATTTCCTATTTGGAATTCACTTTCACGAAAACAAAATCATTGCTAGGACATACGTTTATTAAAATAAAATAAATTGTCATGGATATGTCAAGAAAAGGAAAACCAATAGGAAGTCTAGGACGTAAAATCGTTGTTAGGATATATAACAAAAAAAATTGAAGAAGCTAGGAATTTATGTATGGATAGTCCCATTACATACGCAAACTCACAGACAGAGGAGTTTACGGGAATTTCTGCCCAAACAATAAGAAGGATAATGAAAGAATACGAGGAGAAAGGCGCTACTGAATCCCCAACTAAAAGAGTACCACATACAAAATGGAAAACTGGATTGGATGAATTTGATATCACTGCTATTCGGCGAATTATATACAACTTCCACATTGAAGAAAAAATGATGATAACATTAAAAATGTTAAGACAACGGGTGCAGGAAGATTTGGAGCTTAACCTAAGCAATATGTCGCTACATAGGATTTTAAAAAGAAATGGATTTTCTTATAGGAAAACGGAGAACAACCGTAAATTTCTTTGCGAAAGAAATGAAATCAAGCTTTTACGCGTGAAATATCTGAGGAAGGTGCGGGAGTACAGGTCAGAAGGATATGAGATTATTTATTTGGACGAGAGCTATATTCACAGCTCACACACAAGGCCAAGGGCATGGACTGACGGCACCAGTCAAGGTTTAAAGGCGCCAATTTCAAAAGGCCAAAGGCTGATAATGGCGCATGCAGGTGGCGCGAAGGGCTTCGTAAATAATGCCTTGCTTTTATTTAAATCTGGGTCGAAAACAGGAGATTATCACGATGAGATGAATTTTGAAAATTTCTCCAAATGGATGAAGGATCAAGTTTTAAATAACCTAGAGGAACCATCGGTTATTGTAATGGAAAACGCATCATATCACAACAAATGGGAACACAAGCAAATCACTTCTGCTTCCGTTAAATCGGAGATGTTAGAATGGCTTTCCTTCAACAATATACCACATTCTTCAAAAATGCTCAAAGTCGAACTTTATGACCTTATAAAGCGACATCGGACTAATCACCACCCCAAGCATAAGATTGACGATCTGATTCACGGCGCGGGACACGAAGTACTACGATTGCCACCCTATCATCCAGATCTCAACCCTATTGAAAAGATCTGGGCAACAGTCAAGGGAAGCCGAAATACAAGTCGGAAGCCGAAATACAACGTTTAGATTATCGGATGTTCAGAAACTAGCAAACAAAAATAACAGTTGAAGATTGGCGCAAAGTTTGTGAAAAAATTATAAGGACAGTGGTGGAATACTTTTCACACGAGTATATGTGGGACACAATGTCGGATGCAATAATTATCAATCCAGTAGATGATTCTTCAACCGATTATGAAACTGACAGTTCTTCGAATTCAATTTAATGTACATTTATATTAACTATTTCATATATAGGTAGCAAAATCAATAAATATTTTTTTATCTTAGTACTTAATACTAAAACGTGTGTGTTTTTCCTTCTTACTTCAAACCAAACCGAACCACCCATTTGGTATACTGGTGTTTTGTTTTTGCTGCTCGCTTTAAATCTGGGGTCGAATCGCGACCTCCGTGAACGACTAACTCGTTTTCGTAATGTGTGCATTTGGTATTATCGCATACGTGAACGTATAGTCGTTAACGTAATTTGGCATCATCACTTGAGTGAACGGATGCCTGAACGTACAAGTTCAATCTTAATGTCATACGATAGGTTTGTAGTGTTCGTAATTTTTGGCGTGCGCAAAATAATGAAGAAAAATGTAAGTTTACTAATTTTAAATGGTTTATAAATGTCAAATACCTATAAATATGTCAATTAATTAATATATATACAAAAAAAAAATTTTTAAGACAAATCGCAGTAAAATAAATCAAACTCAAAAGAGTATCTTGACGGAGTACATAGAGAGATAGCCGGACTTGGCAAAAAACTCGATTCCAAATACAGTTCAAGGAAAAGCTACTATACATCCATAAAAAATGTGAGATAGCTTGTTAACTAAGTTAAATATTATAAGACCTCAGGTTAAAGAAGTTGAAGCGTGGAAGTAGGAAAGCACATTTAGTTTATTGAGTCGCTGTTTATTATTTAATTTGTTTAGAGGTTTTTGCTGACCAAAAATAAAAGAAATAAATAATAGAAAAGGAGGTGGGACCGTATGAGGAGAAGCAAGCATCTCACAGAAGAGCATAATTTAATAATTTAAGCAACTAGATTGGAAGCATCAGTTGAGGCATTTACAAATGCTAAAACATTTAGAAGTTCCGTGTTACCAATGACTGATGGTAAGGCTGCCATAACGCCGAAAGGTACTGCGTCCAAGGATTCAATAGAGCTCACAGAATTTAAGTTTTGTAAATACATATTAAAATGCCTTTTTATTCAAGCGAACCCGTCTTATAAATCTATAAATACATATACTATGTACATCATTTTCAGAGAAAGTTCTCAATTGAACAATTGCTGCTATCTCTTAGCTGTATTCGAATTTTTTTTCATTTCGTCTGACGAACTTAGGTAAAATAACAACGCCGAATCCATTTAATTTTGTAAAATGATTTTTTTCCAATTTTTCTTCCCAACAACATTTATTTGAAGTTTACACTACATATTACCTTTTTCATTTTTTTCTATTACAACTACCACGTCAAACCAAAAATTACGTTCCGTGAGCATTCGTATGACACAATCTCAATACGTTCGTTCGTACGAAGAATCACGTAATTGTTGTTCGTACGAATGCCGATCCGTTCACGGAGGACGCGATTCGACCCCTGTTTTATATTTGCAATTCATCGTCAATTTTATCTCGCTATAATTTACACTTTTAATCAAGGTTACAAATTTTAAAGTGGTGGGTAGTTCAATAAGTTTTAAAAACTGCATTTCTTAAAAAAAAATTATGAAAGAAGCAAGAACGTTCACCATTTTGTCTTTAACGAACCGTTTAATACCCAATCCTCTTTTTTTGTGACAGAAAATCGTGCCTATTGTTATTGGGTATAAAAATCGTTTACGTTCCCAAATTGTAATTTTTCTTAATTAAATTTACCAAACTCACCCAAATTCAATGAGATAAACAAAAAAAATTGGTGTGACACTGCAATTTTCTTTACTTGCGTGCCAATATTAGTACCTACATGATCAGCATGCACGACACAATTAATAATGATCAACGAAAGCATAATGAGCAAATAGCGTTTAAATCTAAAACCGTACACCTTCATACAGACACAGTCACACAATCAATTCATGCGTAATGTTTTGCTTAATCTATCCGATCGTGATCACATCATTCACCAGCAAAGAACCAACAAGACAAAAAACGAAAAAAAACGAAAAAAAACGAAACAATATATTTTTCTCCAAGTAAAGTTGACATATAATGATCTATATTTTTCCTCCGCTCCTAATTTCAGTATAAAGGAAGGAAAATGAAGAAACCACCCTCACTCCTCAGTGAGATCGCGACAGCGATCTTGAACACAACGTCAGTGTATATTATTATGGCTCCGCCCATTTTCGTCTCTTTTTGCTTGTTTTTGCAAATTTAAGAGACCTGCGCAGTAGAATGGCCAACTGATTTGGTACGGACTATATCTTACTATCTGCTGATCTATGGAGCTGTTTTTGGCTCGTAAGGACATATTAGCTACCACATTTTCTCATGAACATTCATGAAAGGATTCCCTGATTTAGTAATTAATTTAAAAAATCCTTTACACATGTTGTTTTGAAGTCCCGTTCCAATTTATTTAGAACGTAGGCAGGGGAGTACGAAATTTCTAAAATTTCACACTCGTCTTATGATTTGAAAGCCCCAGTTGAATACTCTTCAATCAGCCCGGTCCTTAGCTAACTGCCTTCAGTTGTACACTTTAAGTTGGTAGAGGCCGGTTTATAACTACTTGAGCGCCACTTAAGACGAGATCTTCCTCTACTGCATCCGATGTCTGGCTGGGAATCGAAGACACTGCCACTACGAGTTGGATTATTGGTGTCCATTCGTTCTACATATCCTACGTATCTTAAAAGCCCAATGTGGATTTTTTTGACTAGGGGTATGTCGCTGTACAGCTCCTATAGATCGTGATTGAATCTTCGTCGCAATAATAGCCCGTCAACGCAAACGGGACCAAGCTTTTGATACGGCCCATGCTTCAGCGCCGTAGAGCAGGACTGGGATGATCAGGGTCTTCCATAGCACCTCCTTAGTAATTCTAGTGAAGGCTTTCGATCCTTAAAGCCAATAATGGGTTGCGTTAGTCGTGCACAACGTAAGAGAGCTGGGTCCGCCTTCAAGGCCCATGTGAAGAGGCCTAAGGGAGCCGCCAAACCCTCTAAATTTCGCCGAACATCATGGCTACATCAGGGGTGTAGTCAATGAAATTATCCACGATCCTGGTCAAGCTGCTCCATTGGCTGTAGTTCACTTCCGTGACGCCTGTTGTTCTTTGCCCCGGAAGATATCCATTCCATACCGATCAATTCATGTACTGCGAACGCAAGAGCGCCCTCCAAATCGGCAAAGTGATCCCATTGTCTCAGATGCCTGAATGTACCATCATCTGCAACTTGGAAGAGAAGACTGGTAATCGTGGCACGTAAGTCTTGCAACTACACCACAGTCATCACCCACAACCCAGACACAAAGAAGACCCGTGTCAAGCTGCCAGGAAGGTTGACTCATCAGCCAACCGTCCTATTGTTGGTATTGTTGCCGGTGGTGGACGTATCGACAAGCATACCTTGAAGGCTGGTCGTGCCTATCACACGTACAAGGTGGAGAGGAACAGCTGGCAAAAGGTACATCGTGTTGCCATGAAAAAAAAGTTATAGCACCACAGGCTCGTTAGAAACCCGGGCCCAGCTCTTTCTCACAACTATTCATGTGGGCGTGTGTACTTCTTTGAGGGCGGTTGGCAAGAGTAATTCTTCGTTTAATTACTGACGAGATGTAGTTGTCAGAGTGGAAATTGGAGCCGAGGTAGACAACTTCCGTACTGGCTCAAAGTTTTATCTGTAAACCGTGAAGTTCGGCCCAATTCGTCGATGTTGTGTGTCCTTTCGTGTTGACAGCATACTAGGAATCCCGTGTTTGCGCTTCCATCTCTATACTAGCAAACGTGGTTATGACATCCCGTTGAGTCCGAGCAATGCTGTCCATATCGTCATCGTACGCTAGTAGTTGCACAGACTTATAGAAGATTGTGCCTCTGGTGTCAGATTGGGAGTTTTGCACAATCTGGTCAAGAATGAGGTGAAAGATGCCACATGTCAGTGCACCGCCTTGCCTAAAACCTTTTTTTGGTAACAAACGTGTCAGTAAGGTCGTTTCCTGAATGGAGAAGCGAGCATCCACCATCGTCATCCTATACAGGCGGACGAGTATGGGCGGTATACCAAAACTAGACATGGCTCTGTATAGTTGGTCTCTATAATTTCTGTCATATGCGGCTTTGAAATCGATAAATCGGTGGTGGGTATCGATTTGGACTTCTTGGGTTATTTCCAGGATCCGCCGAAGTGTGAAGATTTGATCAGTTGTGGGCTTCCCTGGCGTATAACCACACTGATAAGGCCCGATCAGGTTGTTGGTAAACGGTTTCAGGCGTTCACATATCACGGCAGATAGGATCATATAGGTGGTGTTGAAGAGACTTATGTCTCTGTAGTTGGCTCAGTTCAGAGGGTCTTCTTTTTTGTAGGCTTTATAAGCTTTTCCAAAGTCTTTATAATGCTCGGTGGGAAGACCGTCATTTCCGGCAGACTTTTTCAGCTTAAGAGTAGATATTGCTATCTCCGATTCACTTAGGTAGTTTTTGCTGTCGTTGGTTCGTTCTGTCTGACAGCCGAATATTGTTCGTCATCGCCGTTTAAAAGTCTGTTGAAAGGGTCCTTCCATATCCTCAGCCGCGACTGTGTCTCAACCACGATCTTTCCTTGTTTATCTCGACAGTTTTCTCTTCGCGCCTTGTATCCCTGGCTTAGACGGTTTGCACTCTGGTAAAACTTGCGAAAATCTTTCCTGGAGTGGAACTTTTTTTTCTGAATAGCTGGTGTTCTCGCTCATAAAGTTCAATGGCAGCTCTCTTGTAGGCAGCTTTGCCTTATAGGCCCCGTTTTTATCTGCGAGCATCTGTCGGCATTCTTCATCAAACCAGGGGTTTATGGCTTGTGGGCGAGAGAAACCTAGCGCATCAGTTGCAGCTGATGTAATGGGTTGCTGGCATACTTGCCTTTGCTCTTTGACATTCGATAAGATGACATGGACCATGGACAACAAGCTTCAAGGTCTAGAGATCCATTCATAGCTGTCACCCATGAAGGCCATGATTTTTCCCATCAGCAGTGCATAGATTTGTAAAGGTCATCGCATAAGTTCCAGTCCTCCCCAGATTGTCAACCCAAAATTTTCCGTCACAAAATTCGAAGTATTTGTGACGACGCCCGAGTCTCTGGACCGTAGGTAGGAGTTATTCAGATTTCGTCGTATTACTGGCATGAGAGACTTTTTTGATAGCAAGACAGGTGAAAGTCTTCAGATTCCATGCAGCATCACAATATTTCATGTGTATCTCTCTGCCCATAGCTCACAGGGCCAACTGTCAGGACTATCTTTACTGACAAACCGACATGAAGTGCTTCGCTGACACTCATCAAGTGCTTGATGCGTTCGGAGAAGGTTTTCAGTTCGATTTACCTCGGAACTAGGGGGAACCGTGTCATTTTGTTTATTTGCATCGCATAGATACCTTTCTGTTCCGCGGTGGGTATGGCAGTTGTTTTTGAAGGCGTGAAGAGAGGATCATTTTCAAGGATTCTCCACAAGCCATAAGCTATCTACTACCTTTGAGGAGTAGATCGTTCACCCATTCGATGATGAGACACAATCGTTTCCAGTCAAACCTGTAGAGTTTTCTCTGAAGACACATGGGACCTGTTGACAGGTCAGGGATGAATGCTGTGTCTGGCTGGGCTTTCTACTTTAATCTGGAAGTAGGCAATATGGTTCTTTGTAAGAGATTAAGGATGGGAAAGTGTTTAATCTTAGAAACCTACGTGCATGGCTTTTACCTCTTAGATACGACAACTGCGAAGGATTCATAGATACCCATAATGTCTACCTGGTCATTCGTGACATCTTGGCGGTGGCGAAGCCCATATTACAAAGATAGGACTTGTCTTATGTAATTCTTTCCTTTTTTTCCGAAAACTTTGTTCGTGGGTTGACGCGTATCACTAGCGCTCCATGCGAAGTTTTTCAACTAATATGTCCCAGGCACTACAAATACGTGGTACCCTTCTGGCACACAATGAATGGGTAACCCAAATTTCCACCAACCCCAGGACCCCTATGCCATCATCCCTGCTTCACGCGACAGGACCTTTATTGTCTAAAAGTGATGAAGATAACAACAACGGTTTCCCATAGAAGCGTTTGTATGAACACTCTTACTTTATCAGTGACGTAGTCCTCTCATCCGATGGCAACTACGCCCTGTCTGGCTCATGGGACAAGACTCTCCGTCTCTGGGATTTGGAAGCTGGCCAAAACCACTCGTCGCGTCGCTTTGAAGAGCACACCAAGGATGTTCTCTTGTTGCCTTCTTCGCTGACAACCGTCTAATCGTCTCCGGATCTCGGGACAAGACCATCAAGTTATGGAACACTTTGGCCGAGTACAAGTACACCATCCATGACATGTGGCCTCTCCCATTGGTTGTCGTCCGTCCGTTTCTCACCAAACCACGCTAATCCAATTATCTTGTCCTGTGACTGGGATCGCACCGTCAAGGTCCGGAACTTGGAAAATTGCAAGCTCCCTGAACACTGTCACCGATTCGCCCTATCGATGGTTCCCTCTGCAAATCCGAAGGAACTTGGCAAACTGCAAGTTGAAGAACAATCATTATGGACATAGCGGCTCCCTGAACACTGTCACCGTTTCGCCCTATCGATGGTCCCCTCTGCACATCCGGAGAAACTTGGAAAACTGCAAGTTGCAGAACAATCATCATGGACATATAGCGGCTCCCTGAACACTGTCACCGTTTCGCCCTATCGATGGTTCCCTCTACACATCCGGAGGAACTTGGCAAACTGCAAGTTGAAGATCAATCATCACGGAAACAGCGGCTACCTAAACACTGTCACAGTTTCGGCCGATCGTTGGAACCCTCTGCACATCCGGAGGAACTTGGCAAACTGCAAGTTGAAGAACAATCATCACGGACACATCGGCTACCTGAACACTGTCACCGTTTCGCCCGATCGATGGTTCCCTCTGCACATCCGGAGGAACTTGGAAAACTGCAAGTTGCAGAACAATCATCATGGACATAGCGGCTCCCTGAACACTGTCACCGTTTCGCCGGTTCCCTCTGCACATCCGGAGGAAAGGACGCTAAGACTCTCTTGTGGGATCTCAATGATGGCAAGATCTTGTACATCTTGGAGCACAATGACATCATCAATGCCCTGTGCTTCTCGCCAAACCGCTACTCGTTGTGCGTTGCCTACGGTCCATCCATCAAGATCAGGGATTTGGCATGCAAGGAGACTGTAAAGGAGTTCCGGTCTACAGATGGACAAAACTTGAAAATCAGTAAACCCTCTTACTGCATCCGTAAACAGCAACCGCTCAGACCAATTGAAGCGATCGTTGAGCAGATTAAGAACACATAGACTTGCAAGCGGAAACAATCAGCGGCTTAAAGAAGGCTGGGATCTTGGAGCTTATAAAATCTCTGCGATTTATAAAAATCATTCTCTATTGCAAACGCACTTCAAGCCGAGATTAACCGACTAATTGAAGGGAATCCTTGAAATCCATTTTGTGGCACAACGGACCAAATCTTGACTAAGCGCGCTGTCCACATTCTTGCCGCCTCTAAAACCTACCCAAGGTTAGAACACAACATCTCCAAACATTTCATAAACCAGTGTGATAATAAACAACCAAAATCGAAGCAATCTGGAAGTAATTATCCAGACCTCTCGGTCTTCCAAACCATCATCATAAACATCACTTTCAATCTTTCCATTTGAAGAAGTCCCCAATTAGAGCCGATGTCGAACAATTTACGAAACCACCGGAAAATATGTGCTCCTATGCTGTGAGTCTCATTATCTCCCCCGCTTCAAGTACATTCACGCGATAAGTGGTCTTTCAAGCCCCTTGCACATAATGAAAATCAAATTATCCTCTTGAACATAAAAAAAGACTCAACCACTTGACAGTGTCAAATCACAAACACGCCCATTGGAGAACCGACAACATGACAAAAACGGGCACAAAAAAACATTCCCAACGTGAATCTATTTATACGTTGGACGCGTACCCGTACTCATCTGGATGTGCCTTGAGCATGAGGATCTCTTCCTCTTGCAGCATTTGCATAACACTCCGTGCACTGTGGGGCTATTTTTATTTACAGAAAACTACAAGGTACACCAGAAATTCCTCTCTCAAGGAATGCGTTGTGTGTGTGCATCTTTAGATCGAACCAGATGTGGAATGTATCTGGTGTTTGGTTACTTCGATGAGAACTAAATCCCAGATTCTGGTGAAATAATTTGCCTCATCCTTGTGGGTCATTGCGATGAGCAAACATGTGCAAGGACTCGAATTACACTCAAATGGCCAACAGACCTGTAAAAGACAAATTGCACAGCTAAATGGGTTCGATGATGAATCGGACTAGTACCAGCCCGAGTGTGGGCTTCGGAGTGAATCCGATCCGATTTATTGGATGTGTCCACGGGTATTTTTTTTTTGTTCACTCTCCTCCGTTCCGAGTGGATTCCATTTAAGTAATTAGTTGGAATGGAGAGTGAAAATTTCGTTCGTGGGAAATCCAATAAATTATCGATGTCATCCGTCGTCATCGATGAATTATCGATTGCGGATCTGTACGAGGATAATTCCTTTTCATTGACAGATATGAAATGTAATCTTTTACCTTACCATTGAGAGTTCGTTTATTGGGGTTTTAATGAAATTACAACTATCCGGAGGGCAAGGGTAATTCGAGAAGTCTATTGAATTGCCAGTGGTAAAAGGATAATCTTCAATCGATGATTATGTCCTTTGTGTGAGGATTAAGAGAAGGAGGATGAAAAATTGAAATTGATATTTTTTTTGGTGGTTTTTCTGTGAATTGGATTATAAGGTCTTCCTTGCATCGAACTTGAGGTGGAATTTTTTTTATTTTCGTCATCAATGCCAGACATCTGCAGGGGTTTGGGATGCATCAGTTGGAATATCCGGTGGGTAACCATTGTTTAGGAGTTCAAAAGGTTCTATTGTATCATGTATGGTGGTTTACCAACTATTGGTTTACTTTAATGTGAGTGTTTTGGATTAGAATTCATTTTTTTTTTTCATGTTATTCGTTAGTTACATCTTATCTTATTTTTATTGATTGTCACCCTGTAGTTTAAGGAACTGGACTTGTACTTCTCTTTTTGCAAACATTTGTGGCTTTTTTATCATTGAGACTCTTCCGTCAATTAATTTGAGGCGATGTGGTTCGCTTCTTTTTGGTTTCTTCCAACATTCAAATAACAAAATAGGTCCTTCGAGCCGGATAAAATTGTATTTTTTTCGGAAAGTGAAAATGGAAACACGAGTTTTAAACTTTGTCACTTGTACTTTTCTTTTTGTAAACATTTACTGCTTTTCTATCATTGAGACTCTTCCGTCAATCAAATTTGAGGCGATGTGGTTCGTTTCTTTTTGGTTTCCTCGAACATTCAAACAACAAAATTGGTCCTTCGAGACGGATAAAATTGAATTTTTTTCGGAAAGTGAAAATGGAAACACGAGTTTTAAACTTTGTCACTTGTACTTTTCTTTTTGTAAACATTTACTGCTTTTCTATCATTGAGACTCTTCCGTCAATTAATTTGAGGCGGTGTGGTTCGCTTCTTTTTGGTTTCCTCGAACATTCAAACAACAAAATTGGTCCTTTTAGCCGGATAAAATTGTATATTTTCGGAAAGTGAAAATGGAAACACGAGTTTTAAAATTTGTCACTTGTACTTTTCTTTTTGTAAACATTTACTGCTTTTCTATCATTGAGACTCTTGCGTCAATCAAATTTGAGGCGTTGTGGTTCGCTTCTTTTTGGTTTCCTCGAACATTCAAACAACAAAATTGGTCCTTCGAGCCGGATAAAATTGTATTTTTTTCGGAAAATGAAAGTCATAAAGGTAAAAATTCACCATAATGAGAGTGTCAATCTTTGTCAGTTCTATGACAGAAAATGTGAGCATAGCCAACTGCTGTTGGATAGACTAGAGACTGCTTGGCTCCAATACCAAGATATACAAGAGGCAATGCTCGAGAAACCTGAAAACCCGCAAAGTATGATCGAGGTAACCGACTCTGCGGATTTCAAAAGCAAATACTTTGAGTTGAATGTAATACTAATGGGTAATACTCACTATTGGAAGTAGAAAATTTAAATAGGAGTCTCCAAGCAATTCGCGGATCAGCATGTAGATTTGAAAAGAATTGTCATCGAGACATATACTGGTGATCTAAGTCATTGGATCATATTTCACGGTGATCATTTGACACCATGTCAAAAATTCCATTACCTGAAAAGTTTTTTTTTACTAGAGAGGCTGCAGATTAGCTGCAAGTTAGATGATGATACCTTTAAAAGTGGACAGGTGAATCTCAAGAGACGGACTTTCCAGAAGTTTGCAATTTCCTTAAGTTCCTTGAGCAACGTTGTGCTTCTCTGGACATTTGCCAGGTCTCAAAAAAGATCAAATCAATCAAGATAAGCCTCATCTCTTGAAAATCTTCTTTGCCAGTTGTGAGAAGTTCGGTTGCATTAAATGGATACTAAGCCGTTACCCAGCATTTTTTTAGATTTCACTCGGAACAACATCGATTATTTGTTAAAGAAAGTCAAATCTGTTTTAATTGCCTTGGATCTTGTCATAAGACAATCATAGATACATTTGTTCATCCAGGACCTCCTTCAGTCGTCTTTTGATAGCCAAACCAATTTCCCTCCACCAGCACCTGAATGCCTTCTTATCTTTGTTGCCTACTGCTCTCGTATTAGGTCCTGACTCACTCGGACCTTTTCAAGCCTGTCGAATTCTTCTGCACAACTGGCCTCAGGCTTCATTCAATTCGAATGCTCGTTTTTCCATCAATGGCGTCTGGGGATCAATTGCTCCCTGCACTTGTGGGAAAACCTCTACTTCTCTCTGTTCTCATTTCCATCGTAGTCGTTTACCTAGTAATGCACGAACCTTTGAGAAGATCACTGATCTACAAAATATGTCAGAGTACATTAATCTAGGACCAATGAAGGAGATTCCAATTGAAGATATCGTCAAAAAAATCAGATCTTTACTATCTTTCCAGTGTTTAAAGCAGACGGTACAACAGCGAAAATTAGGGTGGTCCTTGACCGTTCTTATAAGTCCGAAGTGAACACTTCTCTTGATACTGGCCCTCTAAAAAGAGGGATCTATTTGGAGTTCTTGTCCGTTTTCGACTGCATATAATATCTGGAGGTATTGAAAAAATGTTTTGACAAATCTGGATTGCCAGAGCAACATCGGCTGAACCGATTTGGCATTACGCCAACTTGCTAAAGATTCATCAAAAAGATATCCAGTCCCATAAAAACCATATAAGATAATATTAGCTTATACGGTTTTTATGTGGATGATCTTATGTTCTTGACAGACGTCATTGAGGAGCACCCCTGCGCTTCTCGGGCTATACCCCCTTTCCGAATTAAAGAAATTGGATTTATGGTGCAGTGGACCCCTATGGCTAGCTGAGTCATTAGATCAGTGGCCCAACATAAACGGAACCACATTGTACATGGATTTTCCAGAACCTTATCATTTGGATGATGATCTCATTCAAAGAGTCACTCCACGCTCGTCTTCTTATATTCGGATTATTCGCGCATAATCTGCTTCTGTTTTCGATTTGTTTGCAAAGTGTCGTATGTGCTTCTTTTTGTACGTGAAACATTTCTCCATGTAGGATCTGCAAAATTGAGCATCCTGCTACGTCAATATTGGGTTTTAGGGTGCCGTAACCTAGTTGCATATGTGCTAAAAGACTGCATGCTTCCAATTATATTTGTTCCTCTTTCAAAGCCTTTTGCATTCTAGAAAAGGAATCGAAATGGTCTAACTGGACCGGAACTCATGAAGTGACATATTTTCCATTGCGTACTGTCTGTAGTGGTTAGTGCGATTTTTTCACTGCTCCACCTCTTGCAAAAGTCTGACAAACATTCAGAAGCAACGCTGTCATAAGCTTCTAAAGTTTGTCCTTCGGATTCGGCCTCAAATCGGATGTCCTCATCTTTGTGGCAAAAATATTTCCTCCGCACGCATAAATGGTGGGAGACGCTAGGTTTCAGGTCCTGTATGGACCCTTTATCCCAAATATTTTTCGAAGCTCCTTTGGACCGAACATTTCTAGAGAAAAGCAACCAACACAAGGTAAGTCTTCTACCAATATCAAGGTGCCTTCTCTGTCTGCCGTGGCTCAATGGATAGTGAATTTGGATCACAGTCCTGAGAGAGGATCATAATATTCAACCCAAAAACGCAAACAACATCGTTTAGGACGTAGGCATTGCAAGGGCTATGGAGTCCGACGTTCTTTCCAGGAATAGAGCCGTCAGCTTTCAAGATAGAGGAGGAGAGTTGTTAAAAAAAATTATTCGCGAACTTAGTTCATGGTTTCGCTTGAATATTTTGGGATATGGGATGTGGCGTTCGTGTGCCATTCGTAACAAATATTGGTTTTCGTCTGGAGTCATCGGCCACTTGACGTTTCTGGTTGAGCACTGGTTGAACACACGATTTGTGTTTAATTGTTCCTGACATTGTTTGTTGGTGATTCTTGTGTATGGGTTTGTGTTGTGGAGAGGGTGTTTTATGTCTGGCTGTCCACATTTACACATTGGTTGTTCCTCCCCGTGTCTATATCGGTAAGGGGTAAGAGATCGTCTTCCCTTGGCCATCGAACCTAACTTGTTGTATTGCGATTTTATTGGAAGGGTTTCTTTTGGGCTGTTGGCTCCATGCCTCTGTTGCTTCTTCATTGCCGTCTAACATATTTGCGTTGTGAACCCAAAAATCAATCTCGCACAATCTTACGTTGGAGTGTAGGATCCAGGACTGGGTGCAGTAGTCTAGTGGTTAGTGGATTGGACGGCTTAGTACTGGGTTCCTGGTTTAACTCCCTAAAGTGACAATACCTACGTTTTTCACTGCTCCGTCTATGAGAAGCTTCTCAAATTTGCTGTAAGGATTCGGCATTAAACAGGAGGTCTCCTTCTTTATGGAAAAAATGTAATTTCGCACACAAAACTGAAGAGAGAAGCTAGGTTTGAGGCCCTGTATGGGCCGTAAATGATAGATATTTACTTTAGGGTCCAGGGTGGTCGATCACCCCCACCCGTCATAATTGTGATGTTGACTGTCACCACTCTCTCAAAGAGTAGGTCCTGCTTGGACAATGGCATTTGTGATTCACGTTCGTTGGCTTCTGCCGCGAGATCCCCTAGCCCGTTGCTACCTGTTCACGTTGCTTACTCAAGATGCGAGTTAGCGGTCCTATGACCGATGGGACCATAGTAACCTTCCTCTGTCTCCCACTTTCTGCTCAAAAATAAAATTGTTTGTCGCAACATGCTCGGTAGTCCTCAGGGCCTATCTTTTTCTCACAACCACTCATCTGTGCTTGTGTACTTCTTGCACAATAGCGGTACCTCCTGTTTTATGCCGAATCCGAAAACCTAAGCTGAGATAAGCTTTTCTTAGCAATCGATACTACTCGGATGATTTGTCAGATCATCACGAGAGGAGGGCCTGTGAAAAATCATTTAGGTGTTGCTAGGGACGAGAATCGAACCCAGACTTTCTGCGCAGCAGTTCATCGCACAAACCATCGGACTCAGCCGTCTTTCGGTTCCAAGATTAAGATATAAGGGGTTGGAGGGGAAATGAGGAAAGTAGGGTGGCTCCTGATGCCGGAATTTGTATCGTAAAAATCTGTTAACTTGATGCCACAATTTGTATCGTAACAATCGGATTACCTTGCAGATCCGTTTTAACGTAAAAAGATCTTTCTTGATGCAATTTGCGGAATATTGTGAATAACAGCTTTTTAGATACCATCGTTTCCACCCTGATCGTATGCGATTGAAGCCTTACTTTATAAAGGGTACCCCGAAAAGTGTGAAATGGCCCTCATCGTTGATCAAAATTTGGTTCCAAAAGTCAGATTCATTGCCAACCATTCGAGCGACTGTTTCGCCGTGTTCAAGTTATTTGGGTGTTGATGGATGCCATGTCGATAATGTTCCATTGTCTCTTACTAAACAAAATTTGACTCCAAATAGTGTTGTCAGACGGTGGTTACTGCCCACGTTGCACGTTGAGTTAACACAACTGAAGGACGATTTTCAATGTATAGCTTCACTATTTTGGCGCCATGTTTAGGTGTGAAGCAATTTATGGTTAAAATTGTATTGAATTGACGTTTCAAAAGCATTTTGACTCAGGTCATTCGGTTTATAGGTGTCAAAGTAATACAATGTTTACATACCGACATAAAAGTTGGCGCACCCTGTATATTTTTTTTTAAAAAGCGATAAGACCTCGGATTGTTTTAATCTGTTTGACTTACGGATCCTATCATCCTCTCATGATGCCATACTTTATGTACATCGTCTAATATTGTGAATAACAGCTGTATAGCATCTTCTCTTCAACTTAAGGGGCAGAAGGGATTAATTTAATTAATTTACAACTTTCATTTTCAATCATCTACGAGTGGTTTTTAGTTTTTTTTTTTCTATTAGCCTGTCATGTCATCACAGACATTTATGACATTCCAGGAAAATCATTTAAACCATCTGTCAATCACTGATAATACTCGAATCCCTTGACTTCTTCCACTTTTGCCCAGCATCGTTACCAGAATTCCCTTAAGCAACCGACAACATGACAATCCTTTGACTCCTCATAGGCTTTGTCTTTGTAAAGCAATTAAATTTAAAAAAGATACCCACAGCCCAGGTAAAAAATTCTAGAAACCTCAAAAGGAATCCAAGCCGGATTCATAGAAAACCGATGTCATCTCTTATATGTGGTCCTTGGTCACCGATTTCAATTAAAAAAAGACTTCCAGTGCCGGTATCAAAGTACCACACACATCAAAGCAGTGTCGATTCCATTCAGTTTTACTTCTTTGAATCCGACAATCCCAAACAAAAGGGAGCCTCTTCGACAGTTTTTTTTTTATTTTTTTTTTTTCGACGAGTATTCCATTTGACATTTACTGACGTCGTCACCATCCCAGTCATGATGATGAGAGACTAAGAGCGCACTAAATAAAGACATCCATCCTCGTTCAATAAAAGAAAAAAACGGGGGAGGTAATACGAGCAAGGAATAGGCTCGTTAAAGACCCATCCGACATACTTAGGACCGTTAGGAGTAATAAAGGCTACAGTTTTGTCGTCATTCCCGTCGCATATGCATCGCCTGTCAAAGTCATCATCATAGTTCTACGTCAACTGCGCCATCATTGTCAGCAGTTTTATAATCCGAATGATGGGAATGAAATTTATGCCGTTATACTCCTATCCATGAATACTTAAGAGGACGAAATTATCCTGAAATAGTTGGTGGGACTATAAGTCCCGCACGCCTGATGGATTTTGCATAACAATCTGAATCCACACCCGGACGAGGGTGGCATAGAAATTGCCTGAGTAAAAGAATGCAATGGGGGGGATGCTTCAAACCCCACCACCACCACCCGTTCATAAATCGAGAAAGGAAAATTGAATGAGACATGCGGGGGGTCGAGCAAAAAGAAAAAAAAAACGGGAAAAACAAACTCAAAGGGTTCAGGGATGGATATCTATGGGTTGCTTTGTTCTATGCTTCCGGGTTACTTACGACCAAACATCCTGTGTGCAAAGACTATTTGTATGGATGTGGCGGGAGGAAATTGAATGTTTCTCTCGATTTGCTTGGTGAGAGTTCCTTGTTGTCTTCTTCCTCAGGAGTTACTTTTGTGCTGTTGAGTAACTCGAGGCTTGTCGACGTGCTGCTGGGTTGAATATTGGCTTCTGTGTAAGGATTGTCCTTTTAGCATCCGCATACATCGTACGTGTATCTATCATGCTTTGGGGAACATTTTTGCCATTCGAAACGATGCGGATAGGAAGAGTTTCAATTACAATTTATTTATTTGCATTAAAGATACATTCATCGGGGGAAGGGAAATTCGCTCCCAAGAAAAGAAAAAAAAAACCATTGACCTATATCGGAGTGTTTTTCGAATTCCACGATGGGACAATTTATCTTAATATTTCCTAGAAACATACGCATAGTTTTCCATTTCGTATTGGAATTTATTGCAAAAGGTTTTGGGGGCTGTAATGGCATTTTTCAGACGTTGAAATCTGATAAAATTTAATGGAATAGCTTGGTTTTTGGAGTTCTAAAACGGGCTTGACTTCCTCGATTGCTTCGATAAGGAAGTTATGAATGGAAAACGTATTGTTTTCGTAATTTATTCGACATTCATATTTTTTTTCTAAAAAAAAAAGAGTTTTTCAAACTTACAGACCAAGCACTGTATAAGACGAGAAGAGTATTTTGTTGGTGGATATCTTTTGGAATGATGAAATCGCTGCCTGAAAATGCACATATTCCAGAACCCAATGGGTTTTTTCTTGGGGGTGAGGCAATAGGATGCTCTGAATTTTTTTTTTAAGAAATATCAAATAAATCGTTTTTTTATTTCTTGAAGCTCGAACTCAGAACCCTAAGGATCTCAAACGACAGCCTATTGTCCATATCTGACCCACACTTAACAATTTATTCGCCAAATTGTTATTTTTTAAGAAATTGTTTGAAGAAATATCCAAAAAAAAATTTTTTTTTTTCATTTGGGCTCCGACCGACTAGGTTAGGTTAGGTTAGGTTGGGTTTACGGCTTGGTGGAGTAGAGGATCCTCTATTCCGCCACACTTAGGTCCATGTGGACCCATTGTGATACCCTTGGTGGGATTTCGTCCTTCCTTATCGTTACTTTGGGTGACTCCACTCTATTCAGGCATCCTGATGTTCGTAGGAACCTGTGAAGATAGGGTAATGAAATATCGGAAAGTTCTTGGATGTCTTGGAAGTAGTAGCTTCCAAGTGTTCTGTACATCAGGTGACAGAGACTCTGGCAGTGACATAGGAAATGAGGTGTATTCTCGTGTGTTTCTTCATCACCGCAGCCTCTACAGATATCGTCATCCTTGAGATGACGATAAGGAGATTCTGTCGTACCGCAAAAGTTTTTTGGTCCGGTTCCCGTTGTATGCTGGCCAGAGCTTCCGAGATATTTCGCAGGTAGTCAATTACTTCCACCTGGTATTGGCTTTCATACGGGTCTTGTATTCCACTCGTTCTCTGCGGTTACAGAGTGGTGGTTCGAACGTTTGTAGTGCCTGGTCATGATCTGTACTTACTTACTTAAGTCCGGAATGAACCTGGGCCTCAACCAACATGCCTCTCCAATTAGCCCGGTCCTTAGCTAACTGCCTCCAGTTGTGCACTCCAAGTTGGTTAAGGTCGGTTTCCACTTGTGCGCACCACTTAAGGCGAGGTCTTCCTCTACTGCGTCCGACGTCTGGCTGGGAATCGAAGACTCTGCGAGCCGGAGTATTGGTGTCCATTCTTTCAACATGTCCTAGCCATCTTAAACGTCCAATGCGGAGTTTTTTGACTAGGGGCATGTCGCTGTACAGCTCGTATAGTTCTTGGTTGAATTTTCCTCCAATGACTTCTTCATCCACTTTAGACACGGTCCATGCTTCAGCGCCGCGGCCGTAGAGCAGGACTGGTATGATCAGGGTCTTTTATAGGATCTCCTTGGTAGTTCTGGTGAGGGCTTGACTACTAAATTGCCATCTTAGCCCGAAGAAACAGCGGTTGACAAGAGTAATTCTTCTTTTAATTTATGACGAGATGTTGTTGTCAAAGTTAATAGCGGTGCTGAAGTAGACAAGGATGTCTTGGCAATAGCAGCTTAGGTGGCCTTGGACAAGGTACTCAAAGTACCAGTGGAGCCACGATCCGAGTGTAACAATCCTTAATACCAGCCATGGTCAAAAGTTTCTTGAACAAACCTCAAAGTTATATCTGTCAATGGTGACGTTCTGTCCAATTCGTCGGTGTTGTGAGTCCTTTCGTGATGACAGCATATACTTAGTCTTACCTTCATTTACTGCTAAACCCATTTTCGCCGCTTCCTTCTCTATACTAGCAAACGTGGCTATGACATCACGTTGAGTCCTACCAATGATGTCAATAGCGTCGGCGTTTACTAGTAGTTGCACCGATTTTTGGAAAATTTTGCCTCTGGTGTTGGCTCGGGAGTTTTACACAATCCTCTCAAGAATCAGATTAGAGAAGTCACATGACAGCGCATCGCCTTCCCTAAATCCTTTTTTGGTATCGAATGTGTCGATGAGGTTGTTTCAGACCCCGATGGAGCTCGAGAATTCCCCATCGTCATCCTACACAGACGGACGAGTTTGGACGGTATACCAAAACTAGACATGGCTCTGTATAGTTCGTCTCTATAAATGTTGTCGTATGCGGCTTTGAAATCGATGGATAGGTGGTGGGTATCGATTTGGACTTCTTGAGTTTTTTCCAGGATCTGCCGAAGTGTGAAAATTTGATCGGTTGTGGACTTACCAGGCCTAAAACCACACTGATAAGGGCCAATCAGGTTGTTGGTAAACGGTTTCAGTCGTTCACATATTACGGCAGATAGGATCTCGTAGGCGATGTTGAGGAGACTTATGCCTCTGTAGTTGGCGCAGTTCAGAGGGTCTCCTTTTTTGTGGATCGGGCAAACGATGCTGAGTTCCATTCTTCAGGCATGCTTTCAACCGACCAGATTTGGCTTATGAGTTGGTGGATGTTACTTACCATGTCATCTCCGCCAGCTTTATAAAGCTCAGCGGGAAAGCCGTCATTTCCGGCGGCCGTGTTAAGCTTGAGTTTAGATATTGCTATCCTCACTTCACTTAGGTCGGGTGGTTGGCAGATTTCGCTGCCGTTGCCAATATTAAATGGTTCGTTCTGCATGACGGCGGAATGTTGTTCGTCATCGCCGTTGAACAGTCAGCACGCAGAAGTGGTTCTTCTACATCCTCAGCATCGACTGTGTCTCAACTACAATATTTCCTTGTTCATCTCGACAGGATTCTGTTCGAGCCTTGTAGCCTTGGCTTTGACGTTTTACACTTTGGTAAAACTTGCGAACATCGTTCCTGGAGTGGCACCTCTCTATATCCTCGATCGCGCGCTTTTCTTGCTCTTTTTTCTTCTTTCTGAAAAGCCGGTGTTCTTCCCTTCTTCTCTGCCTATAAAGCTCAATGGCAGCTCTCGTCTTCTCCTGCAGCTTAGCCATGAAGGCCTCGTTCTTGGCTGCGAGCATCCGTCTGCCCTCTTTATCAAACCAGGGTTTCTTGTTGGTGGGCGCGAGAAACCTAGCACATCAGCTGCGGATGATCTAATGGTTTGGAGACATCGATGTTACTCTTCTTCGACATTAGATGGTGGTGGTATGGTGTTAATCGTGAAGTTTAGGGATCCACGTTTTGCGAAGGCCTTGGCGGTTTCTTGCAATCTTTCGACATTTTTTTTCACAGTATTTCTGGTTTGTTGTGGCAAGGTGGATATCCGCATTCTTACCTTGGCTACAACAAGGTAGTGGTCTGAGTTGATGTTAGCCACTCGGAGGGTTCGGACATCGAAAATATTGGATGCGTGCCTCTTGTCTATCGCAAGGTGATCAATTTGGTTGACTGTTCGTTGATCTGGAGACCGGCATCTCCCCTCATGGATATCTATGTAAGGAAACTGAGTGCTGACTAAAGTGGTATTTCGTTCCGCAGCGAAGTCAGTTAGCCTAAGTCCGTTGCCAGACATGGTGTCGGATTGGCTGTTTTTTTCCGACAATGTCTTCTCTTCCTACATTTGCGTTAATCTAGCAGGTTATCTGTGAAGGCCCATCATGAACCAACCAAAAACCAGCCTCATGAATGTCCGAGTCCATATTGTAACTGATCAACCTACGGGATTGAGCGCTATCGTTGGCCTTTCAGCACATTCGCCACCATCTCTGTTCAAGGGGCCTGACTAACCCTTGAAAATCCTAAATGGCCTGTTGTCTGAATATGTCGAAGCAGCTCAAGTAGGTTATTCACTGGGCCTGTAGACTCCACCGTTGCCTCCATCTTATGAGTTCGTCCGCTGCCGCCTGGAAAGGTGAAGTGGAATATGTGCATTAGTGTCAGTATACGTCCCCCCGCTCTCATATGCTGCCGCCAAGACATTACACGGGGATTGCTACCCTATCTACGGTCCTACTAGACACTCAGCGGTCGCCGAGTGAAGGCTGTAGTACGTGTTGGTAGCCATTAGACAGGTGAAAATTCAAGGTTTCATATAATCGAATTGCCTACCAGATTGATAATGTGCACAGAAAATATGCTGCGTGAGGTGGTACCTCTGTTTTTTCAGGCACTTGCAGTACGCCCTCCTTTTAAAAACCTGAGAGCAACGTATCACTTGCTGAGGTATTTTGTAAATCTCCCTCAAAAGACCAAGAAAATTATTTAATAATCGATTGAATGCTTTCCTATCGACTCAACTCTGGCAGGCTTCTCTTAAAACGAGTGCACACAAGCAACCTTAACGAATACCTTAGACTGCCTTCAGGCAAACGAAAAAGCTGATTAACAACTTCATGGTAAATATGTATCGCCCACCCAAGCTGGGTTCACCTGAAACTCCAATTTAATTGTCTGCACATCCGCCCAATGATGACTTCATCATCATCCATCCATCCAAACAATCGACGAAAAACCTTGTCGAACTTTAAGACGCAGTCTGCCGCTAAAAACACAGATTCGCCAACAAAAAGTATTCCCAATCTCAGGCCATTAATCATGCGGCCCAGCGCTAATTTGTTTATGGTCCAAGTGCACTGTTATTACCAAAATCAATATCATCTCGTTGCTCTCTGCGGAGGATGGAGAAAGGAGCGGCTCGCATCCTCCTGCACACAGGGTCAAAGCAGTTGTATCTGTGCACCCGGTAATTCCTGTTTACTCTGCCATCCTCATCATGCGTTCATTATCATCATCATCAGAGGCTCATCGATGGCCCATCGAAAGCCCATCGACAGCCCATTGAAGGCCCATTGAAGGCCCATCATCGATGCAAATTACTAATCAGAATATCTCGCTCCCCATCAAGTACATCGTCAGGAAATTTGTTCCACGGCATTCCTTTTGTTTGGCCTTAGCCTTCGTCATCGTCATCATCATCGTCGTCGACGAAAACCCTTTCATTAGAGTGCGGCTCCTCCTCGCATCTCCTTGGTCTCATCTTAACAATTTTCGTTCGCATGATTGCTGGTAATGTTCTCCAGCAGCAGAAGCAGCACCACGATGATGATAAAGTCCTCGCTTCGTCCACAGATACCACCTATCCAATAGGGTTTCTCGGTATTTTTAAGTGCATGCCTTTTGAAAATTATTATCCTTGTTTGTTTTTCTTATTAGGACCGGCCCTGGCGAAGCGCTCCCTTCTCCAGCCTGTGTGCATTCTGCATCTTCACCATCTCCTGGGGAAGACAAGATGCCAGCGTCTGGCTTGTCTGACTCTGATGACGATGTTCTCGGATGTTGGCTCAAGTTCTGCAGTGTAGTTTGGTGTGTTGTTTGACTCCAAAAGAACCAGAACCTCTGTGTCAACACACCGCTACTCCCAACAACAACAACGACGAATCTTTGTTTTGTTTCTGTTGCTGGTTATGGTTCGGGGTGTCTACGACAACGATGATGACGGGATGACGATGATGAATTTCGGCTGGTGTCGTCCTCTGTACATGACCCAACATAAAAGGTTCCATAGATGCAATTAGTTGAGTTGTATCTGTTGGCCACCTCTATATCTACGCGTGGATTCTGAATGCGAGACGTCCATCGTTGTCGTTGTCATCGTCAGTGTGGGCCATGGAGTGTGTTGACTTTCATCTTCAGGCGTGTGCATCTTCCAGTCGCTGCATCTTCGCCTTCAAGTTACACAAGCTGCCATTAAGCAGCGAGTGCACTTGATGATGAATTTGAAATTAATTCACGTAATGATGTCTAATAAGATGTTCGCATCCGAGAGGCAGTGAGAATGAGATACATCGAGCGTAACACTGTTTCAAGCCTGAGAACTCGGGTAAGTCTCCGACAATGCTGTGCGCGCGAGTGTTTACATTTTCGGAAAATTTGTTTGCTAATGAATAAATTTTGGGAAAAGGATGAGGACGGGGGTAATGGTAGGTAAATGGGAGCAGAACGACATCTCGACTGTTTGTAGTTACGATTTGTTTGGATAATGTATTCACATTCAGTATTAAGTGGTGTTTCTGGGAGAGGCAGGACTTGAGAGGGTTTCGGTTATTTTTTTGGGGGAATTTCAAAATTAGTGGGTATTTATGAAAATCGCTGGATGTGATGTTTGAAACTGTTGTCGTACGAGATTAGAGTGAAGTGGTTGATTCAGGGGAAGTGTTTGTTTTTCTACGAACATGATCGATGGAGTTGCAGATGCAACTGGTTGCTGGCATAGCTGTTTGAGGTGGAATACCTTTACATATTGATCAGCTTCTAGAGCACTTATCGGTGAAAATTTGACTTTACAATCAGTTTTGGGATTACAAAAGGTTCAAAGAGGTATTTATGTTCATCGGGTAAGGGTCGTCAGCTTTTAAAAACGTGTGACAGAATTTTTTTTTTCAGAATATACCAAGAATTGAGAGCGTCTTAAATTTTGCCTCTCCTCCAAGATTTGAGTACATAAATGTGAACCTTTTATAGTTGCTCAACATAGTTTCAATGTCTAGTTTGAATTTCAGGTACTGCTTACTTACTCACGTACTTAAGTGGCGCTACAGTCCGGAATGAACCTGGGCCTCAACCAACATGCCTCTCCAATTAGCCCGGTCCTTAGCTAACTACCTCCAGTTGCGCACTCTAAGTTGGTTGAGGTCGGTTTCTACTTGTGCGCGCCACTTAAGGCGAGGTCTTCCTCTACTGCGTCCGACGTCTGGCTGGAAATCGAAGACTCTGCGAGCCGGAGTATTGGTGTCCATTCGTTCTACATGTCCTAGCCATCTTAAACGTCCAATGCGGAGTTTTTTGACCAGGGGCATGTCGGTGTACAGCTCGTATAGTTCTTGGTTGAATTTTCGTCTAAAAAGCCCGTCAACGCAAACGGGACCGAAGATTTTTCGAAGAATTTTCCTCTCGAATCTACCAAGGATTTCTTCATCCGCTTTTGATACGGTCCATGCTTCAGCGCCGTAGAGCAGGACTGGGATGATCAGGGTCTTAAATAGGATCTCCTTAGTAGTTCGAGTGAGGGCTTTACTACTAAATTGCATTCTTAGCCCGAAGAAACAGCGGTTGGCAAGAGTAATTCTTCGTTTGATTTCCGACGAGATGTTGTCAGAGTTAATAGATGAGCCAAGGTAGACAAAGTCCCGTACTACCTCAAAGTTATATCTGTCAATGGTGACGTTCTGTCCAATTCGTCGATGTTGTGTGTCCTTTCCTGTTGAAAGCATATACTCAGTCTTACCCTCACTTACTGCTAAATCCATTTTTGCCGCTTGCTTCTCTAAATAGCAAACGTGGTCCTACCAATGATGTCAATATCGTCAGCGTATGCTAGTAGTTGCACCGACTTTTTGAAAAATATGCCTCTGATGTTGGCTCGGGAGTTTTGCACAATCCTCTCAAGAATCAAATTAAAAAAGTCACATGAGAGCGCATCGCCTTGCCTAAATCCCTTTTTGGTATCGAATGTGTCGGTGAGGTCGTTTCCGACCCTGATGGTGCAGCGAGAATTCTCCATCGTCATCCTACACAAACGGAAGAGTTTGGACGGTATACCAAAACTAGACATGGCTCTGTATAGTTCGTCTCTATAAATGCTGTCGTATGCGGCTTTGAAGTCGATAAATAGGTGGTGGGTATCGATTTGGACTTCTTGGGTTTTTTCCAGGATCTGCCGAAGTGTGAAAATTTGATCGGTTGTGGACTTTCCTGGCCTAAAACCACACTGATAAGGGCCGATCAGGTTGTTGGTAAACGGTTTCAAGCGTTCACATATTACATCAGATAGGATCTTGTAAGCGCTGTTGAGTAGACTTATGCCTCTGTAGTTGGCGCAGTTCAGAGGGTCTCCTTTCTTGTGGAAGACCCCTACGTGCTACAAATCTTTTTAAGGCAGCTATGAACGCTTTTGAAGTCAGATCGCCCTCAACTTCTAGATGAACTGCCTTGCATCCAAAACAAACGAATACAGCGACGTACACCTTCCTTGGTGGTCGAGCTCTGATGCCGTCTGTGATGAAAAGAGGTCCACAAAAATCTACACCTGCGATGAGAAAAGGCCTCGTTAGTTCGATTCTGTTCTTAGGTAGATTCCCCATGATCTCCGAAATCAAACGAGGACGATTGAAGCACATTACGCACTGCTTCACTATGCTGGATGCCTCTGCTCCTCTGCAAATTAATAATCCACACCTTTTGTCGAGCCAAGGCCATTAGCGCCTATGGACCAGCATGAACATTCTTAACGTCCCACACAGGGGCCAAATGCATGAATTCTTGGCAGAAATTATTTTAAGGCATGAAACTGTTGGAAAATGAATTAATAACACATATATAGTATATAAAGAATAATATTTTTGATTTTAATGCAAAAAAAATGAATTCAAGAAAAAAGTACATAGGTACATACATATAAAATATGATTATTCTGTATCGGAAGAATTATTCGAATTTATATTCGCTGATGTGCCGGAAGTATACGAAGTAAATATGTAATCAGGTGCCTTCAATAATTCAAGAACATCCTTATCAATATTATTTGCCTGTTTTTGGGACAGTTTTCGCAAACTTGTTATTAATGGGTCCGAAGAAATCAAGAGAGAGTTCAAAATATCTTCGTTGGTGTTGACACGCGATATTTTACGTGATAAATTCTCTCTGTATCTTTTGAATTCTTTGTTTCTCGCCTCCTGAGCTTCTTCACTTAACTGACCTATTGGCAGTAAAGCATGTTCTATTATGGCTGGGCCATGAATAAGAACTTTGTGGATTGTGGATGGCATTGGGTACCAATTATATCTTTCCACAAACAGTCTTGCAATTTTAAACCTTTTGATAACTTGAATATCCAACCCAGTTATATGTGCTGCAAGTTCTGGATCACTGAAAAATCTCCTAGCCGTATTTCCATCATTACTGCTTCCAAAGCCAGGTTTTGGCTTATCGACTACCAATCCCATCTCATTTTTAAATTTACTTTGGATTTCTTTTTTTCTGTCAGCAACGATTTTCTTATCTTCCTTTCCCCGAGCTTGCCACTTCATCAGAGGTAGTTTGTAACTAAGGTGCAACAAACATTCGAAGAACCGTATCCAGGCATGAAGCACAGATAATCCAAATTCTAGTCGAGAGGTGTCTATTATATTTGTGTTTAATACTTTTTCAATGTTATTAAAGTCTTTAGAAGTGAGTCCGCATACAAAGCATCTTTGTGTTGATTTGGTGTCTGTTATAGCATTACAGATCTTTCCATCAACCATTGTAAATATCATATCAATAGTAACATGTACTTCGATGTTATTCATTTTATATGTCACTTGCTGTAGCTCTTCAATTTGTTTGCGCATTATTCCAAACTCGTTTTTTGCTAATTCTGTTGTTTCATGTTGAAAAAGGAACTTAATTGGTCTGCAGTATCGTGTCGATGAAGGTCTTTTATTTTGCCAAATAATCAATTGCTGCTGCTCTCCTGAATTGTTCGTCTTCAATCGTATAGGTACAAGGGATACAATGAAAATACTAGAGTCTCTAGCATTTGGGTCAGAAAAATGTTGTTTGTATTCTGACTGTGACGAACCATCCATGCCCCACTTACATATAAGCTCCAAATTCTTCAAAGTATCCGGCTGTTGGGCTTCCAATACTTCCTTTTGAACATCTAATAGCCGATTGACTGTGTGATTAAGTAAAGCCTGCAATTTAATCTCAGCAACAGTATCAGTAACAGTAATGTGTTCTTTCGGGGGATAACACTCCTTTTTGGCAAGTTGGATTTTTTTATAAGATGGAAACCTCGACTTATCATTCAATCTTATTATATTGTATTGGTGTCTGGTAAGTTTAGCTTCAACGAACATCGACAGAGCTTCTCTCCCAGAAAGTTGTTTGTTTTTAGCCCCTTCAAATTTCTTGTATGCCAACCTGTATTTGGCAGCTCTTTTGGGTGAATTTGTGGTCACTTCCCTCACAACTTTAGAAGCTTCCAATTCCAATTCCAATTGACCTGAAGACCGCAACTTCATTTGAGCAGCAAAAGTTAATTCTTCAGATGAGTGTTTCTGTCTCAATTCCTCAGTCTTTTGGCGTTTGGTTCTTTCCGATGCTTCATCAAAACTTTTTCTAGGACGACCACATTTTTTATCAGTCCCAGAATAGTTTTTGAAACCGATTGCAGAATCCAACCAAGTCTTATTAGAAATCAGAAACCTATCCTCTTTTCTATAACACTTTTGCCACCTCTTTTTGAAATCGGACATGAAAAATGAAATCCGCTTTTCCAACATAAGCTTACAATGATTTGGGCATTTAGTACGATTCACAATAAATTCCTTCAAATTTGAAGACTGAGTTGTTGACATGAGATCGCCTGATTGCCTCATACAATCAAATAATATACGCCTCGTAATAAAAATATCAGTTGAACCTGAACCTACAAAAAAAAGGAAGGATATTAAAAAAAAACATATTTTTCGTAGGCAAGACCCTAACATATTCCAGAAGCGAAATTTTTAAAAAGCGCAAATAGGCGCAGAATTTTATTGATGTTCCTACAAGAACACATGACACACAAAAAAATAAGACCTAATTCGAAGACATGATATGACATGTTCATAAGTAGAACTTTAGATGAAAAAAGGAAAAACAATATTTTTTTTCTAAAACTATACCCAATTTTCAAATATACGCCAATAATTTATTTAATTACACAGAGGTATAGTTTTACATCAATATCGTTAACAAACCTGTAGGTGCAAAATCCATTAAAAAAAATAATAAAATTAAAGCACTGCTAAATATTTCACTTAAACACTTATCCTTTTTTTTTCGATTTAATCGCAACTGCTAATGTCACTTCTCACAATGCACAAGTTCAAACGAGTGACCTGGTCAACATGCATACAGTATTATCAAAATTATCACGTGTTTGTACAGTTTGGGTATTTAACTGTACACGCCATATATTTTTGTTTAATTTCTATCATCTTTTGTTTTTTTAATTCTGCCAAGAAATCATGCATTTGGCCCCTGTGTGCCGCCGGGTGTTCCATATATTGTCGCACAAACAAGTTGTTTTTCGGTAACAGCAATGGATGCTTGGTTGCGAATGGAAGATCCGTGTTCTGCAACCTGCCTCCTACTCTTAATAACTCCAGCTCACCTCGTTGTTCCAGGAATGCCGCCAGTGATTTTAAAGAGCTCTGCTTCGGTAACTCCTTCTTCCTGATGGACCATTCCTAAGTGTGATAATTCCCACTCCCACGGCTAAGGTTGGCTTTCTTCGCTCTTCCATTCAGCCAACTGCGATCCAGTTAAAGATTCCAATACGACAATTCAACAAAATCGAAAATAATTGACAAATTGCCCTAATCCAACGGATTGGCCCTTTGCAACGTCGCTCATATCCCTTCCTCTCTTAACCGATTTCATTGATACCCTCCACTCAAACATCGAAAACACATTTTCGTCCTTTTTTTGAAAGTAAATTCCAATATTTGCCTTTGCCAATTGTGATTTATGTGGCAAAGTGGGCTCGAAAATTTGTTGCACAAATAATCTGCTCGGCAATTTATCTCAATTCGCCGTAAATCCAATCGCAACCCGAATGAAGTCAGATATACAATTGTTGGTCATCCTCGCCATGCCCGGCCTTAAATGGATTTCGAGCGATTTATTCCATTTGATGATGGTAACAAATTTTCATAAAAAAAAACTTTTACCGAGAGCACAAGGTGCTTTAAAATATTTCACAATTTGTCGGGCAGTATCTTTTTTTTTTTTGTTTTTCTCCATCCACCCCCTGACTGTATCTTTAGTTGCACTACCCAGTACCCAGAGAGAGAGATACAAAATTATGATCGAGTGTGTTCGTCCATGTGGAAATGGCCAAATGCAATATTTCAACAAACACCGTGTCAAAGGTTATCGGCTTTGGTTAGTCGTTTGGTCAATTCGAGTGCGAAAGAGAGACGACACGAGGTGAACGGCGCGCGGCCGGCGCACAAAGTGGTTAAAGAATTCATGATGAACGATGGTGGATGTTGGATGTTGGATGCAAAAAAACTCAGCAAAAATCAGAGAATTGCAACATCAAAAACAAAAAAAACAGAAAAATATTGCAAAACAAAATAAATTGCTAATTCTTGCTGTGTGGAGGTATTTATTTTTTGTTGGTGTGTTTGCGCATTCCTTTCTAACGGGTGAACAATTTTTTTTTCTGAAAGGATGAAACGGTTTTCCGGGTTTTCTGTATTTTTTTTGTTGATTTTTCAAACGCATCGGTAGATGCATCAAATAAATTCAAATGAATTCAGGACGAGCGAGGTTGGTTGATTTTTCAATTCGTTGATTAAACGCTTACGACCGCTTGAATGAGATGATGGACCTAAAGCCACCTATCGGATAGGACATCAAATATGATTTCTAGTCGAATTGAAAGGACTTCAAAAAAAAACAACAACAAAAAAATCTATTTTGCGCGGTTTGGTTTTAAAATTATTAAAAGTTTTTTTTTGGTCCGTTACGTTTAGCCTGGGATTGGCATTTCTATGATTCTAGGATGTTGTCAGGATTTTTTTTTGTTTCGATCGAAAGGGAGATATTTGCGGGATAAATTAGGGAACATATGATTGAGAAATTTTATAAATTGATTTGTAGTGAGGAGTTAAATTAAACGAGGGTCACATATAGAAGGCGATAGTTCATTTGGCAGGTGAGAAAGGATCAATTAAATTATCGTGATTGGGGCTCATTGGCTCATGAAATGTCGCAAAGAAGGTATGGGTTAGATGCCCAGCCTTGGGATAACACTAAATGCTTTTCAATGGCCTCCTCTAGCGATAATTTGAAAAATCATTCAGGTAGTATCAATTGTCAAATCTTATCTTAACCCAGCCGATCGGTATAAAATGGTAATTCCCGCCATCGTGCTAGTCATGCCCCTTACACAGAGATTGTGGCATTAGAGACGATAGGCCAACAGCAGGGCTCAATCCCTCTTTAAATTGGAGCTGGCCCTCCACACAGGTCAGTGTGCTTTGGGTTAACTAGTCTTACTTACTTACTTACTTAAGTGGCGCTACAGTCCGGAATGAACCTGGGCCTCAACCAACATGCCTCTCAAATTAGCCCGGTCCTTAGCTAACTGCCTCCAGTTGCGCACTCCAAGTTGGTTGAGGTCGGTTTCCACTTGAGCGCGCCACTTAAGGCGAGGTCTTCCTCTACTGCGTCCGACGTCTGGCTGGGAATCGAAGACTCTGCGAGCCGGAGTATTGGTGTCCATGCGTTCTACATGTCCTAGCCATCTTAAACGTCCAATGTGGAGTTTTTGGACCAGGGGTATGTCGCTGTACAGCTCGTATAGTTCTTGGTTAAATCTTCGTCTCCATAACCCGTCAACGCAAACGGGACCGAAGATTTTCCGAAGAATTTTTCGCTCGAATCGACCAAGGATTTCTTCATCCGCTTTTGATACGGTCCATGCTTCAGCGCCGTAGAGCAGGACTGGGATGATCAGGGTCTTATATAGGATCTCCTTAGTAGTTCGAGTGAGGCATTACTACTGAATTGCATTATTAGCCTGAAGAAACAGCGATTGGCAAGAGTCTTCGATTGATTTCTGACGAGATGTTGTTGTCAGAGTTAATAGCGGAGCCGAGGTAGACAAAGTCCCGTACTACCTCAAAGTTATATCTGTCAATGGTGACGCTCTGTCCAATTCGTCGATGTTGTGTGTCCTTTCCTGTTGACAGCATATACTCAGTCTTACCCTCATTTACTGCTAAATCCATTTTCGCCGCTTCCTTCTCTATACTAGCAAACGTGGCTATGACATCACGTTGAGTCCTACCAATGATGTCAATATCGTCGGCGTATGCTAGTAGTTGCACCGATTTTTGAAAAATTGTGACTCTGGTGTTGGCTCAGGAGTTTTGCACAATCCTCTCAAGAATCAAATTGAAGAAGTCACATGACAGCGCATCGCCTTGCCTAAATCCTTTTTTGGTATCGAATGTGGCGGTGAGGTCGTTTCCGACCCTGATGGAGCAGCGAGAATTCTCTATCGTCATCCTACACAAACGGACGAGTTTGGGCGGTATACCAAAACTAGACATGGCTCTGTATAGTTCGTCTCTATAAATGCTGTCATATGCGGCTTTGAAATCGATAAATAGGTGGTGGGTATCGATTTGGACTTCTTGAGTTTTTTTCCAGGATCTGCCGAAGTGTAAAAATTTGATCGGTTGTGGACTTTCCTGGCCTAAAACCACACTGATAAGGGCCGATCAGGTTGTTGGTAAACGGTTTCAGACGTTCACATATTACGGCAGATAGAATCTTGTAGGCGATGTTGAGGAGTCTTATGCCTCTGTAGTTGGTGCAGTTCAGAGGGTCTCCTTTTTTGTGGATCGGGCAAACGATGCTGAGGTTCCATTCTTCAGGCATATTTTCATCCGACCAGATTTGGCTTATGAGTTGGTGGATGTTACTTACCAAGTCATCTCCGCCAGCTTTATAAAGCTCAGCGGGAAGGCCGCCAATTCCGGCGGCCGTGTTAAGCTTGAGTTTAGATATTGCTATGTTCGTTCTGCCTGACAGCGGAATGTTGTTCGTCATCGCCGTTTAACAGTCAGCAGAAGTGGTTCTTCCATATCCTCAGCATCGACTGTGTCTTAACTACGATATTTCCTTGTTCATCTGGACAGGATTCTGTTCGAGCCTTGTAACCTTGGCTTTGACGTTTTACACTTTGGTAAAACTTGCGAACATCGTTCCTGGAGTGGCACCTCTCTATATCCTCGATCGCGCGCATTTCTTGATCTTTTCTCTTCTTTCTGAAAAGCCGGTGTTCTTCCCTTCTTCTCTGCCTATAGAGCTCAATGGCAGCTCTCGTCTTCACCTGCAGCTTAGCCTTGTAGGCCTCGTTCTTGGCTGCGAGCATCTATCGGCATTCCTCATCAAACCAGGGGTTTCTTGCTGGTGGGCGCGAGAAACCTAGCACATCAGTTGCGGCTGATCTAATGGCCTGTTGGCATCGTTGCCATTGCTCTTCGACATTCGGTGCTGGTGGTATGGTGTTAATCGAGAGGTTAGGGGATACGCGTTGTGCGAAGGTCTTGGCGGTCTCTTGCGATTGCAGTCTTCCGACATTAAATTTTTTCATAGTATTACTGGATTGTTGTGGCGTGGTGGATATCCGCATTCTTACCGTGGCTGCTACAAGGTAGTGATCCGAGTCGATGTTAGCTCCTCGGAATGTTCGGACATCCAAAATACTGGATGCGTGCCTCTTATCTATCGCAATGTGATCAATTTGGTTGACCGTTCGTTGATCTGGAGACCGCCATGTCCCCTTATGGATATCGAGGTGAGGAAACCGTGTGCTGGCTATAGTGGCATTTCGTTCCGTAGCGAAGATGTCTTCTCTTCCTACCTTTGCGTTAAAATCTCCCAGCACGATTTTAACATCGTACTTCGGTAGTCGCTCATAGGTTTGTTCAAGGAGCTCGTAGAAGCAATCCTGAGCTTAGGGTTAACTAGTCACTCACATAAAATAAAATTGCTACGAAGCAACCATGAGCATCGGAAAGGACCGATTTTATTACTGACGACGTTCGTATCTGCACCTGGAATGTGAAATCATTTAACAAAAGAAGTGCAGCCAAACAACAAGCGGAAGCCCTAAGTCGCTACAAAGCAGACATTACTGCCATCCGGAAATACGGTGGGTTGAGCTGGGCAAAAGGAGGATGAAAAACAGTGAAATCTACTATGGACCGTGCTATAGTGAGCAGAAACAGCGACTATTCGGATGTAGATTTGTTGTAAGTGCCAGACTTATTCAGGAAGTCTTATGCTTTGAAGACATATGCATTGAAGGGTACATCAAGTCTGAATTCGCCAACATAAGACTTGTATGGGTTGACGCTTCGACGCAGAAAAAAGATGGCTTTCTTAAGGGCTGTTTCTATGAGCTTCTTCCTCTACAAAGCGTAAGAGCGACTGTTAAAGTACCACCTAAAAATCGTGCTGGGATATTTTAGGAAAAGAGGTATTTAACAATTTTGCAGGAAACATAGCCTACATGCCAACATGTCGGGAATTGCTATGGCTAATGGCTAAATGACTTTGCTGAGAAACGAAATGCCATTTTCACCTTGATATTCACAAATGGGACTAAGCGGTCTTCAAATTGAAAAACTGTCCATCGAATTGTCAATATTTCGATAGAAAAGAATCAGTTCGATCGAAGTTACCAAGAGGTCCCACTCCAGATTAGATCTTCGCAAGTTTTACTTACTTATCGGGCTGCACTGCAGCCTTCCATCCTCTACGATCCCTGGCTCGCTGCTTCCAGTTGTCTAGACCAAGCGGTCTGGTATCCGCGATGGCTTGGTCTTTGAAACGGAGGTTCGGTCTTCCTTGCCTTCGCAAGTTTTACCAAATGCGGATGGTAAAGTGTCGATGCTGAGGATATGGAAGAACTACTTCTGGAGACTGTTAAACGGCGATGACGAACAATCTCCCGCTCTCAGGCAGAACGGATCATTCAATATTAGCGACGATTGCGAAAACTACCAACCACCCGGCCTAAGTGAAGTGAGGGTAGCAACATCCAAACTTAAGCTAACAAAGCTGCCGGAAATGACGGCTTTATAAAGCCGGCAGAGATGATTTGTAACATCCACCGACTCATAAGCCAAATCTGGTCGAATGAAAGTATGCCTGAAAAATGGAACCTCAGTCGTTTGCCAATCCACAAAAGGATGACACTCTGAACTGCGCGAACTACAGAAGCATAAGTCCCTTCATCATCGCCTAGAAGATCCTATCTGCCCTAATATGTGAACGCCTGAAACCGTTTACCAATCAGTTGTGGTTTTAGGCCGGGAAAGTCCACAACTGATCAAATCTTTACACATCGGCAGATCCTGGAAAAAATCCAAGCAGTTCAAATCGATAACCACCAGCTATTCATCGATTTACATGATTGGTCGATACGCCGACGATATTGGCATCATTGGTCGGGATGTCATAGCCACGTATAGAGAAGCAAGCGGCAAATATGAGTTTAGAAGAAAATTAGGGTCAGACCAAGTAACTATAAGCTGGCCAAACGAAAGTACACACAACATCAACGAATTGGACAAAATTTCATCATTGACAGATACAGCTTTGAGGACGTATGGGACTTTGTCTACCTCGGCTCCAATATTAAATCTGAAAACAGAATCTCGTCAGAAATTAAACGAAGAATTACTCATGCCAACCGCTGTTTCTTCGGGCTAAGAAGGCAATTTAGTAGTAAAGCCCTCACTCGAACTACTAAGGAGATCCTATATAAGACCCTGATTACCCCAGTCCTGCTCTACGGTGCTGAAGCATGGACCGTATCTGTTTAAGTCAAAACTCAATCTGCTTGCCGTTGCAAGCTTATCACTACACTTTATATATTATTTTAGTTTCGAAATTACAGAGGGCACTTGCTAGCTAACTTGTAAAGTACTTTATTAGGCCCTCATTCTTCCGTTTCTCTTTCTAAACTTTTCTTCTTTAACTAACACTCATCGAGGTAAGACGCTAAGAAATAAACCACATTTATACAATCATTTAAACTGCTGTTTTATTCTCTTCTTTCACACACATATAATTTTAACGAGAATCGCTTCCGCATCTCAACATTTGGTCCTACACGACCCGGATTTTCTTTACGAGATCAAGTGCTCCCAGATTCTCAGAGATCATCAAGTCTACATAGTCACTAAACACTATACACACCACATTCAGTCAGACCTGGATAGCCAAATCATATGAGAGAATCATACACCAGATCATCATTAACTCCAATTTCAAAAATCAACAAATTAACCAGAAACACATACACAACGTCATAACGAAGTTTGCTGTCAACAACTCCGCATGGTCATCGAAAGCAGCGGCATCATTGGAGTAATCAGTTTCATACCAATCGTGGGTGCTGTAAGAAATCCGGTTTTTTGGCGAAAAGTTACCGCTTTCAGAAATTGTGTATAAGGTACGTGTGCTTTTAGTAGTTTGTGCAATTTAAAATCATAAGTACAGATAATTAAGTTACGTAGAAATTTCTATCCACTAAGTTTAACGGGCATTGCATCTACACGAGTGATATTTAAGGCTAGTTTTTTCCAAATTGTTGCTTTTTATAATCATTGCGAAATGTCATATTCACATATGGAAACATTTATATTTTGTGCGGATAATTTGGTGGAGTATTTCGCTAACATCAAAGAAGTGTCCGTTGATGAGTTATCGCTCACCTCTTTACAAGCTAGGAAAATAGAACTCGGTAATTTATGGGCAGAAGTGAAAAGTTCTTATGCAGAGTGTGTCCGTAGTAAAATTGAACCATTAGAGTCGGATAATTTGGCAGCCGTAAAAGTCAAATATAAGACTTCTACAGAAACATTTCTTGCGTGTCTGGAGTATATATTAGCAGCTTCAAAAGCGCTAGAGACTCCTACTAAAGAAAACAAATCTAAAGATGTGCAAGATAATGAGACCTCATGTGAATTTAAGCTACACGACGTACAATCAGCTTCAGCTCGCAATTCAGCGACTCTTAGTAATACTCTTTCCCTTCCACCATGTGATTCCGAAATCTTTTATGGAGATTATTTGCATTGGCCATCTTTTCGAGATATGTTTTCGGCGGTATATATCAAACATACACGCCTAAGTCCAGTCCAAAAGCTGTTCCACCTACGAGCGAAAACGCGAGGTGAAGCTTTGAACATTGTTAGTAAATTTTCATTGACTGATACCAATTTTGAACTCGCTTGGCAAGCTCTTACAGAACAGTTTGAGAATAAACGAATTTTGGTCAATAGCCAATTAAAAGTTTTATTTAATATTGCTAACATCCCTTCTGAAACTGACAAGGCCCTTAAACAGATTCATCGAGATGTAAACGATTGTTTGGCGGCTCTTCGCTCTTTTGGAATTAACACAGATTCATGGGATTCATTTCTGACTTTTTTTGTATCGAATCGTCTTCCGGAACGAACCCTTTCACTTTGGGAACAAGGGTTAGAGTATCCTTCAGCGATACCAACTTGGGATGCTATGAGCAAGTTTTTAGTGGCTAGGTATAAAGTTCTTGAAACGGTTAGTGACATCAAATATGTAGCTAAACCAAAAATTATGTCTAATGTTCAGCAAGGGGCATCAGCTCGAAGAGTGAATGCACATCACACTCAAACAAAACAATTCAAACAGAATTGTGCGGTATGTTCGGCCAATCATTTATTGCGAACGTGTCCTTCGTTTTTACAAATGTCCATTCCATCTCGACTTGATATAGTTCAGGCCCATAACTTATGTAGCAACTGCTTGGCATCTTACCACACTCTACAAGCATGTAAAAGCCAATTTAACTGCAATATCTGCAAAAACCGGCATCATACACTCCTTCATAAGATACCAGATTCCTCACAAGAGTCGCGAAATATACCTTCTACATCCTTTAATTCCCAATCTCACAATCTAAATACAAATCCTCAAATACAGTCCACTTCTCCATCCACGTCAGCTAACGTTCACACTTACTTTGCTACATCGACGAGACAAATCCTTTTGGCAACGGCTTTAGTAGCTGTTAGTACCCAGGGACTACAATTTACTCTTCGAGCTCTTATTGATCCTGGGTCTGAAGTCACCTTGATATCCAAGGCAGCTCAAATTCGTCTAGGACTTCCATTCACCCCCATTCAAGCACAGGTATCTGGAGTCAACACTGCTGTAGCTGCGACATCTCAGAGGTTGTGTCATTTCATTTTAGGCTCCCACTTAGACGCAAATGAGTGTATCCCTGCTCAAGCTCTTGTTGTTGATAATCCAACTGGTAGACTTCCGTCCCAGTCTGTTGATTCAATTGACTTGACAGAACTCTCAGCGCTTAAGCTGGCTGATCCTCATTTTTATCAATCAACACGTGTAGATTTACTTATTGGGGCAGATCTTTATCCAAATATTATTTTGGAAGGTCTTCACCGCCATGTATTAGGTAATCTTATCGCACAAAACACTATTTTTGGCTGGATAATTTCGGGTCCAGTACATAGGTCGGGCCAAACAAACAACTCGAAGTTTGCTACCTATTTCAACCAAATATCTTTGGATGATGAGATAAAGTGCTTCTGGGAACTGGAAGAAATAGTCGATGATATACCCCTTTCCCAAGAAGATCAGTATTGTGAATCACTGTATTCCAAGACGACTCATAGAGATTCTGATGGACGATATGTAGTCCAACTACCCTTTAAAAAGGATTTTCCCAAAAATATATCGCTTGGATTTTCCAAAAATATTTGTATGAAACGTTTCATTTCAGCAGAACGTCGCCTAGCCAAAAATCCTTTGTTGGAGGCTAATTACAATAACGTAATACGCGAATACTTAGAGCTCGGACATATGAAAAAGGTTCAGTCTAACGAATTGACTCAAGATGGGACAGTAATGTCTTATTACTTACCGCACCACGCAGTATTCAAACCAGAAAGTTTGACTACTAAACTACGAGTGGTTTTTCATGCGTCTAATCCATCCGAGAACGGTAATAGTCTTAATGACGTTCTGTGTGCAGGCCCTGCCCTGCAGCAAGATTTAGTTATGGCAATTCTTCGATGGAGAGGCCATAAATTTGTTTTCAATGCCGACATTACACAAATGTATCGACAGATACGGGTCCATTCTTCTCATACGCCTTTTCAGCGAATTCTTTTTAGACAATCTCCTGAAAGTCCTATCGAAGACTATGAATTACTAATAGTAGTCTTTGGTGAAAAATCTTCTCCATACTTAGCACAACGAACTCTGTTGAGTTTGGCGGATGACGAAGAAATTAGATATCCGATTGGAGCTGAAATGCTTCGCAATGACTTTTATATGGACGACTTACTTTATGGTACAGATTCACTGGAGATAGCCCAAATGGCCCAATCGCAAATCATTTCGATACTGGCTTCTGCAGGGTTTGTGCTGCGGAAGTGGACCGCTAACCATGAGTCACTTTTACAAAGTATACCTAAGGAACAAATTCTTAATGAGCAATTTCTCCACTTGCACGATCAGAGTTCGGTAAAGACTCTAGGTGTATCTTGGAACGCAAAGTCAGATACTTTTTCATTTAACATAAAGCCTATACCATATTCCGTATCAAATACTAAGCGCGAAGTTTTTTCCCATATAGCCAAGCTCTTTGACCCAGCCGGTTGGTTGGCGCCAGTAATAATCAAAGCTAAAATACTTATGCAGCAGATTTGGAAGGACAAGACCGAATGGGATCAATGTCTTTCACGGCAAGCTTTGTCGGTTTGGAAATCGTTTACCACAAGTTTTGCAGACCTTTCAAAATTACAAATAACTCGTTGGACTGAAACCTCTCCACGTAGAGTAATGCAAATTCATGGCTTTTGTGACGCATCGGAGCAAGCTTATGCAGCCGCTATATATGTGCGAGTTTTTATCAGTTCTGGGGACAGCGTTTGTAACTTGCTTTGTTCAAAAAGCAAGGTTGCTCCGGTTGAGACAGTCACACTACCAAGATTGGAATTATGTGGTGCAGTCCTTTTAGCCAAACTTTTGAAAAAGATACTTCCACTTTATAGATCGCAAGATGCTTCTGTCTTCCTATGGACAGACTCCTCAATTGTCCTTGCGTGGCTCGAAAAGCCGCCTTGTTCATGGAAAACGTTTGTCGCCAACAGGACAAGCAAGATAAGGAGTTATGTAGGCGATCTCAAATGGTTTCATGTATCTTCAGAAGAAAATCCCGCGGATCTGGCGACCAGGGGTATAACACCGGGTGAACTTCTTGATAATGATCTCTGGTGGAAAGGCCCAAAATGGCTTCGTGGTCACGAAAAGCCATGGCCCTCTCCCCCTCGTGCATTTGTCAACGAAGTCGATCTCGAGTTCAAACCAGTAAAATCCTTTTACACACAGTCGGCTCCATTAGAAGATTTTCTCGAAAGATTTTCTTGTCTAGCTCGAGCGCTCAGGGTACTATCTTATATCTTACGTTTCTTTCATCAAACCAACTCTCGTTACAAAGGTAGATATTTATATCGGAATAGAGTCATACAACAAGTTGAAATTGCTGAAGCCAAACAAATGCTTACTATCCTCTCTCAAAAAATCTATTTTATACCTGAGTATCACTCCTTACAAAATAACCACCCAATACAACGTTCAAGTAAGCTGTTGACTTTAAATCCAGTGTTAGACGTGAAGGGCATAATGCGAGTCAACGGTCGACTTGTTGATTCAAATATGTCCTGGGCAGAGCGCTATCCTATCATCTTGCCATATAAATCGCGGTACGCCAAGCTTCTTTTAGAATTTGTTCACAAATTATCACTTCACGGTGGAAACAGGCTGATGGTTTTACTTATCCGTAAGACCTACTGGATACCTAAGCTTAAAATCCTAATAAAGGCATGTTTAGGCCAATGCAAAATTTGTGTGATTCACAAAAAACATCTTCGAAGTCAGATTATGGCTCCTCTTCCTCCAGAAAGGTCTGATTACACAAGACCATTTACAAAACTCGGTGTTGACTTTGCAGGCCCCTTCGATATTAAAACATATGCTGGAAGAAATGTTCGTATCACGAAGGGATATGTATGTGTATTTGTGTGCTTTAGCACCAAGGCAATCCATTTGGAAGGAACCACTGACCTCTCGACGGCTTCATTCCTGGCAGCCTTAAATCGGTTTATCGCCAGAAGAGGCTTACCGCAAGATATATATTCCGACAACGGAACAAATTTTGTTGGTGCTGATCGCATCATCAAAGAAAATTTTAAAAAACACCTCCAAGAAACTGCAGAGATTTTCCTAGGTGCTAATCAAAATCTTTCTTGGCACTTTATTCCCCCAGGGGCACCTCATATGGGCGGACTCTGGGAAGCAGCCGTAAAAAGCTTCAAAACTCATTTTAAAAAGATAGTGAATGGTACTAAACACACTTTCGAAGAGTTTTCGACTCTCCTCTGTCGTATTGAAGCATGCCTCAACTCCCGACCAATCACGGCAATATCGGAGAACCCTATCGATGAACTCGCTCTAACTCCAGGTCATTTCCTGATTGGGAGTCCTCTGTTATCTATTCACGAACCTGCGATTCAGGAATCTTCTATGTCTCTTGTGCGAAGGTGGGAAAAGCTTAAATTACTGCATCTACACTTTTGCAAACGATGGAAAGAGGAGTACCTCAAGGAATTACACAAGAGATATAAATGGAAATTTCCTCAGCGCGAGGTTCAGATTGGAGATATTGTAGTGGTACGAAGAGAAAATGTATCTCCGACTGAATGGAGATTAGGACGCGTATTGAATGTTTTTCCAGGAAGAGATGGTAGGGTAAGAATTGCTTCGTTATGGACCCAACGGGGTGCGATAACTAGGCCGATAGTAAAACTTTGTGTTATTCCATCGGAGTAACAATACTCGTGTATATGTATTGCCATCCAATCTTTTATTTTATTTTTTTTTAATTCAAAATTGCACTGAATTACTTAAAGCACATCTATCTAATAGTTATCATTTATATATTATATACTTTATAATGAATTATTTTATATACAATGTTATTGAATAAAATTCTTTAGTGTAGATCTCCCTTACTAACATACCTTTCCCACGGAGTGAGTGGAACCCCTTCGGATAACATACAAAGGTTCCCCATCTGAATTTGCAATTCAGATATAGGGCCTAGATTTCTTTAACCGGTATTAATTAGTAGGTATTGCAGTCGAACGGCTGCAAGGCGGGCGGCAATGTTTAAGTTAAAACTCAATCTGCTTGCCGTTGCAAGCTTATCACTACACTTTATATATTATTTTAGTTTCGAAATTACAGAGGGCACTTGCTAGCTAACTTGTAAAGTACTTTATTAGGCCCTCATTCTTCCGTTTCTCTTTCTAAACTTTTCTTCTTTAACTAACACTCATCGAGGTAAGACGCTAAGAAATAAACCACATTTATACAATCATTTAAACTGCTGTTTTATTCTCTTCTTTCACACACATATAATTTTAACGAGAATCGCTTCCGCATCTCAACAGTATCAAAAGCGGATGAAGAAATCCTTGGTCGATTCGAGAGGAAAATTCTTCGGTGCCGTTTGCTTTGACGGGCTATGGAGGCGAGGATTCAACCAAGAACTATACGAGCTGTGTAACGACATATTCCGGGTAAAAAAAATCCGCATTGGACGTTTAAGATGGCAAGAACATGTAGAACGAATGGGACACCAATACTCCGGCTCGCAGAGACTTCGATTCCCAACCAGACATCGGACGTAGTAGAGGAATACTTCACCTGAATTGGCGCTCACAATTAGAAACCGGCCTCAACCAACTTGAAGTGCGCAACTTGAGGTAGTTAGTTAAGGACCGGGTTAATTGGAGAGGCATGTTGGCTGAGGTCCAGGTTCATTCTGGACTGTAGCGCCACTTAAGTATGTAAGTTGATACTTTCCAAATGTGTTGCAAATTCCACACCTTAATTTAGTTAGGTTCTGTGGGCCCTCAAATGCCCACAAATATAATAAAATCCCCACTTTATTAGGAACCATTCTTCGTCGCCGAAATTCCTAGAAATCTCTGTTCCCAAATCTCGAACCTGAAATTTGATTCGCTACTGTTCAAGAGCTTCTGAAAAATTGTCTTGTTGTCCATTAGCCTAATTACAACACACCTTCAGACGAGACCATCATACAAAAATCCGAACTCAGATTCGTGATTAAAATCTAACACATCGCCTTTTGTCATGCATCCTCGGATACATCAATTAGTGCAAGGGAAAGATAAAACCAACATTCAATCTCCGCTTACCATCTTGTATCGCAAAGCGGATTCCGAAAACAAACACCCGACCCAGAGATAAAAAAAAAAAAAACTCAACACGAGGAACAAGTAAGCGTGTCAAATTTCGCGCTAAACATTCATAATCCGCAACAAGACCGAAAAAAAAACCGACATCCTCATCCGACAGATTCGAGTGGCAAACGCCTGCATGATGATGATGCATTCGGAGAACTCTGAAAAAAAATATCTGATTCACTCTTTATGTATCTGTGTGTGTAAAAGAGGATAGTTGGGGAACAAATCTCCTTCGTTTCACGAGATGATATCAAATTACTTGAGCATACATCATTTCCATGATATTTAAGGCCGACCAAGGACCCCCAAATTCGACTTAAAGAGTCGACTCGGAATCCTTCTTTTTTTATGTTTTCTTTCCCTGCCCGTATGCCGGTATCTCTGTCGCAACATGTCGTCTTGAATATTTTAAGATAAACACACACAGTGGTGGCACTCACTGGCCACCATCAAAACATGCAACAAAACCCATCACACCAGGCTGTCCTGGCAAGGCATGCCACATTGCCACATTGCCACACACACACATGTCATTTCTCCGTCAATAATTAATGCGACAAGATCCGCAGGTCGTGATTAGTGTGAAATTATAATCAATTTGGCCATAAGGCGGAGTGCGGACTATTGCGAGAGGTGGCCCATGGAGTGTACACTCACTTTTTGTATGTGAGCGTGTGGATTCAAGGGGGTACCCATAAATCTTTCACGTTGAAAAGTATCTTTTCCCTGCATCTCACCTGCTGAGCGTTTAGCCGCAGGGGTTTCACATGCAGAGTGAGAGCGCGCACCGCAGCACAATTGGCATTATGACGAGGACGACGATGACGAAGATGATGGACTATGAAAGGAATCACAAAATGAATAGCGACGGTACTGTGTCTAAGAAAGATGATGACTTCCTACATCGTTTGGGTACCGCGTAAAGTAATTTTTTTTTTACAGCAGTATGACTATAAAGTTGGAGCTTCCGAGTGTTGTGCGTCTTCGGGACTGAGGAGGTTGTTTATGGATACTTATATCCATTTAGGAGAAGGGAAACTGCATGATGCCTATGACTAACGAAATGAGGCTTCTTTTACGACTTGAAATTGCAGTGCGGATTCGGCTTTAAGATCTTTTGTTGGCTAGATAATGCGATTTAAGCTTTTGACGAATGAGCAATAAAACGTCAACGTGGGGATATTTTGTCGTCATGGCTTTGGAGTGCTTTATGACGAAGAAAGCCTTTCACTTCATGTGTAGTCTGTTAATCTTAATAGGAAGGCACACCGAATGGAATGTAGAGCTTTAGCAGGCATGATGAATGTTTGATGTTTCTGCATATCTGGAGATATATGAAGGAGCTACAGAGCTGAAAACGATTTGCATGCAAGGACATAGCAAGGTGACAATCATACGCAAGGAAGCTGTGGATGGATATCAACTTTTGGAACCAGATTCGTTGATGTCTATCAAATAGTTTGCTGCGCAAAGATGGTAGAGTTATGTTGTGCCCATAACTCATAGTTTTGATCACAAAGGGTCTAGAAACTACACACACAAGACTTTTCAGAATATTGCAACTAACAACGACATGAACAATTACACAAGATGGAGAATAGAAGAAATCCAGCATGCTTATCGAAATTGTAGTAAGCATAGGCTAAGTCTTGCCAATCTAGGATTCCACAAACCTTTCACCTGTTCCAAGTAGTAAACAGTGGAAAGCGAAACAGCAGATGACGATGTAAACTCTGACCTGTTGGCTGAACCAAAACAACTCCCAGAGACTTTTCAAGTTGGGTGAGGTCGGTTTATAAAAAATTCTGTCGGCGGAGGATTGCCGGCCATCGCAGTTTTCATTCGAAATTTTTTCTCCAGGCCTATGTCGCTGTACAGCTCGTAAAATTCTTGGTTGAATCTTTGTCTCAATACGCCTCCAGTGCAAACGGGACCGATGATTTGCCGAAAAATTGTTCGCACAAAACGACCGAGGATTTCTTCATCCGCTTTCGATACGGCTCATGCTTTAGCGCCGTGGGACTATGATGACCAGAATCTTATATATGATCTCCAGAGAAGTTTGAGAGAGGACTTTGCTTTAGAGTAGCGAGTCATCGTCATCCTGCCCAGACGGACGACTTTGGGCGGTATACCAAAACTAGACATGGCTCTGTGTAGATCACATCTATAAATGCTATCGTATGCGGCTTCGAAGTGATTGAATCGCTGGGGGTCATAGATTTGGACTTCTTGGACTTTTTCCATGATCTGCCGATGGGTAAAAATTTGATCAGTTGTGGACATTCCTGGCCTAAAACCACAACCGATCAGGTTATTGGTAAACGGTTTCAGGCGTTCATATGCCTCTGTAGTTCGCGCAGTTCAGAGGATCTCCTTTTTTATGGATCGGGCAACGATGCTGAGGTTCCATTCCTCAGGCATACTATCATCCGACCAGATGTGGCTTATGAGTCTCCGCCGGCTGTATAAAGCTCGACTGGAAAGCCGTCATTTCCGGCAGCCTTTTAAAGCTTAAGTTTGGATACTGCTTAGGTCGGGTGGTTGGAAGTTTATGCCATCGTCACCAATATTGAATGGTCCGTTCTGCCATTCAGTGGGAGAATGATCGTTATCACTGTTTCACAGTCTGCATGAGTGGGTCTTCCATATCCCCAGCATCGACTTTGTCTGAACTACGATAATTCATTGTTCATTTCGACAGGATTCCGTTCGAGCCTTGTATTCTTGGCTTTCAAGTTATACACCTCTATAACCGCTCTCTTTTGTTGCTCTTCTTTCTGAAAAGCCGGTGCTTTTTCCTCCTTCTTTGCCTATAAAGGCCAATGGCAGCTCTCGTCTACACATGGAGCTTAGCCTTGTAGTCCTCGTTCTTGGCTGCGAACATTTGTCGGAATTTTTCATCAAACCAAGGGTTTTTTGCTTGTATGCCAGAGAAACCTAGTTGCGGCTGATTTAATAGCCTTTTGGCATCGTTGCCATTGTTCTTCGACACCAGATGGTGGTGGTATGGTCGGTGTGAATGGAAAGGTTAAGGGATACGCATTGCGCGAAGGTCTTGGAAGTCTCTGGAGATTGCAGTCTTTCGACATTAAATTTGTTCACAGTTTTTCTGAATGGCACTTGCATCGTCGATACTTTCCATGGTAATTGGTATGTGTGTTAGTAACAACCTTCTGTGGAACGTCCATTTATTTGAAATCGCTAAAAATGCAGCGAAATGCCTAGATTTTCTTAACCAATGCATGAAATATTTCATCTCTTCTGATCTGGCCGCAATAGATAAAGCGACTAAACTTGAGCTCAACGCCCACATGTGATCAGGTGCAACGAAAACATCATTCCCCCTACAATACAATGCGATAATATTGATAGGAGATCCAACCATAGCGAACTCCATACTTTCGGTCGAACATCGTAGGAATGTCTCCTGCCTTCATATGGTCAGGTGCAGCAAAAACATCATTGCACCTACTAGATAGGATACAAAAGCGTGCAATAAAATTGATAGGAGATACAACCATAGCGAACTCCATAGTTTCGCTCGAACATCGTCGGAATGTCTCCTACCTTACACTCTTTTACCGCTATTACCGCCCCTTCAACAATTCAACCGTAATACTCGCCGTGCCATGAATGCTAATCAGTTCAACCTCAAGCATATCTTAGTCAGGTGCAGCGAAAACATCATTGCACCTTCTAGATAGGATACAAAAGCTTGCGATAAAATTGATAGGAGATATAACCATAGCGAACTCCATAGTTTCGCTCGAAACTAGTCAGGTGCCTTCATATGGTCAGGTGCAGCCAAAACATCATTGCACCTTCTAGATAGGATACAAAAGCTTGCGATAAAATTGATAGGAGATATAACCATAGCGAACTCCATAGCTTCTCTCGAACATCGTAGGAATGTCTCCTACCTTACACTCTTTTACCGCTTTAACCGCCCCTTCAACAATTCAACCGTAATACTCGCCGTGCCACGAATGCTAATCAGTTCACCCCCAAGCATATCTTAGTCAGGTGCAGCCAAAACATCATTGCACCTACTAGATAGGATACAAAAGCGTGCGATAAAATTGATAGGAGATCCAACCATAGCGAACTCCATAGTTTCTCTCGAACATCGTAGGAATATCTCCAGCCTTCATATGGTCAGGAGCAGCGAAAACATCATTGCACCTACTAGATAGGATACAAAAGCTTGCGATAAAATTGATAGGAGATACAACCATAGTGAACTCCATAGTTTCGCTCGAACATCGTAGGAATGTCTCCTGCCTTACACTCTTTTACCGCTATTACCGCCCATTCAACAATTCAACCGTAATACTCGCCGTGCCACGAATGCTAATCAGTTCACCCCCAAGCATATCTTAGTCAGGTGCAGCCAAAACATCATTGCACCTACTAGATAGGATACAAAAGCGTGCGATAAAATTGATAGGAGATCCAACCATAGCGAACTCCATAGTTTCTCTCGAACATCGTAGGAATATCTCCAGCCTTCATATGGTCAGGAGCAGCGAAAACATCATTGCACCTACTAGATAGGATACAAAAGCTTGCGATAAAATTGATAGGAGATACAACCATAGTGAACTCCATAGTTTCGCTCGAACATCGTAGGAATGTCTCCTGCCTTACACTCTTTTACCGCTATTACCGTCCATTCAACAATTCAACCGTAATACTCGCCGTGCCACGAATGCTAATCAGTTCACCCCCAAGCATATCTTAGTCAGGTGCAGCCAAAACATCATTGCACCTACTAGATAGGATACAAAAGCGTGCGATAAAATTGATAGGAGATCCAACCATAGCGAACTCCATAGTTTCTCTCGAACATCGTAGGAATATCTCCAGCCTTCATATGGTCAGGAGCAGCGAAAACATCATTGCACCTACTAGATAGGATACAAAAGCTTGCGATAAAATTGATAGGAGATACAACCATAGTGAACTCCATAGTTTCGCTCGAACATCGTAGGAATGTCTCCTGCCTTACACTCTTTTACCGCTATTACCGCCCATTCAACAATTCAACCGTAATACTCGCCGTGCCATGAATGCTAATCAGTTCACCCTCAAGCCTATCTTAGTCAGGTGCAGCCAAAACATCATTGCACCTACTAGATAGGATACAAGAGCGTGCAATAAAATTGATAGGAGATACAACCATAGCGAACTCCCTAGTTTCGCTCGAAACAAGTCAGGTGCCTTCATATGGTCAGGTGCAGCCAAAACATCATTGCACCTTCTAGATAGGATACAAAAGCTTGCGATAAAATTGATATGAGATACAACCATAGCGAACTCCATAGCTTCTCTCGAACATCGTAGGAATGTCCCCTACCTTACACTATTTTACCGCTTTAACCGCCCCTTCAACAATTTAACCGTAATACTCGCCGTGCCACGAATGCTAATCAGTTCACCCTCAAGCCTATCTTAGTCAGGTGCAGCCAAAACATCATTGTTTCTCAGTATCTCCTCTTTTCTTCTCCTAAATTTGCATAATACCTGCTCTGTGCTCAAAGACTATAAAGGTTTTCATAAGCCCTTTAGCGCGTGCCAATTATATAAAAACTGAATAAAGTTTCTACCTCCCCCACCTCTTTACAGCTGCGACAGTGGAAACACCCAGATTTACAGACCAGTGTCCTGTAGGAATCGCTACTTCCTTAGATATCTTTTGTCGGGATCTGGGATCTGATGTCGCTTATCATTATCAAGTTGTAGCGTGATATCCCTGTTGATGTGGTGTGGTGCACTCGGCGAGGATTCCCCCCTTGTGTTTGATTTTGGAAAACGTGGGCGGTTAACTGATGAGCCCAGCCTTACCATAGTTCATCAGCTTGCTGGTTCCAATTCATGTCGTCAATATGATCTAAAATGGATATCAGTCGGATTCTGCATTGATTTTCAATAGATCACTTCATTGGAGCACTCAAATAGCATTTTTTTGTTTCCCAGGATTCCTCGCGGATGAATCGCTGTCCTTGTAATTTCCACCCTTTAGCTGCGATGTCAACTTTCGTTTGCCTTTATTAGGCGGCCTTTTCTAATTCACCATAGTACTAGGTTAGGAATTCTTAAACCTGACCCAATTGCTAAGAATCCCAATTGATACTGACAACTTCCCAATCGATACTTATGCATTCCCCAAGTCTGTAGGAACAAAAAAAGGGAAACCCCTCACTTCCTCTGAATCCCGCTACCACTGCATCGTAATCCGTAATTGCTCGAATATAATCGCGCAATACCATGATAGACTTCCACCACTTCAAGGGTGCTCACTCGTCACACAAAGGCAAATCTGCCTTCTCGACAGTTTTCCTTTTTTTTTCTCCTCCAGTTCCGCCTTTTTATCCGGCATCGCACTAGCCTTTGTTTTCTGCACTTTTCTCCGGTGTCGGATGAAAACGGTGGTCATTTAATTAGCCATCATCTGAGCTACAGCCCTGGGAGTATCTTTGTCCTTTTTTTGCAGGTTTAATTAATGAGGAGTATCTCACGGCAAATTGGCTCGTCTTATGATGAAGAGCTGTCCTTCGTTCATCTTGATTCATAACTTGCTCACACTGTTTGTTTTTTTCCTTGCCAGTAATTTTTTTTTTTTATTTCTAAGAAGTACCCTGCTCATTGGGTAGTAGTTTTATAATCCAGCGACTGAATCTCGACCATGGCAGAGGTTTCTTCCTTGTAATCATATTTTCTGCACTCTAAAGTCCTAATGAATCAAATGCAAGAGAATTAAATTTTTTTTTACGATTTTTTTATTTCTTTCTCCTTGCAGGTAAGGAAGCTAATTAGTGAAGATAAAGGTGGACACTGGGCTTGAGGGTAAATCGGCGTTATTCAGAGCGAGTGAGTGAGTTTGGTTATATTTTTATTTAATTTTTTTTTTGTTAATGTCTTTCCGAGTAAGATGGTTTTTCAGGGATAGATAGAGATAGTGCTGACGGGTACAAGGTAGCATGATGGTTGTCACTTGATTTCTCAGGGCTGTAGATTTACACATGTCAAATTTGCGATGACATCGCTGGGCTTTATAGCCCTCAGTGAACATTTCCTAAGTGTTGAGTTGATTTGAAAAAGGACGCCATTTGTTATATTTTTAGATGTACTTACTTACTTAAGTGGCGCTACAGACCGGGATGAACCTGGGCCTCAACCAACATGCCTCTCCAATTAGCCCAGTCCTTAGATAACTGCCTTCAGTTACGCACTCCAAGTTGGTTGAGATCGGTTTCCACATGTGCGCGCGACTTAAGGCGAGGTCTTCCTCTACTGCGTCCGACGTCTGGCTGGGAATCGAAGACTCTGCGAGCCGAAGTATTGGTGTACATTCGTTCTACATGTCCTAGCCATCTTAAACGTCCAATGCGGAGTTTTTTGACCAGGGGTATGTCGCTGTACAGCTCGTATAGTTCGTGGTTGAATCTTCGTCTCCATAGCCCGTCAACGCAAACGGGACCGAAGATTTTTCGAAGAATTTTTCTCTTGAAACGACCAAGGATTTCTTCATCCGCTTTTGATACGGTCCATGCTTCAGCGCCGTAGAGCAGGACTGGGATGATCAGGGTCTTAAATAGGATCTCCTTAGCAGTTCGAGTGAGGGCTTTACTACTTAGTTGCCATCTTAGCCCGAAGAAACAGCGATTGGCAAGAGTAATTCTTCGTTTAATTTCTGACGAGATGTTGTTGTCAGAGTTAATAGCGGAGCCGAGGTAGACAAAGTCCCGTACTACCTCAAAGTTATATCTGTCAATGGTGACGTTCTGTCCAATTCGTCGATGTTGTGTGTTCTTTCGTGTTGACAGCATATACTTAGTCTTACCCTCATTTACTGCTAAACCCATTTTCGCCGCTTCCTTCTCTATACTAGCAAACGTGGCTATGACATCACGTTGAGTCCTACCAGTGATGTCAATATCGTCAGCGTATGCTAGTAGTTGCACCGACTTTTGAAAAATTGTGCCTCTGGTGTTGGCTTTGGAGTTTTGCACAATTCTCTCAAGAATCAGATTAAAGAAGTCACATGACAGCGCATCGCCTTGCCTAAATCCTTTTTTGGTATCGAATGTGTCGGTGAGGTCGTTTCCGACCCTGATGGAGCAGCGAGAATTCTCCATCGTCATCCTACACAAACGGACGAGTTTGGGCGGTATACCAAAACTAGACATGGCTCTGTACAGTTCGTCTCTATAAATGCTGTCGTATGTGGCTTTGAAATCGATAAATAGGTGGTGGGTATCGATTTGGACTTCTTGGGTTTTTTTCCAGGATCTGCCGAAGTGTGAAAAGTTGATCGATTGGGGACTTTCCTGGCCTAAAACCACACTGGTAAGGGCCGATCAGGTTGTTGGTAAACGGTTTCAAGCTTTCAAATGTTACGGCAGATGGGATCTTGAAGGCGATGTTGGGGAGAGTTATGCCTCTGTGCAGTTCAGAGGGTCTCCTTTTTTGTGGATCGGGCAAACGATGCTGAGGTTCCATTCTTCAGGCATGCTTTCAACCGACCAGATTTGGCTTATGAGTTGGTGGATGTTACTTACCAAGTCATCTCCGCCAGCTTTAGAAAGCTCAGCAGGAAGGCAGTGATTTCCGGCGGCCTTATTAAGCTTGAGTTTAGATATTGCTATCCTAAGTTCCCTTAGGTCGGGTGGTTGGCAGTTTTCGCTGTCGTTGCCAATGTTAAATGGTTCGTTCTGCCTGACAGCGGAATGTTTTTAGTCATCGCCGTCTAACAGTCTGCAGAAGTGGTTCTTCAATATCCTTAGCATCGACTGCGTCTCAACTACGATATTTCCTTGTTCATCTCGACAGGATTCTGTTCGAGCCTTGTATCCTTGGCTTTGACGTTTTACACTTTGGTAACACTTGCGAACATCGTTCCTGGAGTTGCACCTCTCTATATCCTCGATCGGGCGCTGTTTTTGCTCTTTTGTTTTCTTTCTGAAAAGCCGGTGTTCTTCCCTCTTCTGGAGACCGCCATGTCCTTTTATGGATATCGAGGTGAGGAAACCGTGTGCTGGTTATAGAGGCATTTCGTTCCGTAGCGAAGTCAATTAGCCTAAGTCCGTTTCCAGACGTATTGTCGTGTAGGCTATATTTTCCGACAATACTGCTAAAATGTCTTCTCTTGCTACCTGTGCGTTAAAATCTCCCAGCATGATATTAACATCGTACTTCGATAGTCGCTCATAGGTTTTGTCAAGGAGCTGGTAGAAGCAATTCATAGTTATATCACATTTTTCATCCGCCGGGAGATTGTTACAATTCGTTCGCTGATGTCTTGGAAACATAAGACTTCTTGCCTAAGTCTGGCACTTATAACAAATCCGCATCCGAATAGTCGCTGTTTCTGCTCACTATAAAACGGCCCATAGTAGATGTCACAGTTTTTCATCCTCTTTTTGGCCGGCCCATTCCATCGTATTTCCTGGATGGCAGTAATGTCTGCTTTGTAGCAGTTTAGGGCTTCCGCTAGTTGTTCGCACCTCTCCTGTTTAATGTTCTCACATTCCAGGTGCAGATACGAACGTCGTTGTCTTTTTTTTTAAGATGTTTAGAGGCAAATTAATGACGCTACGGTGTGACTACAGAATTTCGCTACTCATGGAGACACTTCACGACAGCTGATGAGTGCGTCTATCAGCGACCGACATTTTAAGCACACTAGGAGGGATCCAAGCACTACAAGACCACAAATATGTGAATGTGGTCCTTAGATGTTGAGCGACATTGAGTGAATGCACAATATTGATCGGCTGAAAACTTCTAATTCCAGCTTACAATTCTAAGACAACTCTGAAGACTACCTCCGATCTTGTTTTATTTTTGTGTTGCGCCTGGAGGCGAGGATTCTTCATCTTTGTGATGACTACGACGTAGTTACCTTAACATGTAGTTGAAGCTTCTTTAGTGTTAATCGCCTTCCTGTGAACGCACCTAATAATGCCGCCATTGGAATCGGTTTTTCTTACAGCCTGCGCTAGGTCGAACGATGTTGTTCCTTGGAGTCGGTGCTCAAGGTTTATCACGTCCAGAGAATAGATGATTTGATTTGTCCAATCAACATAAACTAGAACGATGTTTGCGAACAAAGCTTGTTACTTCGTTACTCAGGGTAGCAATTCCTAAATCTCTGCGAATATTCCTTATATACCATGAAGCATTCACGTCTATGATAGTATAGGTATATTGCTTGGTTCGGTACAACCCGAAAGCTATACGTGCAGATTTTGGTGTCAGGGATTTCCATTCGGGTTCACATTATTTTTAGCTTGGCCTCTAGGCCTTTGATTTCGATGTCGCTTGTGTTTGGACACGTTTCGCTGTCCCTTTGGACAGCCGTTTGCCGTTTTGACAGCTGTGGGGTAACATGGCAGCTACCCTTGGACAAGTTGTCCTTTGCCTTTGGTCATGATGTTCTTTGTCTTTCGTGTCTAAATTGTGTGTTCGTTTTGTGTTGAGAGTGTTTATATATGGCCGTCCGCCTAAACACCTCTGTTGCTCCTCCGTTGCTCCAACGTTGGGGGAAAGAGATCGTCTTCTCTTAGCCAACGAACCAAAGAGTATGCATGTTGCGACTTTGTTGGAGGGGGGTTTTTTGGGCCGTCCGCCCCATGTCTCTGCTGCTCCCTCGTTGGGTGAAATCGGAGAACATCTACTCTATGTCATCGTACATATGCGCGCTAATAATGCGGTGGTGCAAACGATTCGCTGGGGTGTAGGTTCCATGATCGTCCTCCCATACCCGTCATTATAGTGTTGGGGTCGACGAGAGATCGTCCTCCCTCACCCATCGAACTTTTCGGTCCGCTCCATTCCGGTGCTGCCCGTCGCAAGTCTCCCACTGTCTTTGGGCTTCAACGACGGTATTTTCTCGTGGACTTCTGATGCACGTTTTGTGTGGCGTTACTCTGTCGTGAGTCTCCCTAATCTCCCTAGGGCTGCACCAAACAGAGTTGTCGCACTCGTTATGCCTGCTTTAGGTTGCATCCTCAGAGTTTAAAGGTAGTGTTACTCTGTCGTGAGTCTCCCTAATCTCCCTAGGGCTGCACCGAACAGAGTTGTCGCACTCGTTATGCCTGCTTTAGGTTGCATCCTCAGAGTTTAAAGGTAGTGTTACTCTGTCGTGAGTCTTCCTAATCTCCCGAACAGAGTTGTCGCACTCGTTATACCTGCTTTAGGTTGCATCCTCAGAGTCTGAAGGTAGTGGACCATTGGCTGATGGGACCATGGCTGTCCACCACTTCCTCCAAATTCCGGTTTTGCGACCACAAAGAAAAAAGGGAACGGAAGTATTTTAAGGGATAAGAGAGTGAACCCTGGTGAACTTTGCGTCTTGACTTGAGCCTGCACCCGTACAAAATTCAACTTACGCGACAATAGACAGCGAAGTGTGTTCGCTTAAAAGGCACTGAAGCAGTTACAAATTCTACCGGTTTTGCTAAATCACCATGGACGGACGGAAAGATCTGCCGGATACATCGCCCCTGTCCATGAGAGTGTGCAGGAGAACCCAAGGCAGTCGATTTTGCGTCGCTCACAAGAACTCGGCCTTTCACAGACCACAACTTGGCGAATTTTGCGTCGTGACTTGAGACTCCATCCGTACAAAATTCAACTGACTCAGCAGCTGAAGGTAAGCGACCATACGACGTGTTCGCTGAATGGGATCTGGAGCGGTTGGAAACTGACCCTTATTTCCATCGAAAAATCATCTTCAGCGATGAGGCCCACTTCTGGATGAAGGGACGACACCAATCCACATGAGATCCATGAACGTCCAATGCATCCCGAATAAGTCACTATTTGGTTTAGATTTTGGGCGTTCCTTATTTCTTTGAGTTCGAGCGCTATAGGTCGATGTTTACCAACTTTTTTTGGCCTGAATTGGGTGATATCGACACCAACGGCATGTAGTTTCAACAGGACGGCGCTACGTACCACATAGCTCACGCCATATTGGAAATTCTTCACGAGCTATTCGAGAGAATGGTCATCTCACTTCGAGGTGATGTTTACTAGACACCAATATGGCCCTGTTTGACTCTTTCTTATGGGATTTTCTGAATTTCCAGGTCTATACGAATAAGCCAAAAACTACAGCGGACCTCAAAGCCAACATAACCCATGTCATCGGTCAAATTTAACCTGATTTATGCGCCAAAGTCATAGAAAATTGGGCATTTCGGATGCGTGACATACAGACAAACCGCGGCGGATATTAAATCGATCTTATACTTCATAGAAAATGGCATCGATAGGCCTTTCAAATGAATAAAAAAAAATTGATGACATCTCACACACACTCTGTTTGATTTAAATTTAAAGATAATCTTAATGAAAGACCCTTTCTATTCACGTTGTCAACTATAAACCACTTCAACAGGATACTTCCCGAAATATTTGTAGGTTTGGGTGATTCTACAGAAGATGAATGAAAATTATCAAAATTTCGGCACGACATTTTTGAAAGCAATTAGGTTTTAAAACTACGCCTAGTTAAGCATTGGAACGTTTATTCACATAATCTAAAGCGGCCAGTCATAAAAACTAAAACCAACAATTTTAGGGCCATTTTTTAAAAACAGATGATCAGGGGCCTGAGTACTTTTTCAGGGGACTGATAAAAAGACAGACAAATCTTGTTTTTCATTGTTTTTATTAAACCGATAAAAAAGGATATATTTATTTCTTAAAAAAAAACATAAAAGGATACTTAATTTATTAAATAAATATTGTTTTAGACTTCAGTTATTGTTCACATTAAGTAGTTTTTATAAAAAAGATTAAGAGATCGTGTTAATTAAAATATAATATATAATTAAAAATAAAAATAAATTTAGAAAGAAAAAATTAAAAAAAAATTCATTAGGTACGTAAGTAAAATAATTAATCAAAAGTCTTTCAAATAATTCACAAACGGTATTCTAAATACTGCGTTTAAAATTAAGTCTTGTACTCTAAGTCGGAAGAGCAGTCTGGGCAAGTGAAAGCTTTTGGATCACTTTTAATGCAATCCTCTTGTGCCCATAGATTGCAGATGATGCACTGGATCCAATCCTTTCCAGTGAAATCATCGCTGTATAAAAGACCACAGATAAGACAGAAGCAATCGTCTGCCTCGCGAGTATTTTTTTTTTTTTCATTTTTAAGTTTTTGTACGTTTTCTTTACATATATGTTTTCTCCTCTTTTCAGATTTACCTTTCGCATTGCTTTTTTTATTTAGTCCTTTTGATGTTGATGGTAGTACTTGAGGTGGGGATTTAAATATCTTACGAAGTTGTACTTTTTGAACAGCTGGGCTTGGAGTTTCTGAGTCTGAATTTCCAAAAATATCATCTACACATCTTCTTAATTTTGCAAGATATTCTAGGATTCCCAATAAATAATGCTCGCATCCACATCGATTTAAATTGCAGAAACAACTGAGCGATTTCATCATAACTTTTCGTGGTAAGAATGCGTTTCCTTGTACTTGATGGACTTTCAGAGTGCCGGTGAAAGGTATCAAAATCGGCTGATCCATTAAAATTAATGTTGTCATAGCTGTAATATCGGAATCTGTCACCGTAAAAATAGCTATGTTAGGACATCGATTTTGGATTGCATCACAAAACTCGTTCAAATTTGTTATGTCTCCCCCACATGCCACAACGTTGTCTGCAGTTCTTTTACAGACAGCGCCTACACCATCAGGAGCTCCTTTGCCATGACCCGCTTCATGATAATTACAGGTCCAATTTACAATTCCTGGGTACAAATCGGGCGTTTTACGGGCCAAAACAAAAAACATAAGCTTGTTTCTGTATTGAGTCACTGGTCCATCGCTCAAAAAGTGTATATTTTCTATGTTTGGTGGCAATTGGTTTAAGACCGGCTTAAGGTGTGCCCAAATAGCAGGCACATTGTGAGATAAGTTTGAAGAAACTGTACAAAAAGAACGCGTTACCCCTTTTAAATAAAAAACAACCGAATGAAGCGATATTTGCGCCCGTGGCCCTCCAAAATGAAAAGATTGGACCTCTTCGCTATATTTTGTGCAATAATTTTCCGAAAAATCCATATGGACCATTGCATCTTTATCTGTAAGGGATTCCTTCAAAAATAAACTTAAATAATTACATTAAGTAAATATGGCATTAAATAAGTAAATATTTGCTACGTAATGCAAGGAAATACAATATCTTCTCAAAATTTCTCAGTCCCTTGGATAGAATATCAGTCCCCTGTTCATTTAATTGTCAGGGGACTTAGGCCAGGGGACTGAGTGTTTTGATAGTTTTTGTGCAATAAACATAGTTTCCCATTATTGGAAATAATAAAAATAATAGTTAAATATTACAGTTTAAAATAGCCTACATAATAATACTAAAAAATATAACTCTACCACACAAAAATGTATTATAAATACTCACCAAGGTACTGAGAATCGAACTGGACAATATACGACCTCTCACCAAAACGTCTGCTTCACAACTGACATAACAGCGCGCCTTTTTTTTGGCATAAGTTTTTATTCAAATGAGACTCGAAACTTCATATTGCTAGATCTGAGACTTGGGCCGATATCGAAGTTAACGATAATTTGGACTAATTCAATCTTCCAGGGGACTGATAAGGAATCTGAGGGACGCGTTTGAATGCATTTTATAATTGTAGACAAAAATCAGATTGCATGGTTTAATGGTTCATTATATATCAGCGGAGCCATCGAAAATATCATCTTTTGTAGAATCACCCGTTTCTCAATCGCTCTTAAAGTTCATACAATCACTTTGATTTAGGTTCCCATTTTTCCTACAAATATTCGGTTAAATTTAAGAAATTGCATTGCCAATAGCAGCCCTCATCAATTTAGACTCACATCTTTCAAATTTAGGACATTTCAAGAAACTATCAACATTACTTTCTCAATTTGTATCTCTTCTGCGCTAGACATCCATTTTCTGCAATACAAATAAACCTCAACATCCATTAGATACCTCAGCCATCCATTAGTCTTGTGTGTCTCTTAGAGCGTCCCTGGTATATGCAAATAATTAAAACAAAATACCTACCAACACTTGTGTCGCAACAATATTCATTATCCTTGAATGAATGCAACTAGGTCCGCCCTAAAATACCCAATCGACATTTGTCAGTTGTCAGCACCTTGCAGATTTACTGCAATGCCACAGTTTCGAGACTCCAACTACATAACGTATCTACACCTCCGAGGCGATAAAGAATGATTTGCAATTTCCTTCCAAAAACTGTAGGATAGAGCCGGCCTGAAACCCATCCATATGTCTGCATGGTCGCTTAGAATGGGATGCGCTATAAAAGCAATTTACAAACTCATGGACAGATTTAGTGGTTGCAGTTGTGCCGTAAATCGTTGTCATTACATTCAAGTCCAGCATGCATTTCAAGAGTAGATATCCTTTTTGGGATAAGATACGTTGCGTTGTAAACAACCCCGAGTCGAAACATAGTGTTGTTGGTTTATTTTATAGGACACCATTGTATCTATTTGCGTGTGGATACAATTGCACCTGTAATACCTGCATAGGGTCATACACAGACACACACGGAAGGATAGGGGCAACTAAGGTGTTCCTTGAAATGTAGAAAAGGAAGAAAAATTAGTTAAAACAATAAACGGGTGGATATTAATGAAGTACACAAGCAAATGCGAACCCTGGCGTACCTTGGTTTTGTTGGAACACGGACGCGGGACACACCATTTCACATTCTTGGTCTTGGCTATCATCATTGCCGGTGTAAATGCATTACGATCCACACGCCCTGATAAGGCAACTCGGTGTATGAATGCCTTGCTTAATTAATTAGTCCTGCAGCATATGTTATACCTATCGAGGAAACCGTATCACCTCTCTATGGTATAACATTCGCTAAGGACGAAGACGGCACACGGCGTGACTGGTGTATGAAATGGAAGCGCGGCGGCACTTTTCATGGAAAATCCTGTCGGAGTTGTCGGTTTTTTGTATTCTAGCCATACGGTGGGTCTTGTTGAAAGGAAAAGGTGTGCCAAGGACAGTGGATGATGGAAGAATTCAACTTGATGGTGATGCAATAGTGGTGCCAGTAAGTGCCTGTAGGTGTTTTTTCTATAATATGGGCGTGGTGGTTCCAAAATGTTTAACAAAACACCCCGTAGGTCAATTGTAGTTGTATCGCAATGGACCTAATCTTGACCTACCAGGGCGTATCGACAATGCGACTTGATGGTGATGCAAAGGTTGCATACGTAATATCTGTGTACTGTTGGGCTGGCTGTCAAGAACTATCAATGTTGAGGCCTAATGGACCTAATCTTGACCTACCAGGGCGTATCGACAATGCGACTTGATGGTGATGCAAAGGTTGCATACGTAATATCTGTGTACTGTTGGGATGGCTATCAAAAACTATCAATGTTGAGGCTTTTAGAAGAGCAAGTACAACCCTACTGGGATACCACTTTAAGCCCCTATTTGTTAAGCATGCGAATCCGTCATAATTGTACCTGTTCCCCTATAAAATGGGCATGATTGTCATTAGCCTTTACAAAAGCTCACATCGGCGAATGGTCAGTCGATTGTGATAACACTTGAAGAGCCGGGGCTGATCGAGAATGCGACTTGATCTTGATACAAATATAAGCTCCTTTCTGATGTTGGCCTAGCTGCATATGCTCCTCTAAAAAGTTTGGCCTGGCCTTCCGCAAACTTGTCACTTGGCGGCTTTAACAGAAGTGCACATGGGCCAATATAGGTCGATGTTAGTTGGTGCAACTTTGAGATCAGGTGATTTGTTAAAGCGACTTGATTTGGCATCCTAATAACTGTACACCCCATCCATATTTTACAAGGATAAACGGGCACTCCACAAAATGATTGCCCGCATCCATAAAATCCCGTCCGCAGAGCGGACTACAAGGTTAATCTCGACTCTGAGCAGGGCGAATAAACAGCTTCCAGCTTCCGCCAGCTCCTCTGAGGATACCGCTTTCAGAAGACAACGGTCGATGGTAGACACCACTGGGAGTGGCAAAAAGTTAAAAACGGCTAAACCCCTGATAGGACGTTCAGCCAGATGTTGAAAGGACATGAAGAAATTACAGTAATTGACCGCAGTGATCCGAATGGAAGTATAACACCGGAAAAATGGAGGTAGGTGGATGTTAAGCTCGCCTCCAGCTTCCCCCAAATCTTTCGCGACCATCCGGGCTCTGCTCCCACTTGCCGCGTCTCTATCATGACACGACAAGAAGATTTCCTGCGCTGACCAGAGGTCAAAGGACCTTTTTAAGAAAGTAGTACCCAGGGCCCTAGAAGTTTAGGTAATGGACCAGATTCCTAACCAGAATCAGAACCTGCGCTGACCAGAGGTCAAAGGACCTTTTTAAGATAGTAGTGTCCAGGGCCCTAGAAGTTTAGGTAATGGACCAGATTCCTAACCAGAATCAGAACCTGCGCTGACCAGAGGTCAAAGGACCTTTTTAAGATAGTAGTGTCCAGGGCCCTAGAAGTTTAGGTAATGGACCAGATTCCTAACCACCCTCGAAGTCGTGCGAGAGTTCCGGTCGAACCACCCAACCCAAATGACATTCTGGACATTATCAGGTTCAGTAATCCTCTTCTTCCAACTCATAACTGGCGAATTGGAAAGGTTGAAAAAGCTAAGGAGGACTCCAGAAACGTTTGTATAATTGTAAACGAGGAATTGCTTGATCCTTTGCAGCTAGCGATGGAATCATAAGTTATGGGTTCACCACCTCAATCGGACGTCAACGAAAAATCGGCGGACATATAGATGGACAGACTTCTGTGGAAGCTGCTTGGATGATGAAGAGGAGGGAGGTATTACTCACGTCCTATGCTCTTGTCCAGCTCTCTCAGTAAAAGCTTCAAAAGCTTCAAAAGCTTCAGACTACTTCTTCGATAATCTAGGTGAGCTGGATAATATCAAAGTCAGAAACCTCCTACGCTACATAGTTAGCTCTGAATGGCTCAATTAGGCGAACAAATATAGAAAAGTCGACAGATCCACGTGGTACCACAACGGACCTTTATGGTCTAAGTATGCGCACCGCGTGCAGCCACTACAGCCTTACCTAACCTATGTTATTAGAAAGGATCGTGCTGGAGTGAATCCATTTTTTGAGACCCTGAGCACCATAATATAATCCCACCTAAGTACCATTGTAGATGATGACCATTCTAGAGGCTGCGGTGATGAAGAAATACACGAGGATATCCGCCACTTTCTGTGTCACTATCCGAAATCGGTCTCCCCAATCCTAATCTTTGAATCGGACTAATAACGTACAGTAACGTGACAAATGAAGTAGCCACCCACGCACGTGACCCCCAATGGGCATCACAATCGGTCTATATTGACCTAAGCCTACCGCATCCAGCAACCTAACCTAACCTAAGTACCATTATTATCATCGCCTTTTATTCTTTTCAGGAACAAGTATCGCTATCGAGTGTATCGTCCAGCAACGACCTATAAAACCTAGCCTAAGAAAACCATTTACGAGGAATCTGGAAAACTCTCGCCGCTGGTACAAGCTGGTATCTGGGGACTTACTTACTTACTTAAGTGGCGCTACAGTCCGGAATTAACCTGGGCCTCAACCAACATGCCTCTCCAATTAGCCCGGTCCTTAGCTAACTGCCTCCAGTTTCGCACTCCAAGTTGGTTGAAGTCGGTTTCAACTTGTGTGCGCCACTTAAGGCGAGGTCTTCCTCTACTGCGTCCGACGTCTGGCTGGGAATCAAAGACTCTGCGAGCCGGAGTATTGGTGTCCATTCGTTCTGCATGTCGAAGCCATCTTAAACGTCCAATGCGGAGTTTTTTGACCAGGGGCATGTCGCTGTACAGCTCGTATAGTTCTTGGTTGAATCTTCGTCTCCATAGCCCGTCAACGCAAACGGGACCGAAGATTTTTCGAAGAATTTTCCTCTCGAATCTACCAAGGATTTCTTCATCCGCTTTTGATACGGTCCATGCTTCAGCGCCGTAGAGCAGGACTGGGATGATCAGGGTCTTAAATAGGATCTCCTTAGCAGTTCGAGTGAGGGCTTTACTACTTAATTGCCTTCTTAGCCCAAAGAAACAGCGGTTGGCAAGAGTAATTCTTCGTTTGATTTCCGACGAAATGTTGTTGTCAGAGTTAATAGATGAGCCAGGGTAGACAAAGTCCCGTACTACCTCAAAGTTATATCTGTCAATGGTGACGTTCTGTCCAATTCGTCGATGTTGTGTGTCATTTCGTGTTGAGAGCATATGCTCAGTCTTACCACACATTTACTGCTATAAGCCCATTTTCGCCGCTTCCTTCTCTTTCCTTGCAAACGTGGCTATGACATCACGTTGAGTCCTACCAATGTTGTCAATATCGTCGGCGTATGCTAGTAGTTGCACCGATTTTTGGAAAATTGTGCCTCTGGTGTTGGCTCAGGAGTTTTGCACAATCCTCTCAAGAATCAGATTAAAGAAGTCACATGACAGCGCATCGCCTTGCCTAAATTCTTTTTTGGTATCGAATGTGTCGGTGAGGTCGTTTCCGACCCTGATGGAGCAGCGAGAATTCTCTGTCGTCATCCTACACAAACGGACGAGTTTGGACGGTATACCAAAACTAGACATGGCTCTGTACAGTTCGTCTCTGTAAATGCTGTCATATGCGGCTTTGAAATCGATGAATAGGTGGTGGGTATCGATTTGGACTTCTTGAGTTTTTTTCCAGGATCTGCCGAAGTGTGAAAATTTGATCGGTTGTGGACTTTCCTGGCCTAAAACCACACTGATAAGGGCCAATCAGGTTGTTGGTAAACGGTTTCAGGCGTTTACATATTACGGCAGATAGGATCTTGTAGGCGATGTTGAGGAGACTTATGCCTCTGTAGTTGGCGCAGTTCAGAGGGTCTCCTTTTTTGTGGATCGGGCAAACGATGCTGAGGTTCCATTCTTCAGGCATGCTTTCAACCGAACAGATTTGGCTTATGAGTTGGTGGATGTTGCTTACCAAGTCATCTCCGCCAGCTTTATAAAGCTCAGCAGGAAGGCAGTAATTTCCGGCGGCCTTATTAAGCTTGAGTTTAGATATTGCTATCCTCACTTCACTTAGGTCGGGTGGTTGGCAGTTTTCGCAGTCGTTGCCAATATTAAATGGTTCGTTCTGCCTGACAGCGGAATGTTGTTCGTCATCGCCGTTGAACAGTCTGCAGAAGTGGTTCTTCCATATCCTCAGCATCGACTGTGTCTCAACTGCGATATTTCCTTGTTCATCTCGACAGGATTCTGTTCGAGCCTTGTATCCTTGTCTTTGACGTTTTACACTTTGGTAAAACTTGCTAACATCGTTCCTGGAGTGGCACCTCTCTATATCCTCGATCGCGCGCTTTTCTTGCTCTTTTTTCATCTTGCTGAAAAGCCGATGTTCTTCCCTTCTTCTTTGCCTATAGAGCTCAATGGCAGCTCTCGTCTTCACCTGCAGCTTAGCCTTGTAGGCCTCGTTCTTGGCTGCGAGCATCTGTCGGCATTCCTCATCAAACCAGGGGTTTCTTGCTGGTGGGCGCGAGAAACCTAGCACATCAGTTGCGGCTGTTCTACTAGCTTGTTGGCATCGTTGTCATTGCTCTTCGACAGTCGATGCTTGTGGTATGGTGTTAATCGAGAGGTTAAGGGATACACGTTGTGCGAAGGTCTTGGCGGTCTCTTGCGATTGCAGTCTTCCGACATTAAATTTTTTCACAATATGTCTGGATTGTTGTGGCGTGGTGGATATCCGCATTCTTACCTTGGCTGCTACAAGGGAGTGATCCGAGTCGATGTTAGCTCCTCGAAATGTTCGGACATCCAAAATACTGGATGCGTGCCTCTTATCTATCGCAACGTGATCAATTTGGTTGACCGTTCGTTGATCTGGAGACCGCCATGTCCCCTTGTGGATATCGAGGTGAGGAAACCGTGTGCTGGCTATAGTGGCATTTCGTTCCGTAGCGAAGTCAATTAGCCTAAGTCCGTTTCCAGACGTGTTGTCGTGTAGGCTATATTTTTCGACAATACTGCTAAAATGTCTTCTCTTGCTAGCTGTGCGTTAAAATCTCCCAGCATGATATTAACATCGTACTTCGGTAGTCGCTCATAGGTTTTGTCAAGGAGCTCGTAGGATCAATCCTTAGCTATATCATCTTTTTCTTCAGTTCTAATAAAAATACTAAATGTGTCCTCTTTGGCATGGTTGTGATCAGAATAGCACAATGCTAACACAATGATCTTACAAGTTTGAATCCGGAGCGTAGCCATCTCAAATAAGGCTTAATGCGAAACAAACATCAAGTTTGTGTCCAGAGGTAGGACAATAGTTTCCATGCTGGAGGTTGTCCATTGCCCATCTGTTTTGAGTAGGTGGATTGGTGGAGAGGATTTTGCAATGGCATCCTTCGACAGGAACCAAATCTAGTCAAGCTTCCCTATCAGTTAAGAATGTCTCTACAAACTCAGGATCCACGCTTCAATCAAGTCCATCGCAGTGATGCCTACTAAAACGGAAGTGTCCTCGTTCCACTGCATGCACCAAGTCCAAGAGCATCGGTTTTACACAAAATGTCTGTCCCTTCCAAAACTTTTTACCTACACTGTAACACATCATCTGGATGTCCTTCAAGTGGGTAAAACATGTTGCACTGTAGGACATGTCACTTATCCGTGACAGCGTGTGACACAAATGTAGTGGGCAAGCAGAATTTCCATTTCATATTTTGAGAAATACCTCTGCATCCGGTCTAGACACTTTTCGGTGTCCCCAACTGTGTTTGCGTCAACTCCGTGTGTATGTTAGTGTCATCGTTATCTCCTCGGCACCTAATTTTTTTTCTCTTCCCTCAAACACACATAGAATTCCCTTTGTGTGTGTTTGTTGTTTAAATATTCACCGCAACACTAATCAAAAAAAAAACAATCCAAACATGTGTTACCTTTCAAAGGGGACAATGGCCCTATCCCTTCGCCAAGCACACATCCTCCCGCGCACGTAATAAAATTCGAGAGGAAAATGTCGAAAAGAAAAATTGGATCACAGCTCTGAAACTATAAAAACGTCATAACGCAACAATTACGAATGTCAAACTGTGAATCAGGGTGTTATATACGTATCTGGCGTATAGAGGGAACTCCAATGGTGCCTCCTGTCCCGGTGTCGTTAAAATGAACCACTAGATGAGCTCATTAAAAATCTGTCTTTCCAAAGACCGCTACCATGACGAAGACAAAACGACAACACCAGGGGCAGAGAGAGAGATACAAAAGGACAGATGATGATGCACAAATTATGATGCTGCCACCCACGTTACACGCGAAGGGAGCACAACGCATGCTGTACGTAGTCAGTGTGGCATGGGACACCCATCCTGCATCCACAGGAGGAGTTTTAGAACGATTTTCCGGGGATTTAGGTTTAGAATTTCATCTAACACTTATATCCAATCCGAGCGTGTATGATGAGTGTGAGGATTCCGCCAGTATTCGGAAGGGTTTTCCATACTCCTCAGCTCTCCCCGAATGGAGATTTATGACAACACGCATCCAGAGTGGATGTGCGCACAACCAGCAACCCATCGTAGTGCATTTTTTTTTTTTTTTTTGCCGAGAGACTTAATTTATGGACAGACACGATATTTTGAAAATTTTATCTCTCGTCTAGTGAAAGATATACGAACGCGAGACTGGAATGTATCTGCATACGAGAGATGATGGTTTGTTTCCTGAAAGGATTCGGTGAAATTAAAATTTTATGGTTGATAGAAATATGAAACGATTAACGATTTCTACTTGGCGAGCTTTTATTTACGACCGAGCGGGAGGGTGATGGGTTTGAATCTATTTTTGGAGGGTGATGGGGGGGTGTGGTTAAATGTTGAGATACGAATTATGGCATTAACGAGAGTCGCACTTAACATTCCGGCGCAATTTTGATGATGATGCCTGGTCAACGGGGTGAATGGAAATTTATGTGAGATGGGGAATGGTTGGATCAACATTCCTTTGGTTTTTTTTTTTTTAAATTTGTTTTACTACCGCTTTTATGTGGCGATTGTGGAATTTCCTAACTTGTGCTGGGATGGGAATATTTTGAGATGCAATTTTTTTTTTTTTGAACAGCAATAACTTGTTGACAGTGAAGTTTTTTTTTCAAAGGGGATATAAATTAACGATTACAAAGGCGTCAAATAGTTTGTTTAGGAGAATTTCTTTGGAGACTATGAAGCTTAGTTTCATTGGCTGGTGAACATTAAAGGTAGAGGTATCGAAAAAAATATTTCCTGGCGACCAAAATACGGTAAGATACGGACTACTTTTGAAAGCTATACAGCATTCATTGGCTATGATTGAATTTTGACAGCCAACTGCGGTCATATTGGAAAATATTTACCTGTCATGCTGCTGTCATTGTGTTCTGTTATAGGAACAATTTTACCCATACAGCTTTCAAGATGTGGTTAGTGCGATGAAGGTCTAAGTTCGATTCCCAGCCGTAGGAACACCCTTACTTACTTACTTACTTAAGTGGCGGTACAGTCCGGGATGAACCTGGGCTTCAACCAACATGCCTCTCCAATTAGCCCGGTCCTTAGCTAACTGCCTCCAGTTGCGCACTCCAAGTTGGTTGAGGTCGGTTTCTACATGTGCGCGCCGCTTAAGGCGAGGTCTTCCTCTACTGCGTCCGACGTCTGGCTGGGAATCGAAGACTTTGCGAGCCTGAGTATTGGTGTCCATTCGTTCTACATGTCCTAGCCATCCTAAACGTTCAATGCGGGGTTTTTCGACCAGGGGTATGTCGCTGTACAACTCGTATAGTTCGTGGTTGAATCTTCTTCTCCATAGCCAGTCAACGCAAACGGGACCGAAGATTTTTCGAAGAATTTTTCTCTCGAATCGACCAAGTATTTCTTCATCCGCTTTTGATACGGTCCATGCTTCAGCGCCGTAGAGCAGGACTGGGATGGTCAGGGTCTTATATAGGATCTCCTTAGTAGTTCGAGTGAGGGCTTTACTACTAAATTGCCTTCTTAGCCCGAAGAAACAGCGGTTGGCAAGAGTAATTCTTCGTTTGATTTCTGACGAGATGTTGTTGTCAGAGTATTAATAGAGGAGCCGAGGTAGACACAAAGTCCCGTACTACCTCAAAGTTATATCTGTCAATGGTGACTTTCTGTCCGATTCGTCGATCTTGTGTGTCCTTTCGTGTTGACAGCATAAACTTTGTCTTACCCTCTTTTACTGCTGAACCCATTTTTGCCGCTTCCTTCTCTATACTAGCAAACGTGGCTATGACATCACGTTGAGTCCTACCAATGATGTCAATATCGTCGGCGTATGCTAGTAGTTGCACCGATTTTTGGAAAATTGTGCCTCTGGTGTTCGCTCGGGAGTTTTGCACAATCCTCTCAAGAATCAAATTGAAAAAGTCACATGGCAGCGCATCGCCTTTTTGGTATCGAATGTGTCGGTGAGGTCGTTACCGACCCTGATGGTGCAGCGAGAATTCTCCATCGTCATCCTACACAAACGGACGAGTTTGGGCGGTATAACAAAACAAGACATGGCTCTGTATAGTTCGTCTCTATAAATGCTGTCGTATGCGGCTTTAAAATCGATGAATAGGTGGTGGGTATCGATTTGGACTTCTTGGATTTTTTTTTTCCAAGATCTGCCGAAGTGTGAAAATTTGATCGATTGTGGACTTTCCTGGCTTAAAACCACACTGATAAGGGCCGATCAGGTTGTTGGTAACCGGTTTCAGGCGTTCACATATTACGGCAGATAGGATCTTGTAGACAATGTTGAGGAGACTTATGCCTCTGTAGTTGGCGCAGTTCAGAGGGTCTCCTTTTTTGTGGATCGGGCAAACGATGCTGAGGTTCCATTCTTCAGGCATGCTTTCATCCGACCAGATTTGGCTTATGAGTTGGTGGATGTTACTTACCAAGTCATCTCCGCCGGCCTTATAAAGCTCAGCGGGAAGGCCGTCATTTCCGACAGCCTCATTAAGCTTGAGTTTAGATATTGCTATCCTCACTTCACTCAGGTCGGGTGGTTGGCAGTTTTCGCTGTCGTTGCCAATATTGAATGGTTCGTACTGCCTGACAGCGGAATCGCCGTTTAACAGTTTCCATATTCTCAGCATCGACTGTGTCTCAACTACGATATTTCCTTGTTCATCTCGACAGGATTCTGTTCGAGCCTTGTAGCCTTGGCTTTGGCGTTTTACACTTTGGTAAAACTAGCGAACATAGTTCCTGGAGTGGCACCTCTCTATATCCTCGATCGCGCGCTTTTCTTGCTCTTTTTTCTTCTTCCTGAAAAGCCGATGTTCTTCCCTTCTTCTTTGCCTATAGAGCGCAATGGCAGCTTTCGTCTTCACCTGCAGCTTAGCCTTATATGCCTCGTTCTTGGCTACGAGCATCTGTCTCTCATCAAACCAGGGGTTTCTTGCTGGTGGCCGCGAGAAATCTGGAACATCAGTTGCGGCTGATCTAATGGCTTGTTGGCGTTGTTGCCATTGTTCTTCGACACTAGATGCTGGTGGTATGGTGTGAATCGAGAGGTTAAGGGATACGCGTTGTGCGAAGGTCTTGGCGGTCTCTTGCGATTGCAGTCTTCCGACATTAAATTTTTTCACAGTGCTTCTGGTTTGTTGTGGCGTCGTAGATTTCCGCAACATGGTAGTGGTCCGAGTCGATGTTAGCCCCTTGGAATGTTCGGATGTGCTGGATGCGTGCCTCTTGTCTATCGCAATGTGATCAATTTGGTTGACTGTTCGTTGATCTGGAGACCGCCATGTCCCCTTGTGGATATCGTGGTGAGGAAACCGTGTGCTGGCTATAGTGGCATTTCGTTCCGTAGCGAAGTCCATTAGCCTAAGTCCGTTACCAGACGTGTTGTCGTGTAGGCTATGTTTTCCGACAGTACTGCTAATGATGTCTTCTCTTCCTACCGTTGCGTTAAAATCTCCCAGCACGGTTTTAACATCGTACTTTGGTAGTCGCTCATAGGTTTTGTCGAGGAGCTCGTAGAAGCAATCCTTAGTTATATCATCCTTTTCCTCCGTCGGAGCATGAGCGCAAATAAGGCTTATGATGGCGAATTTGGCCTTGGTGCGGATTGTTACAACGTGCTCGCTAATGTCTTGAAAACATCAGACTTCTGGCCTAAGTCTGGCACTTATAACATATCCGCATCCAAATAGTCGCTGTTTCTGCTCACTATTACACGGTCCATAGTAGATGTCACAGTTTTTCATCCTCTTTTTGCCCGGCCCATCCCATCGTATTTCCTGGATGGCAGTAATGTCTGCTTTGTAGCAGTTTAGGGCGTCCGCTAGTTGTTCGCCTGCACCTCTCCTGTTTAATGTTCTCACATTCCAGGTGCAGATACGATCGTCGTTGTCCTTTTTTCGTTTAGCATGGTCGTCAACAATAATATCAGTCCTTTCCGAGGCTATTGGTTGCTTCGTAACAGAAGCTTTTTTCCGTGGATGGGTAGTTAACCCAAAGCACAACCCCCAACCAGGAGGGCCAGGCCCTTTTTTTGACCCTAGGACAGCGGGCCGGAAAAAATACCGATGTCAGTGGGGTATGAGCGCTGCCGTTGACCAATTGAGGGCTCCTCCGCCACCAACTCTTTTCCAATACCCTGGGAACACCCAGGGTTTGTTAATTTAGAGTAGCTGTCGGCGAGTTCGCCAGCACACCTAGACCATTTTTTGGTCCATTGTGGTACCACGTGGATACTGTCAATTCTCCTTGTTATCTGTGAGAAAACCATTCTGAGCTTTTAATGACACGGAGGAGACTTTTCGCTTCCGTTTCTGTCAAATCGCTGAGATTTTGAAAATAATAGGCTGAAAGATGGAGCCTCCTTTTATTTGATAGGGCAGGGCAGTTAGAAAGTAGGTGAATTATTGTTTATTCTTTCTTTTCGTCCATACAGCTTCTGCAAAAGTCGTTTGAATGACTTCCTGCGTGACTACCTATTAGACAGTGTCCAGTGATGACAACTATGGTGGCGCTAATGTGCGGTCTAGTGAGCGAAATCAGTCCCCTGGATCTTTTTAAGTCCAGCTTTGGCCAAATGTTTTTGCTTATTTGATATATCGTGTCAAGACTCCATCTGAGATTTGGATTGTTGTTAGCATGCTGCGCTAGTAAGCTTTTGCATTACCGAGGAATACCTAGTGCACCCGTGTCGGGTAGAACTGGTAATTTAGTCGCATGTTTCCGATCTGTCATCCGTCTTGATCACACGTCCTGTCTCTATGTTCTCAAAGTCTAGCAGTTTAATCGTCTATTGTCTACCGTCCAACATAACAAATTTAAAATACGTAAACTTAATAATAACCGTCGGCTACCACCCCCCTAATAATAAAAAAAAAATCCCTAAATAAAATAATTATAAAACTAATAATACCAAAAGCCCTTCCGCGCGCGAATCTGTTAAAAAATCCATCAGTGAATGTGTAGTGCAGTGGTGCAGTGGAAGAAAGTCGCACAAAAGAAAATAAACAAAAACAAACAACAACAACATCAGACAACGTGTGGTAATCCCTCCCGCCCCATTCCATCTCGTTAGCTGTTGACTGTGCTTGGCTAATGCAAGTGCCGTATGATTCTATTTTCATGCGTGCACTTGCATTGGCGGAGCATAAGCATCATCAGGCGAATAGCGGGTCGTGAGTGAATATTTAGTTGGGTGACCAAAGCAAATTGTCATACGGGCATAACACCTATGACAAATTGTTATTGGAATCCAAACGTTACAATTTCACTTCACGGCTTTGCTTAGTTGGCGTCGGAGTTGTGTTTTATATATTTTGGAAGATTGTAATGGATAGGAATTTTAGAGTAGACGTTAGCAATATTCGTGGGTTAAGGTCGAATCTCTTTTCGGCTTACGTCCACATTTCAAAATATAAACCAGCTGTTTTGGCGCTTTGTGAAACACAGGTGGGCGAAAACTCTGATACTTCAGATCTTAGTCTACCTGGATATAACTTAGTACCATTATTCTTCTCTCATCGCGGCCTCGCCATTTATATACGTAGTGATGTAGCCTACCAACTTCAACAGCAATACGGCCAATGTTCCAATCCGGAATTTAATTTTATATGGCTGAAATTCCATGTCCGTAGACAATTAATTCACTACTGTTTCATTTATAGAAGCCCAAACCTGGATAGCAAATCAACCTTTAACGAGTTTGATGCGCTATCTGACTCCATCTCAAGAATTGTATCCCTACACCCTCGCACTGAAATCGTCATTACGGGCGATTTCAATGTACACAATTCTTCGTGGCTTCGACATTCTGGACAGTCAATACCCGAAGGAAGGTATGTCGAGATCTTTGCTGACATAAATAACTTAACTCAGCTTGTAAATGAGCCAACGCGCATTCCGGATATTGATAGTCAAGCCGCCAACACCCTGGACTTGTTCTTAACATCTCACCCTGACAAATACACCATAAATGTATTATCGCCTCTAGGCACGTCAGACCACTGTATCGTATCAGCTAATTTCTCGTACTCCAACCACATAGTTAAAGAACAAATTCCTAAAAGAACTGTATGGCATTACGAGAAAGCCAACTGGGAAGCTCTAAACGGTTTCTTTAAGAATTTTAACTGGTCATTATGCTTCCTCGATAATGACGTGATGCTACGGCTGATGCGATAACTAACATCATTCTCCTGGGTATGAAAACCTATATCCCTCACCGGATAAAGAGTATCAAACCGAAGGTAAACGGGTGGTATGACTCGAGCTGTAAAGAGGTTGTTAGGGTGAAAGAGTTATGTTTTCGGTCATATAAAGCCAACCCAACTGAGGATAACCGTTTAAAATTCAAACAAGCCAGAAATGACTGCAATGCCCACATTAAGCGTGTCAAATTCTTCCACGACCAAAAGTTGAGGCAAAAAATTCTACTATGTCCCAAAGGTAGTAAAAACTTTTGGTCGTTTGTAAAAAACATTAAGAATTCGACCTCATCTTCCATCCCAACGCTCATTTACAATGACATTCCAGCTGTCACCTCTCTAGACAAAGCCAATCTGCTCGCTGCTCATTTTGCAGCCAATTCAACGCTGCCAGATTGTGCCCAGTCTCCCCCTGTACTAGAGAACGTAGAACATTCTATGGGACCAATCCACTTTCGTACTCGTACAGTCGCAAGAGTATTAATCGTTCTTGACATACACAAATCGTCTGGTCCAGATGGTATCTCCCCCATAATTCTGAAGAGGTGTTCTTCAACGCTGGCAAAACCACTGCGTAAGCTTTTCCATCTTTCCTATTCATCAGGACTCTTTCCGAGTCGATGGAAAACTGCATTTGTACAGCCCGTCCCCAAAAAAGGCGAATCTTCTTCTCTCTCCAACTACCGACCAATTGCACCTACCTCCCTTCTTTCTAAGGTCATGGAAACGCTGATAAACCGTCAGCTTATGAAATATCTTGAATCACGAAAACTCTTCAATGACCGACAATATGGTTTTCGTAGCAACAGGTCCACTGGTGATTTGATGTCATATCTCACCGAAAAGTGGAACCAATCAATCCACCTTGGTGGCGAAAACAAGATCGTTGCACCTGATTTTTCAAAGGCATTTGACAGGGTTTGGCATCAAGCCCATTTGTCGAAAATGCGTGCTTTTGGTATCGATGATACTCTTCTTCAATGGATTAGAAACTACCTCTCGAAACGTTCAATTCAAGTAGTTTTGGACGGTTTCAAGTCTGCTACTCACCAAATAAATGCTGGTGTTCCCCAAGGCTCAGCTTTGTCTCCGACACTCTTCCTCATTTTTATTAATGACCTATTGTCTGCAACTTCTAATCCAATCCATTCCTTCGCTGATGGCAGTACCCTCAGCTTTTCATATTCGTTCCCTAATTCACGCCCCTCACCTTCGGATGTGGAAGAACAACGACAAATTATGTTAAGTTCATTAAATTCCGACCTTGACAGCATAATTAAATGGGGTAAATCTAATAGAGTAGAATTTAATGCTTCCAAAACGCAATGCTGTCTTCTGTCATCCAAGCGAAACCAAACTTTACAGCCACTATCCATGAGTGGCACTTGCATCGTCGAAACCGAAAAACTTTCCATGCTCGGTATGTGTGTTAGTAACGACCTTCGTTGGAACGACCACATATTCGAAATCGCCAAAAATGCAGCAAAATGTCTAGGTTTCCTCAATCGATGTAAGAAATACTTCACCCCTTCTGATCTGGCCTCAATATATAAAGCGTACATACGCCCCAAACTTGAGTTCAACGCCCACATATGGTCAGGTGCAGCCAAAACATCATTGCACCTACTAGATAGGATACAAAAGCGTGCGATAAAATTGATAGGAGATCCAACCATAGCGAACTCCATAGTTTCGCTCGAACATCGTAGGAATGTCTCCTGCCTTACACTCTTTTTCCGCTATTACAACAACAAATGCTCTAACGAAATAGCCAGCTGCATTCCGCCCCTTCAACAATTCAACCGTAATACTCGCCGTACCACGAATGCTAATCAGCTCACCCTAAAGCCTATCTTCGGACGTACTATGAAATATAGCGATTCATTCCTTAACCGAACAACACGAATGTGGAATGCTTTACCAAACTCAGTTTTTCCTCTCCATTACAATTTGCAGAAATTCAAAACCAACGCACATCGGTATCTCCTCTTCTCTACTTCTCTATTTCCTTAATGCCCGCGCTGTGCTTAAACACCATAAGGGTATTAATAATCCCTTTAGCGCGCGCCAATTATAAAAAAAAAAAAAAAAAGCATGTCTGGATATAGTTCCCTGGAATGTCACAATGCCCAGGCACCCAGCATAGGTGAATGTTAAACTGCTCTGACATTTTTTGAAGAGATGAGCGGCAATCTAGGGCTTTCTTAGAGTTTATTGAGGCTGATACCAGGGATTTGGTGGGCCTGGGAAGATGCTAATATCCTTGGCAGATATTGCATTCTCTTTTGGACATTATAAGGCTTCTTTGATCGCCATGAGTTCCGCCTGGAAAATGCTCAGGAAAGATAGGCTGAGAATTAGCCTTTCGGAAAAAGACACCAGCACCCATTCCGTCACTTGTTTTGGAGACCATCTGAATAAATATGGTCGAGCTATTTTCCGTGGGATCGTTACTTTCCCATGAGGATCTGTCTGGGATTGTGACCTGGTAACTGTTGTCGAAGTTTAACATGGTTAAGGAGGGTGTAGTGGGTGTTTTCAGGAATATTTGTATCTTCATTTAGAATTTTTAAGGCTTTAAGTCGGATGGCTGATTTAGCTGCCATTTGCTTGCAAACAATATCAAGGTACGGTAGGCGTAGGGGGTGAATAAGAATGTCTAGTGCTGCACAGTGGTCAAAAATTATGTTTTAGCTGCACAAAATTGTGAAAACTTGCTGTTTCAAAATTATTATTTTTTTAACTAATTTGTTGGAAAATTATCAAAAAAAAGTTTTGATCATATGTTTCAGAGCATACCCAAGTTTCTAGGGAGAATTGTTCAAAGAGTGGGTGGAAGAATGCAGATTTTTGTGATAGGACAAATGAAATGTTAAAATGTGTGTGGTTAGATGGATTTATTTTATTGCCACTGATTAAAATCCATCAAGCCCTCTACCGTGACGTGGTCCATCAAATATTTCTTTGGTGGGCAGACCACGAAAACCATTCCACCAATCGTGTGAAAAGACTAAACCGCGTAGTGTGGCTCAGTTGATAGCTTCAGAAGGAAGCTCTGAGTTGCTATTTGCTATACGAGATGCAGCTTAACTCTAAAAAAACAATATTTTCATGTACTCCCGATAGTCCGACAAAAACAAAACGTTCGCCAAACGAAGTAACAGGTTTTTTTTAGAGGTATAGAACTTTATGTTGCCAACACTATTTAAACTGGCGGCCATTTTGTCAGCTGTCAAGTGATTTATTTTTAGTTTGGTTTGGCATTCCAACATGAATAGACTGACGTCCGAACAACGTTTCCAAATTACCAGCGGAGCTTTTTAACTACGGTGGTGATGTTTTGGTAGGGAGCATGCACCGAATCATCAATCAAGTATGGGTGGAAAAAAACATGCCCGATGACTGGACTATCAGCTCCATATGCCCCATCTAGAAAAAAGGCGATCCTATGTCTTGCAAGAACTATCGAGGCATATCCCTGTTAATGTCGCATACAAAATCCTATCCAATGTACTGTGTGAACGTCTAAAACCGTTCTGCAACACTCTAATCGGCACGTACCAGTGTGGCTTCCGGCCCGGCAGATCGACTATAGACCAAATGTTCACACTGAGGCAAATCCTAGAAAGAACAACGAATTTCAAGTCGAAACTCACCACCTATTCATCGACTTCAGAGCCTCGTATGATAACATACATCGTCAGCAGCTCTAAATGGCGATGGCCGAATTCGGAATCCCGGCAAAACTGATTCAGCTGTGTCCCGTGACGCTGGAAAATACGCGATGCAACGTGCAGTTTGGAAGAAGCTGCTCCAAACTATTCCAAACATGCACCAGATTTCGGCAAAGATACGCGCTATCATGTGACTTCTGCAATCTCGTACTGGAGCAGTTAGCGTGCAGGGCAGGTGTTAACACGGAAGGCACTATTTTCAACAGGTCCGTCCAGCTGCTGGGCTCTGCGGCCGTAAAGTAAGCGAGGACAAGACTAAGTAAATGCTATCAACAAACAAACAAGCATCTGACCACCGCCTAGGACAAAACGTCATTATTGAGCAATTTCGAGGTTGTTAAGGACTTACCTACCTCGGAGTAAACAACAACTCCACGAATGGCACCCAGTGGAGATCCGGCGAAGAATGACCCTAGGAAACTGTTGCTACTTCGGTTTGCCGAAACAACTGGGTTCAAAACTCCTAACTCGAAGGACGAAATGTGTGCTCTAACCCTTATCCTGCCAATTCTGCTTTATGGCGCCGGATTTTCGGCGGATTTTTGGTCCTGTGCACGATTAGGGCGAATGGAGGAGAAGATACAACCGCGAACTCTATGAGCTGCACCAAGATGTGGATGTAGTCCAAAAAGCCAAAACACGTCGACTGCATTGGCTCCGCCACATCGAGCGAATGGACAATTATTCTCCAGCTAAGAGGATCTTCGAATCCCAGCCCCCAGGTTCGAGAAGGCAAGGAAGACAGCACATCCGTTTCAAAGACCAAGCCATCGCGGATGCCAGAGCGCTTGGTCTAGACAACTGGAAGCAGCGAACCCGGGATCATAGAGGATGGAAGGCTGCAGTGTCTCAGGCAGTGTCTCGGGAACCCGAAAAGTAAAGTAAGTAAGTAAGCGCAGCTTTGCCAATAGAGGTTTAATATTGCTGCGATGATATGTTCATTACAAGGCTTTAAGACAAAAATAGTCCCCCGAAAATATTTAAAATAAAACAGCATAGATACGCAGATACTTTCATTGGCGGATACTTCCACTATAAACTGCATTGATACTTTCTGAACAATTTCCAAACTCCCGTTTCATTTGTACACAAACAGTTTCGGGAATTTTAATTAAAAATAGTTTCTGTCCAAAAGAACTTCCCTCGTCACAATACCTCAATTCCTCAATCCCTCGAGCTTTTCTTCGTTATCCTGTCAACGCACTCACTCAACACAGAGAACAACACCAAATCGAAACAGAAATCTTGACAGCAATTTGTTGACTGTCCAACTTCAGTCCTTATCGCTCCTCCTGCGACTGTCCTGTGGGGAAAAACATTTCTTCGAACAAAGGCCAACCCAATTGACCATCGTCGCTTTGGGTCTATGGCATGGGTATGTATATCCTTTTTGTGTGTGTTTGCTTTTGCTCGTACAGACTCCTTTCTGGCATCTTGCTCATCGCGTCTGGACATCCTTTTATTGCTTACAGATAAATATCAGGGATAATAAGGATACTTTTAATTACAAAAGCGCTAAATAATCACATTCACTCACAGAGGGCCTGACACGAAGGACGCAATTTATACGCGTCCCATCGTAATTAATTAAACATTTAATCTGGAACTGAGGCGCTCCTATTTATACCCGAGGATGAGCAGGACATGACTTGGCGTTTGCACATTGCAATCCGACTTCGAATTGGCCTGGCCCCCGAATCATCGTTCTCTCAGTCGTGTGTCAGTGTTTATGGCCACCGCCCATTCGATGGTGTCCTACTTCCTAGTCGCCTGAGATATATGTCCGGCCGGACATAAATAAGTATTCCGCCGTATTTTACGACACGGCCAATTGCGGTAGCACAATCGCCACCCAGCCAAATGAGCATCGGTAATGTGTGCCGCAGGTCGAGGCTGGCATGGTAAAGGAAGTGTCCTACCCAACATCACTGATGGACATTATGAACGCATAGATATCGCCATTAAGGACATTCACCAGCCCGGTACCTATTAAGCAGGCGAAAATCTTGATACATGATCTCCTTTGCTGCGCCATAAATTGCTTCGCTTTCATGACACATCATTACGGGAGTGGATGGAGAGCATAATATTGTGTCCGGGACACATTATTAGACTCGCGTTAGTGGTGTGAGTTGGCTTGGCAGCGCCATTGTATGGGTGGAATCCTTTTCGTTATGATGTGTGCGGTTGGTGTATACGCAGCTGAATCGAACATTCTGCTAACGACTAACGTCGGGTCGTAGGGGATGGGTGTTTTTGTGTTCTTTTTGGCAGTTTGGTAAAGTTTTGCAGATGCGGTTAGGAGTTAGGAGGCCATCAGGGTTCACGAAACAGACGCTTAGATGGAAAAAGTTTCAAAAGTTGCGATACTGGAAGTTTATCCGCATTTTTTTTTTTTGGCATCTTGGTGTTGATCGAAGGTGAGCTTTATAGAGAGTTAGGGGTATGGATAAAGAAGGTATAACTGTCGCTGGGTTTATCATCGTTAGGTACTTCATTCATCAAAAATTTATCTGCATGGGGGGAGTTGATCGGATTGTGGTACATATTTGTTTTTGAAATTTAAAATCCTCACAACTGCAGACAACTTATATATTTCAACGTTCGAAAACTGTGAAGGTGGGCGGATCAGCAGAGTACCCTACCAAGGCAATGTATGTTTTTTTTCGAAAATTCTTGTACTCGAAAACCTATTTTTGAAGACTGATTTGTTTGAACCTGTTTGACATTTAACCTGTCAAACAGGTTAAATCTGACTCGTAAGACTTGTCCCGAAATTGATATTTTTCTGACAGAATTTTATGTCTGGGACCTGAAATCGTCAGGATAGAGATTTTCAGAATGGAAGATCTTTGACACCTGACATTTGCCTGTAAGACTTGTTCCGAAATATTTGTCTGACATTTTTCTGACAAATTTTTATGTCTGGGACCTGAAATCGTCAGGATAGAGATTTTGAGAATGGAAGATGTTTGACATCTGACCTTTGCCTGTAAAACTTGTCCCGAAATTGATATTCTTCTGACAGATTTTTATGTCTGGGACCTGAAATCGTCAGGATGGAGATTTTCAGAATGGAAGATGTATGTCATCTGACATTTGTCTGTAAAACTTGTCCCGAAATTGATATTTTTCTGACAGATTTCTAAGTCTGGGACCTGAAATCGTCAGGACATAGATTTTCAGAATGGAAGATGTTTGACATCTGACATTTGTCTGTAAAACTTGTCCCGAAATTGATATTTTTCTCACAGATTTGGGGCCTGAAATCGTTAGAATAGAGATTTTCAGAATGGTAGATGTATGTCATCTGACATTTGTTTGTAAAACTTGTCCCGAAATTGATAGTTTTCAGACAGACTTTTATGTCTGGGACCTGAAATCGTCAGGATGGAGATTTTCAGAATGGAAGATGTATGTCATCTGACATTTGTTTGTAAAACTTGTCCCGAAATTGATAGTTTTCAGACAGACTTTTATGTCTGGGACCTGAAATCGTCAGGATAGAGATTTTCAGAATGGAAGATGTTTGACATCTGACATTTGTCTGTAAGACTTGTCCAGAAATTGATATTTTTCTGACAGATTTTTATGTCTGGGACCTGAAATTGTAAGGATATAGATTTTCAGAATGGAAGATGTATGTCATCTGACATTTGTTTGTAAAACTTGTCCCGAAATTGATATTTTTCTGACAGATTTTTATGCCTGGGACCTGAAATCGTCAGGATCGAGATTTTCAGAATGGAAGATGTTTGACATCTGACTTGTAAGACTTGTCCCGAAATTGATATTTTTCTGACAGAATTAAGAAATAGATTTTCAGAATGCAAGATGTTTGACATCTGACATTTGCCTGTAAGACTTGTTCCGAAGTTGATATTTTTCTGACAGATTTGGGGCCTGAAATCGTTAGAATAGAGATTTTCAGAATGGTAGATGTATGTCATCTGACATTTGTCTGTAAAACTTCTCCCGAAATTGATATTTTTATGACAGATTTATAAGTCTGGGACCTGAAATCGTCAGGATGGAGATTTTCAGAATGGAAGATGTATGTCATCTGACATTTGTCTGTAAAACTTGTCCCGAAATTGATATTTTTCTGACAGATTTCTAAGTCTGGGACCTGAAATTGTAAGGATATAGATTTTCAGAATGGAAGATCTTTGACATCTGACATTTGTCTGTAAAACTTGTCCCGAAATTGATATTTTTCTGACAGATTTTTATGCCTGGGACCTGAAATCGTCAGGATATAGATTTTCAGAATGGAAGATCTTTGACATCTGACCTTTGCCTGTAAGACTTTTCCCGAAATTGATATTTTTCTGACAGATTTTTATGCCTGGGACCTGAAATCGTCAGGATATAGATTTTCAGAATGGAAGATCTTTGACATCTGACATTTGTCTGTAAGACTTGTCCCGAAATTGATAGTTTTCAGACAGACTTTTATGTCTGGAACCTGAAATCGTCAGGATAGAGATTTTCAGAATGGAAGATGTTTGACATCTGACCTTTGCCTGTAAGACTTTTCCCGAAATTGATATTTTTCTTACAGATTTTTATGTCTGGGACCTGAAATCGTCAGGATAGAGATTTTCAGAATGGAAGATCTTTGACATCTGACATTTGTCTGTAAGACTTGTCCCGAAATTGATAGTTTTCAGACAGACTTTTATGTCTGGGACCTGAAATCGTCAGGATAGAGATTTTCAGAATGGAAGATGTTTGACATCTGACCTTTGCCTGTAAGACTTTTCCCGAAATTGATATTTTTCTGACAGATTTGTATGTCTGGGACCTGAAATCGTCAGGATAGAGATTTTCAGAATGGAAGATGTTTGACATCTGACTTGTAAGACTTGTCCCGAAATTGATATTTTTCTGACAGATTTCTAAGTCTGGGACCTGAAATTGTAAGGATATAGATTTTCAGAATGGAAGATCTTTGACATCTGACATTTGTCTGTAAAACTTGTCCCGAAATTGATATTTTTCTGACAGATTTTTATGCCTGGGACCTGAAATCGTCAGGATATAGATTTTCAGAATGAAAGATGTTTGACATCTGACATTTGTCTGTAAGACTTGTCCAGAAATTGATATTTTTCTCACAGATTTGGGGCCTGAAATCGTTAGAATAGAGATTTTCAGAATGGAAGATCTTTGACATCTGACATTTGTCTGTAAGACTTGTCCCGAAATTGATAGTTTTCAGACAGATTTTTATGTCTGGGACCTGAAATCGTCAGGATAGAGATTTTCAGAATGGAAGATATTTGTCATCTGACATTTGTCTGTAAAACTTGTCCCGAAATTGATATTTTTCTCACAGATTTGGGGCCTGAAATCGTTAGAATAGAGATTTTCAGAATGGAAGATGTTTGACATCTGACATTTGTCTGTAAAACTTGTCCCGAAATTGATATTTTTCTGACAGATTTGGGGCCTGAAATCGTTAGAATAGAGATTTTCAGAAAGGAAGATGTTTGACATCTAACCTTTGCCTTTAAGACTTGTTCCGAAATATTTGTCTGACATTTTTTTGACAAATTTTTATGTCTGGGACCTGAAATCGTCAGGATATAGATTTTCAGAATGGAAGATGTTTGACATCTGACATTTGTCTGTAAAACTTGTCCCGAAATTGATATTTATCTCACAGATTTTTATGTCTAAGACCTGAAATCGTTAGGTTTAGAGATTTTCAGATCTAAAAAGTAACTTGCACTGAGTAATATTTCACTTTTTCCAAACTGTTTTGAAGTTCATTTTGAGATTGAGACTTGAGCGTACAGCACAAGTGACGTCGAATAAAATTTCCACGCCATCATTATGATTGGACCGAGGCCGACTGGAGTAGAGCTGTTTTCATGAAAGAGTTCAGCTTTTGCTAAAGATCACCAGATGGGCGTAGCTGGGAGATACTCTTCAGCAACAGTTGCCAAGCGGGGACATTTCTGGGTTTCGTCATAGTGTGGTCAGAAATTTTCCTGCGCGGAAAAACGGAACGGATAATTCTTGCTATTACAACTTGAGGGGTATGCGGTTCAATTTTTACTGTTTATCAAGGAAAATGTATGTAGATGCACGCCGCCAGGTGACTTACCAAATACTTGCAAGAGGCGGAAATCTACGATATGAGCCCGTACATGCATTTAATGGAAAACCTTTGGACCTTGCTTAGGAGAAAGAAAAGAATAGGACTTGCACTTATAGCGAGACTTAGTTGCCTGAAAACTACTCCGATAGAGGATTACGACAGTTAGCCCGATTTAAAGCTAACTGTCTCCAGTTGCGCACTTCAAATTAGTTGAGGTCGGTTTCTATTTGTGCGCGCCACTTAAAGCGAGGTCTTCCTCTATTGCGTCCAACGTATAGCTAGCAATGAATGACTCTTGCGAGCCGGGGTATTAATGTGCACTCGCTCTACCTGTCCTAGCCATCTTAAACGTCCAATGCGGAGCTTTTTTGCCAACAGGTATGCCGCTATACAGCTCATATAGTACGTGGTTGAATCTTCATCTCCATAGCCCGTCAACGCAAACGGAACCGAAGGTTTTTCGAAGAATTATTCGCTCAAAACCACCAAGGATTTATTTATCCTCTTTTGATACGGTCCATGCTTCAGCGCAGAAGGGTCTTTTATAGGATCTCCTAAGTAGTTCGAGTGCGGGCTTTACTAATTAATTTGCCTCCATAGCCCGAAGAGCGGTTGGCAGAAGTAATTCTTCGTTTGATTTCTGACGAGATGTTGTTGTCATTGCCTTTGAGCGGAGCCGAGGTAGAAAAAGTCCCGTCTTTCCTCAAAGTTAAATCGTTCAATGCTGATATTCTATCCAATTCGTCGATGCTCTATTAAAGCCTAAACTTGGTCGTACAGCTAAAACCATTTTTGCAGCTTCCTTCTCTATACTGGCAAATGTTGAGTCCTACCAATTACGTCAATATATGCCGACGATGCATATGGTAGTAGTTGCACCGATTTATGGAAGTTGGTGCCTCTGGTGTTGGCCAGGGAGGTTTGCACAATCGTCTCAAGGATCCGATTACAGAAGTCACATGAGGGTGCATCGCCTTGCGTAAACCTTTGTTTTGGTATCGAATGTGTCGGTGAAGTCGTTTCTGACCCTGATGGATTAGCGAGAATTCTCCGTCATTCATCGTCACCCTGACCATACTGACAGGTGTGGGCGGTACACCGATGGCTGTGCATATTTCGTCTCTAAAAATGCTTTGAAATCGATATATACAAGGTGGGCCAAAAGAAGTCATCCGATGTTGTTTGGCTCTTCAGAATATCGGTTGTGAATCGCGCAGTGTGTGCCGTTGCTCCGTCCTGTTGGAAACACATGTCCTCCAGTCCTAATTCTTCCAATTGCGGCAAATACAAATCGTTCAACATGGCCCTATAGCGCGCACCGTCCACTGTTGTCGTTTGACCAGCGGCGTTCTCGAAAAAAATGGTTCGATGACTCCTTCAGCCTGAATAGCCCACCAAGCAGTTACTTGGAGTGGGTGTAATGGCTCCTCGTGCATAACTCCTGGATTTTCGGTGCCCCAGAAGCGATAGTTTTGTTTGTTCAGGTACTCAATGAGGTGGGAATGAGACCTTGAGATTGAGGGTGGCTTGGCCGTAGATTACACGCGTTTGGCGGTCAACAGGCAGCAGCTGATGCACGGGCTGGACTTTGTACATGAACATGCGCAAGTCTTTGACCAAAATTCGCCTTAGGGACGACCAGCTGATGGCTAATTGTAAGGCTCCGCGTCTGCTCGATGTTTCCGGCGACAGCCTGATATCCTCCGCAACAGCGGCGATATTCTCGGCACAACGAGCGCTCCGGGCCGGCCACTCTTGGCAACGTCTCGTGTGGTCCCATACTCTTCAAGGTTGATGGCCAACGGCGCAGTATTTGCGCAGTCGGTGCCGGACGGCCGGGGAATCAGCGACGGAATTCGCGCTGCGGCAACACTACAGACGAATTGTTACGCAAAAAAATAGGCACGATTATTCCGCGTTCTTGGAGAGTGTATCGCTCCATGGCTTGTTCAGATGTCGAATACAAACATCTGCCTTGTCCACAAATGTCAAAACAGATTTTACATTGGCGGCCATTTGCAAAAATAAGAGCATCTTCCAATAGGGTGATCACTTCTGGCCCACCTTGTTGGTGGTGGGTATCGATTTGGACTTCTTAGGTTTTTTTTTTCAGGATCTACTGGAAGTGTGAAGATTTGATCCTTTGTGGACTTTCCTGGCTTGAAATAATGCTGATTAGTGCCGTTCGGGTTGTTGATAAACGGTTTCAGGTTAATGTTCACATATTACAGCAGATGGGATGGGCGATGTTGTGGAGAATTATGCCTCTGTAGTTGGGGCAGTTCAGAGGGTCACCTTATTTTTGTGGATCGGCCAAACCATGCTGAGGTTCCATTCTTCAGGCATAAATTTGGTCGGATGAACCAAATTTTGCTTATGAGTTGGTGAATGTTACCTACTAAGCCATCCCCGCCGCCCTTATAAAGCTGAGCGGTAAGGCCATCATTTCCGGCAGCCTTGTTAAGCATGAGTTTAGATATTTCTATCCTCAGTTCACTTAGGTCGGGTGGTTGGTAGTTTTCGCTATCGTCGCCAGTGCTGAATGATATTGACGATGTTGTCATCATTGGAAGCCTAACGCCGTTCAACAATCTGCAGAAGTAGTTTTCTACATCCTCAGCATCGACTGAGTCTCAACTACGATTTTTTCTCATTCATCTCGACAGGATTCTCTTCGAGCATTGTATACATGGCTTTGACGTTTTATACCCCGTTCTAGAACTTGCGAACATCATTTTTGGAGTAGCACCTCTCTATATCCGTGATCACGCGCTTTTCTTGCTCTTTTTTCTGAAAAGCCGGTGTTCTTCCTTCCTTCTTATATAGAGCTTCTCTTCTCTCCTACATAGGGCTCAATGGCAGCTTTCGTCTTCACCTTCAGCTTAACCTTGTAGTCCATGTCATTGCCTGCGTGCATCTGTCGGCATTCTTTAAGGGTTTTTTGCTGTTTGACTTGAGAAAGTTGCGGGTCTTGCGAATATGTTGACCAATATTGAATTAACTGACAAAGTTCCTCAATTTATACCCATTGCTCAGGATTTGTCAAACAATTCTGAATAAGATGTCAGGAGTCAGATTTTCATCGGTCGTATGTACGAGGGTTGCCATACTGAAAAATAGCACCCATTGTCATGATTTCAGTTTACAAATAGAACCACTCCTTCCCCTACACACTGTTGAGCAGCTCCAAATTTTTAAAACAAAGTAAAGTCCCGCCTGGGAGTCAATAGGATTACAAAATTCCAACTTCATATATCGCTCATTCGGTTACCAAGTGGCACTGACAGTTTCGCCTAGTCCACCAATCCAATATAATTCTGATAGTCGCTTCCATGATCCATCTATAAAGCAAAACGGTGGGAGCAGGATATCTGCCTGTCTGTCTGTCGAAATCCTATTTCGATATCCGGTATTATTTGATTTTGTTTTTTTGTCATCTTCCTCCGTCGACGGATGGTGACCATCATCACCACCACCATCATCATCATCATCATCATCATTGTCGTCATAGTCCTCGTATTTCGTATGGATGACGAAACATCGTCTCTTTATGTTATTGCCAACCCCAAATATCCTTATATGGAACGACCATATTATGGTCCACTGGTGCCGCTGTTTCCATTGCATTTGATGATGCTATTGAGAAGCCAACAACCGAATCCCCCATAGAATGATTAATTACTTTGCCACAATGAAGAATAGAAAAAAAAACCTACACATACGTTACACCCATACAAACAGCAACAAGGAGTCCAAATAAATGAAGAGCAACAACAACAACATAAAATTGAAAATTGTCGCATAAAAAAAAATTCGAAAGAATACCCTGCACTTGGAGAACTCCACTCCTTGTTCGGGCAAAGACATCCAAGTAGGCCCATTCTGAGTTATTTGCGCCTTAATGGCGGAAATGTTTTATTTGCTAAATGGGCGCATCGCATATAAGGAAGAGGATGATATATCTCAAACCGAAAACATCCTCCTCGTCCTCGACGAACATGACTTCGATTTTGGTTAAGTACGGCCTTCCTTCGCTAAACGTCATGCGTGCGGCCATATTGAATCAAAGAATATGATTTGATGGATGACATGAGGATGTGTACAATAGGCAACTTGAAATTGTCCTTTTGTGGCATGTGGGAGGACATTTTTCATCTGTTTATCTGATTCGCGTTTTTTATTTTGTCTAATGTGAGCATTCACTAAGAAGCACTTTGCTCACCCTAAAAAGGATGAATTATCCTTTTAATGTAAAGAACGTGCGGTTTAATGGGGTCATTGGGAGAGATCTGTCATCATTTTTACATGATGTAGGGCGACACCATACACGATAATGTCGCCTTTATTGAAGGATACCTATGAAACGGTCCGTAAATTGTATAGAAACTGTGGTATTCCATTACTTTGGGCGACAGGTTAGGTGCTTAAATAAGGACCATACAACCATAAAAATGCGGATGAAGTGCGGCTATAATTTTTAGAATTAGTTTAACTTTTGTTCAAAGCAACTAAAGTTAGGACAGCCATAATGTTAGTGTAGGTACTTTGGGGATCCTTGGTGAGCTTTGAAAACATTTTTGGTTGACCTACTTTTGAGGGTTCGTAGAACACCTGGAGTGAAGGAAAGAAAATATTTTCACGGCATGAATCTGTGAAGGGTAGATTTTGTTAGGATTCTTCATTTGTCGATATGGCAACATTCAAAATTTTTCGAACAGCTGATGATGTCTGGCATCGTCTTATTCATCCTGGAAATATATACCCACTTTCAACATTTAGTAAGACATTTGGTTTCAACAGTATGGTTGGACATGTCAAAGCACATGACGGCGAAACAAACGAGTTTTTGAAAGGAGTTTTTGACAAGAACATAATCTCCCAAAAAACTGTAACCTAGGATCCTGTAATTTAACATCAAAGGGCTTTTTCTGTGGCTGTGCAGTCCCATATATAATAATCCTTTCAGTTTGGGAATTCATCAGTGGGCAGCCAAAAGTGGTGCAAAACTTGAGATCTAGGATTCTAATCCTATGACACTCTGCATACTACTTCCAGCCTGTTCAGACACTGACTTGGATTGTGTTTATTCCAGAACAGACACTTCCCTGCACCGTAAGGCTTATCCCCTTTGGATATTATTGGTCAGATTTTAGTTTCTGCCGCCTGTTTTGCCTCCGTCGAAGAATTACCCTAACTGTGTTCAAGACTCCTAACTCGAAGGACGAATGTGTACTCTACAAAACACTTATACTTCCAGTTCTTCTTTATGGTGCCGATTGCTGGACGATAAGCAAGAAGAGAGAACTGATACTGGGCTCCATCTAAAGAAAAATACTTCGGCTGATTTTTGGCCCTGTGCACGAAGAGGGCGAGTGGAAGTGAAGATACAACCGCGAACGCTATGAGCTGTACCAAGATGTGGATGTAGTCCAAAAAGCCAAAACACGTCGACTACATTGGCTCGGCCACATCGAGCGAATGGACAATAATGCTCCAGCTACGAGGATTTTCGAGTCCCAGCCCCCAGGTTCGAGAAGGCAAGGAAGACCGAACCTCCGTTTCAAAGACCAAGCCATCGCGGATGCCAGAGCGCTTGGTCTAGACAGCTGGAAGCAGCGAGCCCGGGATCGTAGAGGATGGAAGGCTGCAGTGTCTCAGGCAGAGACAGGTTTATTTGCTTCCGAACTTCGACATCAATCGCCGTTTCTACCTTCAGTCAGATTTTAGTCTCTGTCGCTTGTTTTGGCTCCAGGCAGAGACTTGGAAGACGCGTATTCTATGTCAGAATCTATCTCCCTGCACTGACAGGTTTATTCGTTTCTGAACTTCGACATCACTCGATTATTTTTGGAGTTCCTCCCATTGCCGTTTCTACCTTCAGTCAGATTTTAGCCTCTGCCGCCTGTTTTGGCTCCAGACAGAGACTTGGAAGGCGCGAATTCTATATCAGGCGCTTCGAACAAATCTCCCTTCACTGACAGGTGTATTCACTTCTGAACTTCGACATCACTCGATTATTTTTGGAGTTCCCCCCATCGCCGTTTCTACCTTCAGTCAGATTTTAGCCTCTGCCGCCTGTTTTGGCTCCAGACAGAGACTTGGTAGGCGCGAATTCTATATCAGGCGCTTCGAACATATCTCCCTTCACTGACAGGTGTATTCACTTCTGAACTTCGACATCACTCGATTATTTTTGGAGTTCCCCCCATCGCCGTTTCTACCTTCAGTTTGATTTTAGCCTCTGCCGCCTGTTTTGGCTCCAGACAGAGACTTGGAAGGCGCGAATTCTATATCAGGCGCTTCGAACATATCTCCCTTCACTGACAGGTTTATTCGCTTCTGAACTTCGACATCACTCGATTATTTTTGGAGTTCCCCCCATCGCCGTTTCTACCTTCAGTCAGATTTTAGTCTCTGTCGCCTGTTTTGGCTTCAGACAGAGACTTGGAAGGCGCGTATTCTATCTCAGAATCTATCTCCCTGCACTGGCAGGTTTATTCGCTTCTGAACTTCGACATCACTCGTTTATTTTTGTGGTTCCCCCCATCGCCATTTCTACCTTCAGTCAGATTTTAGTCTCTGTCGCCGGTTTTGGCTTCAGACAGAGACTTGGAAGGCACGTTCTATCTCCATGCACTGACAGGTTTAGTCGCTCCTGAACTTCAACGTCACTCGTTTATTTTTGTGGTTCTCCCCATCGCCGTTTCTACCTTCAGTCAGATTTTAGTCTCTGCCACCTGTTTTGGCTCCAGACAGGGACTTGGAAGACGCGTATTCTAGGTCAGGCGCTTCGAATCTATCTCCCTGCACTGACAAGTTTATTCGCTTCTGAACTTCAACATCGTTGGCTTATTTTAAGTGTTCTTCCCATCGCCGTTTCTGTCTTCAGTCAGATTTTAGTCTCTGTCGCCTGTTTTGGCTCTAGACAGAGACTTGGAAGGCGCGTATTCAAGGTGAGGCTCTTCTAATATATCTCCCTGCACTGACAGGTTTATTCGCTTCTGAACTTAGACATCATTTATTTTTAGGGTTCCTCCCATCGCCGTTCCTACCTTCAGTCAGATTTTAGTCTCTGTCGCCTGTTTTGGCTCCAGACAGGGACTTGGAAGACTCGTATTCTAGGCCAGGCTCTTCGAATCTGTCTTCCTGCACTAAAAGGTTTATTCGCTTCTGAACTTCGACATCACTCGATTATTTTTGGAGTTCCTCCCATCGCCGTTTCTACCTTCATTAAGATTTTAGACTCTGCCGCCTGTTTTGGATCCAGACAGAGACTTGGAAGACGCGTATTCTATGTCAGGCGCTTCGAATCTATCTCCCTGCACTGACAGGTTCATTTGCTTCTGAATGACTTTGTTATTGGCTAAGTAAAGCCTTCCACCGCTAAACGTCAAGCGTGTTTTTTATGGATGACATTATACACATCCTCGTATAATAGACAACTTGAAATTGTCCTTTTGTGGCACCTGGGAGGGTTATATACAAAGCTAAGACTGCCTTCCTTAACCCATGCAAACACAATTACAGGAGGTACACATTGCCCCCCGTCGTTCATATCGTTAATCTGACGCTCCCATTATTTCGATTCGTCTTTGGCTATCCGTAGCCCCCACTAAAACATCACTTGCAATATGGTGCCTTCTCACCTTGAAGGATCCAGAGGCCTTTAGAAAATCCATCTTTCTCCGCCATGGTCGGAGACTGCTTATGAGATATTCGCAAGTAATATACATTCATATAGGGCATTCAGTACTCTCCACTTGTGACATCACACTGGCTAGACCTTAGCCTTATATTTTTATCCAGCCTCTGAATATAGTCACTCCACCAGTTGAAATGGTTCTTAGCTAACTGTCTCCCAAATACTCATTTTGTCGCAGAAATTTTGAAGAATCCAGCGGCCTTAAAAAAATCTGCCTTTCTCCGCCATTGCCGGAGACTAGTTATTGCATATTCGGGGCTAATCTGCATTCTTATAAGCTATTCACTCTCCGTAACCTGTGATATCACATTGGTCAACGTCAAACCATAGCCTTACCTTTCTCTCTAGCTATGTTCTACTGAATATTCACCACCAGCTAACTGCCTACCTACATAACTGCCTTCATTTGGGCTCTCCAAGTTGGTTGTGATCGTTTTCTATTTATGGGCGCATTTGAAGAAAGGCCCTTCTTCTGCTCAGGTCTGGTTGTGAAATAAAGACTCTGTAGGGCTATACTTTCTAGCGATCTTAGGGGTGTTTTTTTCTTTATTAACATGTCGCTGTTATTAGGCATATACCACCGGTCCATATAGAGACTATAACCTAGCTTCTGCAATCACTTGGTTTCTATCTCAGGCACAAATTAAGGGCCTAAAATTTAAAGCTGTTACCGAAATTAGAGAAGCTTTTCATGATAGTTTTATACTCTTGGATATATGTCAGAGAAGAAAAAAGAAAAAATCTGACAGTTCCAGTCCATACAGGTCCTTCTCCATTCCTTTGTGTGTGCAAAGTTCTATTTTTGCGACAAAGAATGGGACCTACAGTTTAACGCCGATTCTGAATGGCAATTGTGAGCAGCTTCTCATGGTAGTTTTATGCTCATAAATGATGTTTTGTCAGTTGGGCGGTGAAAAAAATAAATGTTGCTGTCGAAACTTGAACCAGGGACCGCACGCTTAGAAGTCCCATCACTGCCACTGCACCCACTCTTCATCGTCGCCTTACATCTCGCAAAGTTCATCATCGAATCTCTTCCCTCAAAGCACGTCATCGCGAATAAAATACGTTACTCGAAGCGCCTAAGGATTTTTTAAGCGCCATCTGCAAATGCCATAAGGGCTTGAGGATAAATGAAAGGCTCAAACCACTTCCCGATTTGTGATTCCAATTTGATACGGTTTTCGTTATGAAATTTCAACTTTAATCCTTTCCAACGAAACTGATTACAAGCTTCAGGTAAAACTCATTAACAACCGCAAGTAAGGACCTTTCGTCTCAACCTCTCTTGCCCTACATTTCTACAATTACCCAGCGGGTATACACAACTCCATCATAGGTCAGGCGCTTTGATTATCTCTGTCAACAATTTTAATAGAACACCGCCACAGGACATCTACAAGCTGCGCGGTAGTTTTTGCGGTATTCACTCCTGTTGATAGCATAAGAAATCTAATTAGCGTATTGCGGCATCCTTCCCACAAATCCCACACTTTCCTTCCTGTAATCCGCTTGATTACTGTCAGCGTCCTGGATGCGCCTACACCTGTATCACTAGTGTGAGAAACGCCTTCCGCTAGCCTCAATATAAGCAAACAAAACTTTTAACAGCGGATAGAGTTAATGGAAATAAAAATGAGATCCGCCGTGCCAGCACATCCTTCCAACCTAATGCCAAACGGATTATTATTTCATTTCCATGGTTACTCTCGTGTAGATACTACTCGACGCGAGGTAGGCGAGTGATTGCCTTGGAGTGGAGTGAGCATAAGTACCACCACTTGTGTATCACTCCAATCTGCACTGTTTCCGCTCAAGTCCTGATTCAAGGACCTCCATCCTTGCCATGAGAATTTACTATTTTTACCAAGTGAAAAGTTTGAATAAGTCTGCCTATCTATACGGCCACCCCCGAGGCCTTTGCATGATGCCAGTTAGGTAGGACAATTAAAATTCCCGGGATGAAGTTATCAGTGAGTACCAAACAAAGTCAAATTGGTGTATGTGTGTGTGTGTGTGGTATTCTACTTGGAGGAAATTATTTTGGTACTTAAAGCCCAGCTAAGTGGATCTAAGATTAATTCGTTCGTTTAGTTTATTACTGGGGGGCGCTGAGAGAGGCGAAAAATATTTGGAATCCGTTTTCGAGGATGTTATACCTATGAAGGAGTTTTTTTTTTTTTTGTTGTTGTATTGGAAATTTTCTTGCAACGTGATGGCCAAAGGGATAGAGATAATGAACTGGAAGTGGTGAGGTTGAGGTGGGAGGCTCATTTTTTATGCTTCATTAGGAGGAATTAAGACAATTGCGGTGCCAAGTGGATGCTGGATTGAGCTCGTAAAGGGGTATTACGAGAGGTCCTTTTTATAAGACGGTTAAGTTTATTGTTGTGGGTTATTGTTTCACCGTCCGTCTGGAAGTGAAGAGGGGAAAAGTGGGCAGCTTGTAGGTATTTTGTCGAGTTTGCTGTTTTCCTATGGGCGGGTGAAGGACTGGACTGAGGTTTATTGCTTTTTATAACTTTGTAGGTAGGTTATGGTGAGCTTGTAAAACTCTCAGAATTTTTAAGAAATTAACAAGATTTTTTTAATCATTTTCTGTGAAGGGTAGGCTATAAGGCGGTTTCTTTTTAAATCACAATATTATATATCCGCAGTTCGAATTGGATCAACCTACGCTGGAATAACATTTGGAGATGTTGAAAACTTTATTCCAAGATGTTGCCTGAAGTTTGCCTGAAGTTTGCCTGCTCCGTGTAGTGCTCTTCCTTAAAGTGTTTGCCAACAAATGGAAACATCAACTAGTCACCAACTGAAAAATGATCCCATTAGTCTGACGACTGTTCGTCCTTGCAGCATCGAATAGTTTGCTTGCAAAGGTATTTGTTTTCGTTTGGCAAGATTTGACACTTTTATGAACAATCTCAAGATATGGACGAAACTTTAGGTAGCTTTCAGGCCTGAAGCAGGTATAGTCCATCCCATAAAAGAAGAAAGATCCCAACATGCGCAGTAGCAATTTATTTAAGGGAAATTTTCTCTTTTAAGGTATTTTTGATCGCATGAAATTGTTAATGCTTTTCTGTACTTTATCTTTTTTGCAGCGATATTGGAAAACGTAATTGTTTTATTATTGATACGTGTTTTAACTGTCATTGAGTTTCACCAATAAATTATTGTAGTAACTCATGAAAAAAGTTTCATTACATTCAAGAAAAGAAAGAAATAATGAAAAATATCAAAATTGACATAAAATAATGTAAAGCAAAGAAAATGAATACGTATCAAAAAAAGATATTGTTTGAAAAAATAAATAGTTTAGATTTTATTTGGAGTTATAAATAGTGTTTTTTTTCATAAAAAGTTATTTGTTTTATAAATAGTGGATAATATTAATCGGAATCCGTTGTGTCGGTTTCAAAATCATCTCCATCAGATGAATCATCTGCTGGGTGTATAACAATTCTTTCAGTTATTCTATCCCATGCAATTTCTGCGCGATGATATTCATCTTCTGTGCGTATTGCTTTTTCACAAACAGAGTTCCAATTTTCCGGAGTTATTTTGTTGAATTCTTCTTCCGCAATATTTTTGACATCGTCCAGTTTAAAAGTTGTATTTCTTGCTGCTACTCTGCTTTTTACTATTCCCCATATATATTCTATAGGATTTAGATCCGGATGATAAGGGGGTAATCGTAAGACTTCATGGCCTGCACTCCTAATGATGTCATCAATTTGAAGCTTTCGGGAGGACTTGTTTTGTTTTATTAATCCATATAGCTGTACTTTGCAGCAAGCTGGTTGGTGAGGTATTTTGTTTTCGGATAGCCATTTAATCATATCAGCCTTAAATGATGAAGAGTTGGGGACAGTACCATAAATTTTATTGTGATATGTTGCATTGTCCATAACAATAACTGACGGTTCTTCTAAGTTACAAAGAACTTGTTCCCTTAACCATTTTGAAAAGTTTTCGTAGTTCATCTCATTATGGTAGTCACCAGTCTTGCTTCCAGATTTAAAAAGCAGTAGTCCATTTCTAACAAATCCTCCTTTTCCACCAGCATGAGCTATAATCAACCGTGATCCTTTGGAAATATTTGACTTTAAGCCGTCCAAGATGCCATCTGTCCAAGTATTGGGTCGAGTATGTGTGCTATGAATATAACTTTCATCTAAATAAATAATTGCGTAGCCTTTCTCTCGGAATTCTCGTACTTGGGCAATATACTCGTAGCGTTTAAGTTTAATATCCGTTCGTTCGCATAAAATTCTTCGGTTGTTCTCTGTTTTCTTAAATCTGTATCCATTGTATTGTAAAACCCTGTGTAAAGATGATCGGCTCATGTTGATCTGCAAATCCGAAGCTATTCGTTGATTCAGTGCATTTAGTGTAATTACCATTTTTTCTTTATGAAAATTTTGAATTATTCTTTTCATTACGCTGATGTCAAAGTTGTCCAGTCCGGTGACATAATGGTTGTGAGGTCCTTTTTTTTTGGGCTTCTGACTGTACCGCTTCTTTCATACTCTTTAAAAATCCTCCATATTGAGCTACTGGATACTCCTGTTATTTTGGATGCTTCATCAATAAATTTCCAGCTCTGAACTCTCAAATGTGTTTCGGCCTTCTCCATCTCATGTTTTATAACGTTGATGATAACCGCTCGTGTTTGCTTGCTTATTGATTTTCCTTTGCCAAAAGAATCCATAATGGTGTTTTAAGATGTATTTTGGTTTACTGACAAAAAATGAATGCCTGCTAAAAAAGCTAATACTTGCCTTTTTATATAAGTTTGGCATGTTTCCTGGCATTCGAAAACTTTCATACCTATGACGTTTTTTTTTTAAGTAAAACTAGGTATAGTGTGGTAAAGATCATACGAGTCGTAAAAGAAAATAAAAAAATTATAATTTTTGCATGTTTCCTGGCATTTGTAAAAGTTAATATGAGGTTTTTTTTAAGTTATAATAGGAATAGCGTGGTAAAGGTCAAACAAGTCATAAAAGAAAAGAAAAAAATTATAAAATCATGCAAAAACCCGTAAAAATATACCTTTTATTCACTTGAAAACATGGGTTTTCCAAAGTTGTATCCGGCAAGACGGGTCTATTTTAAGTTAGTAAAAAAACCCATCTTTTCTCAATGAACCTAAAAATCGACCTGTCTACCTGCATTCGTGCCCATTCACAAAGTATAATGGAAATTCCATTTTAACCCTTTTTAATAGTTGTTACTCAAAGCTCTGGCTTTTATTAATACATATTTGAGAAGTGCAACATCCAGCAAATTTCCCTTTTCTTTGGGGTGGGTAAAGTGTATCTATTGCATGCGCCAACGACGATTCTGTGTGAGCAATCAGTCATTCCTCGATCGTCGATCGAGAGAGATGTTTTCGCAAGCAGGGGTATGCTTGCTTTATGAAATGCGCACACATTTTTTTTAGCTGTAGTTTATGTTGGAAAAGTAGTTTTGCTTTCTCTAAGAGAATAAAATCCCTGATGTGAAGAGACCTGCGCAAGACATTTTCAGGTACTTTGGGACGGGCTATACAATCTTATATGAAAATTAAAAGGACCTCAGACCTGTTTGTCTTTCTTTTGCAAAAAAAAATCGTATGCAGCCTGTTCAAGAGAAAACAAGTCCTCAGTTCATCAAATCGAAATGGCGAAAACCTCTGTTAAAGAAGAGAAATTCAAGCATCTTCTAGGCGTCTCTGTTGCTTCAAATGTGTCGTGCCTAAATCTAAAATTCTGTGTTGTCACACAAGCGACTGATAATTCAAACTTTATTCAAAGATGTGCAATCCGCCTTAAGAAAGTCCACCCTTACTTCTGATTTCCAACCATGAGCTCAGCGAAGACTTGCAGTATTTCCTTCTCTTTATATTTAGATATCAATCCGACATTTGTTCAGAAGGGCTTCGCAAAACCATCGCTAGACATGAACTACTTATAGTATAAGACAATCAGTTGCAACTCATTCCACTTCCACAGAGACCGATTTCCTGGCTCTCATCATCGAGGAAACTGTAACCCGGACACTTTTTACACCTTAATCGATATACAAGCTTTTGCATTGCCAATAATTACGGTTATTGATGAAAAATTAAATAACTGGCATTTAAGGCCAAAGCAGGGCCTCAAGCCTAGCTTTTTCCTTAATTTGTATGCGCGAAGTTATCATTTTTCCACAAAGAATAGGACCGCCCGTTTAATGCCAAAAACAAACGGCAAATTTTTTAGAGGTCTCTAAGGACCGTGTAAGCTAGTACCGTCGATCAGCTGTCATTTCAACATTCAGACGAAAATAACCACTTTAGCCACCCTTTTCTACCCTTAAACCTCCCAAAGAACAGAATCTTGTTCGGATCATGTTACCAAATGTCTAGCTTTGCATAATGTCTCTAGCAACTTTCATTTGATTACAACTGGACTTACAGATGAGTTTTATAATTTTATTTTTCTCACACACACGTACCCAAATTTACTTATTGACGGACATTGTACATACTTCACACCACCACACTTTCTTGGGGTGCCGGACGGTGCACCTTTACAGCTTTAAATGACACACCAGCTGCGCACTTCCGACAACATATCCAACAGCTACAACATTCTATAAATAGCTACAGGTTTTTTTTTTTTTAATTTTCGTGACGATTTTTCGTTTCATAAAATCCATTACATGCCGTCCCAAAGAAAGTTTCACTGCAACAACAAGGACGATGCAGTTTTCAGTCCAATTATTCGGCTTAGATTCAGATTCCTGAGAATCTTCCTGCATAAATTACTTAAATGGCGCTACAGGCCGGAATGAACCTGGGCCTTAACCAACATGCTTCTAAAATTAGCCCGGTCCTTAGCTAACTGCCTCCAGTTGCGACCTTCAAGTTGGTTGATGTCGATTTCTACCTGGGCGCCACTTAAGTTGAGGTCTTCCTCTACTGCGTCTGACGTCTGGCTGAGAATCGAAGAATCTGCGAGCCAGAGTATTGGAATGAACCTGGGCCTTAACCAACATGCTTCTAAAATTAGCCCGGTCCTTAGCTAACTGCCTCCAGTTGCGACCTTCAAGTTGGTTGATGTCGATTTCTACCTGGGCGCCACTTAAGTCGAGGTCTTCCTCTACTGCGTCTGACGTCTGGCTGAGAATCGAAGAATCTGCGAGCCAGAGTATTGGTATCCATTCGTTCGACATTTCCTAGCTATCTTAAACGTCCAATGCGTATAGTTCTTGGTTGAATCATCATGTCTAAAGCCCTTCAACGAAAACGGGACCAACAGTTTTTCGAAGAATTTTTCGCTCAAATCGACGAAGAATTTCTTCATCAGCGCCGTAGAGAAGGTCTGGATCTGGAATGATAAGGCCCTTGTATAGGATCTCCTTAGTAGTTCGTTTTAGGGCTTTACTTCTGAATTGACTTCTTAGCCCGAAGAAACAGTGGTTGTCAAGAGTAATTCTGACGAGATGTCGTTGTCAGAGTTAATAGCGAAGCCGAGATAGACAAAGTCCGCTACTACCTCAAAGTTGTATCTTTCAATGATGAAGTTCTGTCCAACTCGTCGATGTTGTGCTGACAGCATATACCTGGTGTTAACCTTATTTACAGCTTAACCCATTTTGCCGCATCCTTCTCTTACAAGCAAACGTGGCTATGACATCATGTCAAGTCCGACTAATGATGTCATTTTCGTCGGTAGGAGTTCCACGGATTTATGGAAGACTGTCGCTCTGGTGATGGCTCGGAAATTTTGCACAATTCTCTCAAGAATCAGAATCAGACGTCACATGACAGTGGCCTTGCCTAAATCCTTTTTTGGCATTAAATGTGTCGGTGTGGTCGTTTCCGACCCTGATGGAGCAGCGAGAATTCTCCATCGTCATCCTGCACAGATGGACGAGTTTGAGCGGACTACCGAAACTTGACATTCCTCTGTATAAAGTTGTCTCTTTAAATCTTTTCGTATGAGCCTTTGAAATTGACGAATATGCGCTGGGTATCGATTTCAACTTCTTGGTTTTTTTCCAGGATCTTTCGAAGTGTGAAGATTTGACCAGTTATGGACTTTCCTGGCCTAAAACCTCAATGATAAGGGCTGATGATTTTTTTGGTAAACGGTTACAGGCGTTTTTCTTTCTGAAAAGCCGGTGTTCTTCCCTTCTTCTCTGCCTATAGAGCTCAATGACAGCTCTCGTCCTTTCCTGAAGCTTTGTAGCCCTCGTTCTGGGCTGCGAACATCTGTTGGAATTTCGTTCCGCAGCGAAGTCAATAAGCCTAAGCCCTTTGCCAGTGGTTTTGTCGTGTAGGCTGTGCTTTCTAACAATACTGCTAAGGATGTCTTCTCTTCCTAGCGTTTGGTTAAAATCTTCTGCTATAACACGGTCCATACTAGATGTCACAATTTTTCATCCTACTTATGCTGGTCAATCCCATCGTATTTCCTGGATGGCAGTAATGCCAAACCAGCTTAGGGCTTCTGTTAGTGGTTCGTCTGCATCTCTTCTGTTTAATGTTTAGGTGTAGATACGAACTTCGTTGTCGATTTTTTTTGGTTAAGCATGGTCGGTAATAATAAAATCAGTTCTTGCTTGCTTCGTAACAACAATTTATTCCATGAGTGGATAGTTAACCCAAAACACAACCAACAACCTGGAGGTCCAGATAAAATTTATTTGAAACCCCTAGACACTGGACCATCACTACGTCATTGAGCGCGCTGCCATTAGCCTCTAAGATCTTCCGCCAGAATTTCGGTTTAACTAACCCTTGAGATTCCTAGATGACCTGTGGGTCATCTTCATTTCGGAGCAGCTCAAATACGTTTCTTACTTTGTATATCCTAACTGGGACTGTAGAAGCCACCGTTGACTCCATTTTGGGACTTCATTTGCTACCGTAGTTTATACCTTCTTTCGGTACCTTATCCGTATCTAGTTTTGGACCACCAGTGGTATTTTATTTCCCACCTAACCCGCATATCTGCAGATGATTCCTCTATCCGCCAACCTAGGACGCGTCTGATTGGGATACTAGCAACTCCATACGAATGAGGGCTAGTCTCACTGGCCTTAAATCGCTTAAGAGAAAAAAAGGACGATCATACGATTTAGTTTTGACAAATGTTAGCATCAGGTCACATTGATGAAATATAAATTATCTAAGCAGCCACGCTGGGACTCTACCGCTTCTGATTCATATACCTTACAGACCCATCAAACTGTTAGCTTCATCGGGAGTCTCGACATTTCTTATTTTTAGAATAACTCCATTCAGACTCCGCATATGAAAGTCTTCTAAAAAATCTTCAAAGAGTGCTCTGAAATCTCTCCCGAGCCTATTTATAAAACTCGACCTTTCCCTTTGAATTGTAATCCAAATTTTATTCATTTCTGTCCCAGTCAAGGTCAACATTTATTGAAAAAAATTACCTAAAACATCGTCCATATGATCCCAACACAACATCCACCTTAAATTCTTGAAATGCTATTCCACTCCTCTCAACCTTAGTCAGCACCACCCACATACCTCCTCTCAACAGCTGACAAACATTACTAACAAATCCTATCATCTACACCTATCAATCATCCAGGTGAACACAAACCTAATCCCAGTGGGAAATTAGGTAAAAAAAAAAACCCTTACACAGAACCCCCATCAAAATCAAAGCACTTCCGTCTCGTCTTCCGTCCGTCCGTCTACAACGATGACGACCACGTCTGGCCTCAGAGAATAGGACGAAAAATTTCACATTTCCTCGCCTAGCCTAGGCCAAATGAAGCAGAGCCCTTCGCACAACCATATACGAAGCAAAAATCCAAAATATGTAAATGGAATTCCACGAATTCCACTTCAATCTCCTTCGACGTGTGTGTAATATCCTTGCCGTCGTCAATCCGTGTGCATAAATCAATTTCCATCCCATCGATATGAAGCGACCCGGCAACGTCAACACGCATATACTCCACCAGCGATGACTGTTGACAGTCAATCAGTCTCTTCCTCCGCATTTAAGAATCTCGACGAATCGGGAAGTTAAGGACGGCCAAAGGATGATTTAGACAGGAACAGCAGCAGTAGCTGTTGGTTAAGAAAAAAAAAATCTAATGCAAGCACATTTTCGTTTTCATTTCCCGTGTCCTGATCTGAGGCAAGGTCCTCGCTGAGGGTGTTGCTGCGCTGTCGTTCAACATATTAATCTTGAGGATCCCCCCGTATATGGGACACTCTGCAGAGTAATTTTCTCTAATTTTAGGAACGAATATCTCAGTCTCCTTTGGCAGGAGCGGTTCGCTCCCTTGGGATATGCTGCCGACTACTCAATACCTTACTGCCGAAGGCAGGAGGCGGTTACGGGTAAAGTGATTTTGTGGCATCTCTTGGGGGCGTTTACACCATTTGCGGTGTTTGATGAAGAGGAAGTTCTGATCAAAACACGACAAGATGACTAGATGACTACCGTCTGTCTGGTTACGGAGATACAATTGCCTGAATGTCTGGCTATAATCAGCGTAGCGCCAGGGGATTTCGGATTCAACTGTTTTGATTTGTTTCTTCGAAGAGCAGACGTTTGAATGGATGTGTGTGATATGACATATGAGTGATGGTATCTGAACGTTGGCTACAAAGGGTAAAGGGGAGAGGGAATTTTTTCATCAAAGCCGAAGGGATAGGGAATTTAAATTGAAGGCCGGGACTATATACCTGATAAAGGAAATAAATAAATGTTCGACGTGAATAGCCGATAATGGGCATAGAAGCTAGCTTCGCCATTACTTTGTGTCTGCAAAATGAACAGTTTAACGCCGATTCCGAACGACAAATATGAGAAGCTTCCTATGGAAGTTTTGTTCTCTGGAATAATTGTCAGACTTGAGCAAGAACTGGGTCACATATAAAGGTGATGTTTCTATCGGAATTTAGAAGAAATTAAGAAATTCCAAAAAAAATTTCAACCTAAATTATCCTTTCAATCCACTGCTTCAATTCAGTCAAATTCAGGTGACCCTGGGGTAGCGAATGGTGGAGTTTCCGGATGTTACTTTGTTTCGGAGTTTTTGTTGCAGCCCCACCATAATCGATCTGGCTATGTGTGCATTTGCTCCATCTTGCTGGAATCAAATTATACTGACAGGGATATGACTTCCGCGCAGTCCTGTGTAAAAAAAAAACTTCAAAAACGGTCTTCAGTGACAGTAACTGTGACACCGTTTACTTCAAAGAAATATGACCCGACAATGCAAATTGATGAATGAGCACACCACACAGTGACTCGCTCTGGGTGCAGTACCGTCGACAGATGCTCTCAGCCATGAAAGAGGCATAAAAGGTTAACCTGCAGGTGAAGACGAGAGCTGCAATTGAGCTCTGTAGACAAAAAAGGATGAGAGAACACATGCTTTTCAGAAAGATAAAAAAAAGAGCAAGGAAAGGGGTCTATCTAGGATATAGAGAGGTGCCAACCCAGGAGTAATGTTCGCAAGTTTTAACAAGTAGAAAACGTCAAAGCCAGGTATACAAGGTTCCAACAGAATACTGTCGAGGTGAACAAGGAAATATTTAAGTTGAGACACAGTCGATACTGAGGATGTGGAAGAACCACTTCTGCAGACTGTTAAACGGCGATGACGAACAACATTCCGCTGTCAAGCAGAACGAACCATTGAATATCGGCAACGGCAGCAAAAACTGCCAACCACCCGACCTAAGTGAAGTGTGGATATCAATATCTAAACTCAATCTTAACTAGGCCCCCGTAAATGACGGCCTTCCCGCTGAGCTTTATAAAGCTGGCGGAGATGACTTGGTAAGTAACATCCATCAACTCTGAAGCCGAATCTGGTCGGATGAAAGCATGCCTGAAGAATGGACCTCAGCGTCGTTTGCCCAATCCACAAAAAAGGAGGCCCTCTGAACTGCGCCAACTACAGAGGCATAAATCTCCTCAACATTGCCTTCAAGATCCTTTATGTCGTAATATGTGAACGCCTGAAACCGTTTACCAACAACCTGATCGGCCCTTATCAGTGTGGTTTTAGGCCAGGAAAGTCCACAATCGATAAAATTTTCACACTTCGGCAGATCCTGGAAAAAACCCAAGAAGTCCAAATCGATACCCACCACCTATTTATCGATTTCAAAGCCGTTTATAGAGACGAACTATACAGAGCCATGTCTAGTTTGGTATACCACCCAAACTCGTCCGTTTGTGTAGGATGACGCTGCACCATAAGGGTCGGAAACGACCTCACCGACACATTCGATACCAAAAGAAGGATTTAGGCAAGGCGATGCGCTGTCATGTGACTTCCTCAATTTGATTCTTGAGAGGATTGCGCAAAACTCCCGAGCCAACACCAGAGGCACAATTTTCCAAAAATCGGTGCAACTACTAGCATACGCCGACGATATTGACATCATTTGTAGGACTCAACGTGATGTCATAGCCACGTTTGCTAGAATTGAGAAGGAAGCGGCAAAAATGGGTTTATAGCCGTAAATGAGGGTAAGACCAAGTAGATCCTGTCAACATGAAAGGAAACACAACATTGACGAATTGGAAAGAACGTCACCATTGACAGATATAACTTTGAGGTAGTACGGGACTTTGCCTACCTCGGCTCCGCTATTAACTCTGACACCAACATCTCGTCAGAAATTAAAAGAAGAATTACACTTGCCTACCGTGGATTCTTCGGGCCGAGAAGGCAATTTAGTAGGAAAGCCTTCACTCGAACTACCAAGGAGATCCTACACAAGACCCTGATCATCCCAGTCCTGCTCTACGTGCTGAAGCATGGACCGTATCAAAATTTGGATGAAGAAATCTTTATTCTTCGAAAAATCTTCAGTCCCGTTTGCGTTGACGGGCTACGGAGAAGAAGATTCAACAGAGAACTTTACGAGCTGTACAGCGACATGCCCCTAGTTAAAAAAAAACTCCGCATTGGACGTTTAAGGTGGCTAGGTCTTGAAGAGTGAATGGAAATTAATACTGCGGCTCCCAGAGTCTTCCATTTTCAGTCAGAAGAAGTGGCGCTTATGAAGGCATTTAAGAAGGCTAGCACATGTAGAGGAAATGGGCGTCAATTCTCCGGCTCGCACAGTCTTCGATTCCCAGCCAGACTTCGAACGCAGTCGAAGGAAACCTCGCCTTAAGTGGCGCCCAGGTAGAAACCGACCTCAACCAACTTGGAGTATTCAAATGGTTGAAGTCCAGGTTCATTCCGTATTGTAGCGCCACTAAACTAAGTAAGTAGCGTTGCCGTTCAGATCAAGATGAGCCTCATCAGGCATAAACAAGGAATTTATCAAGCTGTGGTTTTCTTCGGGGACTTTAATAATTTTTTGACAAAATTTCAGGCGAAAAGGCAAATCCAGGCGGTTTAACTTGCTCGTGATTTGAGTTTTGTATGGAAACAGGTTTAAGTCATCTAGATATATCCGTTGTTATCACCGTCAGCTATCCTCCAATTGCCCGGATAGGTTTAGAATCGAAAAGCTTGGATTTGACTGTATTGACGAGGCTACACACTCGCGATTTGGTCATGAACCCTAACATAGGGGTCTCGATGGAACGGTCTTCTTGCGATGATTCCAGATTCGCCGACATGTTTACCAGCCTCATAGGGGTCCATCGACAAACTCTTGCCTAAACTCCCTTTGGACGGAAATTACGGACTGCAAAGCATGGTACCGCACCGTCCTGTTGAAACCATAAGTCGTTGGTGTCCGTAGCATCCAATTCAGGCCAACAAAAAGTTGCTAATCATCAACCTATAACGTTCGCCATTGACGGTGATGGCCTGGCCAACGTCGATCTCTAAGAAATATGAACCAATGCCGCTGCCAGCCCAAATTTCACACCAAACATTGACTTTTTCAGGATGTATTGGACGCTCTTGGATCTCATGTGGTTTGGTATCGTCCTATTTTTTTTTTTGTGTTGAAGTACCCATTCATACAGGAATGGGCCTCAACGCTGAAGATGATTTTTCGATGAAAATATTGTCAGTTTCCAACTGCTCCAGAGCCCATTCAGCGAACACAAGTCGTTGTCTATGGTCGTTTACCTCCAGCTCATGGGCCAGTTGAATTTTATGTAGGTCCAGGCTCAAGTCACCACGCAAAATTCGCCATGTTTTGGTCGAGTTCTTGTGAGCGACGGACTCTGATTCTCCTGCACACTCTCACGGACAGGGGTGATGTTTTCGGCAGATCTTGCGTTTCGTCAAGGGGTGTTGGGGTGTTGGTTTATCATTCACCAAACCAGTCGACTCAAATTTATACACCACACTGCGAAAAGTCCTCTCGGTAGGCCGATTATGGCGACTAAAAAAGGTCAAGTGCGCGGAACGGACCCAGGTCCTAATTTTGTTGATTACCACCTTTCAGTGACAGTACCAAGCTGATTTCAGCAGCTTCTATTGTTTATTTGATTTTAAGCTTCGTCTAATAATTCGTTCCTTTCCACTTGCTTATCTTTTTAAGGACTTTCTAAACTTCTTTATGTTGTTGACGGATAATGGCTGAAATCCATGATCATATAGGTGTCCATGATTCGGTTTTTATAGATTTCTTGGTGAAACAAAATGTTTATTCAAACCACGAGCCTAGAAACGAAAGTCCTCATCCTGCGGACATGGAGAGGTTTAAACATGCTTACTTACTTCAATGGCACTGTAGACCGGTGAACCATGGCTACAATGAAGTTGCCTCTCCAGTTATCCCCGTTCATTTAGCTAACTGCCCTTCAAATTGGTCGAGGTACTCCTTGTATGCGCCATACCTACGACCAGAAGTTCCTATATCGACAATCTGGCTGGTAATCGAAGACTCTATGGGCTGCCCCAGTTATTAAAATCATTTGCGTAGGATTTTGTCCAGTTCAATGTAACTGTTCATGTCATTGAGTTCGTCGTTGAATCTTCGCCCTTAAAGTCCGTATATCCATTATCCAAGCTGGATCAGAGATTTTTATTAATGTTGGGCTCGCACAGGGCTCAGTGTCTTGATAATTAGTGCGATGAACTGTCGCACAATAGACCTGAGTTCGATTCCCAACCTAAATTTTTTCCATTGGACCTGCTCTCCCGATGATCTGACAAATCATCCGAAAAGTGTCAAGAATAGCCTTATCTCAACTCATCCGATCAGATTCGGCATATAACAGTAGGTCCCATGATCGTGCAAGAAGTACACACGCACACGCGAGAAAAATGACTAAGCCCTGGGTGCTGTTGCGCCCAAAATTTGTATTTGCTAGGCTCGCAAAGGAAAAGGATCTTTTAGCTGGCTAAAGTTAAACCGGGATTGTCAGGGCTTAGTAGTTCATTAGCCAAAGAAATCGCAATAAACGAAATGTCCTCATCAACTTTTAAAGCCAGTCGAGGTAGACAAGTTCCCTATTTTAGGTCTGATTACCCGGTCTTTGGTGTTCATTCTTGTTGAAAGCATGTATGTACTAGATTTTTCCCTCGTTTACTACGAAAACTATTGAAGTCGCTTCCTTATACGCTCCAGCCCCGTTCGTTCACAAAAAAAATGAGCTACCATGCTAAACTTCCATCATCAGTTAAACCATTTACGCCTCCATTTAGTCTTATTTCCTTTGCGGTTAATCTCTGATAATGCTGTCATATAAATGATTGCATCTGTAGTTGTCACATTTATTTTAATTAACCAGACCACCTCTCATCCAACCTGGTAACCCCATATATGTCCCACATTCATGGAATTTAATTTCAATGATGAACCGAACATTTTCCACTCACTTTCCCAACTATTCATGTTAAAATCCTCGTCCTCATTATCCCGGTCACACCTCCCCTTAAAAGCGGAGGAACTTCAAGTGATAATAATCCTCGGTTAACAGAGAGTATCTACAACTGGTTGCACCGCGTCGGTTATAATTACATCAGCATCCGCGGCACTATACGCGAAATCTGTAAATACTCATAATTCCATAACTCAATATAACGGTGAAGCATAAACACTGGTACCTACGTGAAATTAAATAAAAGTTGAATCCTTTCAGCATGTCCTACCACCATCCCCGCTCACAAATGTCATCAAATTACGTCCATCCACATAGTGGCGACATAGTTTCCTCGGTCTTCCTTAATTTGTCGCTGCGGTAACCAGCAACCAGCATCCGCCACACATACTCACTATATCGACGCGAGATGACGATAATTTCATTTGGCGGAGGCGATAACGTGGTTCTTTTGAAAAGGCTACACACACACTCCCCCACCCCATCCCGGCGGAGTGCACACTGTACTGCACATGTTACTAAAATTTAATTACGCTCCGCCGAGAGAGGACGAGTCTTTGAAAAGCAGCAGGAGCAGCGAGAAAGGTACACATACTCGTAGTGGCACTGAAACACTTCGGAATATAAATAATGTATCTATGTATCTACAGGATCGTTATTTGGTTATTCATGGCACACTGGCTACTGGTTTGGGGCTTGGAGGAGCGCGCCGTCCAGCAGCTGGCGAAATAAAACCGAATAATTACTGGCCGAACGGTTCGTTTAATTTCGAAGTTCGCAGATGTGTCGTGCGCGCCTTTGTGTCCCGGTGCGCCTGGGACCGCCACTGTGATTTACTTATATTCCTGGCCATGCAACAATCCTTGCACACATAATAAAACTTGTTCCCGAGTGTTGGCCGATGCGCCAGCCGCTTGGCTCTACATGTCGAAAGGGGCACACAACGTGGGCCGATGACGACGCACGGTCCGTTCAACGTTTTATTTAACGAGCCAAGCTGGTTTCACGAGCGGGACACTTTGGAACTTGTAGAATGGCAATTGAGTGGGTAGTTTGGGAAATTTGTCGCCACAAAGAGAACAGAGAGAAAAAAAAAGCCGGGAAAATCCTACCAAAAGGATATTCGCTTTAGTTGGCAGTAGTTGTGTTCATTATTTGCATGCCGCAGAGAGTGAGTAAGTTTATGTGGTGACATATTGGAATTGGAGGCGACCGCGAATCGCCACTATCAAGGATTTGTGTTCACCCACGCGCAAAGTAATTTTGCGGAGGACAGTAGGTGGCAGTAGGATAATTGGGTTGTAGTTGGACGAGCTTCCAATATTGTTTTGCTGGATAGTTGCTCTACAAAAATAAATAGAAACTTGGAACACATTTTATGTTTTTTGCTGCTTCCAATTTAGTTGGACAATTGGACATTTTGCGTTGACAAGTATTTATATAGTTTGCCCAGAGGATGGGCGTATCGGGGAATGAATATCCACAAGCTATTACGGATCCTTTTCAATTGCATTCATAGCTGTCGATGTGATGTCATATATCCGAAGGGTTTTTTTTTCATATTTTGTACATCCTTTCCCAAGAGGGCCTTATTTGTTCCTTTTTCGCTCCTAGAATGCGCCATTTCATGGGATAACTGCCAATGTGGTTCGGTACTCTTGAAGGCTTCCGTGTTCTGCATCATTTTGTTATCGGTCGGTCCAATCTTCTTCCCCGTGATTGCTATGGAATGGTCACCATTTCGAAGAGTATTGACACCAATTCTGACACTTTCTACGTTCAGTGGTTATGCCTTGTGGATCCTACCTTACTTTCTCATAGAGATTCACGCCCGGGACACGGTTTGGGCAAGGTTCACAAGAATTAAGCGTAGATGTGATAGTGGCAGTCATTTGTCTAGGTACCCCTCAGATATTTTCGGAGGTGGGTTTGCTATAAAGGGGTTTCCAATAGCCACTTCCGAACTTTGACCGTTGGTAGCGGCCATTTTATTGAAGCTTCATCTGTCAAATTGGCAGTCATTTATTTAATCTGTTTTGCCAAATTACCATGGATGGACACAGCGCTTAACAACACGTGCAAATGATTAAATTGTTTCATCAAAATGAGTGTTCTCTCCGGGACACGTCCAGTGGGCTTCGCCCATTTTACGGCGCCATAATCGTCCTACCGAGAGGACTATTTGCAGTGTGGTGAATAAATTTGAGTACACTGGTTCAGTAAACGATAAACCAACACCCGTACGTCGCGTCGACGAAACGCAAGATCTGTCGAAAACATTGCCGCTGTCCGTGAGAGTGTGCAGGAGAAACCGATGCATTCGAAAGCGACCTTTCGCAGGCGATAACTTGGCGAATTTTGCGTTGTGACTTGAGCCTGCACCCGTAAAAAAATCAACTTACAAAGGAGGTGAAGAAACGACCATAGACAGCGACATGTGTTCACTGAATAGGCTCTGGAGCAGTTGGAAACTGACCTTAATTTTCATCGAAAAATCATCTTAGCTATGAGGCGTATTTGGATGAATGGGTACGCCAACAAACAAAATTGTCGAATATGGGACAATACCAATCCACATGAGATCCAAGAGCATCGAGTGCGTCTTCAAAAATTACTGTTTGGTGTGGATTTTGGGCTGGTGGCGTCATCGGTCCATATTTCTGTGAGAACGACGTTGGCCAGGCCATCACTGTCAACGGCGTGCCCTATAGGTCGATGATTACCAACTTCTTTTGGGCTGAATGGGATAATTTGGATATCAACGACATGTGATTGCAACAGAACGGCGCTGCGTGGCACACAGCTCACGACACATTGGAAATTCTGCACGCGCTATTCGAGGGTATAGTCAGCTCACGTGGAGGTGATATGAACTGGCCACCAAGATCGTGCGATTTGACAGCGTTAGACGTGTTCTTGTGAGGTTTTCTGAAATAGCAGGTCTATGATCATAAGCCACACACCACAGCGGCCCTCAAAGCCAACACAGCAATGCAATCGGTCAAATTCAGCCTGATTTATGCGCTAGAGTCATGGAAAATTGGACACTTCGGAGGCGCGTCACCCAAAGAACCCGCGGCGGACATTTGCAGGAAGTTATATTCCATAGAAAATGGCATCGATAGGCCTTTCAAAGGAATACAAAATTTTGACGTCATCACAAACCCACTTTGTTTTATTGAAATTTAAAGATAGGAAACGTTTATTGAAAAATCCCATAAATAATAGATAAGAGCTCGTGTTGTCATTCCAACAAGGACCTACCTTATGAGTGTACTGTTATACCCTATACCATAGGGGTAGGGGATATTAATTTTAAGGATGGGATGGGATAGGGTATTAAACGATTTTTTCCCAACAAATGGCAACCATGTATACCCTTCCTTTGCCCAACTATCATTTTTTTTCTCCCTTGGTCTCATCTTCCATGGTCCATTTCATAATCTCTAATTGTGTGCCGTCTGTATTTGCACTCAATTTAAATTCAGGTATCCTTTCTACGGTACTTTTTTTTATTAGGTCCATTCGTTGTCGCAGCAAATAGGATATCCAACCATTTGCTTGTGCACACACAGATACAAACCAAAATGGAGACAACCTTATGTACCACATAAACGCAATGAAAAATTAGACAAACAGCACCTATAGATAGCGGTATCCAAACAGATAGCATGCTTCACAAACAATCTGGAGCACATCCTTTTTTTTTTTTGGCGAGAATCCTTTTCCATGTCGTTTGTGGCATCTTTGACAACCAAACACTTAGTTCTATCTAACGTGGCGCTACATTCATCGAAACAACAAAGGAAAGCCTCCTTAATTTCCCAGCAAACAGGACGAAAAAAAAATTTTTAATGCAAAATTTCATTTAAAATTTGCCACCACAAATACCATCACCATGCATTAATCATAGACATCCTAGTACATGCCATACCGACAACAGACCCTTCACCAAATTTTAGGTGTGTGGGGGCCAACTTTTTGTGGAAAAATCTTAATTTGAATATGCCGCTCAATGGGCGTTCCTCAGCCTTTGTGGGGACCGATGCGATGCCTGACGAAATGATGAATATTCAATTCTTCTTGTGTTGTGTTTTGCCTTGAGTGGGGTAGTGCGCGGTGGATGTAGTCCTTCCCTTTGTGCCTGGCTTGTGGAGAAAATTTTACTCGAAACGTCTACGCCACTTAAGATTGTTGGAGATTCGCGTTTTTCGCAGTCCACCATCTTACCTTCTACCACTTGAGATTGCAGAAGAAAAGAACACGGCGGGGGTGGGGGGGAAACATTTGAAAAAGGACGAAACAACATGCACTATGGACGGAGGAAGTGAATCAAGTGAAATGATTTGCAGCCATTTAAAGACTTCCATTCATTTGATGGCTTGAGAGAGACGGACGAACTATATTTCCCTCCAAGGATAATGCATATTGGCTTGGTGGGGAATAGTTGTCTGTGCTGCTTTCGTTTCTATCCATTAGCTTGTTAGGGAGATGATTGCTGGCTGGGGCTGTATAGGACCGCCGCCGCAGTGTTCCTTTCGTCTGTGAGTTGTTTTAATATTAATCAATTCAGTCGGGCAATATAATATTCTTGGAGCAGATGATTGAGAACAAAAACGGGAAATGGTAGGGATGGTTTGATGGTCCCTTTTGTGGCTGCTGAGTAGCTCTACAGGATGTTAGGGGGTGTGTATAGTTGGGTTTAGCTGAAATTCGTTCATGGAGGTAGACAATATTTAATGGCGATTACAATGAGTAATAGATGGAACAATCAATATGGCCGTCTTATGAATATCAAGGAATGTCTTTCAATAAAAGAAATGTTTTTTGAAGACAGGCTCTTACTAAACCAGACTCTAACTATAACTCTAACTCGAGACCATCTACCACTGGGCTGAATTAACATTGACAAACCAAGCTTTATACAAGTTTTCGGTCCTTTAACTTGTCTACCCGGTTTAGGCTAGGTTTTATGGGCTGTAGATCGACAGCTAGGTAGGTAGAGGTGGCGGTTCAGCATGAACCCATGTAACACTGATGTGCCTTTTGTACCCACGAATCACCACAAACACAATTTTTTGGCGCAACAGACTCTTTAGTACCCAGGGCCTAGCTTTCTCACAACCATTCATGTGTACGTGAGTACTTCTTGCACGATGGCGGGACCTACTGTTTTCTACCGACTCCGAAAAGCCAAGTTGAGATAAGCTTTTCGTGACAATTGATATTTCTCGGATGATTTGTCATATCACCACGAGAGGAGGGCCAGTAAAAAATCTTTTAGGTGTTGCTACGGCTGGGAATCGAACCCAGACCTTCTGCGAGGCAGTTCATCGCACTAACCATTACGCACGACTCGTGTGACCTATTTCAGGGCGTGATATAATCCGCATCTATATCCAGCCTGTGGAGTTTAGAAAATGGACAAGATCTTGTATCCTTTTACCTGAGATGTCGCTAAGGTCGTCGAAGAGTGGTTGGTCTTATGCACGCAATCTGGCTCTTGCTAGTGCCGGACATTTGCAGATAAAATGGTAGAGGGTTTCTTTCTCATTTTCAATTCCGCAACTGCGGCATTGGGGGTTGTATGGGATCCCTATTTTTTCGCATGGTCTCCAATTGTCCAATGCCCCTGGAGGTCCTTGCATAGACATCTAAAAATGTCAAATCCACCACAATTGAGTGCGCAAAAGACAATCTTTATGAAAAATCCTTGCGGTCCTGGTAAAGACATTTAAAAATGACAAAACCCGCCATCATTGAGTGCGTAGAGGCATCTAAAAATTACAAATCCAGCCATTATTGAGTACGCAGAAGACAAGCTATATGTAAAATCAGTGAGGTCCTAGTAAAGACATTAAAAATTGTCAAATCCCACCATAATTGAGTGCACAGAAGACAAGCGATCTTAAAACCCTTGAGGCCCTGGTATAGCTATCTAAAATTGTCAAATCCCGCCATCATTGAGTGCGTAAAAGACAGTCCTGCTAAAGACATTTAAAATTGTCAGATCCTGCCATCATTGAGTGTGTAGAAGACAGGCTATATGAAAAATCAGTGAGGTCCTAGTAAAGATGTCTAAAAATGACAAATACAGCCATCCTTGAATGCGTAGAAGACAGTCCTCCTATAGACATTTAAAATTGTCAAATCCCACCATAATTGAGTGCGCAGAAGACAAGCTATATGTAAAATCCGTGAGTTCATAGTAAAGACATCTAAAATTGTCAAATCCCGCCATCGTTGAGTGTACAGATGACAGCCGATCTGAGGGGTTCTATTCAGAAGGTCGTTTGTTCTGTTCTTGTCGTAGGTATGGCATATCTTCCTCGATATGACACAATGTGTTAACCTTCTCCATTCGGAGCCGGCCTTCTTAAGGAAGTATGAGTAGTATGAGTTGGACCCTAACCTTAAGTGAGCCGTGTAGAGCTGGGTCTTGCCTGGCCAACTCGTCTGCACGCTCGTTTCCTTCAATGTCACTGTGCCCTGAGACCCAGAGACGTGTGAACCTGAAGCGTTTGCCAAGATGGGCAAGTTCAATCCGGCATTCCTGTACCAGCTTGCAGGATATGGTAGCCGAATTGATGGCTTTAATGGCAGTTTGACTATCTAGTTCCGCCTGGAATACGCTGGCAAAATCCGGTAGGCGGTTTTTCAGTGATTCCGAGTAGACCCCACAGTTCATCTTATATCCGTCGGTGTCGAAATCTCTTACTACTTCGTTCCTTTTCCACTGAGCCTTTCTTGAAGCTTAGTGTGGGTGAGATATAGACAGTTGGAAACAAACATGACCAAGACGTTTGGTAACGAGTCCAGGATATTACTGTGGCCATACGGCCTTGCTGTCCAGCATCCTGACTCCTTGAGTCTTACTGAGCTGCATAAAGCGGTATCTAAGAAATGCAATAGCACAGTAAGGGCATCCGTTGGTGCCGACTTAAGTGCGCCCGTGGTGCCTATACTGGCTGTTCTTGCAGCCGTTTTAGTTTTGTGATGTTGTAGCCTTTACTCAATATGGGCCGGCCACCATACTAGTGAGCCGTATGTGACAATTGACCACTGCGGTGTACATCCACAGGGAGTATCTTTGCTTTAAGTCCCCACTTCTTTCCAAAGGTTTTGCTGCAGGCATAGAAGGCAACACACGCCTTCCTTACTCTATGTTCGATGTTGTGTTTCCAGTTATGTTGTGTGTCAAGCATGATACCCAAATACCTAGCGCTAGAAGATAGCGTGAGTGGTTGGCCATTTAGACGGGAAAGTTTGAAGTCGGTTTTTGGTGGTGAATAGCACCGATTCCATTTTGCTCTGGTTTACACCGAGGCCACAACTTGCAGCCCAGGTGCTAACCTTAGACCAGCCACCATGCCACTGAGGGGAATTTTCCAGACACTGGTATCACAACGTCATCTGAATACGCGACAACTTTGACCCGTTCCTTGTCTAGTTTTACTAGAATTTTATTCATAACCATTAGCCAGAGGAACGCCACAGGACGGTGTCATCTCTCATCTAAGATGACACCGTCCTGTGGCGTTCCTCTATGGTTAAATTTGGTTAAATGACTGTTACCCAGTGTTGCATGGATAATTCTGGTTCCGAGCATAGAGAAGTTCCCAGCTCGATCTGAGATTCAAGAATAGCTTCAGTGAGTACGTTGTTGAAAGCTCCCTTTATGTCTATAAAGGAGGCTAGATGGTATTCTGTATAGTCTATGGATTTCGATTGTTCGCACTACCAAGTGGAGAGCCGTTTCCGTAAATCTACAGTTGAGGTAGGCGTGCTGTGATTTGGATATCAAAGACTCTTCTACAAAATTTCGCATGTGGATGTCTAGACCACGCTCTAGGGGTTTCAGTATAAAGGAGGTTAGACTGATTGGGCTGAAGTCCCTACTAAACTTTCTTGCTTTATACAGGACTCGATCCCATCCATGCACTAGTCCATGGACTTTAATTAATTTAATTAAAGTGAATGAACATGGGACTCAACCAACATGCCTCTCCAATTAGCCCAGCTGCTACACTACTGCATTTGACGTCTGGTTGGGATTCGGAGACTCTGCAAGCCGGAATATTGGTAGCCATTCGTCTTGCATGTCCTAGTCGTATTAAACTGCCAATGCGGAGTTTTTTGTGCAGGTCTATGTCTGTTTGCAGAATGAGCCTGGACAATACCTTCGAACGTGCTTCTTCAATTGGCCTGGACCATAGCTAACTACCTCAAGTTACGCACTTCAAGTTGGTTGCGATCGGTTTCTACTTGTGCCTGCCACTTAAGGCGAGGTCTTCCTGTACTGCGCCCGACGGACGTCTTGCTAGGAATCAAAGTCTCTGCAAGCCGGAATATTGGTATCCACTCGTCTTGCATGTCCTAGTCGTATTAAACTACCAATGCGGAGTTTTTTGTGCAGGTCTATGCCTGTTTGCAGAATGAGCCTGGACAATACCTTCGAACGTGCTTCTTCAATTAGCCTGGACCATAGCTAACTACCTCAAGTTACGCACTTCAAGTTGGTTGCGGTCGATTTCTACTTCTGCCTGCCACTTAAGGCGAGGTCTTCCTGTACTGCGCCCGACGGACGTCTTGCTAGAAATCAAAGTCTCTGCGAGCCGGAGTATTGCTGTCCATTCGTTCCTCCGAGCCATCTTAAACGTCCAATGCGGAGCTTTTTATTATTTTTATATCGCTTTACAGCTTGTATAGGTTTTGTCTGAATCTTCGTACTACAGCTACGTCGCGGGCTGTACTCTCCTCTTTGGCGGTCGATTGTTTTAGACGATTAAGAGTCTTCAATTCATTCAGCGCCCTGGTAAGAAAAAGGTCAACTTTGGTCCATGTTTCATCTGATGGAATCATCTTGCCAACTCTACGGATTGCGTCTGGGAGGTCTGTCGGGATTCTCGTATGGGTTGGGCAGTAGAAAATTACATGCTCTGCGTCTTCTTCTTTGTGGACCGATTAGTGTAGTGTCGTGCCCGAATCTATGTAGGTACTTGCTGAATCCGCCATGGTTTGTTAGAAAGTTAGAAAGTCTTATATAGAAATTCAGATCCTTCGTTTTCCTATTCGTTCCTATTTTTGGGTTGAGGGGAGTAGGAATGTTCTATGCGCCATAAGGAAGACTTTTTGGGGTTGACCATCCACGTGTATCGGTTAACTAAAAAAAACTCTTCCTGACCTTCCGGTTTTTGCCCCGGGGGCTGTTCGCAATTTTTTAGGGGATTGGCCCTTTCGAGCTCAAACTGTCTCGCGGGATTGATCTTGTTCTCTTTATTTTCTTCTGAGAATATGTTGGGTGTAGGTGCAGATTTGGTTCCAATTCTGCTCACTGATATCGATAAGTCTCTCTATAGTTCTGCCCTTTAAATTTCGCAGCTGCAGCTGGCAAAGCAAATGTGGTGCACGTCGTCTTATTGAGAGTCCTCGTACTGTCAACCTGGGCTGTACGTTTTGCCGATCTTGTTAAGAAAGGCATTGAAGTATCCATGCCCGGTCAGCAACTATGTTACGAAGTAGTTAACCTCACCGTGTTTCCGGGCAATCCATTTAGCCCCATTCCTGATCAGCCTCGCTGTCTATCGTCCACTGCTGTCCTAGTTCCAGCGCTATTGCCAATGCTATTTTCTTAGCTCTTTAGCCTCTCCCGCTGCCAACTTTCGTTTTTTTGTCGTAGACGTTCTTCGCAAGGAGGTATATTGGGGTTACTTATGTGACAACAAGGATGACTGGTTCCGTCACCGTTCGATAGAAGCTTGCTACGCGTAGAGCCCCGTGTCTCTGCACAGCTGCTATCGGATTTCTGTAGTATTCCTGTCGAAGCGCGTCTACCCATGGCATGCTTCATCAACATCAGGAGGCTTTGCTCTGGCCGCTATCAATAGTCAAAGTTTTAAAGTTCCTATTGGCAGACCCTTTAACAATCTACAAAGAGCTGAGTCAATAAATATTTGCAAGCATCATCTCAGGGAGCTTCTTGAACGTTATAGGTTTGCCTGACCTGGAAGTGTTACTAACGAATAAACACAAATGAACGAAGAAGTTAGTTTCAGGGCAGGCAGTGTCAGATAATTCATTTTTTGCAAGTGCAGGATTTTTTTACTAAGCTATGCATCATACAGAAATTTCACATATATATGGTCGTCCTTAAAATCATGCATTTTTCCATAACAAATATGAAAACTTTCTACAGGACTTCGTATAAAGGACATATGGTTTTCAAACTTTGTAAAAAGGTTTTTAAGTCTTAAAAAGGACACTCATCAAATTTTGTATATTCAGAACCAATAGGTCAAGGGCTGCCTTGAAGGGTTTATGTATGACTTCATCGATAGATAACTGCCACCGAATTTACAAATTCCATCGAATTCGGTTTTATTTAAGGGATATAACATCGAAATATGAGTTAAAAAATGTAAGCCCACTCAATTTCAAAAAAACCGGGCCCGCCTATTACATCCGGTGGACAAATTCCGCCCACAACCGCCCGCTTATAACGATCCATCAAAACTCAAACATGCATAATCACTTTTTGTCACATTTTTTGTAAAACCCAAAGGAAAAAACGAGGCACAATTAGTTCCATCATTGTCTTGTACATCCTGTCGAATAATTGACGATCCGTCTAAAATATGACATTAGGAGTTGGCAAGTCCTCCGGCATTCCAGGTAAACATCCCTCATTTATAAACACAACCAAATAAAGAAGCAAAAACCAGTGAATCCATCAAAATTATATCTCTCTCGTCATCATGCTCCAGGCACTCACACAAATACCCTGGCATACAGAACGCAGGACCCTCACCAAGGCATGGGGGTGGTGGTGGGTAACGTGTTTCGGCGTAAATCAGATTAAGCACTTAGCAATAACTTTTTAATAACGCTACCCGGAGAAAAATAAATAAATTTCCCCCCAGTTCCCTTCCCACTCCTGACACCAGTGTCAATGTCAATGCAGCCTAGACACCGCAAACCCCCGACCGCCTTCGTGTGTGTTGGTGAAAATGTCACAAAACTTTGTAACACGCTCTTAATTAAAAGCTAAAATGTATAACTTTGCAATTTTTAAACTTTAAAACGAGAAATAAGGACCTTCGCTCTGAGGGTAGATATGGCTGGCATTGGAAGTCTCATTTCGTGAAAGGGGTTCGAATAAATGTGTGTACGTAGCTTGCTCCTACCCTTTGTCTGAAATTTGCCATTTGAATGAATGAATTTATGTCCTAAGCGAAAAATCACAATTTAACAAGAGTCTTGAGAAACATTCACCCCCTAGCTTAGGGCGAGTCGAAGGGTTCTGCCAGTCGAAAGACTTAACAAACACCGTAGCGTGGAATGAATTTTTCGCCCGAGAGTGTTGTTTGTTTTTCCCCGAATAGGTTTTTTTTTTTTGTCCTGAAATTAAATCTCAAGAAACCGCGGTTTTCAGCAAAAAAAAAAATAATAATAGCAGGAGTAGCAGGATCCTGAAACCCCGCAGGGAAGTGGCTCACGTCGTCGCTTTCGTCTTCGCATAGTGTAGGTGCTTCATTGTGATTTACTTTGGTCCTTTTTCGGTGTTAATGTCCGCTTTGCTTTCGCTTTTCTTTATTGCTTTACAGAGCGCACGAAACCTTTATGTTTCATCTTCTCTTCTTCATTGCGTTATCCTTCAACCCAACCACCCCATCGTCATTATCAGAGGGTGTATGCAGAAGGACTACGACATAAGATTGAATTTCTTTTCCACTCTTTTGGTGTTGGTCCCTTTTTTTTATTTGGACGTGGCTAGGGGGGTGACTAAATTTCATTAAGCGGCGACAATTGAACTCGCAGGATCTGCAACTCCTCCTACTGGGCGCTATCATCATAAAATGAAACTAAGACGATAAAGAGAAACAACCCACCCGCTCGCGAGCAATCACAAAGCTATTAAACATTTTCTTCCTTTTTTTTCCTTCCAACGAGAAATGAAAGGAGCAGGAAATTCTGGACAAAAAAAAAGGACATTAGTCAGGGAAAGTGGCGAGAAAAACCATCGCAAGGACAGTAGTCAATTGGAGGTGAGGGACGAACAATGCTATGTCGGATGTTGTTTTTGGCCATGACCGTGGTATACACTGGCAGTTGGAACTGCCGCATCGCGTAATCAGAGAAAGGAATCGAAAGAGGATAAGTGTAATGAAATTTGAAGCGAAGGAATTATAAAAATTGACAAAGAGACTGGCCAGCCATGCTTGACCCGCGAGGCATTTCTATCACAATTTTCTTAATTTGAATGCCGAGAAAGAGAGAGAGAGATGGTGTCCTTGTTGGTGGGTGTTTGGAGTTTCGGTGGGGTCCTATTAATTTTCGTCGATGGGACTATTCATTCGTGAACAGGGAAGAAGGACGATTGGAATTGTTAAAGGAATTATTTTACACGTTTTTCTTAAATTTTTCTTTTGTTTTGGAGTCAAGTATATAATGGGGTGGGCTTTTATTTTTTTTTTAGGCTCAAAAGTTTTTTTCGACTTTTTCCTGAAGTGAGTCCTGTCTGGGTGGAGTTGGTTTTTTTTTCCTTTGGCAAGAGTTATAAGTGGAAGTGGGCTTATTCATAATTCCAAATGAATATGACGTCGACAGAATAGAAATTCTTTTGGGGAAATTTTAAGGAAACGGAACTTGTAAGAAAATTTGTCGCGCAAGGGTTGTTTATTCGATTTCATGGTTGAGGAAGAACAGACTTAACAGAGGAGTAGGTTGTACATCTGCAACGTTTTAATTTTTTATGGCAAACAGATAGGCTCTTGAGATAATACATTCTGCCTTAAATAATGGCGGATCTGAGTTGGGAAACGAGTATTCGTGAGGGTTAAAAATGCAAGAAAATAACCACGTGCTACTGCACCTTAATAATTTTTCATCTCTTGTGGAGAAATTAAAAGAGATAAGTATTGAGCTTCAAGATGAACTTTTGTCAATCATTTCACTTTCTAGCCTCCCTACTAGCTATGAAAACTTTGTTCTCGCTATAGAGGCAAGAGATACTCTACCCTCATGCGATAATCTTAAGATAAAGCTTTTAGAAGAAGGACACAGGAGAGAAGGGGTCGAATCGAATAATAATGCACCAGAACAGGCATTGTACGTAGGAAACCAAAGTCAAAAACAAAGTCAAAATCTAGGTTAGGTTAGGTTAGAGTGGCTGCCGGCGTTCGCCAGCACACTTAGACCACTTTGGTCTTCCTTGGACTTTCTCAGTTTCTTTTTGTATATTGACAAGGTCTCTTTGTAGGAGAGCCAGTCAGAGGATTCGTTCAAACTTTTAGCTTTATTGAATAGTTTTCTACATTTCTGCCTAAGCATACCTAGATTCTCAGACCACCATGCAGGTTTTTGTTTCCATCTAGGTTTCCTTAGTGGACAAGAGCATGACAGTGATTGGTTAAAAGCAGATGTAAGCTTATCAACAAGCTTCTCCGTGGGTTGTTAGACGGAGAAGAAGTGTGGCCGAGGCCATTTTGGAGTGGTGGAGATTAATCTGTGTTAATCGCAGCATTTTTGCTACAATCAGATCTCTCCACTACTGTGGTATTCGTGTGCTCCAAGTCCGAGGATGCCAAAAGGTCATCCTTAATAGGAGAATCACAATATAATGATTCTGTCTCCATCAACGTGGTGTTTCGACAGATTGAGGGACGGAGTATTTATATCATCTTTCCTCTCTGGTTTTGATGAAACCGATAACTCTGCCAGATATGGAGGACTATTACCAGTTTCCTTTTCCGGTGACGATGAATCAGAGCTATCTTCCAGAGAAAGAAAGCTCACTCCAGTAGCATGATCTGAGGCGCCTGTAGTCGTACATATGGGATGAGGAGGAACTGCTTCAGCTTCCAACTCATCCTTTTTGTAGACCTTGAGCTCGATAGACTCAAAACCATAGCTGAAAAAACCATTTCGCTCTTTGAGGGAGCAAGGGATTCCTTATTTATCACGATAAGCGCGCATCTATAGAGTCCCTGAACTGTGTCCAACTTTACCACCTTCCAATTATGTGTCGGAAGAGTTTGGTTGCAGTAAGAAATTATTTGCAAAATTTCATCTGCGTTTGAAGGTTCAGCCGGGATCCAGGTGCGCGAGCGTGGACGACTTGGTATGTCCTCTTTCGCAACAAACTCTTACCTTGAACCGGGCCACACCTCGCCGATCGGCCCTTACCAGTGTGGTTTTAGGCCAGGAAAGTCCACAATCGATCAAATTTTCACACTTCGGCAGATCCTGGAAAAAACCCAAGAAGTTCAAATCGATACCCACCACCTATTTATTGATTTCAAAGCCGCATACGACAGCATTTATAGAGACGAACTATACAGAGCCATGTCTAGTTTTGGTATACCGCCCAAACTCGTCCGTTTGTGTAGGATGACGATGGAGAATTCTCGCTGCACCATCAGGGTCGGAAACGACCTCACCGACACATCGATACCAAAAAAGGATTTAGGCAAGGCGATGCGCTGTCATGTGACTTCTTCAATTTGATTCTTGAGAGGATTGTGCAAAACTCCCGAACCAACACCAGAAGCACAATTTTCCAAAAATCGGTGCAACTACTAGCATACGCCGACGATATTGACATCATTGGTAGGACTCAACGTGCTGTCATAGCCACGTTTGCTAGTATAGAGAAGGAAGCGGCAAAATTGGGTTCAGCTGCAAATGAGGGTAAGACGAAGTATATGCTGTCAACACGAAAGGATACACAACATCGACGAATTTGACATAACGTCACCATTGACAGATCAAACTTTGAGGTTTGTTCAAGACACTTTTGACCATGGCTGGTATTAAGGATTGTTACACCTCGGATCGTGGCTCCACTTGTACTTTGGGTACCTTGGCCAGGACCACCTAAGCTGCTATTGCCAAGACATCCTTGTCTACCTCAGCACCGCTATTAACTTTGACAACAACATCTCGTCATAAATTAAAAGAAGAATTATTCTTGCCAACCGCTGATTCTTCGAGCTAAGATGGCAATTTAGTAGTAAAGCCTTCACTAGAACTGCCAAGGAGATCCTATAAAAGACCCTGATCATCCCAGTCCTGCTCTACGGCGCTGAAGCATGGACCGTATCAAAAGCGGATGAAGAAATCCTTGGTCGTTTCAAGAGAAAAATTCATCGAAAAATCTTCGGTCCCGTTTGCGTTGACGGGCTATGGAGACGAAGATTCAACCACGAACTATACGAGCTGTACAGCGACATACCCGTAGTCAAAAAACTCCGCATTGGAAGTTTAAGATGGCTAGGACATGTAGAAAGAATGGACACCAATACTCCGGCTCGCAGAGTCTTCAATTCCCAGCCAGACGTCGGACGCAGTAGAGGAAGACCTCGCCTTAAGTGGCGCGCACAAGTGGAAACCGACCTCAACCAACTTGAAGTGCGCAACTGGAGGCAGTTACCTTAGGACCGGGCTAATTGGAGAGGCATGTTGGTTGAGGCCCAGGTTCATCCCGGATTGTAGCGCGACTTACGTAAGTAAAGTAGTAAATAAATAAGCTTTGGAGTTTAAGCACACGCGTACCTAATATTATTTTTGCAACGAATTTATAAAAATGTCCCACTGTGCGGCGCGCCAAATAATTTCCTTATATGCAAAGGATACAAAGGAAGATATATCAAAGCCTTTTTGGCGCTTTACTGATGTCTTTATCACAGGTAGATCTGGTATTGACTTAGTTCGTTAATATTCACTCTTGGTAAGGAATCATTCCTTCAAATGAATCCCTGGACTGGGTCAGAGTGGACCGACCTTCTTTTGCAAATTTCACATTCGCATTTTCGCTTCTCCCAGTGAGTTTGACGAACGAGTTTAGTTCATTTAACCATCCACCTATATTTAACTATCCGCCTTCCACCATCTCAAAAAGACGAAAAACCTCAATGAACCCCCACCACACAGCTTCCGATAAGTGGGTTTCCACATCAAAGCGCCAACCACCTCCGTCAAAGTGTCTGGGAAAAACAAAAATCCACCGCCATTGTCACCTTTTCCTCTCATTAGGATGCCAGACTAAAGGGTAAATACAACGGCAAGACGTAGTTATAAATTCTTCTTCATCTTCTCCATGTTTGCATGTTAAGCTGTCTAGCAGGGTGCAATTTATGCGTACCACCCCTTTTACCTACCCGTGTGTGCAAACACAATTGATGCCCCGCAGCGGCCCTACTTTTCTTCCCTCAAAATACATGTGGCTACCGGTTCTACATTTTTTTTTCCGAAAATCTGTTTTATTTGATCGACTTTGATCAAGAGTCACCTCATGGCCCAGCAAGGAAGAAAAAAAAAACGGAAACTCCGCCACAACCGACAAGTCACCAAAGAAGAAGAAGCTAAACGAGTGATTTACCAAAAAGTCAATATTTGACAGCTGCTCCGATTCTGACGACGACTGAGACGACCTGGCACGACTGAGACTGAGACTCCCTCCAATGTATGCTTCGGATTATTTGCTCTCCGATTGAAGCATCAGGCGATGAAGAAGAGTGCCAGCGGGAGCAATTGCCCGTAAAGAAAATACATATTCACCAGCGTCACACAAATTTCCATACAAGCAGGAACAACGTGAAGCACCACCGTCCCACTTCAGGAGGACTACAACGACCCCCTCCCCCACAACCAACTTGTGCCCCAAACACACACTTTTGACTTTTACTTCCTTGTACGGAAGTTATTTGGCCTGATGATTTGGTATCTAGAAGGAGGTTGGTTGACTTATGTTTGTTCGGGCCAAACACAACAACAAGAACGCAGAAAAAAAAAATGGGAAATTGCCGCAACGTTATTTGCTTATTGACATAGCGGTACAATCGTACCTACAAGGATGGTTGTACAACGAACCCCCAGACGACCTTAGACGATAACTGGAGCTGTGGCGTTTGGCAGGTGAATGGCGGATAACCCTGGATTGAGGGATGACGATGTTAGCGGTGACATCACAAGGGAGCACTTAAGCGCTGAACAAATATTTTCTTTCTTGCTATCGCCTCGCCCCCTATTGTTCACAACAACAAAATTGTTTCTTTATTATAGGCACGGCAAGGTCTTGTGTACTCTGTGCTCGTGAGTAACAAAAGAGGCGGCAAGTGCTTTGTTATGTTGTGCAAGAAACAAGAGTGTTGGACAACAAATGCTGCGTAAACAAATTGCTTGAGGAGTTGTGTTTTTTTTTTTAGGTTAGGGATGACTAAATGTTTTTTTTTGGTAAAAAATTCATTCCATTGGCATTGTCGCGGAAGTAGTAGAGGAGGAGAGTATGGGGGTTCTGTTGCAGGTGGATGATCTAAGTTTGTCAACACGATTGAATAATAGATGGAGATAGTGTAGCTGTCCCCTCTCTGGACGTGGAAGGAATCTATTTTTGAGGCAAATCATGGTTTATTCACGGGAAAGGAGGGGTTTTGGATTTTTTTTTTTGGAGTAATCACGGAAGAGAGATTGAGAACTTTTTTGAGTTGCTAGATTCGAGGAATTATTTTGGAAACAGAATATCCTTTCCTATAGGAGAGCTTGGTAGTTGTGATACTTATGTAGGTTGGTATTTAGAGAAATAATTCAGATACAGTGCTCTTCACTTGATTAGACGCTTGCTTGCTTGCTTAAGTGGCGATACAGTCCGGGATGAACCTGCGCCTCAACCAACATGCCTCTTTAATTAGCCCGGTCCTTAGCTAACTGCCTCCAGTTTCGCACCCTAAGTTGGTTGAGGTCGGTTTCTACTTGTGCGCGCCACTTAAGGCGAGGTTTTCCTCTACTGCGTCCGACGTCTGGCTGGGAATCGAAGACTCTGCGAGCCGGAGTAGTGGTGTCCATTCTTTCTACATGTCCTAGCCATCTTAAACGTCCAATGCGGAGTTTTTTTTGCCAACAGGTATGTCGCTATACAGTCCTTGGTTGAACCTTCGTCTGCATAGCCCGTCTACACAAACGGGACCGAATTTTTCTCTCGAATCGACCAAGGAATTCTTCATCCGCTTTTGATACGGTCCATGCTTCAGCGCCGTAGAGCAGGACTGGGATGATCAGGGTCTTATATAGGATCTCCTTGGTTGTTCGAGTGAGGGCTTTACTACTAAATTGCATTCTTAGCCCGAAGAAACAGCGATTGGCAGGAGTAATTCTTCGTTTGATTTCTGACGAGATGTTGTTGTCAGAATTAATAGCGGAGCCGAGGTAGACAAAGTCCCGTTTTACCGCAAAGTTATATCTGTCAATAGTGACGTTCTGTCAAATTCGTCGATGTTGTGTTGAGAGCATATACTTTGTCTAACCCTCATTTACTGCTAAGCCCATTTTCGCCGCTTCCTTCTCTATACTAGCAAACGTGGCTATGACATCACGTTGAGTCCTACCAATGATGTCAATATAGTCGGCGTATGCTAGTAGTTGCACCGATTTTTGGAAAATTGTGCCTCTGGTGTTGGCTCGGGAGTTTTGCACAATCCTCTCAAGAATCAAATTGAAGAAGTCACATGACAGCGCATCGCCTTGCCTAAATCCTTTTTTGGTATCGAATATGTCGGTGAGGTCGTTTCCGACACTGAGAATTCTCCATCGTCAAACGGACGAATTGGGCGGTATACCAAAACTAGACATGGCTCTGTACAGTTCGTCTCTATAAATGCTGTCATATGCGGCTTTGAAATCGATGAATAGGTGGTGGGTATCGATTTGGAATTCTTGGGTTTTTTCCAGGATCTGCCGAAGTGTGAAAATTTGATCGATTGTGGACTTTCCTGGCCTAAAACCACACTGATAAGGGCCGATCAGGTTGTTGGTAAACGGTTTCAGGTGTTCACATATTACGGCAGATAGGATCTTGTAGGCGATGTTTAGCAGACTTATGCCTCTGTAGTTGGCGCAGTTCAGAGGGTCTCCTTTTTTGTGGATCGGGCAAACGATGCTGAGGTTCCATTCTTCAGGCATGCTTTCAACCGACCAGATTTGGCTTATGAGTTGGTGGATGTTGCTTACCAAGTCATCTCCGCCAGCTTTATAAAGCTCAGCAGGAAGGCCGTCATTTCCGGCGGCCTTATTAAGCTTGAGTTTAGATATTGCTATCCTCACTTCACTTAGGTCGGGTGGTTGTCAGTTTTCGCTGTCGTTGCCAATATTAAACGGTTCGTTCTGCCTGACAGCGGAATGTTGTTCGTCATCGCCGTTTTACAGTCTGCAGAAGTGGTTCTTCCATATCCTCAGCATCGACTGTGTCTCAACTACGATATTTCCTGGTTCATCTCGACAGGATTCTGTTCGAGCCTTGTATCCTTGGCTTTGACGTTTTACACTTTGGTAAAACTTGCGAACATCGTTCCTGGAGTGGCACCTCTCTATATCCTCGATCGCGCGCTTTTCTTGCTCTTTTTTCTTTTTTCTGAAAAGCCGGTGTTCTTCCCTTCTTCTCTGCCTATAAATCTCAGTGGCAGCTCTCGTCTTCACCTGCAGCATAGCCTTGTAGGCCTCGTTCTTGGCTGCGAGCATCTGTCGGCATTCCTCATCAAACCAGGGGTTTCTTGCTGGTGGCCGTGAGAAACCTAGAACATCATTGCCATTGTACTTCGATATAAGATGCTGGTGGTATGGTGTGAATCGAGAGGTTAAGGGATACGCGTTGCGCGAAGGTCTTGGTGGTCTCTGGCGATTGCAGTCTTTCGACATTAAATTGTTTCACAGTATTTCTGTTTTTTTGTGGCGTGGTGGATATCCGCATCCTTACTTTGGCTACAACAAGGTAGTGGTCCGAGTCGATGTTGGCCCCTCGGAATGTTCGGACATCCAAAATACTGGATGCGTGCCTCTTGTCTATCGCAATGTGATCAATTTGGTTGACTGTTCGTTGATCTAGAGACCGCCATGTCCCCTTGTGGATATCGTGGTGAGGGAACCGTGTGCTGGCTATAGTGGCATTTCGTTCCTTAGCGAAGTCAATAAGCCTAAGTCCGTTACCAGACTCGTTGTCGTGTAGGCTATATTTTCCGACAATACTGCTAAAGATGTCTTCTCTTCCTGCCTTTGCGTTAAAATCTTCCAGCACGCGTTTAGCATCGTACTTTGGTAGTCGCTCATAGGTTTTGTCGAGGAGCTCGTAGAAGCAATCCTTAGTTATATCATCCTTTTCCTCCGTCGGAGAATGAGCGCATATAAGGCTTATGTTGGCGAATTTGGCCTTGATGCGGATTGTTACAATGCGTTCGCTAATGTCTTGGAAACATAAGACTTATTGCCTAAGTCTGGCACTTATAACAAATCCGCATGCGAATAGTCGCTGTTTCTGCTCACTATAACACGGTCCATAGTAGATGTCACAGTTTTTCATCCTCTTTTTGCCCGGCCCATCCCATCGTATTTCCTGGATGGCAGTTATGTCTGCTTTGCTGCAGTTTAGGGCTTCCGCTAGTTGTTCTCCTGCATCTCTCCTGTTTAATGTTCTCACATTCCAGGTGCAGATACGAACGTCGTTATCCTTTTTTCGTTTAGCAGGGTCGTCAACGGTAATATCAATCCAGTTCATCGCACTTCCATGCCACTGAGCCCGTCCTTAATATGATGGAAAAGTTATGTTCACCTCTTCTGACTGAGGGCCACCGAAATATTCCATGGGATCTGTAAGACTGGTGAGATTGGCAGAGTCGACCAACAAAGCAAACTGTATATCGACAAATGACACTATGTGTCTATTTCCAAGGCAATGCTGAGCTTATTTTAACCAGAAGCCCTTCCTTAGTTTGATAAAGCTAAAAGGATCACATATCGGGACACCATCGATGTCCTTACATGGTTAAGAATCCTCACCAGGAATGACAACGTTAAAAGCTGACTGGGTGAAGAGAGAGAAAGAGCTGCCCCCACATTCGCTGTTCTTTTACAGTGTTCTGGAATAAAATAGGAGGTGACCACGAAAACGTCTTCTTTGACAACCTTAGGGAGTTAGTAATTATTAACTTAGGGAACGTACTCTACTCGCGAAGCTCGGAATGGTCCGTATACTTATGGACTTACTTTATTAGGTAGCTCGACAGTACATGTGGACGGGCTTAGTGGTACAAGGATTAGTGCGATGACTGCCGAGCAGAAGATCTGGGTTCGAAACCCTAAATGATTTTTCACTGGGCCTCCTCTCGTAATGATCTAACTTCTGACAAATCATCCGAGTACTACCAATTGTAGAGAAAAGGTTATCATAACTTAGCCATTTGGAGTCGGCATAAAACAGAAAGTCCCCCTATCGTGCAATAATTACACACGTACACATAAATGGCTGTGAGAAAGCTAGCTCCTGGGTACTAACGAGGCTCTTGCTCCATAAAAATGGTTTTTATGTACAGTCCATGTGAATATGGGTATCAACCAAAACTTTTCGATTTTTGGCTAGCTACTGGCTACCTACTATGTCTGTAATCTGGCTCAGAGTCAAAGACGCTTCGAGCTGGAGCATTAAGACAGACAAATTGAGAAACAATGATAGACCTCCTTAATATCACAACGGACCTTCCTTTGAAGTCCTGCCCCTGCATGCGTACACTCTACAATCTCTAACCTAACCTTAGCGTAACAAAAAGTTTTAAAAACCCAGCTCTTCCAGGTCAACAGAGTTCGAAGGTATTGGTGAAACAAAAGACGCCCTAAAATTGTCAAATAAATCCTTGTAAAGGAGGCTACCTCCGTAAACAAATAACTTCCACTCCTAAATTATATCATCGAAGGACGAATGACAGAAATCTCTGACGAACATTTCTGTAATCTAGAGCTAGGTATCTTAAAATCAACAAACTTACTTTGTCATCATAAGTACTCTGAGAAATTGAAAAGATTTCAAGTCCGTTCGATGCATAAACCAAACTTTCAATCAAAAGTGTCCTTAGATTTGTATAATCAAGCGCCGCAAATCCCATCAACCTTACATCGGCCCACTTAAGACTCTCAAAAAAAAACTAACTGAAATTGAGTTTCCATAATCCACTTTCACTGGAATCAACTTCCCAAATCAATTTATTTCGATAGATTTCCAAAAGGACTCCCAAAGACAAAGTTTTCCCTTTGATTCGCCCTATCATACATGAACAACTTAAAAAGGTCCTCAAATAAACAACATTTTGCATGTCAACCTATGCTTAATAAACTTTTGAACTTTTCCTTTGGATTTAAAGCGGCCGGGCCCTACTCCCCAAAGGGGTTAATAAAATCGTCCTGGCACAAAAACTACACTCCATTCGGTACCCATTGCACAATAGACACACACGCGATACTCCCACAAAAAAAAATAGAAAAGGAAACCAAAATCCATATACCAAAACAGACGAAGAATAACTAAGCGGGACTACCTAAGACGATGAAGGACGAAGGAGCTTCTCTTGCAAATATAAACATTCAGCAAATTAACTTGGAAAAATATTTACTCAGCATTTTATTTCAGTTCTTAGAATGAATCGTCCTGCAGCTCCCGTTTGTCGTCGTCCTACACCCGGTTGAAAAATCGGAAACGATAAAGGAGCAGCGTTTGTGGGTGGAATTATGGGCGGCGACAATCGTCGAATAGGTATTCTGAGCACAAAATCGAAAAGAAAAGCAAAAAAAAAAAATAGTAGAAGAAGAAAACACAAGAAGTCCTTATTATTGAATTTCCTTTTAAAACGAAATCAAATAACAAAAAAAAAGACAAATCAAAGCTACAACTAGTCACTACACAAACACACACACATACTGTGTTGGTGTTGGTACAAAGGCGACCATAAGAAATCAAAATCTTAAAGGCGAAGACGTACAAAATGTGAAAAGAAAAAAAAATCCTCTGTCCTGATAAAAGAATTATCTTTCGCTCATTCCGAGCTAATCCTAACGAAAAAGGAATCATCGATAGAATAAGCCATACATACACACACATACATAGACAATTACGGGCTGGGGGGGGGGGATGAACTGAACAGAATCACATTAAGATTCTCCTTCATGCCAGTTTTCGGTTTGATGATTCGTTTATGGGGTACGAAGTTGGTTCGGTAGGATACCCCATATCGCCTTGTCTGTCGCAAAATAGATCACAAAATCAGAAGTACAACAATAGGAGTTACACGCGCCCCTGCTAGTGGTGGTGTTCTTCTGCGAGCATGGGCGAATGAATCTCATACCGAATTCAATTTATTGGCAACTTTACGGATTTGTTATGGGAGAAGAATCGCTTTTTTTGTTGGCTATACTGCGACGTAGTATCTTTTGATTTCGATTTTTTTTTGTTCTTTTATCCTTTTTGCCAAACGTTTGTCAGCTAATAAAAAAGCTCAAAAGATACATCTCGGAGGGAGACTTGTTCTACCCATATCATCGTATTTCAATATACCATGGAGCGTACGTTTGAAACCATTGTGGGTTCCGCTCTGGGGGCGCAATTGGGGATTGGGTGAGCAGAGATACAGTGTGGGGCAAAAGTATTGCTACGAGTATTTTAAAATGGAGGTGTAGTCAAGGTATTTATTTATTTTATTTATTTATCATTGAATGCTTAAAACTGCAAACGAGAGAGGGGGAGGAGTGTCCTCTCACTAAGGCACTCACTCTCAGGCGGCAGCGGAGGAATTCCCTAGATGGAGTCAACGGTGGCGCCTACAGCTCCAGTTTGATCGAACTGGTAGTGAAATCCCTATATGAGCTGCTTCGACATAATTTGAACACCAGGTCTATAGGGATTTCCAATACTGGGCCGACGTTCGTATTTGCACAACTAGCGGAAGCCCTAAAATGCTACAAAGCAGACATTACTGCCATCCAGGAAATACGATGGGATGGGCCGGGCAAAAAGAGGATGAAAAACTGTGACATCTACTATGGACCGTGTTATAGTGAGCAGAAACGCGACTATTTGGATGCGGATTTGTTATAGGTGCCTGACTTAGGCAAGAAATCTTATGTTTTCAAGACATTAGCGAACGCATAGTAACAATCCGCATCAAGGCCAAATTCGCCAACATAAGCCTTATATGCGCTCACGCTCCGACGGAAGAAAAAGATGATATAGCTAAGGACTGCTTTTAAAATCGTGCTGGGAGATTTTAACGCAAAGGTAGGAAGAGAAGACATCTTTAGAAGTATTGTCGGAAAACAAAGCCTACACGACAACACGTCTGGTAACGGACTTAGGCTAATTGACTTCGCTACGGAACGAAATGCCACTATAGCCAGCACACGGTTTCCTCACCTCGATATCCACAAGGGGACATTTCGGTCTCCAGATCAACGACAGTCAACCAAATTGATCACATTGCGATAGATAAGAGGCACGCATCCAGTATTTTGGATGTCCGAACATTCCGAGGAGCTAACATCGACTCGGATCACTACCTTGTAGCAGCCAAGGTAAGAATGCGGATATCCACCACGCCACAACAATCCAGACATACTGTGAAAAAATTTAATGTCGGAAGACTGCAATCGCAAGAGACCGCCAAGACCTTCGCACAACGCGTATCCCTTAACCTCTCGATTAACACCATACCACCAGCATCGAATGTCGAAGAGCAATGGCAACGATGCCAACAGGCCATTAGATCAGCCGCAACTGATGTGCTAGGTTTCTCGCGCCCACCAGCAAGAAACCCCTGGTTTGATGAGGAATGCCGACAGATGCTCGCAGCCAAGAACGAGGCCTACAAGGCTAAGCTGCAGGTGAAGACGAGAGCTGCCATTGAGCTCTATAGGCAAAGAAGAAGGGAAGAACATCGGCTTTTCAGAAAAAAGAGAAAAAAAAAAGCGCGCGATCGAGGATATAGAGAGGTGCCACTCCAGGAACGATGTTCGCAAGTTTTACCAAAGTGTAAAACGTCAAAGCCAAGGATACAAGGCTCGAACAGAATCCTGTCGAGATGAACAAGGAAATATCGTAGTTGAGACACAGTCGATGCTGAGGATATGGAAGAACCACTTCTGCAGACTGTTAAACGGCGATGACGAAGAACATTCCGCTGTCAGGCAGAACGATCCATTCAATATTGGCAACGACAGCGAAAACTGCCAACCACCCGACCTGAATGAAGTGAGGATAGCTATATCTAAACTCAAGCTTAATAAGGCCGCCGGAAATGACGGCCTTCGCGCTGAGCTTTATAAAGCTGGCGGAGATGACTTGGTAAGCAACATCCACCAACTCATAAGCCAAATCTGGTCGGATGAAAGCATGCCTGAGGAATGGAACCTCAGCATCGTTTGCCCGATCCACAAAAAAGGAGACCCTCTGAACTGCGCCAACTACAGAGGCATAAGTCTACTCAACATCGCCTACAGGATCCTATCTGCCGTAATATGTGAACGCCTGAAACCGTTTACCAACAACCTGATTGGCCCTTATCAGTGTAAGGCCTTATCAGGCCAGGAAAGTCCAAAATCGATCAAATTTTCACACTTCGGCTGATCCTGGAAAAAACCCAAGAAGTTCAAATCGATACCCACCACCTATCTATCGATTTCAAAGCCGCATACGACAGCATTTATAGAGACGAACTATACAGAGCCATGTCTAGTTTTGGTATACCGCCCAAACTCCTCCGTTTGTGTAGGATGACGATGGAGAATTCTCGCTGCACCATCAGGGTCGGAAACGACCTCACCGACACATTCGATACGCAGGAGGATTTAGGCAAGGCGATGAGCTGTCATGTGACTTCTCTAATCTGAATCTTGAGAGGATTATGCAAAACTCCCGAGCCAACACCAGAGGCACAATTTTCCAAAAATCGGTGCAACTACTAGCATACGCCGACGATATTGACATCATTGGTAGGACTCAACGTGAAGTCATAGCCACGTTTGCTAGTATAAGAAGGAAGCCGCAAAAATGGGTTTATAGCCGTAAATGAGGATAAAACTAAGTATTTGCTGTCAACACGAAAGGACACACAACATCGACGAATTGGACAGAACGTCACCATTGACAGATATAACTTTGAGGTAGTACGGGACTTTGTCTACCTCGGCTCCGCTATTAACTCTGACAACAACATTTCGTCAGAAATTAAACGAAGAATTACTCTTGCCAACCGACGTTTCTTTGTGCTAAGAAGGCAATTCAGTAGTAAAGCCCTCACTCGAACTACAAAGGACAGTCTATATAAGACCCTGATCATCCCATGTCCATTTGACATGTAGAACAAATGGACCCCATACTTCAGCTCGCAGAGTCTTCTCTTCCCAGGCAGACCTCGCCTTCAATGGCACGCACAAGTAGAAATCGACCTCAACCAACTTAAAGTGCGCAACTGGACGCAGTTAGCTAAGGACCGGGCTGATTGGGGAGGCATGTTGTTTGAGGCTGCTGGAAAGCGGCCTGAATACAAGTTTGCATTTGTTGTTTCATAGAGCCTACATTCCTACTTTGTTCCTTCAAGACTCTGTCAATCTCCGGTTCACTAAGGCGTCCAACGTGAAGTCTCTTTTTTAGCACCATTAGAAGCTTCTTCCTGTTGGACATCTGAGCTCCAAATTTTTCTGCAACTAGAAAATGGCCGTAACCAACGTCTGGCTCGATTAATGTGTGTACATTCGGGATGTTGTTGCCTCGCACCTATATGGCCGATTCGGTTGGTGTTTCGACCATCTGAGGATCGCCAGGTTGCTTTGTGGATTTGAAATTGTGAAAACCGGGTCCTGTTGACGTCAATATTAGATGCTGCTTCGAAGTCTTTTAGTCAAAAAGCCATTTTCTGTTGTTGTTTCTATGGAGACTGTGCTTTCCAACTAACCCACGGATGATGGTGTGTTTTCCTAGATTTTACATATTTTAGCATTAAAATCCAGAAATACGATTTCCACATCAGCGCCTTAGGATCGATCCTTGATAGGATCGTCAGTTAGAAAAGTTAGAACGGTTTGTACATATAAGGCGGATGTTGCAGATTATGTCTCTGAAATGAATCACAGGCAGGCGATCACTAATCGGCTTAAAGTCGATTACACTTGACCTATGTCGGATTCCTACAACGATTCTACATCGTAATATGTATGTCCAGCCGTTGGTGACAGCTGTAATTGTTGTCACATGATGTTGTTTTTTTTGCATTCCTGATCCTGTGCATCGCGTGAGGTTAGATTTAAGTTTTTTTGAGTTGCACTCTTTCCAGGTGGATACTTGCATATCATTGTCTATGGTTGGTATGTGTCAGGTTGTTGCTTGAGGGTCCCGTGATCTGTCTGTCTAATAATCCAAAGTTTTTTGTTGTTTTTTTACGTGATAAGCAAGTTACCCTGATAACACAATATCCAAACTGGAGGCCCAGTTCCAATATATTAGATACCCCTAGCACACGGAGCCATCAGTATTCACTTCGGACTTGAGCTCTACCGTTGGTCTTTTGAGTCATGCGTCATCTATATTCAAGGGGCCTGACTAACCCTTGGGATTCTCCTAAATGACTTCTAGTCCGAATTCATCGAAGCAGCTCATTTGGGTTATACACATTGTTCATCCCAACTGGGACTGTATACGCCACCCGATTCCATTTAGGAATTCCTCTGTTGCCGTGTTGTCAAACGAGTATGTGCACTAGTGTAAGTTAACATCTTCCCAACCGCTCTCATCTGCTGCCGCAAAGACTGTACGCAGGGATTAAGAACAGGGTGGTCCGCTTCGTGGATTCTAAGAATTGCAACTCCGTCATCGTTGTCAGTATATCTCAATTAAGTTGCTCTGCCAAGTCCTCTGCCAAGTCTTCTGACATTCATGCTTCTCATCTGCTTCGCTTCGTAGATTCTAAGAATTGCAACTCCGTCATCGTTGTCAGTATAGCTCAACTAAGTTGCTCTGCCAAGTCCTCTGCCAAGTCTTCTGACATTCATGCTTCTCATCTGCTTCGCGCTTTCAATTATTTTTTATAAATTTGCAAAATTAACCTGCGGATCCTTTTACCTTTTCATTAAGTGGCAACAAAGTCTAGCAAAATTCGGGGTAATTTTCGAAAGCCGAATGAACCATTTATTTGCCGCTTTTAAAAGAATTTTGTTTTGATGGCAGAAAACTTTCCACCCCTACTGTGCTTACACCACAAGTGGCGAGGGATACCCATCATGCTGATACCAGCATAAAAAGTCAAGGAAGCGGCACCACCAGATTGTCGTAGGTGGTGGAAGTAAGCCTATTACGAATGGGAGGGCGGCAGAAGGGCACATTATCAACTCCCTTAGATCGGAATTGAAAGATAAATCAAAACGTCGTACCTTGTATTACGCTCTTACACCGTTTGCCCATTCCGTTCCGGGCTGATGTCGTTTTCATGCTACCGCACCTGCATTAATGGCACAATGTCGTCCTCGTCATCGTCGTTGTCGCTTCATAACAGCTAAGTATCTAAAAGAAAAAAGATACTTTCACTCTATACGGCTTGGGTTCGTTCTGTTTCAGGTTTCCATTTTCATTTTTTTTTGTATTTGCTCCTTTTATTGGGCCATTCAGAGTGAAATACCTGTGTGTGCAAAAGTAATGTCATCTTTCATGACTGGCAGTCAGGCTTTTCTTCGGATGGTCTTCATCTTCAGTTTTTTTTTTTTTTAATCGGATATATGACATGAAAAAGATACTCGCATAGTGTGGTTGGCGAGTTACGTGTCTGGTGAAATCAATCAGATATGTCATATAATCGATTATGAATGGACATCCGGATCATCATCATTGAGGCAAGTCCCAAGACTTCCACTTGTCTTACTTGTCGGTTTTTATTTTTGTCCATCTCTTCCTTGGAGATTGCCTTCTAATCGATTTTTTTTGGGATGTCTTGTGGGGGTGGGAATATTTTCATAGCACCTACACGTAACCTTATTTTTGGAAGGTCCTTTTCCGTCCTTACGTTTGATTATCCCTTTGAGGGTGAGGTAATTATGTGTCCTGAGGAATATTTGAAGAGGGATTTCTGAAGTCGTCCTTGTGCTCTCTAGAGAGGTGTGGGGGGTATGTACGTGTGTGTGGTAATCTTGGTCGAGGAAATGAAGAAAGGAAACGAAACTGACACTGGGGACTTTAAGATGACTATAGCCGTCGTCTTGTTGCAGTAATTGCGGATAGAAAGGAGATTTTTCATCTGACGTCGATTTGTTGTTGTTGCAATGATGGACGTTTTGATAAATTACATTAAGTGGATCAAAGGTAGTTGAGGGTGGTTTCTTATTTTTTAAGGATTACCTTCGTTGGACAAATATTTTTTCAGATTTTATTTACTGCTTTCCGAGTGAAAATGTAGACAGATGCAAGGTTCATTGATTTCGAAGACATTGTTTGACGAATTGAACAAGTAGTTCACTAGATTTTGACCTTATGAGGTTTTTTTTTGACGAAAGTGACCTTTTAAGGGGATCAGTGGCGTTGTGGTTATTTCGCGCTTATGTCCCTTTATAACGATGGTTGGGTGTTGTAGAACGAGGGTAGACTCTGATTGGCGTTAACTTGGCAATGCCCAGTGTTGTAACTCTGACTACACATCAAATGTGCTTATTTTTACCTCCAAGTGGTAACCATCGGGTACTGGTCTCATCCAACCGGATTTGACTTGCTAAACGATAAGTGCGAGTGTTGATAACACGACGAAAAACAGCAACACCATAAACACCCTGGTGAGAATGGCACGGATGAATAGTCGGCCTGCTGTCCCAGGCGATGAGCTGCTCTGACATATTCGGACAACAGGTTGTCTAGGAATTTCAAGGGTTAGTCAGCCCCTTGAACAGAGATGGTGGCGGATGAACCGAAAGGCCAACGGCAGCGCTCAAGCCCGTAGTGGATACTGATGGCCCCGTGTCCTAGGGGTATCTAATAAATTGGAACTGGCCCTCCAGGTTGGAGGTTGTGTTTTGGGTTAACTACCCACCCACAGAAAAAAATATTGTTGCAACCAATAGCCTCGGAAAGGACTGATTTTATTGTTGACGACCCTTCTAAACGAAAAAAGGACAACGACGTTCGTATCTGCACCTGGAATGTGAGAACATTAAACAGGAGAGGTGCAGGCGAACAACTAGCGGAAGCCCTAAATTGCTACAAAGAAGACATTACTGCCATCCGGGCAAAAAGAGGATGAAAAACTGTGACATCTACTACGGACCGTGTTATAGTGAGAAGAAACAGCGACTATTCGGATGCGGATTTGTTATAAGTGCCAGACTTAGGCAAGAAGTCTTATGTTTATAAGACATTAGCGAACGCATAGTAACAATCCGCATCAAGGCCAAATGGAAGAACCACTTCTGCAGACTGTTAAACGGCGATGACGAACAACATTCCGCTGTCAGGCAGAACGAACGATTTAATATTGGCAACGACAGCGAAAACTGCCAACCACCCGACCTAAGTGAAGTGAGGATAGCAATATCTAAACTTAAGCTTAACACTGAGCTTTATAAAGCTGGCGGAGATGACTTGATAAGCAACATCCACTAACTCATAAGCCAAATCTGGTCGGTTGAAAGCATGCCTGAAGAATGGAACCTCAGCATTGTTTGCCCGATCCACAAAAAAGGAGACCCTCTGAACTGCGCCAACTACAGAGGCATAAGTCTGCTCAACATCGCCTACAGGATCCTATCAGCCGTAATATGTGAACGCCTGAAACCGTTTACCAACAACCTAATTGGCCCTTATCAGTGTGGTTTTAGGCCAGGAAAGTCCACAACCGATCAAATTTTCACACTTCGGCAGATCCTGGAAAAACCCAAGAAGTCCAAATCGATACCCACCACCTATTCATCGATTTCAAAGCCGCATACGACAGCATTTATAGAGAGGAACTGTACAGAGCCATATCTAGTTTGTGTAGGATGACGATAGAGAATTCTCGCTGCTCCATCAGGGTCGGAAACAACCTCACCGACACATTCGATATCAAAAAAGGATTTAGGCAAGGCGATGCGCTGTGATGTGACTTCTTTAATCTGATTCTTGAGAGGATTGTGCAAAACTCCAAAGCCAACACCAGAGGCACAATTTTCCAAAAGTCGGTGCAACTACTAGCATACGCTGACGATATTGACATCATTGGTAGGACTCAACGTGATGTCATAGCCACGTTTGCTAGTAGAGAGAAGGAGGCGGCGAAAATGGGTTTAGCAGTAAATGAGGGTAAGACTAAGTATATGCTGTCATCACGAAAGGACTCACAACATCGACGAATTGGACAGAACGTCACCATTGACAGATATAACTTTGAGGTAGTACGGGACTTTGTCTACCTCGGCTCCGCTATTAGCTCTGACAACAACATCTCGTCAGAAATTAAACGAAGAATTACTCTTGCCAACCGCTGTTTCTTCGGGCTAAGAAGGCAATTTAGTAGTAAAGCCCTCACTCGAACTACCAAGGAGATCCTATATAAGACCCTGATCATCCCAGTCCTGCTCTACGGCGCTGAAGCATGGACCGTATCAAAAGCGGATGAAGAAATCCTTGGTAGATTCTAGAGGAAAATTCTTCGAAAAATCTTCGGTCCCGTTTGCGTTGACGGGCTATGGAGACGAAGATTCAACCAAGAACTATACGAGCTGTACAGCGACATGCCCCTGGTCAAAAAACTCCGCATTGGACGTTTAAGATGGCTAGGACATGTAGAACGAATGGACACCAATACTCCGGCTCGCAGAGTCTTCGATTCCCAGCCAGACGTCGGACGCAGTAGAGGAAGACCTCGCCTTAAGTGGCGCGCACAAGTGGAAACCGACCTCAACCAACTTGGAGTGCGCAACTGGAGGCAGTTTGCTAAGGACCGGGCTAATTGGAGAGGCATGTTGGTTGAGGCCCAGGTTCATTCCGGACTGTAGCGCCACTTAAGTAAGTAAGTAAGTCCCTTTATAACAGGAATAATAAATCTTTGCCCAGCTACCATCCGACTTTCTTATTAAGGACGGGTATGAATGGTCCTTCGCTAAGATTTTGCTCAGTCTGGAAGAGTCTTAAAGGGTATTGATGGATTCGCAGTATTCCTGCCAAGATTCTTTCTTGGCGCTACGAATAGCCGCTTTGTATATTCTGAGGCAATCTTTATAGGGCTGCCAAAAATTGTATTTATGGCAGATGTTAAAGATGACCCTGGTCATATTCCTAAGTTTACTAAGGTCCTCACTCCACCAGGGATGTAGTTTTTTCTTACCGAAACTGGCTGGACACGAGACCTTGAAAGCAGTACTCATTGCCCTCTCAAAGGTAACGATAGCTGCGTTCAGTTCGTCTGTCGAAGTGAACTTAGATTTTGGTATTACTTGAAGTCTAGAGTTTGGCCAGTTGATTCTTTTGGGATTTCTAAAGGGGATTGGTGCATCAATCCGAATCATTGAATCTACTAATCAACACAATTGGGTCAGATGTATCATGGCAACAGCATGTTACCTCTATTTTCAGAGCAAAAAAATAGTTTACACCTGCAAATCTTCTTCCGTAAAAGTCGATTCAAGTCTTGAATTTTTAAAGTTCGGGCCTGAAACATGCACTTAATGGACTCTATGCAAAGACGTGTCATCCGCCATATAGACGATTGTTCCCTTACTTCAAATCGCATAAAAATCGTCACAATAGATTTCCATGCATGTAACCCAATAGTCGGAAGAAACAGAACCCCCGTTTTCCACAAACCACAGTAGACCAACACTAAGCTTCAAGAAAGGCTTCCACGTGGGGTTTTCTACCAGACCTCAGTGGAAGAGGAACTTAGAAGTAAGAAATTTCGACATGGTCGTCTAGTGATGAACTGTGGTGAAGCCGTGAAGGGGTCCGGGGTCCACTCGGAATCACTGCAAATATCAGCATCATACCGCCTACCGGATTTTGCCAGAGTGTTCCAGACGGAACTACTAGCCATCCGAGAGGCTTGCACACTACTGGGGCGTGACACTACGAAAAAGCAAAATATTGCTATCCTGATAGAGAGTCAAGCGGCTATTAAGGATATCAACTCGAACACCATATGTTCATATCCTCCAAGCTGGTACAGGAATACCGGAACGAAATTGCCCACCTGGGCGAACGCTTCAGGGTCACACTTCTATTTGTTCCAGGACACAGTGACATTGAAGGAAACGAGCATGCAGACGAGCTGGCCAGGCAAGGCTCAGCTCTACACGGCTCAGTTGCGGCAAGGGTCCATATCCCGCTAGGTGTGGTTAAGGGACAAATCCACTCATCGAAAGAAGGCCGACTCCAAATGGAGAAGGTTAGCAAATTTCGTCATATCGAGGAAGAATAGAATAGAACCCGCCTAGATATCGCAAGAATTACGGCAATAGTCACGGGACACTGGCCAATTGGAGACAATGCGGCCAACCTGGGGATCCCATATAATCCCCAATGCCGCAGTTGCGTTAACACAAATAAGAGCGAAACCCACGCCCACCCACACAGTGTTCATCCACTTTGGTCCAGCGATTGTGCTCAAAAATAATAGCCTGGTGTTCGCTGTGGGCTGACCACAGCACCCTTCCTTGGGTGCTAGGGTGCTGCTCACAAAGTTAATATCAATAATAGACCTGCTGTCGCATTCCTTTGTTGAGGAGGACGAATTCTAGCGCTGCCTACGGCCCCATCTTCTTCAGCACTTTTTCTACAATGCTTGGAGCAGTCTATCTCATTTTTACAGCAATGTGACCAAATTGTAGGCACCTAACCCTGATCATGCAGTTCATCCATACGGTTTTTATTTTTTAGCTTCAGGTACTGCCCATCGGACTGCACAGTTGGAGAGTTGAAGTCGAGCTCTATCAGTGCTACCTATAAAGCCGTTTTTTGAATAGATACCCTCAATAGTTTGGTAGGGTTTTCTATGCAAAGGCTGATTCTGTCCTTCTGGTATGCGAATGAGAAATACAGTGATAGCCGGAAAACTCTATAAACCTGAGTTTCTCATATCAAGAAAAAGCCACCATTCTTTCCACAAGAACGTTCATAGGTCTTCAAAACTTCACAGACCCTTGCATTCTGCGAAAGAATTTGGTTTCATCGTTTCCTGTTCAATTTCTTCTAAGATTCGATCCTCCAGCCTCAAACAAAAGTGAAAAAACCTCACGGTGAAACCATCTAGACGAAGTCCTTTTTTTTTTCTTTCATGATCGTATGCGTTGGAGTTTCTGTATTTACAAGTTCGAGGCTTGCTTAGGCCTACATCCGCCAAACCTTCTAAATATCGCATATAAGATCGTATCCAACGCGCCGTTTTAACATCTGAAACCCTCTCCCAGCTCAAGAATGTGTTTTCCTACATAAGACCTAACAAAGTAGGCTCTGGTGTTTTTCTAAACAAGAGCTCTCATAACAAAAACAGAATCCCAACAATTATTTGCAATGTCTGAGATGTACAAAATTTTATAGGGCTTCCATAGACCCAGGTTCTGACCAGAAAACAGCTCAATAACTATTTGAAGCGATAAGTCAAAGTGCAAGCATTCGAGGGTAAACTTGTTAAACTAACTCCCAGAACCGTAGATGCTCTCCCTTTTCAAGAAACCGTGATTTGTTGAATCCCTATGCCTTCTAAAGCACACCTTCCTCCAACCACCAAGCTATCCCATCTCCACCTCTTCAAATACCAACATTGAAACATCAGCACTCATTTAATTGAAACCCTACCACACAGTTCCTTCCAAAACAGACGAATCCTTCCGCAAACCGACTGCTCCAATGCCAACCAATTTAACCCGCCATTAACCAATCGTTACACCATACCCAGCCGTCGTCCATATTTAGCCATCAACCACAACCGTTAATCCACAGACAAACACACTAGCTAACCTCAAATTTTTGTTTTCTCTTCCCGCCCGCACAGGTGTATCCGCTGAACTGTACTACGTCCGTGATGGTCAAATAAACGATTATGCCCTCAATTTCGCTGTCCCGGTTCCGGCGAACGTCAAAGAAATCTCCTTCACATGGCAAAGTCTGGCCGGTCACCCGCTGCCCTACAGCATCAATATTGTCACCTCCGAACCGGCAGTGCTGCCCAGACCGACACTGAACATCTCCCGGATTGGCGAGATTCCAGTGGAACCTCTCACCTATGCCGTGGGCATGAAATGCTCTGGCATCCGGGAGGCCGAAGTCGAAGTCACCATCGCCATCGAGATCATATTGGACCGGGCAACGAACAACGTCACCGAATTGGTTTTCCGCCGGAAGAAAATCTGTTTGGCCGGGAATCAAGACGATGACAATGATGCGGCACCCGGTGGCGGTGGTGATGGCACTACGTACTCAACATCCTCGGAAGATCCACTGCTGAAGGAGACAATAGCACCACCACCCCATAACGGTCTGATTACGCTGATAATCGGAGGTATTTTGGCTCTTGTCCTTGTGGCCACACTCATCCTAATCGCGTACTGCGCCAAAGGACCGACCAAGCGGCAGAATCATCACGGCGTGCATTTGATTAAAACCTCGAGCTTTCAGCGGTTGCCAACGATTTCCTCGACGGCGCACAACTCGATTTATGTCTGCCCGTCGACGATAACACCGACATATGCGACACTGACACGACCGTTCCGGGAGTACGAGCAGGAGCCGGAGGAGTTTAATCGCCGCCTGACCGAGCTCACCGTGCAAAAGTGTCGGGTGCGTTTGTCCAGCCTGCTGTTGGAGGGCGCCTACGGCCGGGTGTACAAGGGCACCTACAACGACTGTCAGGATGTGCTGGTGAAGACGGTCGCCCAACATGCCAGCCAAATTCAAGTGTCACTTCTGCTGCAGGAAGGTCTCATGCTGTATGGAGCTTCTCATCCTGGTTTGCTGACAGTGCTGGGGGTGTCCATAGAGGATTACACGACGCCATTTGTACTCTATCCGGCTGCGAATAACACACGAAATCTGAAGCTGTTCCTGCAGGAGCCGATATACTCGCGTACGATTACCACCATTCAAACGGTGCTCATGTCATCGGAGCTGGCCAGCGCCATGGGGCATCTGCATACGCACGGAGTGATACACAAGGACATTGCGGCCAGGAATTGTGTGTAAGTATGAGAGTTAGTCTATAGACGAGTTTTGAAATGATTAGTTGTTTTGCGCAGTGGGTGGTGGCGGTGCTGACACACCTTCCCTTGCATACACACTCACACAGATGATTCCTTAATCCTTAACCAATTTTCAATTCTCTTTCACAGAATCGATGACCAGTTGCGGGTTAAACTGGCAGACAGTTCGTTGACTCGCGATCTCTTCCCTGGTGACTATCATTGTCTGGGTGATAGCGAGAATCGTCCCGTCAAATGGATGTCGCCCGAGGCTCTGGCGAAGAAGCAATTTTCGGAGGCAAGTGATGTCTGGTCGTTCGGAGTGCTGATGTGGGAAATGTGCACATTTGCCAAGCAACCGTATGCTGAGGTGGATCCATTCGAGATGGAGCACTATCTGAAGGATGGGTACCGACTGGCGCAGCCATTTAATTGTCCCGATGAATTGTAAGTGTTAATCGTAGATGAAGAGGTGTAGTCGATAAGGTAGTGTTGGGGAACTCATTAGTCTGTTGGAAGGGGGAATGGAAGTTTTGGGTTGGAAAGTGTTGATGGGGTGCGGGGATGTGTACATATGCTAGGACTTAAGTGAACTTGGTCAATGGACTAAGGTGGGCTAAGCTGGGAGGGCAGTGCTTATGTAAGGACAGTGCTTATGTCCTGCAGCATTAACCACTGCGCCACCGACTCTTGGGTTGATTAGGGTTAAAGAGTTGCATTATCTGGATTAGTTGAGTCATATGTGGGTGGGTTTGGTGATTCGGTCCCGATTGCGTTGACGGCTTGTGGAGACGAAGATTCAACCACGAGCTGTACGAGCTGCATAGCGACATACCCCTAGTCGAAATAGATATCCCATTGGACGTTTACAATGGCTAGGACACATAGAGCGAAAGGAAACCAATACTCTAGCTGCAAGGTATTCGATTCCCAGCCAGACGTCGGACGCAGTAGAGGAAGACCGCGTCTTAAGAGGCACGCACAAGTAGAAACCGACATCAACCAACTTGAAGTGCGTAACTGGAGGCAGTTAGCTAAGGACCGAACTAATTGGAAAGAAGAAGGGGAGAGAACAGTTGGCCTAGTAGAAGAGATTTTGTAAAGTCCTCACCCATAACCTCACTTTGCCACTCAGATGTTGCGTTGCAGAAATGGCTGTTTAGTTTCTAGATCTTTCTGTAAAATCAAGACTTCAAGCCCTATAGAGGTATCCATTCGAAAGAATTTCCGAAACGAAAGTCAGTTCCAATAGGAACTCAGTTTGCTTTCGAGGTATCCGTTGCGGAACAGAATAAATGATGCTTACAATACCAGTCGTTGGATTCCGGAACAATTTTTTGTCGGACAACTTCGGAGGAAATTCAACGAGTACAGCTGTCAAAACTTGTTGACCTTAATGCATTATGTCGATGAGCGATTACAAATACAAATTTTTGACGCAACAAGTTCGTTAGTACCCAGGGTGTAGCTTTTCCTGACAACCAATCATGTCTTTTGTCGAATCAGAATGGCTTAGTTGAGATAGGCTTTGGCTGAGATTTGATGCTATTCCAATGATTTGTCAGGTCATAGCGAGAGGAGGGCCAGTGAAAAATCATTTAGGTGTTGCTACGACTTGGAATCGAACCCAGACCTCCTGGATGGCAGTTCATCGAACTACCCATCGTTCTACTGAGCCCGTGCGCTTTTATGTGCGTCAAATTTCGCCGAAAGGTCCTTTCGAAATGCTAATCAAAGTAGAAGCCCAGGTAAAAATTTTTCCGATTGTGTGTCCTTTCGTTTTGTAAGGATATGCTTAGTCTTACCCTCATTTACAGCTGAACCCATTTTTGTCGCTTCCTTCTCTATACTAGCCAACGTGGCTATGACATCACGTTGAGTCCTACCAATGATGTCAATATCGTCGGCGTATGCTAGTAGTTGCACCGATTTTTTGAAAATTGTGCCTCTGGTGTTGGGTCGGAAGTTTTGCACAATCCTCTCAAGAATCAGATTAAAGAAGTCACATGACAGCGCATCGCCTTGCCTAAATCCTTTTTTGGTATCGAATGTGTCGGTGAGGTCGTTTGCGACCCTGATGGAGCAGCGAGTATTCCGCATCGTCATCCTACACAAACGGACGAGTTGGGCGGTATACCAAAACTAGACATGGCTCTGTACAGTTCGTCTCTATAAATGCTGTCATATGCGGCTTTGAAATCGATGAATAGGTGGTGGGTATCGATTTGGACTTCTTGGGTTTTTTCCAGTATCTGCCGAAGTGTGAAGATTTGATCGATTGTGGACTTTCCTGGCCTAAAACCACACTGGTAAGGGCCGATCAGGTTGTTGGTAAACGGTTTCAGGCGTTCACATATTACGGCAGGTAGGATCTTGTAGGCGATGTTGAGCAGACTTATGCCTCTGTAGTTGGCGCAGTTCAGAGGGTCTCCTTTTTTGTGGATCGGGCAAACGATGCTGAGGTTCCATTCTTCAGGCATATTTTCATCCGACCAGATTTGGCTTATGAGTTGGTGGATGTTACTTACCAAGTCATCTCCGCCAGCTTTATAGAGCTCAGCGGGAAGTCCATCATTTTCGGCGGCTTTATTAAGCTTGAGTTTTGGTATTGCTATCCCCACTTCACTTAGGTCGGGTGGTTGGCAGTTTTCGCTGTCGTCGCCAATATTGAATGGTTCGTTCTTCCGGACAGCGGGATATTGTCCGCCATCGCCGTTTAACAGTTTGCAGAAGTGGTTCTTCCATATATTCACCATCGTCTGTGTCTCAACAACGATATTTCCTTGTTCATCTCGACAGAATTCTGTTTGAGACCTTTATCCCTGACCTTGACGTTTTACACGTTAGAAAAACTAGCAAAGATCTTTCCTGGAGCATGGCAGCTCTCTATATCCACGATTGCACGATTTTCTTGTTTTTTTGTTCTTCTTTCTGAAAAGCCGGTGTTCTTCCTTCCTTCCTTCCGTGTAGAGCTCAATGGCAGCTCTTGTCTTAACCTGTAGCGTAGCTTTATAGTCCTCGTTCTTGGTAGATGAACCTTATAACGGGTCCGCCATCTAACTTTTTTTTTTCAACTGGTGCTTATTTCGTGAATGGTAACACTTGGCTCATGTCTGATTTGACAGATAATTAGTTTTATCCTTCCGCTGAACGAATATGGTTGGGTATACGCTTGAACAACGCTGGGAAATATTGCGACATAACTTTGAAAATCATGGTAATGTTGCAGAATGTGTGCGAAAATTGCGTACGGATTTTGGAAGAAGAGAAGCACCGTCAGCTCCGTATCGTCAGCTCCATATAAGCTCCGTTCGTTATCTTGTGAAAAAAGTGAAAGAAGCTGGCATCCTCGTCGATAAACCAAAGCGTGAAAAGCCAAAAACAGTGCGTACACCCGAGAATGTTACAGCTGTGGCAGAAAGTGTGCGTGAAGCGCCATCAACATCAATTCACCGTCGTTCTCAACAATTGAACATTTCGGAGACATCATTGAGACGAATTTTGCATAAAGACCTTGGTATGACGCCCTACACAGTCCAATTGGTTCAGGAGTTGAAGCCAACTGACCATCCAATGCGTTTTTGCTTCGCTAAGTGGGCTTGCGAGCCGATTTTGCCAAAAAAAATCATCTTTTCAGATGAAGCTCACTTTGATCTTGGCGGGTATCTAAACAATAAAAATTGTCGCTTTTTCGGCACAGAAAACCCGCACGCATACATGAAAAGCCGATACACCCAAAACGAGTCACTGTTTGGTGCGGATTTTGGTCCAGAGGCATAATTGGGCCATTTTTCTTCGAAAATGAGCAAGGAGTGGCCGTTGCAGTCAATGGCGATCGTTATCGGGCCATGTTGAACGAATTTTTGTTCAGAAAAATTGAAGAGGAGGATATTGGCAAGATTTGGTTTCAACAGGACGGCGCTACGTGCCACACAGCCAAAGCTACACTCGATGTTTTGCCCCCTGTTTTTGAGATCGCATTATAAGCCGCAGAGCTAATGTCGTTTGGCCACCTCAAAGCTGCGATTTGACACCGTTGGACTATTATTTGTGGGGTGCCGTAAAAGATTAGTGTGACGCCGACAAGCCAGAGACAATTGACGATTTAAAGAACAATATTCGTGAAGCCATTGGTGAAATACAACTGCACACAATCGATAATGTGCTTAAAAATTGGACCGATCGTGTAGGCTACTGCATGGCCATCCGAGGCAGCCATTTGAATGAAATTATTTTCCATTATTAACCGGAAGGATTGTACTTTCAAATAGAAAAAGAAATTTGAGAAAATATTCAGTAGTTTTTTTATAGCATTTTCAAAAGTTATTTTGCGGACCCTTTATAAAATTCGAACTCTTTTTTTGGCAATACCTGTTGTTTTTGAAAGTAGGCGTGATAATCTCCTTTCAAAATCCACTTTCAGAACCATAAAATAAATGGCTGGTAAACGTTTAAGGAAATTCACAAAAAAAAAAATGTTTTCTCTCAAAAATTGCTTATATTGCTTATAAAATTGACTTTTAGTAAATTAAATAAAAAAGTCATTTTAGGCAATTTAAAAATAATTATATTTAAGATCAATGTTTGCACTCTACATCGGTAGATAATAAAACAATGTGTTTCCAATTAATTTCGCTTTTTTTCTAAATGTTTTCTTCTCAATTAAAAAAAGTACTAATATACCTCTCTCGTTCTCTTTCCAGGTTTACCATAATGGCCTACTGTTGGGCACAGCCAACAACTGAACGGCCATCTTTCGTCCAGCTCCAGCTTTGCCTCTCCGATTTCCATACTCAAATCACGCGTTATGTTTAAGTCCTAGTCCAGACAAAAATTGATAACACCAAACCGAAGAAAATCAGCTCACCCAAGTCATGCCATTATAATAAAAAAAAAACTTTTTCGAAGGATCAAGCACTCAACAAGTGTGCGATTGTAAGGACATTTTTTCCTCTTAAACAAAAAAAAAACAAACTTAACTAAGCAAAAAAAAAAACACATACAGCAAAACTAACTTCATTCTCATAAACTCTGTATGACTTTCTCAGCCAATACTATTATAAAACTAACGAATAAAAATTAAAACTAAATAATAAAAAAAAAAATAAAAATAAAATTGTAAGCTTTTCATGAAACTTTAAGTTCCGAATAGATTGAGTGTATTGAGTTCGTGTCGCCGCCGTAAAAATATTGTAAATGTAAATAAAAAATAAAAAATACGCATAAATTAGATATCTATATATAAAATGAAAATTTAAAATAAATTTAAGAAACGAAAAAAATTTAATTTTTAGTGTAGAGCTGTAGTGTTTTCTCCTTATAGACATTCGTGATTAAAATAATAAAAAACGAAAACAATGCGAACAAAAATGACAAACAAAATAAAATTAAAAAAAAAAGACACCAAAAATACGTATCATTAGCCCAACGTTGTATAGATACTGTCTGTATACAGCGTAGTTTTATGTACCATATATACCTACCTACTGCTATATAAAATAGTAATTTACCTACTCGTATGTGGTGGAAAATAACAAAAAAATAATAATTAGGTTTCCGTTCCTTACTCAGGTGTAGTAGCGTTTAAGTTCACTAAGTTGTTACGCTAAGTTGTTATTTTTATTTTTCTTAATTTTTAAGCGCATGTTATGTTGTAATGTACCAAGAAGTAATTTATAATTTAATTATAAATAAAACAAAATTATGAAATATACATTTATACAAAAAATAAAATCGAGATTGTGTTGTTATTTGGATGAGAGGAGTGCTAACTTTCAGAACTCTGTTGTCGAGATTGTGTTCTTATTTCGATAAAAGGAGTGCCAACTTTCAGAAATCATAAATTTCAGAACTCTGTTGTCGAGATTGTGTTCTTATTTCAATAAAAGGAGTGCTAACTTTCAGAAATAATGAATTTCAGAACTCTGTTGTCGAGATTGTGTTGTTTTTTGGATGAAAGGAGTGCTAACTTTCAGGAATCATTAATTCCAGAACTTTGTTGTCGATATTGAGTTGTTATTTCGATAAAAGGAGTGCTAACTTTCAGAAATAATGAATTTCAGAACTATGTTGTCGAGATTGTGTTGTTTTTTGGATGAAAGGAGTGCTAACATTCAGAAATAATGAATTTCAGAACTTTTTTGTCGAGATTTGGTTCTTATTTGGATGAAATTAGTGCTAACTTTCAGAAATAATGAATTTCAGAACCCTGTTGTCGAGATTTGGTTCTTATTTGGATTAAAGGAGTGCTAACTTTCAGAAATAGTGGATTTCAGAACTCTGTTATCCAGATTGTGTTGTTTTTTGGATGAAAGGAGTGCTAGCTTTCAGAAATCATGAATTTCAGAACTCTGTTGTCGAGATTGTGTTGCTATTTGGATGAAATTAGTGCTAACTTTCAGAAATCATGAATTTCAGAACTCTGTTGTCGAGATTGTGTTGCTATTTGGATGAAATTAGTGCTAACTTTCAGAAATAATTAATTTCAGAACTATGTTGTCGCGATTGTGTTGTTTTTTGGATGAAAGGAGTGCTAACATTCAGAAATAATGAATTTCAGAACTTTTTTGTCGAGATTTGGTTCTTATTTGGATGAAATTAGTGCTAACTTTCAGAAATAATGAATTTCAGAACCCTGTTGTCGAGATTTGGTTCTTATTTGGATTAAAGGAGTGCTAACTTTCAGAAATAGTGGATTTCAGAACTCTGTTGTCCAGATTGTGTTGTTTTTTGGATGAAAGGAGTGCTAACTTTCAGAAATAATGAATTCCAGAACTCTGTTGTCGAGATTGTGTTCTTATTTCGATAAAAGGAGTGCCAACTTTCAGAAATCATGAAATCATGTTTTTTGGATGAAAGGAGTGCTATCTTTCAGAAATAATGAATTTCAGAACTCTGATGTCGAGATTGAGTTGTTATTTGGATGGAAGGAGTGCTAACTTTCAGAAATAATGAATTTCAGAACTATGTTGTCGAGATTGTGTTGCTATTTGGATGAGAGGAGTTCTAACTTTCAGAAATCATGAATTTCAGAACTCTGTTGTCGAGATTGTGTTGAATTTTGGATGAAAGTAGTGCTAACATTCAGAAATAATGAATTTCAGAACTCTGATGTCGAGATTGAGTTGTTATTTGGATGAAAAAGGTGCTAACTTTCAGAAATAATGAATTTCAGAACTTTGTTGTCGAGATTGTGTTGAATTTTGGATGAAATTAGTGCTAACTTTCAGAAATAATGATTTTCAGAACTCTGTTGTCGAGATTGTGTTGAATTTTGGATGAAAGTAGTGCTAACATTCAGAAATAATGAATTTCAGAACTTTGTTGTCGAGATTCTGTTGTTATTTGGATAAAATGAGTGCTTACTTTCAGAAATCATGAATTTCAGAACTTTGTTGTCGAGATTGTGTTGCTATTTGGATGAAATTAGTGCTAACTTCCAGAAATCATGAATTTCAGAACTTTGTTGTCGAGATTGTGTTGTTATTGGGATGAAAGGAGTGCTAACATTCAGAAATAATGAATTTCAGAACTTTGTTGTCGAGATTGTGTTGCTATTTGGATGAGAGGAGTGCTAACTTTCAGAAATAATCAATTTCAGAACCATGTTGTGGAGATTTGGTTCTTATTTGGATGAAAGGAGTGCTTACATTCAGAAATCATGAATTCCAGAACTTTGTTGTCGAGATTGAGTTGTTATTTGGATGAAAGGTATGCTAACTTTCAGAAATAATGAATTTCAGAACCATGTTGTCAAGATTTGGTTCTTATTTGGATGAAAGGAGTGCTTACTTTCAGAAATAGTGGATTTCAGAACTCTGTTGTCCAGATTGTGTTGATTTTTGGATGAAAGGAGTGCTAACTTTCAGAAATAATGAATTTCAGAACTCTGTTGTCGAGATTGTGTTCTTATTTCGATAAAAGGAGTGCCAACTTTCAGAAATCATGAATTTGAGAACTTTGTTGTCGAGATTGTGTTGCTATTTGGATGAAATTAGTGCTAACTTTCAGAAGTCATGAATTTCAGAACTCTGTTGTCGAGATTGTGTTCTTATTTCGATAAAAGGAGTGCCAACTTTCAGAAATCATGAAATCATGTTTTTTGGATGAAAGGATGCTAATTTTCAGAAATCATGAATTTCAGAACTCTGTTGTCGAGATTGTGTTGTTATTGGGATGAAAGGAGTGCTAACTTTCAGGAATCATGAATTTCAGAACTCTGTTGTCGAGATTGTGTTCTTATTTCGATAAAAGGAGTGTCAACTTTCAGAAATCATGAATTTCAGAACTTTGTTGTCGAGATTGTGTTGCTATTTGGATGAAAGGAGTGCTAACTTTTAGAAATCATGAATTGCAGAACTCTGTTGTCGAGATTGAGTTCTTATTTGGATGCAAGGAGTGCTTACTTTCAGAAATAATTAATTTCAGAACTCTGTTGTCGAGATTGTGTTCTTTTTTCAATGAAATTAGTGCTAACTTTCAGAAATCATGAATTTCAGAACTCTGATGTCGAGATTGTGTTCTTATTTCGATGAAAGGAGTGCTAACTTTCAGAAATAATGAATTTCAGAACTCTGATATCGAGATTGTGTTCTTATTTGGATGAAAGGATTGCTTACTTTTAAAAATATTTGATTTCAGAACCTTTTTGATGAACTAAGTAAGTATGCTGTGTTACCAGGATGAATTGAAGCCGCTACAGGTGGATCAGTATGAATTTACTTAATTGTCTGGCAGTATGAATCTTGTATTGTCCGCTCGGACTTTGGCTTACAGCCGGACTTATGACGCAATGGATAACCTAGTGTGAAGTTGGTAGTCTCTCATCGCATGGCGTACAGAGGAATCCTCTGCAGACATGTGGGTTCAGTGGGAAATAAAATAGCATTCATGGACAAAAACTAGCTAGAGTAAGGTTCCCTATCAAAAAACCTCCGTAGACTGCAGCAGGAGAACTTCCAACATGCAGTAAATCTTGGCTTCTACAGTCATAGTTGGGATGGACAAAGTGAAAAACCTAAATGAGCTGCTTCGACATATTCGGACAACAAGTCACATAGAAATCACAAGGGTAAGTCGGTCATTTAAACAGAGATGGAGGAGCTGAGAGGCCAACGGAAGGACTCAAGCCCGTAGTAGATACTGATGGCCCCTTGTCCTAGAGGTAACTAGTAAATCGGGTTAACTACCCACTCATTTCAAAAATGGTTGTTACCAAAAGCCTCGGAAAGGACTGATCTTATTGCGACCAGGCTATATGAAAAAAGAACAACGACGTTCATATCTGGTCCTGGAACGGAACAACATTTACCAGTAGGGGGTGGAGCTGAACAACTAGCGGAAGCCCTAGCCCGCTTTGACATTACAGCCATCCATGAAATACGATGGGATATGCCGGAAAAAACGAGGACGAAAAACTGTGACATCTACTACGGACCGTGTTATGGCGTGCAGAAAGAGCGCCTATTCGGATGCGGATGAGGTAGTGGTCCGAGTCGATGTTGGCCCCTCGGAATGTTCGGACATCCAAAATACTGGATGCGTGCCTCTTGTCTATCGCAATGTGATCAATTTGGTTGACTGTTCGTTGATCTGGAGACCGCCATGTCCCCTTGTGGACATCGAGGTGAGGAAACCGTGTTCTGGCTATAGTGACATTTCGTTCCGTAGCGAAGTCAATTAGCCTAAGTCCGTTACCAGACGTGTTGTCGTGTAGGCTATATTTTTCGACAGTACTGCTAAAGATGTCTTCTCTTCCTACCTTTGCGTTAAAGCCTCCCAGCACGATGTTAAAATCGCACTTTGGTAGTCGCTCATAGGTTTTGTCGAGGAGCTCGTAGAAGCAGTCTTCCGCTAATTCATCCGTCCGTCGGAGCATGAGCGCATATAAGGCTTATGTTGGCGAATTTGCCCTTGATGAGGATTGTTACAATGCGTTCGCTAATGTCTTGAAAACATCAGACTTCTTGCCTAAGTCTGGCACTTATAACAAATCCGCATCCAAATAGTCGCTGTTTCTACTCACTATAACAAGGTCCATAGTAGTCACAGTTTTTCATCTTCTTTTTACCCGGCCGTATTCTCGTATTTTCGTATTTTCAGGATAGCAGTAATGTCTGCTTTGTAGAAGCTTATTACTTCCTCTAGTTTTTCGCCTGCACCTCTCCTGTTTAATGTTCTCACATTCCAGTTGCAGATACGAACTCCGTTGTCCTTTTTTTCGTTAAGCAGGATCAAAAATTAAATCAGTCCTTTCCGAGGCGGTTGGTTCCTTCGTAACATATGGTTTTTCCATGGGTGGGTAGTTAACCCAAAGCACAACCCCCAACCTGGAGTGCCAGATCCAATTTATTAGATACCCCTAGGACACGGGGCCATCAGTATCTACTACGGGATTGAGGGCTGCTGTTGGCCTTTCGGTTCATCCGCCACCACCTCTGTTCAAGGGGCCTGACCTACCCTTGAGATTTCTAGTTAACCTGTTGTCAAAATATGTCGAAGCAGCTCTTCTAAGTTCGCCTGGGACAACAGGCCGAGTATTCCGTGCCATTCTGACCAGGTGTTGCTGTTTTTCGTCTTGTTACGAACACTCACACTTATACAGCCAAATCCGGTTTGATGGATCCAGTGTTGCCCTTGGATGTAAAAGTTACACCGACTGGGCATCGCCAAGTTAACTCCAACCAGAGCTTGCCCTTGTGCTACAACATCCAACCATGCAATATATTCCTCAGCTGAATATTGTGACATTTCGTTCTGCAGCAAAGTGAGTTCGACTAGGGCCATTATCATGCCTGTAGTTTATCTACCTTATATGTGAAAGATGTCCTTTGTAGAACTAAAACTATCTACCACGATTTTAAATAAGAATTACAGCAGTCGCTAATAGGTTTTGTCGAGGATCTCATGGAAACAGTTTTTGGTGATGTCCTTTTCAGCCTTTGTTTGCCGATTTCGCCTTTCTGTGTATTGTCACAAAGCTTTTACTGAAGACGGCGAAGCATAATTCCATCCACCCCTCCTGCAATGATATTCCGAACCTATCACTGGGATTCCCTTGCTGCATAACCCATTTCTCCATGTTGAGGTTTGTATTCCGCTTTTCAATCTGACTCTCCTAGGTGCTTCAAACGCTGTTGACTCATGAAGCTATCCATGGATATTTATGCGTCAGCCCTATCCCAACCTCCTAATGAAGATGACCCAGTTTCTTTTTCAATAATCCACCCGACAAAAGATCGACTTTGTGCGTCTTATTTCGCGTTTTCCTGGGTAATGCGGCTTCTCTGTCGTTTGCTTTACTTAGATCCTTACAAGAGTCAAAGTGTCAAAGCAGCAGCGCCCTAAAAATGGAAAAAAAGGACGAAAGCTCTTATAAGAGTAAAAAATTGATGCATGCATGAGTATTAGTTTCATGCATCAACGTGATGAGTTCATTTTTGACTTCACAAACGAATAGTGCCCAACCCAGATCGCTCACAGGTGTATAAACTTGTAATGTATCTCATTATCTGTGGGCTCCGTTAGGAAGCTAACAAATTTTCTTATCTAAACCGCCACAAGCGTTGCACCTTGCATCATGAATAAATGCATAAAATTACAGGAACCGACACGAACGAACGGTGACGAGGGAAGAAGGGTTCCTTTGATGAGGGAAGTTCTGTTTGTTGCTGGTATCCAGAGGAAGAGGAAGAAGAAGGTGTTGAAATCTATGTAATTAAAAATGCAAACTAACCGCGCTCCAACACACACACACAAACCTATGGTGGTTGGATAGGGGCGAGGAAAACTTTCAGTTCCCAAATGGTCCCCCATTGAAAGTTCTTTTTTTTTTTATTCATTTACTCGTTTTATTCACTTTAAAAGTTCATAAATGAGATTGTAACTCGCAGATACAACTAAAGATACAAGATACAAGCAAAACTCTCGTTCTTGCTGTAAGTGGTTCATTTATTCTCTTCATTTGAGAGCGTGTTTATGGAAATGTCACCTCTCCGCCTGGTTTGGATGGATGGATGTGTAAGTTAGGATTAGTGTGACCAGAGTGGGATAAAATATTCAAATAAAATTGGCGAGAGATCTAGTCAATCGGTTTGTTAGTTGAATAACGCAATTTATTGAAACACTTAAAAAATACATATAACCCTCGTTATGACGTTTATGGCTATGGAGATGAGTGAGTGTACTTTAAAGCAGTAAACCGGCCTGCTGAGTCTTCGAAACCAATCCGTTTTATCTAAGCACCTAGTAAGCATACAAGCAATGACGTTCTTCAACTAACTTAGACTGCGCAGTTGAACAAATACCAAGTTTTTAAAGAGGTATGTTAGTTCGGCTCCGGGAAAGAAATTGCCAATCGCTGTTTCTTCGGGCTAAGAAGGCAATTTAGTAGTAAAGCCCTCACTCGAACTACTAAGGAGATCCTATATAAGACCCTGATCATCCCAGTCCTGCTCTACGGCGCTGAAGCATGGACCGTATCAAAAGCGGATGAAGAAATCCTTGGTCGATTCGATAGAAAAATTCTTCGGAAAATTTCGGTCCCGTTTGCGTTGACGGGCTATGGAGACGAAGATTCAACCACGAACTATACGAGCTGTACAACGACATACCCCTAGTCAAAAAACTCCGCATTGGACGTTTAAGATGGCTAGGACTTGTAGAACGTATACTCCGTCTCGCAGAGTCTTCGATTCCCAGCCAGACTTTGGACGCAGTAGAGAAGACCTCGCTTTAAGTTGCGCACACAAATAGAAATCTAACTCAACCAACTTGGAGTGCGCAACTGGAGGCAGTTAGCTAAGGACCGGGCTAATTGGAGAGGCATGTTGGTTGAGGCCCAGGTTCATCCCGGACTGTAGCGCCACTTAAGTATGTAAGTTAACTCGCACTCGGATGCATCCAAAGTATGAACCCCTCTGGGGCTCACAGTAGGCTTTGAGTAGAGGAGACGTTATGAGTCTAGAGTCCGTCTGGAGTCTACTGACACTTTAGCCCAACCACCTCGTCGTTTTTATTGAAATTTTGGCTATTGGTGTTGTTGGTGGTCTAACAGAGGTTTTTTTGATATTGGGGTTTTAGAAAAAAAAAATAAACGGTATTTCCCAAATTTTGACTAAAAAAAATTTTAAATACGACGTTTGAAGAAAATTGGTCAAGCCGTTTAGGATGGACAGACCTTAGCGACGCTATTGTTTCGTTTTCCTATCATCGCAACCATTGCGGCGAATAATCATAGTGGATACTGATGGCACCGTGTATCTAATAAATCTATCTAGCGGTATCTAATAAATTCGAACTGGTCCTTCAGGTTCGGGGTTGTGCTTTGGGTTAACTGCCCACTCATGGAAAAAATAGTTGTTACGAAGCAACTAAAAGCCCCGAAAAGGACTGATATTACTGTTGACGACCCTGCTAAACGAAAAAAGGATGACGACGTTCGTATATGCACCTGGAATGTGAGAATATTAAACAGGAGAGGTGCAGGCGAACAACTAGTGGATGCCCTAAACTGCTACAAAGCAGACATTACTGCAATCCAGGAAATAATATGGGATGGGTCTACGGACGGTGATATAGTGAGCAGAAACAGCGACTTTCAGATGTGGATTTGTTTTAAGTGCCAGACTTATGCAAGAAGTCTTATGTTTCCAAATCATTAGCGAACGCATGGTAACAATTATAATCAAAGCCAAATTCGTGAACATAAGCCTCATATGCGCTCACGCCCCGACGGAAGAAGAAGACTGATTCGACGAGCTCATTGATAGGATGCACGATATTACAATCGTGTTTGAGATTTTTACGCAAGGGTAGGAAGAGATGACATCTTTAGCAGTATTGTCGGAAAACACAGCCTACACGACAACATACCTGGCAACGGAGTTAGGCTAAGGAACGAAATTCCACTATAGCCAGTACACGGTTTCCTCACCTCGATATCCATAAAAGGACATGGCGGATCAACGAACGGTCAACCAAATCACATCGCTTAAGACAAGCGAGTATCCAGTATTTTGGATGTCCGACGATGCCGAGGGGCTAACATCGACTCGGACCACTACCTTTCTTCCACCAAGGTAAGAATGCACCATGCCACAACTTATGAGAAGTAGTGTCACAATATTGAATTTCGAAACACTGCAATCGCAAGAGACTGCCACAACCAGAAACCTTGGCGCGACGCGTATCCCTTAACCTGCTTATTAATACCACACCACCAGCACCTAATGTCTTAGAACAATGGCAACGATTCCAACAAGCCATTAGATCAGCCGCAACTGATGTGCTAGGTTTCTCGCGGCCACCAGCAAGAAACCCCTGGTTTGATGAGGAATGCAGACAGATGCTCGCAGCCAAGAAAGAGGCCTACAAGGCTAAGCTGCAGGTGAAGACGAGAGCTGCCATTGAGCTCTATAGGCAAAGAAGAAGGGAAGAACATCGGCTTTTCAGCAAGAAGAAAAAAGAGCAAGAAAAGCGCGCGATCGAGGATATAGAGAGGTGCCACTCCAGGAACGATGTTCGCAAGTTTTATCAAAGTGTAAAACGCCAAAGCCAAGGATACCAGGCTCGAACAGAATCCTGTCAAGATAATCAAGGCAATATCGTAGTTGAGACACAGTCGATGCTGAGTATATGGAAGAACCACTTCTGCAGACTGTTCAACGGCGATTACGAAGACGATTCCGCTGTCAGGCAGAAGGAACCTTTTAATATTGGCAACGGCAGCGAAAACTGCCAACCACCCGACCTAAGTGAAGTGAGGATAGCTATATCCAAACTCAAGCTTAATAAGGCTGCCGAAAAAAAGGGCCTTCCCGCTGAGCTTCATAAGGCCGGCGGAGATGACTTGGTAAGTAACATCCACCAACTCATAAGCCAAATCTGGTCGGATGAAAATATGCCTGAAGAATGGAACCTCAGCATCGTTTGCCCGATCCACAAAAAAGGAGACCCTCTGAACTGCTCCAACTACAGAGGCATAAGTCTCCCCAATATCGCTTACAAGATGATATCTGCCGTGATATGTGAACGTCTGAAACCGTTTATCAACAACATGATCGGCCCTTACCAGTGTGGTTTTAGGCCAGGAAAGTCCACTATCGATCAAATTTTCACACTTCGGCAGATCCTGCAAAAAAAACCCAAGAAGTCCAAATCGATACCCACCACCTATTTATTGATTTCAAAGCCGCATATGACAGCATTTATAGAGATGAACTATACAGAGCCATGTCTAGTTTTGGTATACTATCCAAACTCTTCCGTTTGTGTAAGATGACGATGAAGAATTCTCGCTGCACCATCAGGGTTGGAAACGACCTCACCGACACATTCGATACCAAAAACGGATTTAGGTAAGGCGATGCGCTGTCATGTGACTTCTTCAATTTGATTCTTGAGAGGATTGCGCAAAACTCATATACGCCGACGATATTGACATCATTGGTAGGACTAACGTGATGTCATAGCCACGTTTGCTATTATAGAGAAGGAAGCGGCAAAAATGGGTTAAGCTGTATGCTATCAACACGAAAGGACACACAACATCGACTAATTGGTCAGAACGTCACCATTGACAGATATAACTTGGAGGTAGTACGGGACTTTGTCCACCTCGGCCCCGCTATTAACTCTGACAACATCTCGTCAGAAATCAAACGAAGAATTACTCTTGCCAACCGCTGTTTCTTCGGGCTAAGAAGGCAATTAAGTAGTAAAGCTCTCACTCGAACTACCTAGATGATGCTAGCAGATTTCTAAATGGCTGCCTGAGTCCTCCGACGTTTGGCATTAGTCTTGACAGCGCTACTACTGTCCGGGAAGCCCCTTCACCTGCGTACTTCATATGCTCTTTAAAGTTGAGCCTGTGATCCAGTATCATTCCTAGTTACTTGCTCACCAACTTGTATTGTAAGGTTTTCTATCTGTTCCCTGCTACTTATCAGCACTGCTTTGGTCTTGTGGTCTGCCAGTTTTAGACCTGCTCCTTATAGCCACACCATTAAGTTTGTTTTTTATGTCCAGCGTTACGACGGCTCAGTATTTTTCACTGCCTCTCAACCATCTCTGTCTTGCGATTGCTTCGTTCGCAATATCGCAAACTCACATATAGTGCTTCGCTTCTTTCTAAACCCAAACTGTCGGTTGGAGAGTCCAGTGTTTCCGCCTGTGTATGGCTCCAGCCTTGTTTAAATTATTTTTTCGAGTATTTTCCCCATTCTGTCAAGCATGGTCAGCGGCCTGTTGCTCGGGCGGTTTGTTTCCTTTTGGAATGTGGACTAGCCGCTGCCATTTCAACTGCCATAGAAGGATGCAAAGTCCTCTGGTCTTGCGACAATTGCTTCTTTTATTAAGAAGTTTGCAATCCCGTCCATTTCCGCGGCTTCTAGGACTTCCTCAGTTGTGACTGGTGGTGTTGCGTCTACTACTTCATCTATTCTTCGAGGTAGAATGAATCCGTTTTTTCCTAGAAACACTTCCCCATGGGTTAGTTAGCATTCACATATTACGGCAGATAGGATCTTTTTAAGGGGCCTCCAAATAACTTTTTCTTTTGAAAATGCTATAAAAAAAAACTGCTGAATATTTTCTCAAATTTATTTTTTTATTTGAAAGTACAATCCTTCCGGTTAATAATGGAAAATAATTTCATTCAAATGGCTTCCTCGGCTGGCCATGCAGTAGCCTACACGTTCGGTCCAATTTTTAAGCACATTATCGATTGTGTGCAGTTGTATTTCACCAATGGCTTCACGAATATTGTCCTTTAAAGCGTCAATTGTCTCTGGCTTGTCGGCGTAACACTTATCTTTTACGGCACCCCACAAATAATAGTCCAACGGTGTCAAATCGCAGCTTTGAGGTGGCCAAACGACATTAGCTCTGCGGCTGATAATGCGATCTTCAAAAACAGGGCGCAAAACATCGAGTGTAGCTTCGGCTGTGTGGCACGTAGCGCCGTCCTGTTGAAACCAAATGTTGCCAATATCTTCCTCTTCAATTTTTGTGAACAAAAATTCGTTCAACATGGCCCGATAACGATCGCCATTGTCTGTAACGGCCACTCCTTGCTCATTTTCGAAGAAAAATGGCCCAATTATGCCTCTGGACCAAAATCCGCACCAAACAGTGACTCGTTTTGGGTGTATCGGCTTTTCAATGTATATGTGCGGGTTTTCTGTGCCCCAAATGCGACAATTTTGCTTGTTTACATAACCGCCAAGATCAAAGTGAGCTTCATCTGAAAAGATGATTTTTTTTGGCAAAATCGGCATCTTCTCTAAGTCGATCGCAGGCCCACTTAGCGAAGCGAAAACGCATTGGATGGTCAGTTGGCTTCAACTCCTGAACCAATTGGACTTTGTATGGCGGCATACCGAGGTCTTTATGCAAACTTCGTCTCAATGATGTCTCCGAAATGTTCAATTGTTGAGAACAACGGTGAATTGATGTTGATGGCGCTTCACGCACACTTTCTGCCACAGCAGCAATATTCTCGGGTGTACGCACTGTTTTTGGCTTTTCACGCTTTGGTTTATCGATGAGGATGCCAGTTTCTTTCACTTTTTTCACAAGATAACGAACATACGGAGCTGACGGTGCTTCTCTTCTTCCAAAATCCGTACGCAATTTTCGCGCGTATTCTGCAACATTACCATGATTTTCAAAGTAATGTCGCAATACTTCCCAGCGTTGTTCAAGCGTATACCCAACCATATTCGTTCAGCGGAAGGATAAAACTAATTATGGGTGGGTTAAGGTCGAATCTCTTTTCGGCTTACGTCCACATTTCGAAATATAAACCAGCTGTTTTGGCGCTTTGTGAAACACAGGTGGGCGAAAACTCTGATACTTCAGATCTTAGTCTACCTGGATATAACTTAGTGCCAATTATTCTTTTCTCATCGTGGCCTCGCCATTTATATACGTAGTGATGTAGCCTGCCAATTTCAATAGCAATACGGCCAATGTTCCAATCCGGAATTTAATTTTATATGGCTGAATTTATAGAATTTATTGGATTTTTTAGAAGCCCAAACCTGGATAGCAAATCTACTTTTAACGAGTTTGATGCGCTATCTGACTCCATCTCAAGAATTGTATCCCTACACCCACGCACTGAAATCGTCATTACGGGCGATTTCAATGTACACAATTCTTCGTGGCATTCTGGACAGTCAACACCCGAAGGAAGGTATGTCGAGATCTTTGCTGACATAAACAACTTAACTCAGCTTGTAAATGAGCCAACGCGCATTCCGGATATTGATAGTCAAGCCGCCAACACCCTGGACTTGTTTTTAACATCTCACCTCGACAAATACACCATAAATGTATTATCGCCTCTAGGCACGTCAGACCACTGCATCGTATCAGCTAATTTCTCGTACTCCAACCACATAGTTAAAGACCTAATTCCTAAAAGAACTGTATGGCATTACGAGAAAGCCAACTGGTAAGCTCTAAACGGTTTCTTTAAGAATTTTAACTGGTTATTATGCTTCCTCGATAATGACGTGGATGCTACGGCTGATGCGATAACTAACACCATTCTCCTGGGTATGAAATCTTGTATCCCTCACCGGATAAAGAGTATCAAACCGAAGGTAAACGGGTGGTATGACTCGAGCTGTAAAGAGGTTGTTAGGGTGAAAGAGTTATGTTTTCGGTCATATAAAGCCAACCCAACTGAGGAAAACCGTTTAAAATTCAAACGAGCCAGAAATGACTGCAATGCCCACATTAAGCGTGTCAAATTCTTCCACGACCAAAAGTTGAGGCAAAAAATTCTACTATGTCCCAAAGGTAGTAAAAACTTTTGGTCTTTTGTAAAAAACATTAAGAATTCGACCTCATCTTCCATCCCAACGCTCATTTACACTGACATTCCAGCTGTCACCTCTCTAGACAAAGCCAATCTGCTCGCTGTTCATTTTGCAGCCAATTCAACGCTGCCAGATTGTGCCCAGTCTCTCCCTGTACTAGAGAACGTAGAACATTCTATGGGACCAATCCACTTTCGTACTCGTACAGTCGCAAGAGTATTAATCGATCTTGACATACACAAATCGTCTGGTCCAGATGGTATCTCCCCCATAATTCTGAAGAGGTGTTCTTCAACGCTGGCAAAACCACTGCGTAAGCTTTTCCATCTTTCCTATTCATCAGGACTCTTTCCGAGTCGATGGAAAACTGCATTTGTACAGCCCGTCCCCAAAAAAGGCGAATCTTCTTCTCTCTCCAACTACCGACCAATTGCACTTACCTCCCTTCTTTCTAAGGTCATGGAAACGCTGATAAACCGTCAGCTTATGAAATATCTTGAATCACGAAAACTCCTCAATGACCGACAATATGGTTTTCGTAGCAACAAGTCCACTGGTGATTTGATGTCATATCTCACCGAAAAGTGGAACCAATCAATCCACCTTGGTGGCGAAAACAAGATCGTTGCACCTGATTTTTCAAAGGCATTTGACAGGGTTTGGCATCAAGCCCTTTTGTCGAAAATGCGTGCTTTTGGTGTCGATGATACTCTTCTTCAATGGATTAGAAACTACCTCTCGAAATGTTCAATTCAAGTAGATTTGGATAGTTTCAAGTCTGCTACTCACGAAATAAATGTTGGTGTTCCCTAAGGCTCCGTTTTGTCTCCGACACTCTTCCTCATTTTTATTAATGACCTATTGTCTGCAACTTCTAATCCAATCCATTCCTTCGCTGATGACAGTACCCTCAGCTTTTCATATTCGTTCTCTAATTCACGCCCCTCACCTTCGGATGTGGAAGAACAACGACAAATTATGTTAAGTTCATTAAATTCCGACCTTGACAGCATAATTAAATGGGGTAAATCTAATAGAGTGGAATTTAATGCTTCCAAAACGCAATGCTGTCTTCTGTCATCCAAGCGAAACCAAACTTTACAGCCACTATCCATGAGTGGCACTTGCATCGTCGAAACCGAAAAACTTTCCATGCACGGTATGTGTGTTAGTAACGACCTTCGTTGGAACGACCACATATTTGAAATCGCCAAAAATGCAGCAAAATGTCTAGGTTTCCTCAATCGATGTAAGAAATACTTCACCCCTTCTGATCTGGCCTCAATATATAAAGCGTACATACGCCCCAAACTTGAGTTCAACGCCCACATATGGTCAGGTGCAGCCAAAACATCATTGCACCTACTAGATAGGATACAAAAGCGTGCGATAAAATTGATAGGAGATCCAACCATAGCGAACTCCATAGTTTCGCTCGAACATCGTAGGAATGTCTCCTGCCTTACATTCTTTTTCCGCTATTACAACAACAAATGCTCTAACGAAATAGCCAGCTGCATTCCGCCCCTTCAACAATTCAACCGTAATACTCGCCGTACCACTCGGACGTACTATGAAATATAGAGATTCATTCCTTACCAAACTCAGTTTTTCCTCTATATACAATTTACAGAAATTCAAAACCAACGCACATCGGTATCTCCTCTTCTCTACTCCTGTATTTCCTTAATGCCCGCGCTGTGCTTAAACACCATAAGGGTATTAATAATTCCTTTAGCGCGCGCCAATTATAAAAGAAAAAAAAAGTTATCTGTCAAATCAGACATAAGCCAAGTGTTACCATTCACGAAATAAGCACTAGTTGAAAAAAAAACGTTAGATGGCGGACCCGTTATTATCCAACAAACATTCTGGTCACACTGTCTATGATTATGATGGCAACGAAGACTGAGGCCCCTTTCTCATCCAGCGTGCCCATGTTTCTGCGCCTCATTAAAAATCTCTTAATTTGTGTGTGCGCGCTTGTTTAGCTTCAGATGCAGGACGGTGCGGGGGAATAAATAATTTATTTGGATTGTCAGTTGAGATATAGTTACTTTAATTTGCATTGACAAATGAGTTCAATTTGAAGACCCGGTTGTACGCTGTTTTCAATTTTTAGTTGTTTTTCAGTGCTCTGTGTTGGCCGGTGGGAAATTGGTCGAAATGAGGTTTTATTTGTACGTGTGTGGGTATGTCGTAGGACCACCATCATATTTGAACGTTCGACTACCGTACTTTTTTAAGGCTGAGGGAAAGTACGGCACCGCAGCCGATGCGATGGCGGCTGTAAGCTCGTAAATCTTTAATTTCACTTTTGTCGGATGGGAAAATGGATTTCCAACTTAATTCCTTTAATGACAGAAATGTGTCGCTCTGTTTTTTTTGTTTTAATTAAGAATGATAATATTATTAGGTATGTTGATTGTATGGTAATTTTTGACAAGTGCGTGCGGTTAGCAGTTAATCGGGCGAACGTTAATCTTAAGGCGGAATTAGTCATTAGCTTGGGAGATTAAAGACGTATCTGCGGTGGCTGGAATATGTTTAATTAAAAAGCTTTTATGTTGGCAGTCTCACTCAGTGTGGGCTTGCTTGCACCGGTGGGGGGTATAAGTTTGTGTTCTTTGAAATGGAGGTTTCTCTGCGTGGCGTGTCTGGTGTTCGAGTAGCCGTAACTTTGAGTTTCGAAACGTCATTAGGTGAGTATTAACAATGATTTAGTCACCTACTTCTGGGCAATAATATTTCTCCACGTTATGAAAATTTCTCTTTATTTCTGTCTGTTTGATATGGAAATTGGTATCAGAATTTGTCATTTGATGTCTACCCCCCTTGGTTCAATAATTGATGTTACGCGGTATTTAAAAGTAGATATCTAGATACTAATGGATTTCAGTTTTTGAAATGCTGCTGAAGTAAGGCGGAAGAATAGTCGTTAGAAGAATGTGTAGTAATATTGTCTGTCGATGTTTAGGATTTCTTAATTGCATTCAAGAGAAGTAAAACTTGTATAGCGTGTCATTCAAAAGTTACGACCTGATCATTGGCAGTTAATTATGAATTTAGATGAAAGAAGAGTGCTGTCATTCTATGACGTTTATGATTGTATTCTGTCGTAGAGTCATTCATCGCATTTGAAATTATGATCTACCAGCGAGACGTTACATTTAGCCAAACAAATTTGACTGCCTTAGAACTCATCATGCAACAGCCGACGCGACGTCATCATACTTGGCAATATGACAGAACGGATGACGTAGGAAATGCTTACCATTACTGGCAACTCGACCTAACTTTTCGAGTACACTGAAAGAAAAACGTCTAACTCTAGATGCGGACTATTACAAGTTAATAATTCATTAGGAAACTCTGCTAATATCAATGCTTACGAAACATGATCATTGAGAGCACACGATCGAAACGAAGCCCTGCTTCACTTCAGAGAACACATAAGGCTGAGTGAGAAAGCCAGCCGAGTACTTACTTACTTAAGTGGCGCTACAGTCCGGAATGAACCTGGGCCTCAACCAACATGCCTCTCCAATTAGCCCGGTCCTTAGCTAACTGCCTCCAGTTGCGCACTCCAAGTTGGTTGAGGTCGGTTTCCACTTGTGCGCGCCACTTAAGGCGAGGTCTTCCTCTACTGCGTCCGACGTCTGGCTGGGAATCGAAGACTCTGCGAGCCGGAGTATTGGTGTCCATTCGTTCTACATGTCCTAGCCATCTTGAACGTCCAATGCGGAGTTTTTTGACCAGGGGCATGTCGCTGTACAGCTCGTATAGTTCTTGGTTGAATCTTCGTCTCCATAGCCCGTCAACGCAAACGGGACCGAAGATTTTTCGAAGAATTTTCCTCTCGAATCTACCAAGGATTTCTTCATCCGCTTTTGATACGGTCCATGCTTCAGCGCCGTAGAGCAGGAGTAGTCCCCGGAATATCAAGGCTTATACCGAATATTGGAAGATCAAGGCCGAAAATAAGGAATCTGCTTGCAACCGTTAGCAAAGCAATCCTCATATACGCAGCCCCCATATGGGACTCGGCCACATGTACTTAGTCAAACATGGAAAGGATAAACTCTGGGCATCTTGAACTGTATCTATGGATACAATAAGTGTGATGCGCGAAGAATGCATACCCTGTTGGAGGTCAACATACAAATAACGAAAACACATAGAGAATTTCCATTCTAGAAGCCGCTGAAACAATGGAACACAACACCAAACGGAAGATGGACTTACAAAATACTGCCGAACATCGAAGAGTGGAAAAAGAGAAAGCACGGTGAAGTAAATTTCTATCTATCACAATTCCTAATGGGACACGGCAAGCTTCCGGGAATACCTACACAGGCTTAGAATAGCTGATGACCCATTCTGTTGACGACCCTGCTAAACGAAAAAAGGACAACGACGTTCGTATCTGCACCTGGAATGTGAGAACAATAAACAGGAGAGGTACAGGCGAAAAACTAGCGGAAGCCCTAAACTGCTATAAAGCAGACATTACTGCCATACAGGAAATACGATGGGATGGGCCGGGCAAAAAGAGGATGAAAAACTGTGACATCTACTACGGACCATGCTATAGTGAGCAAAACCAGCGACTATTCGGATGTGGATTTGTTATAAGTGCCAGACTTAGGCAATAAGTCTTATGTTTCCAAGATATTAGCAAACGCATTGTAGCAATCCTCATCAAGACGAAATTCGCCAACATAAGCCTTATATGCGCTAATGCCACGACGGAGGAAAACGATGATAACGGGTGATTTTTTAGCTGATTTGGTTTTGCCAACACTGGTTTTGACAGCTGACGTGTGTTTAGTACCTTGTGTCACTGTCAAACAGCTTCAGTTTGGTTTGCAATTTAACCGTGGATCGTCTTACAAATGAACAACGCTTGCAAATTATTGAATTTTACTATCGAAATTCGTGCTCGGTTCGAAATGTTCATCGCGCGCTGCTTCCATTTTATGATCGGCATTCTCGACCTTCTGAGCAGTCTATTCGGAAGATTGTGACCAAATTTCGCACCAAATTTACTTTGTTGGACATTAAACCACCAACACGTTTACGTACTGTGCGTAGTGAAGAAAATATTGCGACCGTATCAGCTAGTGTGACAGAAGACCGCGAAATGTCGATTCGGCGCCGTTCCCAGCAGTTAGGCCTTTGTTACAGCACTACGTGGAAAATTTTGCGGAAGGATTTGGGCGTAAACCCTTTTAATTTACAGCTGGTGCAAGAACTAAAGCCAGCCGACCTACCACAACGCCGAATTTTTGGTGAATGGGCTCTTGGAAAGCTGGCCGAGGATCCGCTTTTTTATCGAAAAATTGTGTTCAGCGATGAGGCTCATTTTTGGTTGAATGGGTACGTAAATAAGCAAAATTGCCGCATTTGGAGTGAAGATCAGCCAGAAGCATTGCAACAGCTACCAATGCATCCCGAAAAAGCCACTGTTTGGTGCGGTTTATGGGCCGGCGGCATTATTGGGCCATATTTCTTCAAAGATGATGCGAATCGCAGCGTTACTGTCAATGGTGAACGCTACCGAGCGATGATAACAAACTTTTTTTTGCCCGAAATGGAAGTTCTTGACTTGCATGATATGTGGTTTCAACAAGACGGTGCCACATGCCACACAGCACGCGAAACAATGGCGCAATTGCGAGGCGAGTTTGGTGAACAGTTAATTTCACGTTTCGGGCCGGTCAATTGGCCGCCTAGATCGTGCGATTTGACACCATTAGATTATTTTTTGTGGGGGTATGTCAAGGCTAATGTCTATAGGGACAAGCCCGCTTCGATTGACGCACTGGAAGCCAACATCCATGCATTCATTCGTGAGATACCGGCCGATGTGTGAAAGAGTATGCCAAAATTGGACTCAGCGGATGGGCTACCTGAGACGCAGCCGCGGTCAACATTTGCATGAAATTATCTTTAAACATTAAATTGCAAAATTTCTTGCAAAATTAAATATTTCATTAATTTTTTCGAATTTTTTGTGTTTTTTTTTTAAAAAAAGTTCTAAACCTCTTAAAAAATCACCCGTTACAACTAATTGATCTCCTTATAGTAGTTCGAGTGAGGGCTGTACTACTAAATTGCCTTCTTAGCCCGAAGAAACAGCGATTGACGAGATGTTGTTATCAGAGTTGATAGCGGAGCCGAGGTAGACAAAGTCCCGAACTACCTCAAAGTTATATCTGTCAATGGTGACGTTCTGTTGAATTCGTCGATGTTTTGTGTCCTTTAGTGTTGACAGCACATACTTAGTCTACCCTCATTTACTGCTTAACCCATTTTTACCGCTTCCTTCTCTATACTAGCAAACGTGGCTTTGACATCACGTTGAGTCCTACCAATGATGTCAATATCGTCGGCGTATGCTAGTAGTTGCACCGATTTTTGGAAAATTGTGCCTCTGGTGTTGGTTCGGGAGTTTTGCACAATGCTCTCAAGAATCAGATTAGAGAAGTCACATGACAGCGCATCGCCTTGCCTAAATCCTTCTTGCTATCAAATGTGTCGGTGAGGTCGTTTCCGACCCTGATGGTGCAGCGAGAATTCTCCATCGTCATCTTACACAAACGAACGAATTGGGCGGTATACCAAAACTAGACATGGCTCTGTGTAGTTCGTCTATATAAATGCTGTCGTATGCGGCTTTGAAATCGATAGATAGATAGGATAGATAGATAGGTGGTGGGTATCGATTTGGACTTCTTGGGTTTATTTCCAGTATCTGCCGAAGTGTGAAGATTTGATCGATTGTGCACTTTCCTGGCCTAAAACCACACTGATAAGGGCCGATCAGGTTATTGGTAAACGGTTTCAGGCGTTCACATATTACGGCAGATAGTATCTTGTAGGCGATGTTGAGTAGACTTATGCCTCTGTAGTTGGCGCAGTTCAGAGGGTCTCCTTTTTTGTGGATCGGGCAAACGATGTTGAGGTTCCATTTTTCAGGCATGCTTTCAACCGACCAGATTTGGCTTATGAGTTGGTGGATGTTGCTTACCAAATCATCTCCGCCAGCTTTATAAAGCTCAGCGGGAAGGCCGTCATTTCCGGCGGCCTTATTAAGCTTAAGTTTAGATATTACTATCCTCACTTCACTTAGGTCGGGTGGTTGGCAGTTTTCGCTGTCGTTGCCATATTGAATGGATCGTTCTGCCTGACAGCGGAATGTTGTTCGTCATCGCCGTTTAACAGTCTGCAGAAGTGGTTCTTCTAAATCCTAAGCATCGACTGTGTCTCAACTACGATATTTCCTTGTTTATCTTGACAGGATTCTGTTCGAGCCTGGTATCCTTGGCTTTTGCGTTTTACACTTTGATAAAACTTGTGAACATCGTTCCTGGAGTGGCACCTCTCTATATCCTCGATCGCGCGCTTTTCTTGCTCTTTTTTCTTCTTGCTGAAAAGCCGATGTTCTTCCCTTCTTCTTTGCCTATAGAGCTCAATGGCAGCTCTCGTCTTCACCTGCAGCTTAGCCTTGTAGGCCTCGTTCTTGGCTGCGAGCATCTGTCGGCATTCCTCATCAAACCAGGGGTTTCTTGCTGGTGGCCGCGAGATACCTAGCGCATCAGTTGCGGCTGATCTAATGGCTTGTTGGCATCGTTGCCATTGTTCTTCGACATTAGATGCTGGTGGTGTGTTGTGAGTCGAGAGGTTAAGGGATACGCGTTGCGCGAAGGTCTTGGCGGTCTCTGGCGATTGCAGTCTTTCGACATAACCCATACCATCGCTCAATTTCAGTCTGATTTTTGATTGGACATTTCGGATGCGCGCCATCCAGAGAAGCCGCGGCTGACATTTGAACGATGTTACATTCCATACATAATGGCATCGATCAGACTTTCAAATGAATAAAAAATGCCAATGATATCTCACAAACACTTTGTTTGGTTTAAATTTAAAGATAGGAAGCGCTTGATGAAAGACCCTTTACTATGAATATTTCTTCTGTAGAAATTTCCACACACGCCCACTTTTTAGGGACGTTTTTCTTAAAAAAAAAACTCATAGAAAAACGTCGTTTTTTGACGAATCATAAACGTTTTGGATAAACTGTCATAACAAGAGGTGGTGACAATGTCGGTTTTTTTCACACAAGCGTTCTCACCCTAGCCTCCCACTATCAACTCCTACTCTCACCTCTACGCTGGTGACTGGTGGGTGCCTAGTACCTCGACTGGAGATGGGGTAACAAACCCCTGTAGAAGGTCGTTGGTAGCAGCAAACGAGAGAGGGGCACTCACTCTCAGGCGGCAGCGGAGGAATTCCCTAGATGGAGTCACCGGGGCGCCTACAGATCCAGTTAGATCGAACTGGTAGTGTAATCCCTATATGAGCTGCCTCGACATATTTGCACACCAGGGATATAGGGATTTCCAATACTGAACCAGGTTGTTGGAAAAGATTTGGTGGCGGAGGAGCCCTCAATGGGTCAACAGCAGCGCTCATATCCCGAAATGGGCTACTGACATCGGTTTATTCGGTTAGCTGTCCTAGGGCTTAAAACAAGGGCCTAGCCCTCCAGGTTGGGGTTGTGCCGTCGGGGTAACTTCCCGACCATGGAAAAAACCATAAGTTATGAGAGAGACACAACCAGCCTCGGATTATGAAACTCCTCATATGGCAACAAGACCCGGAACGTCAATGGACTATGATATGGTAGAGTATGCACCTGGAATGTACGAACACTCTACACCCCTGGTGCCACTCAAAAACTTGAATCTGTCCTCACGTGGTACAAGGCAGATATAATGAAAAAAATAGCGACATTTATTACAGCTGCAACAAAAGATTGCATGTATTAGGATTCGTCTTGGGAAATCGGCTTAGGACAAAAGTCATTGACTTCAAGCCGATAAGTGATCATCTTTCTGTGATCCGCATTAAAGCTACGTTCCAAAACATAAGTCTAATATGTGCACACGCCCCTACCGACGAGGCTGAAGATCCCATCAACGAGGAGTTTTATGACCTCCTGGATGGAGCCTACGGAGCCTGTCCGGAGTAGGATGTAACAGTTGTACTCAGGGATTTCAATGCTAAAGGCGGAAAGGAAAACATCTTTGGGGGTGTAGTTGGTAAGCACAAAACCCACGAAATGACAACAGACAGCGGCTACTGACTGACAGATTTTGCAGCAGCACGTAATACGGTGATAAGTAGCACTAGGTTCCCAAGGCTAAGGTTCCACACAGCAATCTGGCGCTCTCCAGACGGTCGAACCGCCAACCGAATCGACCATCTGCTAATCGATGCGAGGCACGCATACAACATCCTCGACATCCTATCGAGGCATATCCCCGCTTAATGTCGCATACAAGATTCTATCCAACGTACTGTGTGAACGTCTTAAACCGTTCTGCAACGCACTAATCACTCCAGTGTGGCTTCCGGCTCGGCAGATCACCACCTATTCATCGACTTCAAAGCTGCGTATGATAGCATACATTGTCAGGATCTCTATATGGCGATAGCCGAATTCGGAATACCGGCAAAACTAATTCAGCTGTGTCAGGTGACGCTGAAAAATATGCGCTGCAACGTGCAGTTTGGAAGTAGCTCCTCCGAACTGTTCCAGACATGCGCCAGATTTTGGCAAGGAGACGCGCTATCATGTGACTTCTTCAATCTCGTACTGGAGCAGATAGTGCGCAGTGCAGGTGTTAACACGGAAGGCACTATTTTACTATTTACAGGTCCGTCCAGCTGCTGGGCTATGCGGACGGTATTGACATCATTGGTCGTTCCCAACATGCCCTGATAAAAGCGTTCACGGCGAAATCCGTTGAATTATCCTAGGAAACCGTTGCTACTTCGGTTTGGCGAAACAACTGGGTTCGAAACTCCTAACTCGAAGGACGAAATGTGTGCTCTACAAAACCCAACCACACCTATTTTTTTTTTAGAAAATCGTCCTTTTTGCTAATACCGTAAGGTATTTTGGAAAAATAAATACTGAATAAGGTATTAACACAAAACCTCGCATACAAAACCGGTTTTATGAAAGTTCAACTCTTCTCATTCTCTTGCAATAACCAACAACACGCGGTGTTCCCAAGCGTTCCCATATCTTAATACTAACCACGACCGATGCTGCTTGGTTTCGGTGATCAGACGACAACCGATATTTTGTTTGATTTCTTTTTCGTTATACTTTTTCGTTTCATTAAATCCAATTCACAGCGTCCAAAAGGAGTTTCACTTCAAGCAGCGAATCATACAAATATCGCCATTAGTCCCTTCAGCAAGATCTCCAGTGTGAAGATATTCTCTTTTCATTTTAAGCACAAAATCCAACCAAAATCCAACGCTCCACCTTTCGGGAAGACTCCAAAATATCGATAAAAACCTTCAAACATTCTAAAGGAAATCTTAGTCAAAAGTAGCGTTATACAACTCATGCATCTAATCTGAATACGTTATTCCACCCAAATCATACCACATTCCGATTTTCATCTTCATATTGCAGCTTCTCTCCTCCAATTTGTCCTTTTCAAAGCAGCGCAAAAGGACAAATTTAAAATGTCATCATATGACAAACACCGTCCTTCTTGATAGTAACACCCCAATTCCAAAAATACGTCTTCATTATCATTAATCACCTACAGATCTAAAACTCAATCAAATCTACCTGTTTGGATTCAACATTCAAGCTTCAATTACAAACTATAGACGACAGCCACATACCTTCGCTAAAACACATTTATGACACCAAAATCAGCTGTCATTTTAACATTCAGAGGGAAATAACATTTTGGCCACCTACATGTTACCAAATATCGCATCTATATTCCTTCCCTTTGATTCCTTACAACAATGGGTATTGCTTTCCTGGACTCACCGATGAGTTTCATAATTTAATCCTGTTCACACACAATCCCATGTACGCAAATTAATTTACTTATTAACGGACAACACACTTTCTTGGTGCATACCGGTGCACCAACCTTCTTTTTCAACCAATATGCCAACAAGAAACCATCTCTTTATTGCACACCAACGTACGTATTGCCTGAGACAAGCACCTTCATTCCGTATTTCAGATACCTATGTATAAAATGTTCTGTTAAAATATTTGATGTCTTGCAAGTTTTTAATTTTCATATCATAATAGTCACGAAAAATAACGTTACTCAACGAAAAACATCTCAGCCTCATAAATTCATTTTTCCCACCATTCTCATACACTCGACGCAAGAGTTTGCTTCCAAGTTTTGAATCCACTTTTCGAAAAAAAATTCACAGCTATCCTTAGTCACTGCAATGTGTCCTATAAATTCTATTTCTGGGACATATTATTATAAACATTTTTTGGTAGATTGTTAAATAATAACCTTTCCCAACAGCGTTACCAGATAAATTTTTTTAAACCTGCTAAAGGTAGGACGAAAAACTGCAAAACCTGCTAGACAGAAGTGTAAAAAAATGCTAAAAAAAACTGCGATCGATTTTTCCTTGAGAAATACGTTTTTTTTAGTTCAAAAAATACATAAACAGTTACATTTGTTATTATGAGATGATAATTTATAAAAGATGATAATTTTTAAATTTAAATATGTACAAAGTTATTAAATTACAACGTTCGGAATCTTTATAGAGAATCTTTGAATTTATTGAAGTTACCATTTTATTTGTTGGAACAAAGTTATAACAGCCTTCACCTTAAGAAACCCTCGGTTTTACTTGCAAAGCAACATTTTCGTTACTGAAGCGATTACGGTTTTTAGTTTTTAACGAATTTACCTGCGAAAATATTGTTTCACAAGCAGTATTAGATGTCGGTAAGCATAAATATTGCAAATTTAGTTATTGTTGGATACTTATTATTGTTTACTGACATTTCCTTTAATTTTTTTTTATCAAAATAGTGAATATTGGCATAATCGCTTTGAAATATAACAAGGGTATTCATGCAACGTCGTAATTTTACTACGAGAGAAAGATTATAATTTTACGAAGACTTTTCATGAACGACCCTAAAACTGCACGACTAAATAATGCGGTAACCCAATGAATTCAATCTCATTTTAGTAATTTATTTATTGATAGAATTTTGTTCCTATTGTTCTCTTTCCGTTCTCGATATTTGTTTTCAGTTTATCGTTTACGTTTGATGTGTGAAAGTGACTGATTAAAAATGTCAAAAGAGCATTCCAAAAGCTTAAAACGTTTACCATCTCAGTTTACGCACCCAATTACTGTGAGAAAATTCCGATATTGTTGGAAAAGATTTCCCATACAAATTTTGACAGTTTATTTATCACGTCGTAATTTTATCACGTTTACAACGTTTACGACGACTTTCCAACGTTGCATGAATAATTTGTTTACCATAGGTAAGATGTAATCCATAGCATAAAAAGTATTATTATACTGTCATTGAAACTATTAAAAATAAATTCGTTTGGGACAGAATTTGTTGTTAAATATTCAACTTGGAAATACAGTTTTAATGCACTCCATTGTTCTATAAATTGATTGACGCAGGCATGTAGCGATAGCCATCTACAGCCATATTTATAAAAGTATTTTAGAGGTTGCCTAACTTTAGGCAACCTTTAAGTACTGCCTAAGTGCAAAATCGGTATTTATAATCGATTTTCACATTTAGGCAACGTTGCCTAAAGGCCGCCTAACTTAAGCGCGAGCGAACCCTGCCTAAAGGCTGCCTAGAGGCTGCCTAAGGAATTTTCATTTCATTTTCATTTTGACGTTTACGAGAATTTCAATCTGGAAATTTATTTTGAGATTTTGGGTGGTGGTTTGCAATAAAGTGAAAATATTTTCATAAGAATGGAATCAAGCTTCATTTCACTTGTAAATGATTTATGTGTAGTGAATATTATAAATTCTCCAACTAGTAGGAGACCAAAAATATACAAAACGCTTACTCGGTGATGGGGGCTATGCCTGCTCCAACATTCTTTTCACTCCATTGTTGAATCCTCAAACTAATCCCGAACAGCAATATAACATTGCCCATATAGCTCCATGTTCTTCCTTCAAGATATTTTTTTACAAAAAACATATGCTGTCAAACCCAAAAAAAAGAAAATCTGATGTAAACAAAGTACAAGAATCTTAATTTTTTATACTAGATTTGTAAATTCTACTACTTCTTTTGACATAAACTTCGCCTAGTTAGGCAGCAATGGAAAATCGATTATAGATAAGAATTTAAGCAACGTTGCCTAGAGGCAACTTAAATATTTAGGCATGCCTAACTAGGCAACCTCTGAGACCCCGCCTAAGGAAATCTAATAAATACGGCTGCTAATGTCTTAGTGGCGCAAAATCCTATTTCTTTTCTTGAAATTCTAAAAATTCTCGTTGTCTTTTACTACTTTGAGAAAAGTATGATTAGACATCTTTGACCAATTGCTCAATGGATCTTGGCAATTTCTTACTGCCATGACTGAGAGCTAGAGCAACCGAGTGACATACGCATTTAATATATACACAATTCGAATTGAGTGTCGTTGTCCAAACAATGCCTATGTAAATAATATAATAACTATCTGCACCCTTTCCTTTTGGAAATGCTACGCAGTTACATCAATAAGTATTCACCACACCGACACTATCCATAAACAGCTGTGTTTGCTTTCTGTTTCGTGTTTACTGTCGCCCAAACAATTAAAAACATGTATAATTTTTTTTTTGTTTGAAAACTGCAGAAAACTGCTAAAATTTAGGAAAATGCTAAAAAAACTGCTGCAGGTCATTTTCATGATCAAAAACTGCTAAAATCGCAGGAAACTGCTAAATCTGGTAACGCTGTTTCCCAAGTTCTCCCAAGATAATGTTCAATTATCAGATCATTAGAAGAAAGGCTAAACGCTAAAACCATCAAATCAACTTACCAGTGTTGCCGGAGAGAAATATTATAAGGAGGTACTGCAGCCAAAAATGGGGAGTATTTTGAAAAAAAAAAAAAACGTGAGTACAGACATATTTTAGTCTTTAAAGACACAAAATGTTTGTATACCTTATCCCATAGGGGTATATTAGTTTTGACATTAAGTTTTTCAACATCGCATATACCTTAAAGTATATCAGCTAGCCATTCTTAGTCGATCTAGCCATGTCTGTCCGTTCGTTTGCGTGTCACCGATTTTTGGCACTTACATACACTGAATTTTGATCTTGAGTATTGAAATTTAGTATATAGACTCTCTTTGCGACGAAGCAGGATAAACGTCTTTTCTGACCAAATCATATACAAATTTACAAAAAAAAAAAGTTACTGAGCAAGAAATTTGACTATGTCATTATCTATATTTCTTGCATATATAGTTTTTAAACACTTTTTGTCGACGTTTTCTTAAAAAATAAGATTTTCGCCAAAAAAAAACATTTAGTCGCCATATATCATTTCGATTCAATATACGGGGGCGTTTTCCTAAAAAGCGTATGCCATAGAAAAACTTATTTTTTTGTCGAACCATAAAAGATTTGTATAAAGGATGGTTGAACTCCTTAAAATAAATGACCCCAAAAGTGGGCATGGGAAATGTTCATAGAATTACTCGAAATATTTTCATCATCTTTGTTACGGCAGCCCTTCACCACTTTTAACCAATAAAGATATATATAAATATATACATAATTTCAAAACCAAGAATTGATCACGGAAAGTTTGTTCAGCAAGATGTATTTTTATTGGTTATAAATTCTTATCATATTAAATTACTTAAAATACCCACATCCCACCCTTCTAACTACCTTATACGACTAATTTCACCCTGCCCCGCATGATCCTCACTCCTTTGTCCTAATACTTCAATTTCCCAATCCATCGTTTTGCCGTCGGCATTTCGCATTTCCAATTTCCACACTTAATGCATCCAAATGTCCGTCTACCTGCGAAAACAAAATAAATGTTTAATCCCACTAAACTTACTATAACACATCGGAGATTTCCAATTGTTACAACTTTAGTTTACACAATTAGAACATCTCCTAAACCTATAATTAACATTTTGTTTACTTACCAGCAAACCTCTTCATAATTCTTCCTTGTTCCACGTCCCTCCCTCCACTTAAACGTCACAACAGGACGTCACCAAAAAAAAAAACATTAAATTAATAATCGCGAATAAAAAAAATTGTAAACAAAGATTTACTTACATCCAATTCGATGTAACCGCGATTCCCCCTTTTCCGCCTGTAATAATGATATACGTGACGTTTGTTTACATTTTTTTTTGTTTTATTGTCTCCCTTTGTGATCATATTCGCGAAAGATATTTCGGCGAATATGTAGGCTAATTTTCATGTAGGTATGTATGTGTGTGCAATTGAAATTAGGTGTACTTTTTGTAGGTTTGGTCGTCAATTCTTATTTATATACGTATATTGTATTTTATATATTAATTTATTTGGTTATTTGTTAGACATGGATGTTTATTTATTTTATTGATGTTAGATGTTACCATTATATATGTGGTCATTTAAAATCCTTTATTGTGAACTTCCCCGATACTGGAACAGGCGAATTGACATGAGTTTTGGGAAGAGAGAGGAAGATATAGGTGACAATAATTAGATTGTGTTACAAGAGAACACCAATACAAACAATAAGGGAAACGAAATATAAACGACAGCTGTTAAGGGTAGGTGTCCCATGCAAAAATAGGTTCGAGTTTTGCGCTAAATTGTATAGCGTTCACAATTTTCCGAATATTTAAATGAAACAAACGGTGATCGATTGGAAATATGTTGAGCAAAATAATTGTTTAGCATTTAAAAAATATTAAAATATCTTTGGGCCTCAAAATCGCCTGAAATGTAGAAAAACCATACAAAAAAGTAAGATGCTATTTGTGACCGTTTTCAATATCTTTAAATACATATTTTTTATTTATTTTATATTTTTTTCTACAGACAATAGATTTGCACAGCTAATGAGGGTCTTATTTTTTGTGAATTTTAGTATTTATATCCCGAAAAAAAATACACAAATCTATGAAAAATAAGGTAAATTTACAAAGTTTAACTAGATATAACTTCTAAAGTATAAAAGGTAACGAAGTCAAATTAGCTTTTTTACAAAGCTAATAGATATGTGCATATACTGTTTTTTTTTTTTTTTTTTTTTTTTTTAATTTTGTACAGTAATTTTTTGGTGACAAAATGGAAAAAAGGTGTTTTTTTTTTAAACGTTTTGGGTTTTTTGGCTGGGAAATCGATAGTTATATTTCCTAATTTTTGGAAATAATTTTTTAACCAAGCGACAATATATAGGGCACAACGTATCGGTCTTAAAAACATGTTTTTTTTCTTCTAACATATTTAAATATGCAATTCAATATGACATTATTTGCAATGCCGCTGTGAAAAAAGGACAACCAAAATGATTCCGACATTTTTTTTTTATTTTTTTTTGGTATTTGTATTATTTAATTCAAAATACAAAACAGTTTTTTTCCACACGGTTTTTCAAATTTTGATGTTAGAAAAGTGGTCTACTTTACGTTTTTTACATAAAAAAAGATCGAATTCACGCACACAAGGAAGTTTGTTTCAAAATAATGTCACTAGGTGGTGAGTTGGTGACATTCTCTTTTCATTATTCTCTTCTGTAAATACAGGCACTAGGCAGGCGAGATTGTTATTATGTATGTATCTTTTGTTTACCTTTTCGGGTAGACTTGATGAAAGTTCGTGTGGACTTCACGTGGACATGGTACAGATCGTTACATTATTGAAATGTTTGCTATCGCTGCTGATGAATTGTTTTGTATGCGTATGTTTGCACGTGACAGAAAGGGTTGAGTGGGAAGTAAGTCAAAGTGTAGGTACTTGTGTGTATAATTTTGATAATTTTTGTGAATAGTAAAGTGTTGTTTACTGTGTTATTTTTTTGCGGCAAATTCATTTGTGACACAACTTAAAAAAAAAATTTAATTGTTTATGTTATTTTTTATATTGTATATACATATGTATATTATATGTATATATATATAATGTCTGAACAACATTTTTACAGAATATCAATATCTATATTTCATACATATAAAGTTTTTTGACACGCCCACTTTTTGGGGGCGTTTTTAGTAAAAAAACGTTTTTCAGTAGGTATGTACATTTTTTAAAATAACGGGTCTGCCATTGGTGAAATACAGCTGCACATAATCGATAATGTGCTTAAAAATTGGACCGATCGTGTAGGCTACTGCATGGCCAGCCGAGGCAGCCATTTGAATGAAATTATTTTCCATTATTAACCGGAAGGATTGTATTTTCAAATAAAAAAAGAAATTTGAGAAAATATTCAGTAGTTTTTTTTATAGCATTTTCAAAAAAAAAAAAAAGTTATTTGGCGGACCCCTTATTTGAAAAAAACTTTTGATGCAGGATTATTGGTTATGATTATATAAACATTTCGTTTTTAGATCATTTTAACTCACGCCCACTTTTTGGGGGCCGTTTGTATACCCTGCCCCATAGCATATGAAGGAGAAAAACGTTGTTTTTTGTCGAACAACAAAAGATTCTGATAAACTGTTTGAACTATGTCATTTTCTATATTATATTTATTAAATTTATTTGATTTTTTATTTACTTTTTATTTTTTTAAAATTCGACTCAAATAGTATTTGTTTGGTGAATTTGACACCTTGAACCCACAAAAATTAATTATAGCGGTTAAATTAACTTTCGTAAACTTCTTTTTTTTTTATATAAGGTGCTTAGGTACCTTCATAACGAGCATTGATAGAAGATGGGGTGACAATTACCTAGATAAATATCTATCATTTTTTGTTATTTGATTTGAAAAATTTCATCCTACTATTGTTGCGACGAGAATCAGTAGCACTATTGTCTACCGTCCTATTATTTGAGTAATCGAATTTTCATCCAAACAAGTGTTTTCCTACATCTCATAAATTAAGAAAAAAGTTAACCTAGGTAAGGTTTACACATTTTTTTATAAGATATACAATGAAAACCTCAAAAACTGCTTTTACACCTCGCTGCGCGGCAGCCAGCAACAATTTTATCATTTTATCACCAAATCTGAAAGAAAATTACAAGACAAAATATGTACACCAAACCAACCCTCAACTTGATTTTTTTCCTTCTCTTTCCATATTTGTTTTCAAGTTATTTGCTTGGTGTCTGTATATTGCATATGTAGGTAGGTAGGTATATGTAATATTAGTCTGCGCTTGCTACTTTTTGTCTTTTCCTTCAGTTTTCGTTTGCGTTGAAGCAAAGAGCACATGAGTAAAATTAAAGAGAGCTTACCAACACATTCAAATGCATTTACATGAAATTTGAGTTGGTCGGTCTGGGACACCTACCCTTAATATTAACTGTTGACAGTCTGGTCAGTGCCCTTTTCACAAAAAAAAAAAAATTTGCGTATGAGAGCGGTTGATAATACCAGCTGATCATCGCCACGATTAAAGATATTTTTTTTTGTTAATTTTGGCTACAGTGTAGCATAAAAATATATCTCAAAATCATTTTTGGGTGAGTTTTTTGTGTTCGAATTTAAACAGTGGGTAATACGTTTTAATCAACTGTAGGATTTTTTTTTGGCGACGGTGTGTCAGTCTGACAATTTTTTTTTGGGGAGCATCTCTAGTGAAGGTGAAGTTTTGGAGATTTTGTGCAGAGGTGGGTGTATCATTGTTTTTTTTTTTGGTAATCAATAATTAACCCCTCCATTTGTGTAGGTTCGAGGAAAGCAGAGTCTTCCGGAAAAATCGAGCCTCTGCTACCAATTTTGTGGGTATTTTTCCAACCCGTTCTGACGGCCGCCATACGGTGTCGTCAGCAACAAAGGATCCGTCGGTGGATACTGCATGAGGCAATTCATACCCAGCTTCAGCGGTGAAAGAAAAAGCGAAGTGAGATAGTGGGTGCACCGTCACCATTTTTAAAACCCCAATCTCAACATTTTGAGCCAGAAAAGCTTACAAAAGTGAATTAGTTATTAAAGTAGCTTAAGTAATTTTTTTTTTTCATTCTTTTTAGTTTTATGTAAATTTAGTTTAGAGTTATTTTTTTTTTTTAATTTGAATTGTATCTAAGGTTAGGAAAAGTGAATTTCTGTAGTTATTAATTTGTGCGCGTAAACCGATATTGGGAAATATCCTCAGGAGTCTTCCTTCAGTGCTGCCGGCAGAACTTCGGGGGACGGAAGAAGGGTACGTAAGTAATAGTTTTTAAGATATTTATGCATTTTTAATATTTTTTTTTTTACCACAGAAATCCCTTGATTTTAGATTTACTTTGTTTTTCTTTTCTTTTAATATCGATTTTAATATATATAATGGTTGGACATTATTATTGCTCAATATGTGAATTTTGTTATATGTGATGTGTGGCTAAGTCAAAATTCGTTGGTGGTGTGTGGGCGGTGGGCGGGCCGTCCATTGGTGAATAGACTATGACTTAACATGACGTACAACAGACGACGACATAACGTGATAGAGACTTACATTTTCATAATTTTTAAGACATTGTGACTGGGAGGTGATTAAGGGGCTATCTCTCATAAACGTGGCCAGAGGGATAGCCATAGGAAGTCTCTCGGGACTTAAAGGTTGGGAAGGCCAGCCTTTGCCAATAACAACGGGCATGTTTTGGGATCGAGGCGAATCTACACTGCTGATGAACATTGGAAACAAGTTTTCCTAATCGTTTTTCAGTGGTATAGACATAGGTTTTTTGATCATTTCTTTTCAGCTTTTTCTCGAATCTTTCCTTTTCCTTTAAGAGTCCTTTTAAGTCCGTCCGTGGTCAACATAGAGTAACTTTCTTCTTCTTTTTTTTTTTTTTTTTTTGATTCTGGCACGAACAAAAATGTTTGTTGAGCTGGGATGTTTGGTGAGAGGGCAAGAACTACCCCCGTCCGACGAGTTAAGCCGTGCAACCACAAGCGTGCCGTGCCCTTCTCACCAACATCAAGGATGCCCCCGTGGCTTACCTAGACTCACAACATCTTTTTTTCAAACTTAAATTGTACCTAAAATTGTTTTTTTTACTAAAAACGACCGAAATAGGGGCCTGGCTAAAAACTTTATTTATACGAAGTATAGGTATTGAGATTTTCTAAATATGTTTTACAAACTTTTTTTCAAAGTTCTTTAACGTTTGGACAAAAACAACGTTTTACTGAAAAGGGTGCGTGATTTTTAAGGACTAAAAATCGGTGACGTACAGACGGACAGACAGATATGGCTAATTTGATTGATTCAGCTAGCGATTCTGAATCGACCCATTTACCTTAAGGTAAAACGAAAATGATCAATATAGATACGACTCTTAAGTATTTATTGCGAAAGCATGTGTTTAAAAAAAAAAAAAAAGAGCGTCATGTTTTTGAAACGAGACGGCAGTTGAACGATGTAAAAGATTTGGATTAGAAACAAAAAGTGATCACAAGTGAATTTGGGTTTTATTAATTAAAACAAATTAATATCGGTCGACAATTATTTCCCTATGTTACAAACTATGTATCAAAATAATTATACCGCTATGGGATATACTATAAATACACAAAAAAATTCCTGTTTGACTACAGTTTGGAATTTTAAGTGAATTAAATTTATTTAGGTTGACATTCACCTTACTGCAAGTGTATGCTATTTTAGGTCTTTCACAAATGGGAGTACGAATGTGAAAGGAGGAGTACGGGAGTACGAAGGTCTTGGAAGTAGTACAAAACTCCTATTTTTTATTTATTTTATTTATTTTATTTATTTATTCTTGAATGCTTAAAAACAGTAAGATATAATATCTTATGAGTTAGTTTTCAGCTAATTTTGCAAAAATTAAGCTAACAGATTTTAAGAAACTAGTTTTGATTTTCAATTACTTTTAGTTTACAAGTTTAATTTAATAATCTACGAATTAACAGAGAAGTGAGACTTTAAAACTCTTTTTATGCTTGTTTTGTTCTGTATTTCCTTTATGTAACGCGGTAAAGAATTCCACAGACGAACGGCATTGACAAAAAATTGGCGCTCAGAGGTTAGGAATGAACAGCGAGGATGAATTGATTGACGAGATCTATTAGATGATGCTTTTCTCAATCTATCAAAACAGTAATGTGGTTGGTGGGTTAGCAAAATATCCGAAAGCAACGTTAAAGTGCGAAGTTGAAGATAACTTTCAAGTGACATACCAAGCGGACGAGTGGTAAAACCAGATAGTCTGTCATACCTTTTCAACCCATAGATATAACGCACAGTGCTGTTGAAAGCGACATTCAGTTTTCTTTTGCTTGCAGAGCTGCAGTTGCAAAAAATTTCGCATCCGTACATCAATATCGGGAATATCAGTGTTTTTGCTACAAGTAAACGTGTGCTTACTGGGGTGAAATACTGCGTTACCCACAGTGTTCGCAGAACACCATATACTTTTCCGACGAGTGAATTTATATGGTTGTCCCAAGTCAGATAGCGATTAAATGTCAACCCAAGATTTTTTGCAGTACTGGGAGTACTTTCGGCAACACTGCAACTTACCCTTGTAACTTCCAGGTCCAGATTACCCTACTCATATACTTAACCTGTAAATTTTTCGTGATAAATGTTTTGTTAATCGGTAGTGTTGCCCACCTGCATCAAATGATGAGCAAAATCTCTGAGGGGTCTGTAAGTGGAGCACCCCCAATGTTAAGGGCAATTATACATACATACCTTACATGAAGCAAAAATCTGAAACATAAATAATAAACAACAACCCAATTATTTTTTTTTAAATGTGATTTTCTTTATTTTTAAAATTAATTTCATGTATAAAATTATTTATCGTTTTTTTTTTTATTTATTTCTACACACTAGAACACTGTTTTGTCCCAAAATCGCTAAATAAAAAATAAAACATTAAATCTTACGCACTAACAAAATGGAAAACAAAATGTACAATATATGACTTACATCTAATCTTACCGGATAACGGGGAGTTTCAACGAAAATTTGTTTTAAAAAAAGAAATAAATAATTTATATATAAAATTAAAAAAAAAAAAAAAAAAAACTTACAAGGACAAACTGGGGTAAAATACAATTTTTTTTTTAAATTATCCATTGGATCCTTAGGCATCCAGCTTCATTTAATATATTTTTATATATGTATCTATGTATCTACTATATATGTATATATTCAAATTTATTTTTAAGTTTATGCATCTATTTCTATATATATTTACAAACTACCAGTAAAATCATAAGATTCAAAATGGCAGACAATGATTTTGTATTGTTATTTTTTTTAAGTGTATTTTTGTTTTTTTTTTTCTTAAAAGGATTTTGGTATAAAAAGAATTGTCATTTGTTTTTGGCAATAAAACTTGCCATCGATAGGATAAGGGTGTGGTCTTCCTTAAATGTTTTTTTTTATATCTCAATTTTTTCGGATATACGTCTAGGTATGAATTTTATATACCTACTCCATTTATGTAAATGCACCTGTGACTAAATCTATATAAATTTACGTGCTATATGTATTGTTGTGTATGCTCTATCATCATACTAACAATCCTTTTCTCTATCTAACTAGACTTGAAAGCGAGTAAATTATAAGAACTATGATCGCGGCCGGCATTTAAAACCTAGACGTATCTCGTTATTTGGGTGTAGAAATCGGTTAGACAAACTTGAAGCTGTGCGAAGGATGGTCGTTCAGCGGGTAATAGGGCCCAACAGTATGCCATGATTGTGAACCTGGAGAAGAAAAAAAAATACGAAAGAGGGGCGGTTTTAGTTTGGGTTGAACAAAGCTTTGGGGTTAGATTTGACTTACAATTCATCGGGGCAGTTGAACGGTTGCGCTAATCTGTATCCATCCTTGAGATAATGCTCCATCTCGAAGGGGTCAACTTCGGCGTATGGCTGTTTGGCAAATGTGCACAACTCCCACATGAGAACACCGAATGACCAAGAGTCGCTAGCCTCGGCGAATTGTTTCTTTTGCAGGGCTTCTAGGGACATCCATTTGACGGGACGATTTTCACTATCACCCAAGCAATTGTAGTCAGCTGGGAAGAGATCGCGTGATAGTGAACTGTCCGAGAGCTTAACACGGAGTTGATCGTCGATACTGAAATGAGAGAAGAAGACAATGTGCTTATAAGTAAGGATTTGACAGAAAAAATAAGAGGGAAATCAGACAAACTGTAATAAAATGAAGATCACTTGGTAATCAGTTAGTGATATACAGTTTGTGATCAATTGTTGAGGTTTTTGTGTGAGTAATTTTCGATCTACATTTCTACCATAAAAAACTTAATAACTGACAACCAATTCTGTGTCAATCACTGATACCCAAGTGATCCTAATTACAATCCATAGCTGGTAGATCAGCAGCAATCACATTACAGAGGGATGTGTGAAAGTAACATGTTCTAGCAGAAAAAAAGAATCGATCGGTTGCATAGGAGGATCTCACAATTATTGCAAAACAGACAACGAGGCTGATATTAACCTGATAAGCCAGTTTGAATGACCCTAACTGATGATAAAACAACCACGATCACCTTTGATAGAATGTCAGTAGTAGTCTGTTTGCATAGCCCAAATCGATAGTAGATCAACCGCGATCACCTTTAAAAGAAAGTCAATCGTAGCTTAGATCACAAAAAAATTTTCCTCAAGAAAGATGATATATCAGCAGATGATCGCAGTATAAAATTCGAGGCCTCTGTAACGCATTTATCACTCTCAAAGCCACAGCGATCACTTATGACATTTTATGGTTAAGAAAGAGGTGATGTCCACAGATGATCTGATCGTAAACTGTGATCATCTTCTAGAAGATATATAAAAGTACGATCATTATGACGTGATCTACAATAGGCAGCGCATTAATATCAACAATTTTTAGGCAGTTTGCAGTATCATGCTCGATAGAACATCATCAACGATCACCTATATGAATATGATCTCTTCCCCCAAGATGTAAGATTTCTGAAAATGCGATCAATTTTCATGATCTCAAATAGAGAGGGCCTTTCCTCAAACATATTTTAGTAGTTTGAAGCATGATAGCCGATGGTATTTCAACAGCGATCACCTTTGATGGAATGTTATACTATGACTTTAAGAGGTAATATCCACATACCACCACAAAAGATTTTTAAATGTGCGATCAGTGTGCCATGATCTACAATAGACAGCGCCGTTCCTTAAACATCTTTAGGTAGTTTTCAGCATCATAGTCGATGGTAGATCAACAGCGATCACCGTTGATGCAGTATCATAGTGTGTTATCAAGAGGAAATATCCTCATATAACCATATTCTGTGATCAGCTACCGTAATACCTAAGATTTTTGAATGTGCGATCAGTTTTCCATGATCTACAATAGACAGCGCCTTTCCTTAAACATCTTTTGGTAGTTTGGAGCATCAAAGTCGATGGTAGATCAACAGCGATCACCGTTGATGCAGTATCATAGTGTGATATCAAGAGGAAATATCCGCATATTACCATATTCTGTGATCAGCTACCCTAATACCTAAGATTTTTAAATGTGCGATCAGTTTTCCATGATCTACAATAGACAGCGCCTTTCCTTAAACATCTTTAGGTAGTTTTCAGCATCATAGTCGATGGTAGATCACCGTTGATGCGGTATCATAGTGTGATATCAAGAGGAAATATCCGCATATTACCATATTCTGTGATCAGCTACCCTAATACCTAAGATTTTTGAATGTGCGATCAGTTTTCCATGATCTACAATAGACAGCGCCTTTCCTTAAACATCTTTAGGTAGTTTTCAGCATCACTGTTGAAAATATGTCATCTACTATCATATCAATAGGAAATGCCCACATATGGCAAAATTCTGCGATCTACTCCACTTAGACCTATGATTTTTGAATGTGCGATCAATATGTCATGATCTACAATAGACAGCGGCTTTTCTTAAACATCTTTTGGTAGTTTGGAGCATCATAGTCGGTGGTAGATCATCAGTGATCACCTATATGATGTTTTCATAAATATATCAAGAAAATATATCCACCGATGATCTTACCGGCGATCATCTCTTCTAAGATTTACGATTTATAAAGGTGCGATCAGTACGTCGTCGCTTAAATATGAAGATCGACACACCACTCGATGGTAGATCAACAGCGATCACATTCGATCTGCAGTATTATGACTTCTGCTACGTTATTCCTAATGTTGTTTTTTTTTTTAAAGAAGGACATCTACAGATGATCATAACCTCCCCATCGGTAGTAACATACTTTACACATCGATCATCACTAAAAATACTAAACGCAAACAAAATATATCTACTTACACGCAGTTCCTTGTGGCGATATCCTTGTGCACAACACCATGACTATGCAAATGACCCAAAGCGGCTGCAAGCTGTGATGACATCATGACAATCTGAATTGTGGTAATCGATCGCGAGCATGATGGCTCCAACAGGAACATTTTCAAATTCCTCATATTGTTCATGGCCTGATATAGAACAAACGGTGTAGTGTGATCCTCAATCGAGACGCCAAGGACGGACAAAATTCCGGGATGTGATGCACCATACAAGCTCATACCCTCCTGAAGAAGCAGCGAAACTTGCATTTGACTGGCATGCTGAGCAACGGTCTTTACAAGCACATCCTGATTATCGTTATAAGTACCCCTGTAGACCCTTCCGAATGTACCTTCCTGCATCAAGCTGGACAACCTCACGCGGCAACGTTCCACAGTCAATTCCGAAATCCTACGATGTAATTCCTCTGGCTGTTGGGGTTCAATCTTCCGCGGCAGAGTCGAATGAATTGGAGCGATGATTGATGGAGAAATATACGGCTGGCAGGGAGGATTCGTCTGCAACCTCTGAAAACTGGAAGTCCTCATCGGCTGTCCATGATTTTGTCGCTTAGATGGTCCTCGTGCACAATACGCGATCACAATCAGTATAACAACCAACATCAAGGCAAGAATACCACCCACGATCAGTGTGATCAACCCGGCTGGTGGTGGCACCACCGTCTCCAACAACATCGGATCATCAACATTATTATCATCCTGATCGGCTGCCATACAGATTTTCTTGCGACGGAACACCAACTCTGTAATATTGTTCGATGCCCGATTGAGGATCACTTCAATGGTGATCGTCACCTCCACTTCAGATGGCCGAATGCCAGAACATTTCATGCCAATCGAAAAGGTCTGCACATCCGTTGGAATCTCTCCAATCTGTGATATGTTCAGTGTTGGTCGGGGCAGAACAGCTGGATCAGATGACTGGACATTTATGCTATATGGTAGCGGACGTCCGGCTAAACTCTGCCAAGTGAAGGCGATGTCGCGAACATTTGCCGGCACCGGAACGACGAAATTCAACGCATAGTCGTTGACTTGTCCCTCGCGAACGTAGTACAACTCGGCGGAGACACCTGCAACGGGAAGAGAGGAAAATTAGAAAATTTTTATTAATAAACCACAAGAAAAATAAATCGAGAAAATTCGTGAGAGAATTATAAAAGAACGGAATTCGACTTCAAGCACGTACACAAGACAGCGGGCTTGAGAATGCAATTTGTTAACTAAATTGCCCACCGATTTGGTGTGGTTCAATCGGTTTGGGGAATTTGTTGAAATCAAATCGAAATGGTGTGGGGAATTTTCATGATCAAATAAATTCCGCAGATGAAGAAGGGAAATTAATAGAACGAAAGAATAACACATAGGGAGGAGGAATTGTGTGCCCCCAAACGAAAGGTTCATTAATTCAGATGGATGATGATAATCGGATTCTTCTGCACCGCTAAGAAATGCAATTACATATGAGGAGACAGTGTGGTGGGCAAGATGGGAGACAGTGCATATGGAATAGGCAGAGAAGTTTTAAGCTAAGCTGTGATGGGTCTGAGTTTCGGAAATATGACATCAGGCTACGTAGATTACATGAGAATGAATCCAAAAGCAGTGGTGAAATATTTCAAGTATCGTCATGGCCACTTTAGAATCAATCACCAGAACTTCGACCAAATTTTAACAGATGACATCATCAATATCTGTCTTTGGTGATATATGAGTTCACGGGATAGTCTACGATCATCATCACCATCATATGGTGAATTTTGTCGAAGATCGACAGCTTATATTTGCGATCAGTTAGATGATACTAAAGTCAAGTGATCACTTATAAGCTTTGTTTTATAACGATCGATCAAAACAGTGATCCTGTATAAATTATGGGTGATCTTGCAAACACAAATTAAAAACTGTGGCGCAACAGGCTCGTTAGTACCCAAGACCCAGTATTTTCTCACAGCCAATCATTTGTGCTAGTTTACTTCTTGCAGGATGGTTAATTTGTGATCTTGTTTCGCATAAATTTCTCTGAAGTGTATCTTCAACACTAAAACCAATCCTTGTACTCAAAAACCTTGCAGAAATCGATCAAAAGTTTCAAGAAAATCCGTATTTACCGGTGATCGAGAAATCATGGTTGAAAAAATATATGTGTCTGCGATCCTCTTACTAACTATTGGTGATCGTGCACCCAGATTAGTTTGAGAATATTACTCATGCCGTTGCCTATTCCCTTGCGCGTATCTTCAATACCAATAACTAGCTTGGTACTGAAAATCATTCCAGAATTGGAACAACAAAATCGAATACCTCATCGAAAACTCAGAGAAGGTCCAAGAGTCGAACATTACAACGCTATATGCCAACTGAATTTCATAGCTCTTTGCCATTGAAGAGGTCTTTCAATTTGGAGAGTAGTGTTCCGAAATGGATTTTTGGCTGTCCGACAAGTTAGCTGTTTGTTTGTTTGACGGTCCAACTATTGGTAAACTAATGGAAAAGTGCGAGCTTTAAGAATGCCTTAGGTACCAATACAAAGGAACGTGAGGAGCACCCAGTATATTGCAAATGCAGGTCTTAGATACAACACACGAGGGAATTGAGTATTTCTGTTGGCAGTTTGTGGTGAATTGTGTAAGCTAAATCCAATAACTGAACCGCAACGACCATCTTATCGAGATTATAACCTCGTCGATGAAGCAGAAAAATAAGCATAAAGGCCGTCGTAATGTTGGTATCGTAAGAAGACTTTGCACAAAATGGAATATGGATTAGACTAGTATCTATGGTGTTAATTTAGGAATTACAGTGGCGTGGTGTTCAAGTAATCCGATTCCTACCGACTTACCCACTGAAATTCCACCCGGAAGAGCGTATATATTAAAATTCGTGCCTACGTAAACCAAACCAAGCGTTCAGCTGGGCTTTTGGTAGTTAGCTACGAGTATTCAAGACCTTTTCGTACTTGGGCTCTATAGAGAAGAAAAAAACTGGGCTGGTGTACTTGCGTACAAGAGCATGAGATGTTGTCGGCAGCCACATGCATATTGTAAGTAAAAAAGAAACCCCACGAATGACAATAGATTCTTCAATTCCCAGCCAGATGTCGGACGCAGTAGAGTAAGACCTCGCCTTAAGTGGCGCGCAGAATTAGAACATGACCTCAACCGACATTGAGTGTGCAATTGTAGGTAATTAGCCAGGGGCCGGGCTAATTGGAGATGACAGTTGGTTGAGCTCCAGATTCATTCCGGACTGTAGCGATACTCAAGTCAGTAAGTAAGTTCAAACAAGAGAGACAAAGTCGATTATGTTGCAGCTTGTAAGCTTTGTAATATACAGCATGGCTAACTTTGTATGGCTACGTTTGTATTTGATCACTCTATAGCCGATCTACGTCGACTTATGCATTCTTGCAACTTCTACTACGAAAAGTAAAAAAAAAAAAAACAGTTCTCTACAATTTCTCGAGAAATTATTTTTCTCCTTCCAAAAAAGTTCTCCCCACGCCACTGATTTGTTGGTACGCTAAGTTCTTAGAGGAATCATTCATCTGATACAGAAGCAATTTTTAAAAAAAAAAGTGATCTTGGCTTAGATGACTTGATCCGCCAAATTCTTAGAGAAATCAACTCTATTGGCTTCAAAAGCGCTATTGGAAGATCGGTAAGGTTGACAAATTCTTTGGAAATCATTTTGAACTAACACGTGCTAGACTACATAATATTGTACGCCCCTGATAATTTTCTCTAAATGAAGATACAGCAACATGATCGGACAAGCTAGTTGTCAGCTTCGTATGGACCGTTGATGATCATTTTTTTTATAATTGGTACTTAAAATTTCCAAAACGATGGAGAACGGTTTGCAGTAAAGCTGATTGACAGAATCTTACGAAATCGATGACATTCAGCTTACATGTATCTTTAACATCAAAAACTAATCTTGTTACCCCAATTCATTATGAAATCGATTGACAACTCAAGGGAAATCATTCGAAAGGCTAATAGATTCATATATTAGTTTGACAACCTTACGAAATGTCATCCTGCCTATAGGCAGTAAGAAAAAATATGACTCCAGTACTGAAAATACTCTTTAGATCCCTGAAGATACAGATTGAAGTTAAAAAGTGGTTTCAAATTCATTCAGAAATCGATCGACAGCGTAAGGGACATCATTACAAAGCCTGATAGATTCAATGACAACCTTCCCAAATGTGTTCCTGTCTACAGTCAGTAAGAGAAAAATATGACTTCAGTACTGAGGATACCTTTTAGATCGCTGAAGATACAGCTTGAAGTTAAAAAGTGGTTTCAAATTCATTCAGAAATCGATCGACAGCGTAAGGGAAATCATTACAAAGGCTTATAGATTCATTGACAGCTTTCCAAAGTGCCCTTCTATCTACAGTCAGAAAGAGAAAAATATGACTTCAGTACTGAGGATACCTTTTAGATCACTGAAGATACAGCTTGAATTTAAAAAGTGGTTTCAAATTCATTCAGAAATCGATCGACAGCGTAAGGGACATCATTACAAAGGCTAATAGATTCAATGACAACCTTCCAAAATGTCTTCCTGTCTACAGTCAGTACGAGAAAAATATGACTTCAGTACTGAGGATACCTTTTAGGTCCCTGAAGATACAGCTTAAAGTTAAAAAGTGGTTTCAAATTCATTCAGAAATCGATCGACAGCGTAAGGGACATCATTACAAAGCCTGATAGATTTATATATTAGTTTGACAACCTTCCCAAATGTGTTCCTGTCTACAGTCAGGAAGAGAAAAATATGACTTCAGTACTGAGGATACCTTTTAGGTCCCTGAAGATACAGCTTAAAGTTAAAAAGTGGTTTCAAATTCATTCAGAAATCGATCGACAGCGTAAGGGACATCATTACAAAGCCTGATAGATTCAATGACAACCTTCCCAAATGTGTTCCTGTCTACAGTCAGTAAGAGAAAAATATGACTTCAGTACTGAGGATACCTTTTAGCTCCCTGAAGATACAGCTTGAAGTTAAAAAGTGGTTTCAAATTCATTCAGAAATCGGTCGACAGCGTAAGGGTCATCATTACAAAGGCTAATAGATTCAATGACAACCTTCCAAAATGTCTTCCTGTCTACAGTCAGTAAGAGAAAAATATGACTTCAGTACTGAGGATACCTTTTAGATCACTGAAGATACAGCTTGAAGTTAAAAAGTGGTTTCAAATTCATTCAGAAATCGGTCGACAGCGTAAGGGACATCATAACAAAGCCTGATAGATTTATATATTAATTTGACAACCTTCCCAAATGTGTTCCTGTCTACAGTCAGGACAAGAAAAATATGACTTCAGTACTGAGGATACCTTTTAGATCCCTGAAGATACAGCTTGAAGTTAAAAAGTGGTTTCAAATTCATTCAGAAATCGGTCGACAGCGTAAGGGTCATCATTACAAAGGCTAATAGATTCAATGACAACCTTCCAAAATGTCTTCCTGTCTACAGTCAGTAAGAGAAAAATATGACTTCAGTACTGAGGATACCTTTTAGATCACTGAAGATACAGCTTGAAGTTAAAAAGTGGTTTCAAATTCATTCAGAAATCGATCGACAGCTCAAGGGAAATCATTACAAAGCCTGATAGATTAATATATTAATTTGACAACCTTCCAATATGCCTTCCTGTCCACAGTCAGTACGAGAAAAATATGATTTCACTACTGAAGATACCTTTTAGATCACTGAAGATACAGCTTGAATTTAAAAAGTGGTTTCAAATTCATTCAGAAATCGGTCGACAGCGTAAGGGACATCATTACAAAGGCTAATAGATTCAATGACAACCTTCCAAAATGTCTTCCTGTCTACAGTCAGTACGAGAAAAATATGACTTCAGTACTGAGGATACCTTTTAGATCACTGAAGATACAGCTTGAATTTAAAAAGTGGTTTCAAATTCATTCAGAAATCGGTCGACAGCGTAAGGGACATCATTACAAAGGCTAATAGATTCAATGACAACCTTCCAAAATGTCTTCCTGTCTACAGTCAGTACGAGAAAAATATGATTTCAGTACTGAAGATACCTTTTAGATCGCTGAAGATACAGCTTGAAGTTAAAAAGTGCCTTCAGAGTACTTAGGAGTATCTTTAGACGTAAAAATAAAAATGGAGATCCGTCAAGCTTTCAGACATATTGAAACATTTTCTATGATATACAAATTTTGGGCCTACAAATCCAACATACACATCAACTCATCGCCCGCCGTTTACATGGTTCATCTGCATCCAAACTTGTGCACAAGACTGCGTTGCACAAATCACAACAAGCGCTCCATCGTGTGCATTGTGCCGTGTTTATTCAATGGCTCTGTGTGGTTCAGCACATTCTTCTCCATAGGACATCGAATGGCACCCCGAAAGGCAGGCAAGACACACAAAATTTTTCACAGACTAATTAAAATTTCACCAGAGGATGAGATGATATCTATTTTTCAGTGGGATGCACGCCTGTCGCTGTTCCAGGAGTCAGATACAATTTTTTTTTCTCCGTGTTTTGTTGGTTTCTTCTGTTTTGAGAGATTCCTCCTTAAAATGGAATTTAATTTTAGAAACATTATACTCATTGTTTGTCTTGGCGCAGTCTTCCCCCCGGTGTGCATCAGTAGATGTTTATTCTCCTTGACTTGCTTCGTTCGGTTGGAGATGAATTTGTATGCGCAAAAAAAAAAAAAAAAATTAACTCCCGACTGTTGTTAAATTTAATCCTAACTACGGTCGGTGCACATCTACTATTTGTTGCGGAGTGCACTTTCTCTCCTCGGTTCAGTGTCAACTCTGGGCAATAAAATATAAAAGACGAACTCAATCTTCTTCGGATCGTAAATATTTGCGGAGAAGCCCATGAATTATTACAATTGCACTCTCGTTTCGGTTGCCTTGGTAAAGGATGTTGAAGTTGGCGGGTTGGCGCTAAACCGAGGAGCAGGCGAGGTGGTTGGATGGATGGATGATGATTCTCTGGGGGCGATGTAACACTTGGTGCCGACACTTTGTGGTTAGCGGAATATTACACCATCTGAATGTTGGAGTTTTTTTTTTTTTTTTTGCATCATTATTGTTGTTGTTCCCTTTATTTTGTGTGTGTGTGTGTGGTGAAGGAAAATAATTAACTATGACGATGTTGTCAGGTGTTTTTGGGCGGAACAAAATGAGTTTTTTTTTTTCTTTGTCAGGATGCGGTGCGACAAGGAGATTGCACTGTTGACGAATCACTGTTATGAGTAATGGGACTTGGAAAAGCTTCTTTGGGGTTCATTATGTGTGAGTGAAGACTGGATTTAGGACAGCACAAGGACGTGAATGTAACCATTTATATGGGGATGCAACCAAGTGTATGCGGGTTTTGTATGTTAGAATTTCAGAGCTAGATGAATGTTGTTTGGATATCAAATTCTGGACTTAAAAAACCACCAGAACATGAGTTAACAGGTGACTCAAAAGAGTATTCAATGCATCGATTAAAAAAAAACAATAAGCCCTCTATTGGGCAGTCCAAATATTAACCCTCACGATCGCGGCACTCCCTTAGTGGAACATGGAACATTTTTTATGACAGCTCGGCAGGAAGAATCCATGATGTCGTGATGAATATTTTCACTGATTGCGTCAGGGAAGTCAGTTTATTGGTACAATAGTTAGATTTGACATAACCCCAGAGGAAAGAGTCCATTTAATCAGGCAGGACTCCGTGCAGGCCAACTTATGTGACCTCCCCTGGATATCAAAACCAGGAAAAACTTTCATGAAGTTGTGTCAATCACCTAATAGGCGTATTAGACCTATGTGGCGTTGCTCCGTCCTGAAGGAACCATGTCCCGATGCCTTTGCAGATGTTTGTTTAGTCTTCTGTTACATTGCTAGGTTTATCGAATGGTGGATAGATGTCTGCTGTTAGTTCAAACGACAAATTTATAGCATGCCAGCTCTGACAATGACGAAAAAATATATTTTACGCAACGGTTGCAACAGGGTATGTATCTGAGGATAATTAGCATGAGAAAAACATCACGAATTTCGAAGACATGTGAATGTGAAAACGATTTGGATATACCAGGAGTTTGAATCTCCTCGCATGATACATTTTGTATCATGATATACAAATTTAGAAATTGCATTTTCCCACATTACTTTTCACCCCATTATGGGCATTTGGATAGTTAATTCTGTTGAATAAGTTCGTAAGACTTATAAATTTAAGGAAGGGCGTAAAATTCACATGAATTATCATGACATTTCTCCCAAGAGTTATCGTCTAATTAGTGTGCGCGATCCACCAAAAAGAAGACCATCTATAGAGGCATAAGTCTCCTCAACATCGCCTACAAGATCGTATCTGCCGTATTATGTGAACGCCTGAAACCGTTTACCAACAACCTAATAGGCCATTGTCAGGGTGGTTTTAGGCCAGGAAAGTCCACAACTGATCAAATCTTTACATTCAGCAGAGGAAGAAGTCTTCTCAGCATCGCCTACAAGATCGTATCTGACGTATTATGTGAACGCCTAAAACCGTTAACCAACAACCGAATAGGCCCTTATCAGGGTGATTTTAGGCCAGGAAAGTCCACAACTGATCAAATCTTTACATTCAGCAGATCCTGAAAAAAAAACCCAAGAAGTCCAAATCGATATCCACCACCTATTCATCGATTTCAAGGCCGCCGATAGCATTTATAGAGACGAACTATAGAGAATCATGTCCAGTTTTGGTATACCGCCCAAAATCGTCCGTCTGCCCATGATGACGATAGAAGGATTTTATCTGTTCCATAAGGGCCGGAAACACTTCACAGAAACAATCAATACCAAATAAGGATTTAGGCAAGGCGATGCACTGCCATGTGATTTCTTTTATCTCATTCATGAGAGGATTGTGCAAAACTCCCGAGCCGAGACCAGAAGCACATTCTTCCGTCAATTCCGTCAAAATTCTACGAAACATCTTCGGTCCCATTTGCGTTGACGGGCTATGGAGACGAAGATTCAACCACGAGCTATACGAGATGTACAGCGACATGCCGCTAGTCAAAAAAAAAAACTCAGCATTGGTCGATTCAGACGGCTAGGACATGTAGACCGAATGGACACCAATCCTCCGGTTCGCAGTCTTCGATTCCCAGCCAGATGTCGGGTGCAGTAGAGGTAGACCTCGCCCTAAGTGGCGCGCATGAGTAGAAACCGACTTCAACCAACTTTTAGAGCGCAACTGGAGGCAGTTAGCTAATGACCGGGCATGTTGGTTGAAGCCCAGGTTCATTCCGGAATGTAGCGCCACTTTAGTAAGTACGTACATACGTAAGTTTACACGAAAACTTAGTTCGCTGAATAAGTTCGAAAGACTAATGATTTCGAGGAAAAGCGTAAAATTCACATGGAGTATCATGATATTTCTATCATGATATATATCTTATATAAAATGCACACGAAAATTCAGTTAGACTAATAAGTTCGTGAGACTTGTAATTCCAAGGCACGGTACAATTCGCACGGAATATCATGACATTTCTCTCATAAGATGTCTTATAAGTGTAGCTACTCTAAAACTCAGATTGCTGAATAAGTGCACAGGATGCACAGGGATAGCGTAGAAATCACATGGAGCATCCTGATATTTCTCTCATGGGATATCTTATAACACTAAAACTCAGATTTTGATACAGGCATAGGCTGTATGACTTTAAGGGACAGCGAAGAACATCATGACATTTCTCTCATGAGATATCTCATAAGTGTAGCTTCACCTAAACTAAGATTTCTAAATAAGTACACAGCATGTATGGTTTCAAGAGGCAGCATGCGATTCAAATGGATCATCATGACATTTCTCGCATGAGATATCTTGTAATAAATGAAATGAGCGCTGAGTTCACGGAATAAGCTCGCAAAATGTATGTATTCAAGGAACAGCGCAAATTTTACATAGAGTATCATGACATTTCTCTCATAAGAAATCCCAAAAAAAATCAGTCAGTTTAATTTTGATTTTGTACCTTCCTCAGCCCAAACCGCTTACACGAATATCATATTACAACAAACTGATTTATCCTGATTTTATCCGTAACCGATGTATTGACACATAAAGTATACAAGTCGTAGACATCTCCAAATAGGCGGCGACAATTACCAAAGAATAGATAGATCTTCAGCCCTTCCAACTATTTGATTGGATTATACTCAGATACCCTTCCAACAAAAGGATATTCGACACGTCATACCCCTCGCAATCACAAAGAACTAAATTTTCAAGAAATCGCTTAATAACGCGACAGAACCGCCTTTGAGCGACTTAATGTAAACTGCAGCATCCCGATCCCTTTTCATGTACCCTGATAAAGGATTTAAATTCATTTTTTTACAACGCGTTCAATCTCCTCGAACAATGAGTGATTTTTATTGGTTTCAAGTTACCACTACCACTATCCTCGGATGACAGATTGAGAACACGCAAACGAACGAAATATACGGATTTATCTAAAGGACGAAAAAAATCCAAGGGGATTTTAATGAAATTGATTTGTCGCAATGCCAGTTCTTTTTCTCCGTTAATTCGTCGTACAGATAGAAATGAGATGCACTTTAGAAGGATCCTGACAAAAAAAAAAAAAAAAAAACTGCACAAAGCACAAGCCACTGGCAAAGGGAATAATTCAATCCGAAACTATATGTACACAGCTAAGCGGCGATAAATCCCAGTACAAGGGCCGGAAATAGCGCTTAAAAGGTGAGAAATGCTTCTTTTATCATCATCATCCGCATCTTGTTGTATTCTGTGTGCCCTATGTGCCCTCCGTTGTAGTTTAATTCTTTTGAATTGTAGCGCGAGCGTTAAGATTCCATCCTTCGTTTGGTACACACAATGCAAAGCGAAAATCTTTTGTGTCATCATTCCTTCGCTTTAGCCCTCCTGTTGTAGATTCACGCTGTATAAACACCTTGACACAAAGGATCTGGTGTGCGTTTACTTTTTGAGTCACGGTTCCATTAACAATGCCTGTCGTCCTGCGTTTTTTTTTTCTGTTGGCTGTGCACATTTTGAAGCTGTCAAAAATTTCCAGCCAAAAAAAAGTATAAGGACTCGTTGAATACATTATGCATATTGTATACACCGATTTAGTGTTGCCCTTCTGCTATTTTGTATCCTTTCACACGCATACACAGGAGTAACAGTATCTTACTTTATAATCACTTAAAAGGTGCGATATCGTAGTTCCGTCAAAGGACCAGACTGCACACAATGCGGAAAGTTGACATGAATTTAATTTCCTTAAATGTTTTTTTTTTTTTTTTTGGTGTTGATGTTAAGCCCTTCATTATGAGTCCTTCCACACGGAGGGACTCATTAAATTACAAATTAATAAACGAGTAAAGGAAGTCGTTATAGCCCGCGCGTCACGTCGCCTGCCTATACCCTTGCACCCAATTGTCAGAGTTTTTGTCGCCTTTGGTTTTTTTTTTTCAAGGAAAAGGATTTTAATCAATGACAAACAGGATTAGTCCGTTTTTGCTTGGTTAGTATTTAGTTTTTTGTTTGTGTTTGTTGTAATCGTCGTCCTTTTTGTGTTTGCATGCTTTTTCCATGCGCACGTCTCTGATGATATTGTGAAATTCAATTAAATCGAATTGAATGCAAAGTCCTGAAGCCAGGATGGTATATGTGCGGGTACTTGCTGCAACACCCTAATGCGAGCTGTTTGAGCGAAGGATTAAGTGTTATTTACGGAAGGTACACACATAATATTTACAAAAAAAAAGGAAGAGAGTTCATTAAGGGAAATGGTTGCAAATGTTGAACGATTAGAGGATCGATTGGATTGGGTTGCATTGAAAGCAGGTGGTTGACAGGGAGTGCTGACAGATATATGTGAAGTGTCCTGTTTGATTGATTTTTTTTTTACCCCAACTGCCATTTTGGGGGTTAGCATTACCCACACATTAGTAAGCTATGAGGGAAATGCAAATGTAATTCACAGCACACTTCAAATTCGAGCATACAAAACCAACATACATTTCGATTCATCATTTTGAAGAGGTTACAGTCAAGAGGAGTTTTAAGGTCCTCGCATGATACATTTTGTCTCATGATATACAAATTTAGAAATCGAATTTTCCCACATTATTTTCACCCCATTATGGGCATTTGGATAGTAAATTCTGTTGAATAAGTTCGTAAGACTTATAAATTTAAAGAAGGGCGTAAAATTCACATGAATTACCATGACATTTCTCCCAAGGGATATCGTATAATTAGTGTGCGCGATCCACCAAAAAGAAGACCATCTATAGAGGCATAAGTCTCCTCAACATCGCCTACAAGATCGTATCTGCCGTATTATGGAAACGCCTGAAACCGTTTACCAACAACCTAATAGGCCCTTATCAGGGTGGTTTTAGGCCAGGAAAGTCCACAACTGATCAAATCTTTACATTCAGCAGAGGAAGAAGTCTCCTCAACATCGCCTACAAGATCGTATCTGCCGTATTATGTGAACGCCTGAAACCGTTTACCAACAACCTAATAGGCCCTTATCAGGGTGGTTTTAGGCCAGGAAAGTCCACAACTCATCAAATCTTTACATTCAGCAGATCCTGGAAAAAAAACCCAAGAAGTCCAAATCGATATCCACCACCTATTCATCGATTTCAAGGCCGCCGATTCATCATTTTGAAGAGGTTACAGTCAAGAGGTTGGTTGTGTTCTAAGTCTGGACTTGTACAAAGGTAAACGTGTTTCCTTTGTACTTCTTTTATACTCATCCCCCTTCATTTGCAACTGTCTGCGAAATTGTATTTTTGCCACAAAGAAGAGGACCTCCTGCGGACTCTGAACGGAAATTTGGAGAAGTTTTTGATGATGTTTGGCAGACTTTCATTAAAGGGCCATCGCAGTGAAACAAATGTAGGTGTTGCCACTTTCGGGATATGAACTTAGGACCCCGCTCTTAGTAGCCTAATGCACTAACTACTGCATACACATACAATTGGAGCAACAACTCTTGAGCATACAAAATAGACACCCATTTGAGTTATTTGAGGACCCTAAGAAGTTTTTTTAAGATTTTCATAAATGCGATTCCTTATTACTTTCGAGCATACAAAACGAGCATACATTTGTGTACATTCGTACTTTCCAGCATACAAAACGAGTATACATTTGTGTACATTCGTACTTTCCAGCATACAAAACGAGTATACGTTTGTGTTCATTCGTACTTTCGGGCATAAAAAACGAACATTTCTATATTTGTATACATTTGCACTTTCGAGCATACAAAACGAGCATACATTTGTGTACATTCGTACTTTCCAGCATACAAAACGAGCATACAATTGTGTACATTCGTACTTTCTAGCATACAAAACGAGCATACATTTGTGTACATTCGTACTTTCCAGCATACAAAACGAGTATACGTTTGTGTTCATTCGTACTTTCGGGCATAAAAAACGAACATTTCTATATTTGTATACATTTGTACTTTCGAGCATACAAAACGAGCATACATTTGTATACATCACCATATAGAAGGTTACATATAAGATTTGTCAGATCAACGCGAGATCTCCAGAAGAGCTGGCCTTCACGCAGTCCTGATATAACCCCTATGGCAAATTTTCCCCTAGGGTCATCTCAAATCTTAAGTTTGCGCCAATAATCGACTTCCCTGGCGACATTTTGAAGAAAATATTCATCACGATGGTGGATACCTAATATTTGGCGGTAGAATATCAAGGGTAGTCTGGCAAGCTCTGTGACCCTGCACCCAAAAGAGGGGACTGCCATCTTATTAGGTGACTGCCATCTCATTAGATGACTGCCATCTCGTTAGGAGAAAGTCGGCCTTCGTTGGTTGATTTCGATGGAAATGAGATGAATCCCAAGAGTTTGATTGCCGCATGGCCTTCACTGAAGATGCTAATACCCTTGGGGTAGGTGAACTTTCCATCTCCATGTCCGCCAACTTGTCGTCGTCATCCGGTTGAGGTAGTGCTAGTCGTAAACATTCAGAATAATGGGGCTGAAACCATAGTTTATGACTTCATCGGCAGCATCCAAAGGTGACAGGGCTTCCTCGTTTACATAATGCACACGTTTCTGGAATCTCGATGCTGAACATTGTCAATTCGCCAACTACGGATTGAAAAAAGCGGATTGCAGATCCTGATTATGCCCAATATGTCCAATCTGGTCCATTTCCACTACCCCCAGTTTTGCTCCCGGCTCCCGGAAACTGCTATCTACAAAGATCTTTGGACCTCCGGTTCCCTTGATCGCAAAGGATTTGGAGGAAGCTGGAGGCAAGTTTCACATCTACTGCCCCAATTTTTCTGATGTAATGCTCCATCCATCCTGGTCACTGCGGTCAATTAACGTGAATTCCATCTGACTATACACTCTGTCAGCGGTTATGAATGGCGAGGAATTGGCCGTTTATTTCTTTTTGGCGCTCCTCGGATGTTATCCACCCAAAGGTCGGTGGATGACGCGGTGTCTTTGGATGAGCTTGCGAAACGTTAAAATTGTTCCTTGGCCCAGCTCAGAGAAGAATCTTGTTTTGCAGTCCGATCTGCGGTCGGAATACGTTGGATACGGGCAATTATGGTGGAAATTCTTGGAGCTGGAGGACGGTTGGTCTGTTAATGATTTGTTGGGGACCATCTGTTGCGATCTCGAAGCGTTACACCAAATTAATCAACAAGGGTTCGCAAGTAATGGGTCAACTATATGCGAGCGGTACATAAAGTTGGCCCAGATGGATCTTAGTAAGAGCGGGGGTGTATACCCCTTCCATCTCTTGGCTATGGAACGGACCAGGTTTCAAAGTCAATGTCTTTTCCGGATGTCACGGATTCACACTCAGCCATATAGGTATGAATGACCTACTTGGGCACAAACATTCACTGCGTTTGGATCCGGCTTTCCAAGACCTTTAAGTTAGCGGTGGTGGTACTACCAGACGAGGAGACCAATATACTGGACCAGGGTGTGGGTCGAAGAAGTGGGGGAACCATTATCGGTGAAGGCAGGACATCAACTCGAAGTCGAACAGCTGGTTGATCCTTTATGGTTTTTAACTGATGGGTGAGGTTCCCCGCGCAACACTCGGCTAGAGTTTGGGTTAGGACTAGGCCTTGGAGTCATTCTATACCCCTTTCCATTGGCAAATATGCGCATTTAGCATCCTCCGAGTGCTTTCCAGGTACCAAACCAGGCTTTCCCAAAGTTGCTTTGGTCACGACAGGGGTGACACCTGGAAGTCACCCCTTAGATAGTACTGAAAGTTAGTATCTTGTTGGTGCATTCATTTTCGACCCACGAGTGGCGGAGAAAGTCTGTAAACCTCCACAGAGATCCGCATTGTGCAGGCAAGACAGGGGTAATACGTACGTTGCCTGGTATCCGGCTACTCCGTTAGCGACTGAGCATTTGATAGGGACTTCAGCCTGGAAAGTTAGTATCCTGTTGGTGCATTCATTTTCGACCCACGAGTGGCGCAGAAAGTCTGTAAACCTACACAGAGATCCGCATTGTGCAGGCAAGACAGGGGTTATACGTACGTTGCCTGGCAGCCGGCTACTCCGTTAGCGACTGAGCATTTGATAGGGACTTCAGCCTGGTCGATTACCAGCACCGGTCGTTTAACACCTTTTATCGTTTTTTACGTCTTTATTTGCGAGGGGCTGTATGGTGGGATGGTTATCACACAAACCATCGCGCCATATAGCCCCGCAGAAGGTCTGGGTTCGACACCAAAATCTTTTTTTACTGGCCCACCTCACGTGATGATCTGAGAAAAAGCCATGTCCTGGATACTAACCAGGTTGTTGCGTCGAAAATTTGAATTTGGAAAGTTGCCGATGGTACGATACCAACCAGGTGGGAGATTATCCACAAAACGTTACCGATTTTGAGCCATTTTGGAGGTGTTGGCGCCACTCCTCCATTCTTTATTGAAAACGATTTTGGTGAGCTGCTTCAACATGGATCGCCACATATCAATGAGAACCACTTCATTTTGGAATGGATTGTACGATATGGACTTCAACGACATGTGGTTGCAGCAGGACGGGGCTACTTGCCTCACAGCGAAGGATACACTGGACATTATGTATGAACGATTCGAGGGTAGGGTTATCTCTCGCGGAGATGACTTGAATTGGCCACCAAGATCGTGGGATTTGAACCTGTTAGACTTTTTTTTATGGGGTTTTCTGAAGTCGACGGTCTGTGTCGTTAGTCTTGTTCTTGTGGGGTTTTTTTCAAGTCGCAGGTCTGCGCCAATAAGTCGCAATCGAGCGATTGCCTCAAAGTCAACATAACTCAGGTCATTGATCGAATACATCTGGATCTAAGGGGCAGAGTCGTTGAAAATTCGACTTTTCGTATCCGTGCCACCGTTTGAAGTCGCTGTATTTTATACATTATAGCATACAAGATCCTTTCAAATAAAAATAGAATTTCGGTCACGCAGTTTGTTTTATTCCATTTCAATATCGACCCGTCCTGATACTCTCATGGGACATGTGTCACGTCATTTTGATCTAACCACCTTAATTAAACCCAAAAATCCATTACCCCAATTAGTGCCCGAATCCACAGTTGGTAGATCTCTCTACTCCACATCCAAACTTTTTCTAATAAAGTCATCTCATGAGCTATTTATATCAAAGTACCCCTTATGATTAATTTAATAGTCCTCACTCCAGCCAACGATGGAGTTGAAAAACAAAAAAATCCTTCATTCCACAATCCTAATTAAAAAATTACAAATCTCATCACCGCTAACAAAGTTAATCAAAACTCCACATAAACAAAAATTCGCCTCTAGGCAACGGAACTGTGTGTCCTTGCGACAAATCAACTCCAGCCTTGAGCTGCAAACCCACACAGCAACCTTAGACTGACTCCGTATAACTCTTTAACTGATATAATTAATTTACTCTTAATTAAAAAGTCTTTATACACCACACCACTACCATCACCACATCACCACCACCACCACAAACACCGACATCGCCATCCTTGTTGTCATCGTCGGTAGTCGACACCACCCTTTTTTCGCACCCTGAGCCAGGAGGAACCCTCTTGAACAACAGAAAAACTTAACATCAACAACAACACCCCACTTTACACAATCGACACCATGTCCTTCATGGTTCGCAGACGTCAAAAGTAACTCCTTCCAGCCGCGCATCATTGGCATGTTGCATGTGCTTGTGTGTTGGTGTTTGTTTGTTGCGTAAGTAAGAACACATTGCTTACAGCAATTGTTGAATAAATCATCGTCAGTAATTCGCCTTTATTCTCCATCATCGTCATATCCTTTTATCCTTTTTGGCTTTTGGTTTTTATCGCTGGAAATTTAAAATCTGTCACAGAATCTGAGGGTAGTTTCCTTCCTCGGTTCCTTTGTCTCATCTTTGCCAGTCATATAGTCGTTTTGGTTGTTGTTGTTCGCCTCTCATCCTGTCGGCTCCTTTCCCAACCCCTACCACGGAAGCCAAATCATCATGTAAATCTCATCCCGTTGCGCCGTTTCCACTTATTTATTCATCCGTTCGATGAACAACAACAACAACAACAACGAAAAAATAAAATACCGTTCACCAAAATAAAAAACGAATTTCAACAGAAAATCACTCTCTCAGGATGCAGCAAAAGCAGTGGAAGGATGTGTGATGATGGTACAATAACTCCCTACTCTGTGTGTGTCCTGTATTTTTGTACGCTCCCTCGAGGGAGAGAGAGAGCGAACCGAATTGATTGGTGTAAATCATATGCCAGGAAAAACTGGATTAACTTTTTATTTCCTAGGATATCCAACTGCTCAGTGTGTGTGTGTGTGCAAATAATATAATGAAAGGATTCACTTGGATTGCGATTGTGAAATATTTCACTCTCGACGTGTTTAAATTTTTTGATTTTATTTCATACAAAGGACGACAATGAGCTATAAAAAGTTTTAAGCAGTCAGCCCAGCTGTTTTTTGGTTGACTGCCATCCATGCTGTTCCGCTGTGTGCACCATGCAGCATCATCTACATGTCGAGGGAGCTGTTTTTTTTTTTGTATTCATCTGTGATTTTCGGTTAACAAAAGGATATACGCACTCCGCGAAACGGAGAAATGAAATTAAGGACTTTTATTGAATGTTTATTTGCTTGAATGATGCATTTTAAGGGTTCTCACAGGAGAATGTGTGTAAATATTTGGCAAGGATTTACATTATTTTTTTGGGAAAGGATTAAAAAAAAAAAAACAATTGATGTGTGCGCATTCGAGGATAATAACAATTGAACGTGAATTGTGCGTGAATAAAAGAGGAAATTAAAAAAAATCCTGCACGAGACTGCGATACAAATTTAAAGCTATTTTTAAGTGCAAGGATATCAGGAGTAAGTAGTGGCAATGTGCAACAATTAAATGAAGGGATCAAGGGAAGCTTTAAATAAATTGGGAATGTTGGTACATAAATCCATTTCAGGGGCACTGTATTATGGGAGGAGTTTCAAGGATCAGCCGTAAATGACAAGGACTTTGAAATGTTGGTGTGTGATTTGTGTTTATGGTGTTATCACTTGTATATGAGAGAAGCGACTTGAAGTTTGAAATTAGAGCCAGCTGGCTAGCTGGAAAATTGTAGGGGGATGTCGATTAAGCCCCAGGTTCAGCACGGACTTAAAAGGAAGATTTGTCTTTGTAAAGAACCATTCCTCCCCGCTCTAATCTGGCACCGCCAAGACCTTACAATGGTTTACCGGGCAACCACCGGATTAACCCTCTCTTGTCTGCACAATGCGAATATCTGTACAGACTTTCTCCGCTAGTCGTAGGCCCAAATGAATTCACCAAAAAATGCCAACTTCCAGCACCCAGTGGTGACACCTGAAAGACCGCCATGGTCAAACCAAAAATAACTTTGGGAAAACCTGGTCTGAGATAAGCAGGTAACTATGGAAAGGAAAGCACTCAGGACGATGCTGGTTGCGGATAGACTCTTTACCTGCGAACCCCCATGGACTTGGTCTGTGACAAGCAGGCAACTGTGGTAAGGAAAACACTTAGGACGATGCTGGATGCGGATCGACCCTTTACCTGCGAACCCCTATGGACCTGGTTGAGCCAAGAAGGCATTTATGGAAAGGGAAGCACTCAGGACGATGCTGGATGCGGATCGACCCTTTACCTGTGAACCCTTGTGGATCAATTTGGTTTAACGCTTCGAACTCGCACCAGATGTGCCCAGCCAAATCATAACGAGACCAACGTTTCGACCATAATTGCCCGTATCCAACGTATCCGACAGCAGATCGGTCTGAAAAACAAGATTCTTCTCTGAGCTGGGCCAAGGAACAATTCTAACGTTTCGCTAGTTTATCCACGGACATTGATTCTAACAGGAAAAGATCGGTGAATGACATCCTGAGAAGCGCCCAGTAGAAAAAAAAACGACCAATCCCTCGCAATTCAGAATCCCTGACAGATCGGTTAGTCAGATTTTGAAATACCGTCTGGAATTCACGGTTCTAGGCTGAAATTTGAAGGTGGTAGGGATCAGCTGATAAAAATGGTGCCTTGTATAGGAACTATGCCTACACGTTTTCAATTGTTACCATTAAAACTTTAGAAAGGGTTAAAACCTAATCTTCAGTCAAGGTGCTAGGCTGTAAATCGGAGGTGGTTTCATGGTGAAAATTGCGCCTTTGTAAAGGAACCATTCCTTCCTTCCACAAAACCATACAAAGGAGTTAAAACCGAACCTTAAGTCAAGGTAGTAGGCTGAAAGTTGAAAGTTACAGGGACCATTCCTCCAATCTACAGTCAAGGCACTAGGCTGAAAGTTGGAGGTGGTAGACATCTGATGGTGAAAATGGTGCCTTACCTCTAAGACTTGACAATGGTGTCAAAAAGCCACCTGCAGCCAGGGTACTAGGCTAAAAGTCGGAGGTGGTAGGTACCAGCTTGCAAAAATGGTGCCTCAGCAAAAGAACCATTCCTCCAACCTACAGTGAGGTCACTAGGCTAAAAGTTGGAGGTGGTAGGTACCAGCTGGTAAAAATGGTGCCTCAGCTAAAGAACCATTCCTCCAACCTACAGTGAGGGTGATAGGCTAAAAGTCGGAGGTGGCAGGTACCAGCTGGTAAAAATGGCGCCTCAGCAAAAGAACCATTCCTCCAACCTACAGTGAGGGTACCAGGCTAAAAGTCGGAGGTGGTAGGTACCAACTGGTAAAAATGGTGCCTCAGCTTAAGAACCATTACTCCAACCTACAGTGAGGGTACCAGGCTAAAAGTCGGAGGTGTAGGTACCAGCTGGTAAAAATGGTGCCTCAGCAAAAGAACCATTCCTCCAACCTACAGTGAGGGTACCAGGCTAAAAGTCGGAGGTGGTAGGTACCAGCTGGTATAAATGGTGCCTCAGCAAAAGAACCATTCCTCCAACCTACAGTGAGGGTACTAGGCTAAAAATCGGAGGTGGTAGCTACCAGCTGGTAAAAATGGTGCCTCAGCTAAAGAAACATTCCTTCAACCTAGAATCAAGGCACTTGGCTAAAAGTTGGAGGTGAAAATGGTGCCTTAGAACCTTACTTCCCCGCTCTCATATAAAATACCACCAAGACGTTAAAACCCAACCTACCGTCAAGATACCAGGCTTGGTGGCTGATCTTTCCTCGCCAGTTTATCAGCAATTTCATTGCTCTGTATGCATCTATGTTCGGGGATACATTATATTGGACACCAGGGATCTTAAGCTCTTCACGACATGGCTTCACAAGCTTGGCCTTAATTCTGACAGCAGAGATTGCTATAATTGCAGCCTGACTATGGATAGAGATGGTGACATCATCTGGTGGCAGATGATGCTATTGCCAATATATTCGCCTGGAAGACACTGTTGTGATCAGGGAAACGAAAGGTGCTTAGTGGTTTGGAAAACACTCCTGCTCCAATGCCTATGTCCTTTTTGGAGACATCAGTATAGATGGATATGGTTTAGGTATTCAGTTCGCTTCACTCCTAATCCCACTCCTCTCCATTTGGAAAGATGTGGGAGAATGGTCTTTAAATGTCAGGGTGAGGCAGCTTTCAGTCAGAGGATATAGCTGAGCCAAAGTATCTGTTTAGAATTTTGGCGTGTCCTTGAGCTGGCTGATTCTTAGTCTACTTTGGATGCAGATTCTTCCATGTAATGATCTAGTGGAAGCAGGTTTAGGATGATTTCCAGTCCCGGTGTTGGCGTGGTTCTCATTGCACTAGTAGCGCCCATAGATGCTATACTTTGCACCTTTTTCATGCTAAAATGAGCTATAGACGAAAGGTGTACTACAGATCCATGTAATGATCTAGTGGAAGCAGGTTTAGGATGATTTCCAGTCCCGGTGTTGGCGTGGTTCTCATTGCACTAGTAGCGCCCATAGATGCTATACTTTGCACCTTTTTCATGCTAAAATGAGCTATAGACGAAAGGTGTACTACAATATTTTCAAATTTCCTTAAACTGCTACCAAAAATCGTTTTTTTTTATATGCTTTGCGATATGTCCACCCAAATTATTTCTCTATCTTACAAACTTAATGTCGAATCTAATATACCCCTATGGGATAGAGTACAATCAACAGCCTTCTCGAGACACAGCTTTCGTTTTCAATTTCACTTTCCACCTCAGAAATACCATTGTCAAGTCATAACGTCCCAAAACAAAAGAAGGCATCCTAGATCACACCTAAAACTGCAAACCCATGCTGCAAGTCCCACATAAAAAAAAGAAGGCGTCGCAATCCCCACCCTTAATCCACGCAGAAAAAAAATTTACCAAATTCGACAAACAAACCAATTCCCACCATATCCCTACTTTCTTGACAATTTCTCACTCCATCCGAAAAGGTCCCTCTCCACCATGCTTCGCATAATTACATCCACACACCGAGAGCATGTTATTCGACGAGAAATAATAATATCGGGACTGAATGAATGAACACGGTCCATAAAAACCGTTTTCAACAATCAAACCCATCAATTATTGGTTTATTTATATGTAAATATATACCTACATCCCTGAACGTTCCCCATTTCGTCGCTTCGCCGAGCCAGGCGTCCGACCCAATGAGTCGATTTATAAACATGTCAAAATACGACGCGGGACATTGACACACGGCACATAGGGGGAAGGTGGTGATATGGTACCGCCTGTACCATAAAAATGTCAAACCCGTAATTATTCCTGTCAATGCGTTGCAAAGGGGCCGCTTATAAAAAAAAATTTTCTGAATCTAAAGACGAGGCGATTCCAGAATACCTTCAATCGAAAAACACCGAAAAATGTTTTCTAAATTAATTCGGCAACAAAACCTGATGAATTTACGCGCGCGTACTCGTCATGATCGCGCACTGATGAGGCTCGAACATGGAACAAGATGATTAAAAACCCACACCTCCAGATGTATCTCGATGCAAATCAGATTCTCTTCTTTTTTACGATTATTAGCTTTGATTAACCGTTTAATTAAGCTTTGGATGAGGGATCATAATTAGAATCGGGGGGTCATTAAAAAAAAAAGTTTTTTTTAAAAAAAACAACAACATCCGTGCAAGTTTGACTTCATCAAAAAAAAAACCCACCAGATACATTTATTAGGTAGACCCCGGTGAGGGGAAGTATCCACGTATCGGTGCTTGTTTGCATTTCAATGGAAACGGAAAATTGAAAATAGCCATTAGTGACTGGAAAGTGGAAAATGGTGGGCGCAGAAAAAAAAAACATTTTAACAAGGATATATGTGGAGCCGACTGGCACGGCATTTGTACTCAACACAGAAAAGATGAAAAAAAAAAAATGCACACAACTCCATGTATCCATTAAATCCATTTCACGATTAATAATTTTCCATTTTGCACTCTGGACCAGGTTGGGATGCTGATGTGCCTCGTTCGTTTGTGTTGTATGCGCATTGTTTCTCTGGGCACAGCCTCTATTGACCTGCAAAACCGTGAACACAAAGACTTGGGCCAATTGGCCGACCGGCAAACAAACTTTAGTCAGGGGGGGCACATTGTCACCCCTCCGCCCCCTTAACGGCGAAGCCACTCCGAATTACGATTTAGTGAAATTTTAATTACGCAAATTACAAAGCGATGTAGTTACACACACATGCCACGTCCAGTGCGGACTGCAATGCGTGGCGTGTATTATACATGAGGCTTGGCTAACTTAGTAATAATGATATAGCGGTGATATGGTGAAATGCATTTAAATTTATTACTACTGGCATGTGAACACACACACTTAACCGAGGGAAGTGCACTATGCGCTAGCTGTGTTGAGTGCGGGTGGCGGTATTCAGCGGCAAGGCTCAAGTGGAAGTCGGATGCATTGCATATGAATGGCGGACGAAAATTGAATTAACACACAATATTATGGTCGTGTGTAGTTTTGTTTGTTTGAATATGTGAAAACATGAGTCGTTGACACCTTTGGTACTTTTGGAGTGGTAAAGTCGTATAAACTCGGAAGAGGAAGTTCGGGGCCGGTTTATGGGGCTTAGGCGCCACCTTAGTTTTAATGGCGTTTCGACAAAAGCTATTGTCTGTGTAGACGATTAATTGTCGGCGGGGTTATAAAGAGACAGATAAGGTATTAGTTCCGGCTTTTTGGAGATTCTATTGTCTGTGACCTGATTTTGACTAGGTTCGAAAATCATGGGGGAGACTTGTTACTTTTCAACGACCGACAAGTCACGTAGTTGCAGTTCATAGGCATACACTCCATGTTGACACATCGAATGTCAAAAAAATCCTTTACGGATATCTATCTTATTATCGCCCCTATCGAGGTATCCGTTGGGAAGACATTTTTCTAACGCTTTAGCCGTTTCGATTGGCATTTTGAACAGATATTCACACGAAATGTAACGCCATTATCGCGCATCGGTAATATGCGTTGATTCGATAATTTTTGACAGAGCTATGCGTTGAATTTCTCCCGAAATTGTCCGACGAAGAATTGCTGCGGAATCAAAAAACCACGATTGTATGCTTTTTTTATTTTGTTCCACAACGGATACCTTAAAAGCAAATTGAGTTCCAATGCGAACTGACTTTCGTTTCGGAAATTGTTTCGCACGGATACCTCGGTAGGGGTGAACATGTCAGAATGTCAGGAATTCTATGTCATTATAAGAATTGACAGTTAGATCAATGATGTCACTGTATTCCAAACCGGATTCAAAAGGTGGCGAAAGGCGATTTTTCGTAAAACAACTTTTTTCATAACTTGAGATCTCTAGCGATCCTGAGATGGTGCTTACATCCGTTTATTGACTCTGCTTTCGAGTAGTTGACATTGGCAATGTTAAAATTAAAAATACTCACCAAAGATTCTGACAATACAAAAAGAAAAAAAAAAAAAAACAGAAATTTAAGGAGTCTATCTGAAAAGCTGAAATTGTTTGCATGATAGATATTCAAAAACGTTGATGACAGAAAAATGTTGAACAGCATTTTAACAGCCTTTTAGCAAAGATTATGAATACTATACAGATGACGCACTCCATATAAGAAAAATTGTTCTATGGCGGGTCTTGTTCTTGTTTTTCATGTGTTTTCATGCACACCGCCCGCCCGTACCATGAAGCTACTGAGCAAAAGTTTCTGTTTTTTGTTCTCAATGCGTCATCTGTATAGAATTCATAATCTTTGCTTTCAGCCAATGAGATCTTTATATTTCGGCTGACATTTGTTGCATGATAGATATTCAAGAAATACCATGAAAGACAAAATTGTCAACCACATTTCAACCAATTCATAGAAAAAGCCATCGTTTAAATGTCAAAAGTCAAAACTGATGATAGAAGAAAATATTAAACCAATGAACGACATGTATCTATGAGGATTATATCATGAGATATACGTTCGATAGAAATAAAAAAAACAGTAAATTGCATTACTTCAGCTAATTTCAGTTAATATTATGGCTGACATTTGTTGCATGATAGATATTCGAGAAATGTGATGACAGAAATAATTGTGAGCCACATTTACAACATTTCATACACAAAGCCATCATTTTTATTCAAAAATCTAAGCCTGTGATAGAAAAGTATATTAACAGCATTGAGCATCTTGCACCTATGTGGATTATATCATGAGATAAACGTATTATAACGTTGTAGATACGAATAGATAACAATTACAGCCAATTAATTGCATTATTTCAGCCAATGAGATCTTTATATTTTGACTGACATTTGTTGCATGATAGATATTCGAGAAATGTCATGACACAAAAATTGTGAATCGCATTTAAATCGTTTCAAAGAAAAAGCCATCGTTTTCACTCAAACATCTTAACATGTGACAGAAAACTACATTAATACCATTGAACGACATTTTTTTTATGCAGATTATATCATGAGATATACGTATACAACCTTGATAGATACCTACATATAGACTAAAATGGCAAACCAAAAAATTGAATTATTTCAGCCAATGGGATGTTAAAATTGTCTCTATCAGGTAAGAATCTTTCCTAGAAATTCTAAGGAGTCTTGCAGGAAATACATCTATTAGAGATATATCATGCGAGGAGAAAAAATTGTGTAGGTATGCGAAGACATAGCCATGAATATAGTTCCTCCTTATCAATAGCAATAGCTTGTGCTCAGAGAAGAATTTTCGCTTCATTCAAAAGAAGACATAGCTCAATATTACCAGCATTAGATGGCAGGTATCAATGAGAGTTATGTCATCATATATTTAATGTGCCAAAGTTCTTAAGGAGAAGCCAATAGATTGGAGTCTCATGAGAATGGAATGATATATTCTTTAATATCTAGGAAGTTACTCCAAGAAAATGAGAATTGAACAGCATCCAGCATGACATGTACATATCTATGAAAGTTATGTCATGAGAGTAACAATGGATATACAAACAACAAATAAATTCAATGAAGTTGCTTCGATAAATCATAACCTAAAGTTCGAACTAATTGAATAGTCAAACACAGTCATAGATCTAGCTATTAAGACCCTTTTTCTAGACAATGCACGATCGTTTTTAAAATTGCACACTGATCTCGTTTATTGATCCAATTTTTGTGTAACTTGAAGAACATTCACACAGTCACAGATCAAGCTATTAAGATCCCTTTCCTATACTACAGTCCAGATAGAGCAAGACTATCTTAAAAGTTGCTCACATGGAGTCCTGATCTCGTTGTGACGATCAGAGTTTTATCGAACTTAAAGACCCGTTTAACACAGCATTGATCAATCCATTATGTCCTCTCTTCTGAGCTGTTGTAGATAGTCATTGAACGATCACTTTTAAAATTAGAGCCCTGATCTCGTTAAGGAACAATCACACAGAATCCCAGATCAAGATTAGGCATGATCGGTTTTAAAATTTCGCATTTGGAGCCCTGATCTCGTTGTGATGATTCAAGTTTTATTAAACTTAAAGACCAGTCAAACACAATCATATATCAAGCTATTCGGTCTTCTTTAATGAGCTGTTGTAGTCTTGACATTGCACGATCGGATCGTTTTTAAAATTAGAGCCCTGATCTCGTTGTAACGACCCACGTTTTGTCGAACATAAATAAGAGTCATACACAGTCACAGATAAACCTATTAAGGTTCCTTTTCAATAGAGAGCATGATCATCTTAAAAATTTCGCTCTTGGATCTCTGATCTCGTTTAGATGATTCAAATTTTGGCGAACTCAAAGAGCACTCCGGCAGAGTCGTAGATCAAGCTATAAGAGCCCTTTTCAGGACTTTCGAGTCTAGATAAGGCACGATCGTTTTCAAAATTGCGCACTTGGAGCCCTGCTCCCTGTGATGATCCAACTTTTATTAAACTTACGAATCAGTTAAATACAATCATAGATCAAGATATTAGGTCCTCTTTTCTGGGCTGCTGTAGTCTAGACAATGCACTATCGTTTTTAAAATTGCGCACTTGGAGGCCTAATCTGATTTAGATGATCCAAGTTTAGTCGAACTTACAGAGCACTCCGATAGAGTCGTAGATCAAGTTATTAGAGCCCTTTTGAGGATTTTCTAGTCTAGACAACGCACGATAGTTTTAAAAATTGCGCACTTGTAGCCCTGATTTCGTTTGGATGATCCAAATTTTGTCGAACTTAAAGAGCACCCCGACAGAGTCATAGATCAAGCTATTAGAGACCTTTTCATGACCTACCAGACCTACCAGACAACGCATGATCGGTTTTAAAATCCGCATTTGGAGTCCTGATGTAATTTTAATGATCTATGCTTGATGATCCAAGTTTTATACAAAACAGTTTTTCAAATTGCACACTTGGTGAAGTCATCTCCTTGTTCGTCATGGCTAGAGAGTCACATTATTCAATTTCAGTGACTTAATGATAAATATCGGGTTTCGATGCAACAGGGGACTTTTAGTTCTCCATATATATGTTTGATCCTCAATCCATCTGCAAAGATGTCAAGTCTGTTTGTAATCTAACTGAATACAGATACTATGAGTCCATCATGACAGATACTGTGTAATCTATCAAGAGAGATACTATGAATCTATCATGACAGATACTGTGAAAGTATCATTAGAGAGGATTTTTAAATTTTCCATCATAAACTGGCATTATTCACTGTTAAATGCTATAGTTATGAACGACAAAAATCTTAATGGATACATGTGACGAAATATCGCATGATATAAATCAGAAAGTTACAAACTCAATCGATTTGGTTCTGTGATGACAGAATATTCACTCTCATCATAGAAGATTGCTGTGCAGTTTGACAAAGTGATAAGTAACTTATAAAGACAAATTCAGAAAGTTATTGGAGGCAGTGGTTTCTTAATTCAATTTCAGATGTAAGACATTTAAGTGCAATAGGTTTCAAATTGTTTTTTATACTTATCTGGTGGACATTCGAAGGATTAAAATTAAATTTGACAATGCTTACCTGAAACGAAAGAAAAAAACGTATATATTAGTATAAACATAGCTATTTATAGTTTTAAATAAAATATATGAATTGGTAATAGTTACAAAAATATATTAAAATTTGAACTAAAACACATTTTCAACACTGAGAACCCGAAGTAAGTTCAAATTAATACGTCTATGATATAACAGATACTTTATCTACAACTCGGTCTTTTCAAATGAGGCCTCTTAAGTCATATATACCATTGAAATCAATTTGCATATTCGCAGATCAAGCTGCATTAAGAATGCACAGCATTCCGACCTTCAATTAAATCAGTTTGCATGCTCCTACACCTGCACTTCCACATCTCTGACTGAACAAACTAAGTCACCAAAATCGAAAACATGTATCTACATCTACTCAAGTTCAAAACAAGTTCTAAATTTAAATCCACAAATCATTTGGTAATCATTATCAAATGATTTGTTTGTGCAAAGCCCCTGGCGGCATGTAACCTTAGCTCATAAATAATTACTTAATACCTTGTCCGACAAGATTTCGTCCATCCAAAACATGCACTCATCCATCTGTTCAAATGGTGTGGAATGTTTTTTTTTTTTTTAATATTTAAACATGTAAATCTCTTGATAAATCATTGTCCTTCAGATGTCCACCGACCGTATATACTATACATCGACGACACAAATCTCCTATCACTTATTATTGAGAAATTTTCTTGTCTTCGGCGGACTTGTTTTTTTTTTAATTGAAGCCATTTTGTGTCGATGACAACGGAACTGATTACACGCACATTGTCGTCGTTTAAAAAAACACAGATCATCTAGTGAGACGTATACGAGTGTATTTATCGCCCCCAAGGGTCAGTGCATTGCGCTTAATAAAATTTAAGCTCTCGGCGATTAAGTGATTTATTGAGGTTTTGGATTTTTCTTTGTGTTGTGGTGGTGGTAGTGTGGCTGACTGGGGAATCGATATTTCTGTTTTTCTGACTTTAACCTCCAATCTTGGGGAAAAATATTCTATCCAGAGGGTGTGGTCTGAATGGATATAAGATGGAGGGAAAATGAGTCAAAAATGTACCAAATCTTCAGGACATTTGAAATAATGACACCCAGCGCCAAAGAAATGTTGTCGGTATTTTGTGATTTGTGCAGAAATCATTAACAACGGTTCAGTAGTTGGAAGACACAAAAAACAACGTCTATTCGCTTGAAAAAAGGACCAGTAGAGTAGTTTTTAGTAAATCTAATAATAGGTTGAAGAAACAATTTCGAACAAGTCAGCGGTTGGACAGCACAAAAACCACGTTTTTTTCCGGTTTTTACAAAAATCTGCATACTCAGAGTGAATACCATCGGTAAAGTAGCCTCCAGTAAATCGAATAGCTTGTCGCAAAGCGTCTATAGAACGGAACAAAAATTGGACCAGTTCAGTGGTTGGAACACACAAAAAACAACGGCTTTCGGCTTCCACAAAACTCAGTATCTCCGTATTCAAAGTAAGGACCATTTATAAGTCGTTTTGTGTAGATCTAAAAAACAATTTGGGACAGTGGTTGGAACTTACAAAAATCAAATATTTGCATCTTCATACTCCAACGGAAAACAATTTGGAACAGTGGTTAAAACTCACAAAAATCTAATTTTTGAACAAAGGTTTGCATTTTTATATTCCAAAACAATTTGTATCAGTGGTTGAAATCCCCAAAAATCAAATTTTTGAACAAAGATTTGAAAACAATTTGAAACAGAGGTTGGAACTCACAAAAATCAAATTTTTGAACAAAGGTTTGTATTTTCATACTCCAACGGAAAACAATTTGGAACAGTGGTTGGAACTCACAAAAAATAACGTCTTTCGGCTTCCACAAAACTCAGTAACTCCATATTCAAAGTAAGGACCAATTGTAAGTCGTTTTGTGTTAATCTAAAAAACAATTTGGGACAGTGGTTGGAACTCACAAAAATCAAATTTTTGAACAAAGATTTGAAAACAATTTGAAACAGAGGTTGGAACACACAAAAATCAAATTTTTGAACAATGATTTGTATTTTCATACTCCAACGGAAAACAATTTGGAACAGTGGTTGGAACTCACAAAATTAAAATTTTTGAACAAAGATTTGAAAACAATTTGGAACAGTGGTTGGAACTCACAAAAATCAAATTTTTGAACAAAGATTTGTGTTTTCATATTCCAACGGAAAACAATTTGGAACAGTGTTTGGAAATCACAAAAATCAATTTTTTGAACAAAGATTTGAAAACAATTTGGAACTGAGGTTAGAACTCACAGAAATAAAATGTTTGAATAGATTTGTATCTTCACACTACAACTGAGAACCTCCCGGAAACTAGTTTTCAGTAAACGAGTTTTTAGACGAAAATTAGGGGCAAATTCTGCTCTACTGCTGCGTTAAGTTTTTTTTTAAGTATGGACTTTTATTTTTATTTTTTTTGTATCTGGCGTAATCGCTTCATCGCTGAGTGTATCTGTTGACAATATATGATGTTTTTTACCTAGATTCAGAAACCAACTTAAGGACAATAAAACTTATGTAGGCTTGTACAAATTTGAACAAATTTGGTCCAATGGTTGTGTATTTAGGAAATTTTTAACAAATTTGGTCCAATGGTTGTGTATCTCAGTGGTTTCTATACAAGTAATGTATCGCTTAAATTTTGTCTGCAAAAACAATTTTAGTGGTATCTTTTGGTTTACATTTGTCAAGAAGACCTAAATATCTGATCTCCCAAAAGCAATAGGAAATGATTCGATCGTTACACCTATGGATGGAGCTCCTTGATAGTTGTGTACTCATGGGTGTTTTTTTAAGTCATTCGCGAAAATGGGGCTGTGAAAGGTCAATAGGTGTTTTGACTTTCAGGAATTAAAACTAGATATGCACTTCGTGCTAAGAAGTCAGTGGACGCTCTCATCTATTCTATAGCGCCATCTATGTACCCGGAAAATGAAAATTAATGCAAAATGAAGGGTCGTATAGAAAAATCGAGGAAATATTTGGTCGATTTTAAAAACAAACCAATAGTATGTACCTGGATTCTTAATCCCGGTACCAACCGCATTCAAGATTAAAGAAATACAAGCTGCGCCATCTTTTACGTCGGTATATAAAGATTGAATAACTTTGTAATTTATCGTCCGATTGACTTGGGTAGACATATTTTTGAAACATGAATTTGTAACACTTCATCCCGAAACAACTCCCTGATACAGTGACGGTTTAGCTTGATAATAGTCGTACAGATGTGTTAACTCAACTTGCATGTAGTTGAAATTATCGTGATCAACAAACACCGTCTGACAACAATATTCGTCCTTTGCCATAGAATTTTGTAAATCACGGGACGGCGTCGTTGACATGCCGTTCATCAACGCCCAAGAAGTTCAATGAATTGGTTAAAGCGATAAGAGAGACTTTTGTCGTGGACCCACATGCATCGTAACGTCATCGCGCTCAGCATTTTATCATCAGTGGATCCACGTACTAGCGCATGATTTGCATTTGTTTCCGTATAAAGTGCAATTGATTCGAGGAATATTGTCGACGTCGCTTAATACGACCGTATCCCTTGGAAAACTGCCAAATAGTCGCTCGAAGAATTGACATTGAACCAGATTTTTGACAATTTTGACTACCGACGAGGCCTATTTCACACGACCTGGCGCCGTAACAAGCAAATCGCCGCGTTTGTGCAACGGGGAATCCAAAAGAGATCCATGAAAACCATTGGTTAACCACAAAGTGACTGTTTGGGTCGGCGTTTGCACAAAAACCAATTTCTTCAGAGAAACGAAACAGTCAATGGCAATCGATATCATCTGCCCACAAACATCTGAAAAAGGTCTGGACGGTTACTAGTTTCAAACAGACGGCACTGCAAATAAAAAAATCCGTTTCTGCAACGAAAGTTCGCTGGATGTTCATAGAATGCAACATTGACTAGTCGCCTCGATTTCCGTATGTGACCCCTCCGGACTTCTATTCGTGGGGTTTTATAAATTTAAAAAAAATTTTAAGGTACACCAGCAATCCTAAGACCATCAACGGAAGACATTCGTGCCGAAATGATCATCAAAAAGGGCACATTTTGCTTTGGTCAATAGATGTTGTATCTGTTCAAAAACTAGTCCAAATTAATTGTTAGGGACCAAAGTAAATAAATACTCGTCATAGTTACATGGAAATCGCTTTTTTTATAACAAATTCAAAATTCACATACCGACTTAAAATATGGCGAACAAGCAAGGACGTGATCTTTCGACGCAATGAATACTCGGCGTATCTTTTGCCAAAATAGAATAATTTTAGCCGGGATTTTTGAAGTCAATTTGCTAGGAATGAATCTCCGTACAAATCTGAACAAAATTTGGGACCTTGGGTGTGTGTTTGAAAAATTTTGTGTTTTGGTCTTCCAAAGTTATATTTGCTTCATTGCTGGTTGACTCGGCGTATCTTTTGCCAAAATAGAATAATTTTAGCCGGGATTTTTGGAGTCAATTTGCTTGGAATGAATCTCCGTACAAATCTGAACAAAATTTTGGACTTTGGGTGTGTGTTTCTCTATGAAAAATTGTGTGTTTTGGTCTTCCAAAGTTATATGTGCTTCATTGCTGGTTGACTCGGCGTATCTTTTGTCATAATAGAATAATTTTAGCCGGGATTTTTGAAGTCAATTTGCTTGGAATGAATCTCCGTACAAATCTGAACAAAATTTTGGACTTTGGGTGTGTGTTTCTCTATGAAAAATTGTGTGTTTTGGTCTTCCAAAGTTATATGTGATTCATTGCTGGTTGACTCGGCGTATCTTTTGCCAAAATAGAATAATTTTAGCCGGGATTTTTGAAGTCAATTTTCTAGGAATGAATCTCCGTATAAATCTGAACAAAATTTGGGACCTTGGGTGTGTGTTTCTCTATGAAAAATTGTGTGTTTTGGTCTTCCAAAGTTATATTTGCTTCATTGCTGGTTGACTCGGCGTATCTTTTGTCATAATAGAATAATTTTAGCCGTGCTTTTTGAAGTCCATTTGCGAGGAATGAATCTCCGTACAAATCTGAAGAAAATTTGGGACTTTGGGTGTGTGTTTCTCTATGAAAAATTGTGTGTTTTGGTCTTCCAAAGTTATATTTGCTTCATTGCTGGTTGACTCGGCGTATCTTTTGTCATAATAGAATAATTTTAGCCGTGCTTTTTGAAGTCCATTTGCGAGGAATGAATCTCCGTACAAATCTGAACAAAATTTGGGTCTTTGGGTGTGTGTTTCTCTATGAAAAATTGTGTGTTTTGGTCTTCCAAAGTTATATTTGCTTCATTGCTGGTTGACTCGGCTTATCTTTTGCCAAAGTAGAATAATTTTAGCCGGGATTTTTGAAGTCAATTTGCTAGGAATGAATCTCAGTACAAATCTGAACAAAATTTGGGACTTTGGGTGTGTGTTTCTCTATGAAAAATTGTGCGTTTTGGTCTTCCAAAGTTCTATATGCCCCATTGCTGGTTGACTCGGCGTATCTTTTGTCAAAATAAAAAAAATTAAGCCGTGATTTTTGAAGTCAATTTGTTAGCAATGAACGTCCGAACAAATCTGAACAAAATTCAGCTCTTTGGGTGTGTGTTTTTCTATGAAAAAATGGTGTGCGGCTTGGTTACATAGTAAACAAACAATATGCGTGTATTTTCTACAAAATAATCGCATCTAGAGTGGTTCAATGAGTTAATCCAAGTAAAATTTAAGAACCTATACAAACCTTTAACATGTTCTTGTCAATGTTTGTTCATTTTTATGTTTTTTTTTTTTAACGTGCACTGTTGACATTTTTACGTGCCTTGTTGTCCCCATCGCAGAGTATATTTCTTTGCAAAATTTTCAACCCACAACAAACAATTACATATTTGCACGAAACTCAGTCAAATGAGATGAGCACAAAATAAAAAAAAAAAACGAGTAAGCAAAAAATAAAAAGAAAGGAAAAGCCCCCAAGAAGATGTGAAAATAACTTTTCATTTCTTTGATTTTTATTTCTCTGCCTGTGTTCCATTTTTTGCTCTATTTGTTTCTCGTTTAACCCTTAACAAATTTTCCGCATCAGAAGAAACATTTGCAATTTGCGCATTCGTTTCCTTATTTCGGAATTATTTTTCCTTAGAAGAAGGACGAGGAATGGGGCGGGGGCTTGGGGAAAGGGTGAAAAACATTGATTTACATCTTGTTTGCTCATAATTCTCATCACATACATATTCCCAATCGGAATGGGAGAGAAGAATGGATTTGCAATGCGAAGCAGAAATCCAAAGGCGTTATCCGGCCACGAGCGTAGCGAGTTGAAGTTTTTTTTTTTTTTTTTTAGCTCACATAACCTATAAATACAACATCACCAGCACTAACCATCCTCCACGCAGGAAGCATTCCACGAAATCCCATCTCGATATAGCAAAATACACACTCGTTGGGAGGATGATGTTGGAGATGCTGTATGCGAAGGAGGCGCAACTCAAATAAAAGGATGACAAGTGAGACGACGACGAGGTCGTTGGTAAATCTCTTGCTGGAACGCGATTAACGTCAATAGAGTGAGTCCTACCACATGGATCGTGTGTCGGTTTTGCGCGTTCGCCTGTCAAAGTGGATGATGACAAATTTACAGTCGAAATGTGTGAATTCGATGGTTGCAATAAGATGCAACAAAGTGAAAGATTGCATATGCACTGCAGAGCCCGAACGTGACAAAGACATGATTTCGATTAAAACGACGAACAGATGATAAATTACTTCCGAACATGACAATTCCCGGTGCCGGCCGACCAGGCCGGGTTGGGATTTTGATTTTTTGCTGAGCGCACAGATATTTTTTTTATGAAGATCTCGAGGATGATCATAATTCTTTGGTGAGTTGGTTTTGCGACGAGGAGCGCTCACTGGTCGTGTATCTTCATCAGCTCGTTGCGAGTGCAGATTTATTATCCCTGCCGAGTGTGATGTGAACTGGGAATGCATTTGAAACTCGTGGCGGGTGACCACAATCTGAGTGCGAGAACGCCCCCTTAATTATGAATCAACGAGGCCTACAAGAGTGGGCTGGGTTGGTCTGCCAATGCCCCTGTGGGACTTTTTTTCGGGACAATTTATTTGCGCAAATTAAATTTGTATTCTCGGATGGCTGTGTGTTTCGTGCTCGCGAGAGGGAAGTGAATCAAATGTGTCCTTAGTGGATGTCAGTTTGATTTAGGATTACGTGGATTTGCACACGCCCTCGTGGCAGTGTGTGGTGTGTGATTGTTGTTCAGGACCGGGTCGGAAATGATTCACAGCGCCTTGGCAGAATGGCGGAAGTGTTCGGATTGAGTTACAGAAAATCCACAGAATGTGACAGGGTACACGATTATTCGAAGATGGCGTATGAGAAGTCGATTTTTTTTGTTCCTTGTCGGTGGGCGACAGTTTGGCATGTGAAGTTGGTGTGAGTGGGATTTGGTGTCGCTGCTAATAGATGCGTGTGGTTGCAGAGGTTGTTGAACTGCAATTTGGTGTTGGGCGGCTACTATAGTGCATCCGAAAGAAAGGTCTTTTTAGGTGTTGAACTTGAATGGGAAGTATACGTTGAGGTGTGGTTCATAAAAGTTTTATGTGATCTTGGTCGGTCAAGATGTGATCGCTTTTTAATACCAGGGCTGCAATCGTGGTAGACGAATTTATTGTTAAGATTAACACTGAGTACGATCATTGCTTATATGATACGTTTTTGACGATCTGATCATATAACTTATGCGCCTGACAAGAGCATTGATTATGATCAACCTAATAAGGACCTCGCAGACTTTTTGAATATCAGCCAGACGTTGGACGCAGTAGAGGAAGACCTCGCTTGAACAACTTAAAGTGCGCCACTGAAGGTAGTTAGCTAAGGACAGGGGTAATTCGAGAGGAATTTCTTTTGAGGCCAAGGTTCATTTCGGACTAAGTAAATTAAGTATTAAACACCTCGTATTACACAATCGATTCATCGTTTTGACAACCTAACTCAAGCTTCATATAACATGCGAAACTGGTCAATCACAAAGACGTACATTGCTTTAAAAAATCGTCGCGACGACTATCGTTTTCAAAACATTGAATATTATATTATAAAATCTTATTGCAAAAACGATTATCGTTGAAATATTTCGATCGTTTTTAAAATTACTCGATTGGAGAATAATCTAAAAGTATTCATCCACCTGTCATCATATAGAGTCATGAGATCTATTTCTTATGACGAGTATCGTTGGAATAACCTCATTATCGGTAACCTACCATCGTTTGCTAGATTACTCGACTCTGGCTTGGTCTACACAGTGTTTTCTTCTATTTTTTTATGATGTAGAGTCTTGGGCTCTATTGCTTGTGACGAGTATCGTTGGATTTACCTAGTTATCGAATACCTGTCATCGTTTTCTATATTACTCGAAGGGGGCCTAGTGTAAAAAGAGTTTTCCTCCATTTTGTTTTCTCATGTAGAGTATTGGATTCTATTGTGCAGGACAATTATCGTTAAAACTACCTCGTTATCGATTACGATCGTTTTCAAATTGTTTCGATTGGAGATTAGGCTTAAAAGTTTATTCATCCAATTTTGTATCATATAGAGCTTAAAACGATTATCGTTGTAATTACCTGTATACTCATTCCTTAACTTTTAAAACGATTGTCGTTGACGGTTGTGTTTGAGTCTTGCTAGGTACATAGTGTGTAATTGTTATATTGTGTGTGTACTGTGTAGGTTTGTATGGAATTTATACAGTATGTATGCAAAAGGTCTCCTGCACTATCGTCAATGATTATCGTTTTTAAAGTTACGGAATTAGTACCCTGCTTATTGATTACCTAACATCGTTTTCAATATTAAACGATCGGAGCATAGTCTAAAAAGTGATTTCCGACATTTTTTCATCCAGAGTTATGGATTATACTGTGTAATTCGATTATCGTTCAACGATAACGGTTACGGTCGTTTTTGAAATTACGATATTGTAGCCTGGCAAAAAGAGTGTATTCGTCAATACTGTGTCATGGATTCTGGGGACCAGTTGCGTAATACAATTATCGTTTAAATGCGACAACGTTAAACGAGAAACGTTTCAGGTTTAACGATTATCGTTTTTTTTTTCAAACAATTGACATTTGGCTTTCGTAAGTTTGCATTTTCTTCTTAAAGGTGAAGTTCTTTCAATTCTGTTATGTAAAAGGAAACGTCTTTCTAGTTTTTATAATCACTATTTGCCGGGACTATCCGCTACTTCTCGCGCTTTTGTAAATTGGAACATTATGGGGCCCTGGTTGCGTGCAGTGATTTTATTTGGGTCACAAAGAGCGAGGAAAGGAGTTGGTAACATTGAATCAGTCCTAAAGGAAATAAGGAATCTTTGGGTCCTGTTTTTTTTATCATAGACGAGTCGTTAGAGTAACTGTTACTAAATCACTTTTTTTATTGCGATTGATAACTTTTCCACACCAAAATAATCGTTGAATCACACTTTTTGTTGATAATGAATATGTCGGTACAGTAACAGTTACTAAACTAACTTTGTTTGTACAATTGATAACTTTTCGACACCATAATTTGACTTTGCTAAGACTGTTACAATAGAATCTAAATGACTATCATAGGTGAAGTAAAAATTGACTTTCAGCCAGTGAATCACGGAAAACAGATGTGTCGTTACATTAACTGTTACTGTTTTTACGATTGACTACTTTTCGACACCTAAAAGCCTTCACTGTTACTTTTTTTGATAATGAATGTGTAACTGTTACACAAACTATGCTTTTTATGTTTTTTTATTTTAGACTTTTGGACACAATGCCTTGAATCAATGGGACTGGTTAAGACTATTACAATATAATTAGGGAAAGTAAAAATTGACTTTCAGCCAGTTTAGCAAGGAGAATATCCCGCAGACGTATCTTTGTCAGATCTATTTAACATTTTGTGAACAATGTTAAGGAAAAAAGCTTTGTAGCAACAGCTTATAATTTAGTTTAATTAGTTTTTGGATCTTTCTAATATTCATAGTAGATAGATATTATGATTCTCTTAATATGCTGCTCAGACACTTTTTTAAAATTCCTTTACGGTTTGGCCAAAAAATACATTTTCCTAAAAAGGGGGCGTGGCAGTGGGCGGATTTCAAAATTTTTTACACTTGTTCTGGTGGCACGGACAAGGATCCTATATACCAAATTTCATTATCCTAGCTCAAAATTTAAGGCCCAAAATCGGTGACGAACAGACAGACGGACGGACGGACGGACGGACAGACAGACATGGCTTAATCGACTCAGCTAGCGATTCTGAGTCGATCCATATACTTTGAGGTATATGTAGCTAAATTATTTCTCTATGTTACAAACTAAGTATCAAAACTAATATACCCCTATGGGATAGGGTTTAAAAAATGGCTCACATGCAAAAACCAGGGACACGACATACGAGAACATAAGAAGTTTTGTATGATGACGAACGTGGCGTAACAGTAACTGTCACTGAAAAATGTTATAAGGACTTCTGATCATTTTTTTGAGACGAAATCTTGATGCTTTAGGTTTGTTAGCAATGGCAGTAATGTTTTATAAAAAAAAATGACAAAAAGTCATCTGAAGCGTATAAGCATAAGCCTGGCTCACAACGAACGAGAACATCGGTTGGCAACATTGCTAATGTCCTGATGGAATCTCCGATCATCACTTTTTTAATGATGACGATCGTGACGTTACAGTAACTAAATGGGTAACTGTTACTTAGAAATGATATTGGAACTATTGTTGATCATTTTTTTGACACCAACCATGATGCTTTGTATTTTGCTGTCAATGTTTTAATGGAGTTCGTAAAATTTAGTATACGTAACGTTTAGTTAATAATTTTGAAAAAAAAAGTCTCTGTGGCAGATAAAGATAAGGCAGGGCTTCAGCAAACGAGAACATTAGCTAAAAACGTTGCTGCTTTTTTTAGATATCTTTTGCCCTTCTTTTTATGATTGACATCTTTTCGACACCAACAAATCGTTGACTCGTAATATTTTAATTATTCTGATAATGAACGTGACGTTACAGTAACTGTTACTGAAAAATGTTATAAGGAGTATTGGTCAATTTTGACACCAGACCTTGATGCTTTGGATTTGGCAAACAATATGACAATGTAAGATACTTGTAACGTTTAATAAATAATTTTGAAAAAATTAATCGTACTGAATGTTACGATAAAAATTTTGGCGTTTTCCTAAAATAAGTCTTTGGCTTGACAAATTTTGTTGATAGCCTACGGGGTGTTACGTTAGCTGTTACTTTTTAAAGTTATTGTAACGATTGACTACTTTTTAACACCAGAACTTGATGGTTTGCAGCTCTTTGGCAATGTTATGAAGGAATTGGCCAATATGTTGCATGAAAAGGTGTTTAATGAGCAAGACTTATGCTGGTACTGAGTTTCTTAAGAATTGTCTTGTATCCAAAGTTATGAAGGAATTCCCAACTTACAATTTATCTTCAATAAGGCACACAATTTAATTTCCACAAGCAATTATTTCTATAGGCCTCATATAGTACTTGTGCGTGGAGGTTGAGAATTTTGGCAGTCAATTGTTTGGGTAGAAGCTTGTTTAAGACATTATGCAGGAAATTTCACAAGCATTACCGAAATTATAATGGCGTTACTTCTATAAGGTTGTTTTTAAGCTTCCGGAGATGTGTGTACATGTACCATAAGTTAAGATATTTGGGTAGACCTTCGCACGAAGTTAATCCGAAGCATTGCATGTATAGAGCTTACGAATGAAGGCTTAACAAATCAAAGGTTAAAAGATCGGAAAAAAGGTGAAAAGATCCGGAACCTACCGAAAAATGAGTCAACACGGTTCAAGTACTTCGTTGTTCTTACTCATCTGTCATGTTTCAGAGTGCAGCCTAGTGGATAGCGTGTTGGACTACAGTGCGACAGAACGCGAGTTCGAATCGAGTAATATTGCTGGAGGGGAAATAGCTTCGATAGTGCTTTATCGAAGCGAAATTGTTGGTTGGGTTGGCCAATATGTTGTGCTGGTACTAAGTTTCTTAAGAATTGTCTTGCATACTTAACAAACTGTAAACAACGATTCTACATCCAGTATACAACTTTAAAATTTAAATCTCGCTTCCATTTTAAATGAAAAAAAAAATGTTAAAATGTGACTAACATTTTCAACGCCTAATAATTATTTTCCACTTAATTAAACAAATTACTATAAATCGTGCATTTGTGTAAAATATTGCATATCCCGGCCAAAAAAAAAAAACTCAGCTCCAGCTTTTTTTTTTATAGTTCAGCACAATTAACCGCATGTTGATGCACGCATTAGCCAATAAATGCCACATGAATATAAAATTTGACCAGCAACATAAAGACTGCTGGTAATTGAATTAGTCGTGTGCGTGTTTGCTTAATGTTCTGTGGTTGACAGTAGACCAGCTGGAATAAAAAAAAAACGCTACAAGAACCCAACCCACCAGATGTTTCAACACCGATGTTTGGTTGCTGCCAAAAACAAAGTTATAAAGCTTATGCCATGCAGGCCATCTCCCCCCATTAGATCATTAAATTATGATTACAATATTAGCATGTACGTGTGATTAGCTCAACTGGATAGCCATGGAGATACACCCTCAAAAAATGTTTAAAAAAATACATAGCCTCGGTATGATGGCGCCAAAAAATTGTTTTTTTTTTTTTAACTGCGCAGCCAATTATCTCATTAAACCGCAAAACTATGTCAGACTATCTATGGTATTGGCAAATACAAAACTGCTGCATTCATGTGATTATCTTAATCGAGTTCAGTGCCGTGCAACGGACCAGCAACACCAACACCACCTCCCAGAGGTGGAGGAAAAACCAAATCCCTCTTGGCCATAATAATCACCTTACACAGCTCAAGCCAGACACGCAGAAGCTGGGCCAAGCGAACTAAAAAAAAACAAAAACTTCTGCAACTTGTTGCACTATCTTGGTATGCATCGTGCAATCATTAATTCGCCTGTCAATAGAAGGTGCATCTAGATGCGGGGGGTGCGCGCAACAAACAGCGTATCTACGGATACGTATGTGTGGCTTGAACCTCGTTTGATTGATTACCCGAGTCGGTTAGGTACTTATCTTGATTACTGCAATAAAAACCACACCAAGGAAAAACCATAAACGATCTGTCGAGATTTAATTTGTCCATGGAGGTGAATGTATATATAGAAACGGAGTATTAATTACGAGTGCAGTTATGTCTATACCTGGTGGTGTGCACTAAAAAGTGCGTGTGACGGAATTCGCCTTGGTTATAAATTTGTATATAGGTTTATTGTTTTAGGCTTGATGAGGCTTAATTTGGATGGTATTAGGGCGATGTTTCTGGGCTCGTAATTTACGTGACGGACATTCGTGATTTTGATGTGAAATGGCGTTTGGGTATGGGAAATGGTTTGAAAAGCATGATCATGGGGATTGAAAATTTGTATTCCTGGCTAAGTTATGACGTGACACACCCGACGTTTTTATTCATTTTTTTGACAATGAAAGTGCAGTTTTATAGCAAATGGCATGAAGTAATAAAAGAACCAGTGGTCGTTACTGACTTTAGATGTCCGTATAGTTCAGGATGGACCCGAACACGTGGGTTGCTTAACCTAATGAATTGTAACTGAAAAATAGGACAGGCCGATACGACTGCACTTCGTCAAAAAAAAAGAAACCCCCACAAGTTAAACGAGGACAGGAGCTGATGATAGATACTAAATGAACTTCATTTGTCATCTCAAAGTAAGTGTATCTTACTGGTTTTTTGTATGGATACACAGTAAAGATACGCTCAAGACACATAAAATAAAAACTGGCCTAGTGGTTGGACTACTTAGCATGTGTTCCTGGTTCAAATCTCGAAAGAAACAACACACACGATTTGTCACTGTCCCTGTCACAGTCGTTCTGCGAAAGTCTGACAAACGTCCAAGAGTATAAAAATGTCATGAGAAGCTTCTCAAATTTGCCGTTCTCAATCAGCGTTAAACTAGAGGTCCAATCACTTGAGACAACAATTTAACTTCGCATAAACAAATGAAGGGGAAAGCTAGGTTTGAGGTCCTGAATAAGCTGGTAATCATAGATATTTCCTTCCGAAAATCAAAACCATTGAGATGTCAACATCAGCAGATTATATCTCACTAGCAATGAAGGTCTGAACATAAATTCGGCGCTATGGATGTGCGTTTGTCTATGCAAAACGGTGTGTGGTTTGGTCATGCAAAGTTATGTTTGCCCAATTGCTGGTTGGCTCGGGGTATCTTTTGTCCAAAAAAAATTTCTTAAGCCGTCAATTTTGTAACCAATATGCTATCAGTGAATGTCTGAACATTTTTCAATACAATTCGGCTCAGTGGATGTGCGTTCTTCTATGCAAAACGGTGTGTGTTTTGGTCATGCAAAGTTATGTTTACCCAATTGCTGGTTGGCTCGGGGTATCTTTTGTCAAAACAAAGTAATTTAAGCCGTCAATTTTGAAGCCAACTTTATAGCAATGAATGTCTGATCAAATTTAAACAAAATTCGAATCAGTTGGTGCATGGTTTTCTATGCAAAATGGTGCGTCGTTTGCCCTTGCAAAGTTATATCTACTCCATTGCTGGTTGACTCGGGGTATCTTTTGTCCAAAAAAAATATCTTAAGCCGCCAATTTTGTAGCCAATATGCTATCAGTGAATGTCTGAACAGATTTCCGCAAAATTCAGTGGGTGGGTATTTGGGCTGGAATGCCACAAACACACCGGACTTGACGGGTTAGAGGCTGCGTCGAACGAGGTACACGTTTTGTTGTGACACCGATTACGACTTCCTTTCAAAACCAAATGAAATTTTAAGTTCTAGAAAGATGGTGGTTATTATTTGATTTTCTTGCAAAAATGTCCATTTTTTGGCGCCAGGATTTCCAAATGTAAGCTACAGTGCATATAAATTGTGACAGAAGAACCTGGAACCTGAAATATAAAATGCCCGATTGAAAATAAGAGGGACCGCCTCAACTGCATCAATTACAGAGGTAAACACATATTAATTGGCCAATCGTTGTATACCATATCCTACGTGGTGTAAAGCTAAAGCCCTTGAAAACTTGATTTGAAGACCACGGAAGAGAACCGATATAGTTCAGAAAAAAATAAATCTTCAAACCAAACTTTAAGGCAAACGCGATGAAATGTTCACACATTGGAGGCGTACGACAACTTTTAGTCCGGCTAGAAAAATAGCCAATAGATGATGGACGTCCAACAGAAGGCACCAAGAAGGCGACTGTCGGAGGCATACGCAAGCAAGTGAAGGCACCTGATTAAGGATCTTAGTGGATTTAATGGGTTCTGTTCCCAACAGTTCGATAAGGGGATTTTTTGGGTTCTATACCCAACGGTAGCAACACCAAATTTTGGTTTAAATGGCCTTCCTAAAGCCAAGAGAATTTTTTTTAACTTTAACGTCTGGATTCGGCACAAAAGTGTTGGTTCCGCCATTACACAAGAAGCACACATGTACAGTTGAATAGTTGTGAGAATAAAAGTATGAGATGGAACAACGTGATCAAGAGATACCTAGCGATCTTCGTTTGCCTTGCTACAAAGACGCTACACATCGAGTTGGTTACTGATTTTTGCACATCAGCCTTCAACGCTGCATTTCAGCGACGTGTGGCCCTGCGAGGAATCTGCCTTGATATGCTCATCAACTTCGGCGCCAACTTCAAAGGCGCAAGTAATGGTATCAGGAGTGACAGCAAGTTTACAACATCAGAATGCCCAACGGAAGTCATAAAAATCCTCACATCGTAACGCAAAACTTGGCACTTCAAACCTCAATCCGAATTTAATAACTCTCTAGGTGGGTACCAATAAAATTCTGTATGTTGGAAATGTATGCTGGAAAATATTCTCCATTATCAATGAAACTACATACGATGTCCACAAAAAAACACATATTTGGCGCACAGGGCTCAGGATCTAGTGTTTCTCAAAACCATTCATCTAAGCGTCTGTATTTCTTGTGCGATGGCGTAATAAGATTTTGTATGTTGGTAATGTATGCTGGACAATAGTTTCTAATATCAATGCAACTACAAAAGATGTTTACAAATAAAACACATTTTTGGCGCAGAACTAAGGATCAGGTTTTTCTCGCAACAATTCATCTGAGGGTCTGTAAATCTTGCGCGATGGTCCCAATAATAATCTGTATGTTGGTAATGTATGCTGGAAAACATTTTGTATTATCAATGCGACTACTTGTAAAAAACACATTTTTGGCGCAGGACTCAATATCTAGTTTTTCTAGCAACTATTCATCCGAGTGTCTGTATTTCTTGCGCGATGGCTGGACCTACAATTGTTTGCCGAATCCGAATCAATGCTAATCAATGGATTGTCCGATCTTAAGAAGGAGTCAAGTGAAGATCACTACCGTGTTGCTACGGTTGGAAATCGAATAAAGACCTTTTGCGCAGTAGTTCATGGCACTAAATACTAATCCTTGACATAAGACCATTTGGTTCATCGAAAAGTTGAAGGGACTTATGCATCGCCCTGGGATGCTTGCAGATGTTTGTCAATTCTGCTCTTAATTTGTTGGAGATAGTGCATGTAGAATGTAGATATATGGCTACTGCTGGTTCTTTTCATTGAGCTTGTTCTGGTCCAAAAAAATGTGCTGACATTATTTCGAAGATGGTTATTGCATATGAAAAGATGGCTACTGGAAGTCCGTTCCATTGTAAGTCTGTTCTGAGGCAAAAAGTATGACGGCTTTGGCTTTGTTTATGTCGCTGTTAGTTGGACTACTACATACCGGTTGGGGCAACACCTCGCTCAGTTAGGCAATATGGCAGGTACTAAACAAAAGGGTGCAGATCTGCTGGCATAAACGGAAACGAAATATCTAGCATCAAAGGCCCATACAGGGCCTCAAACCTAGCTTCTCTATTCATTTGTATGTACGAGGTTATATTCTTGCCACCAAGAATGGAAATCGCAGTTCGACGACGTCTCCGAGGGGTAAATTTAAGAAGCTTCTCACGGCAGTTTTATACACATGGATGTCTGTCAAACTTTCACAAGAGATGGGGCAGTGAAAAAGACCCTAAATGTTGTTACTTTCGGGATTTGACCCGAGTACAATTGAATTTTTAACTCACTAACGCCTACTTCCAGCCCCCATTCCACGTATCTACATTCAACAAATAATCTCCAATCAAAACATTGTAAAACGCATAAGTCACAGTATGACCAGCTCACCCATTTACGCAAATTACTTTCAAAACAAGTGCACCCACCAAGCATGTCCACCATGTTGTTCGTTCGGAGCAATTATTTGTTTCCACAGCTCAGCAAGTGCCTGTTTGGGAATGGAAAATCTATTAAGATCCCAAAAATGTAGGTTAGAAAAGCAGCCCAATAAATTTATCCAGAGAAAAAAAAACGCCGAACAAAACAATTGCTGGCGCACTACATTATCCGGTTGATTTGCTCAGCACACCCCATGATCCGGTCCATAAAACACCAAAGGGTGGTAACAGCCACTGCGCGGGCTCTCCCCCGCTGATGATGATATAATGCAAGTTCCCCCAATTACATGCCAAACAATTATAGTCATCGCCCCCCAAATTCGTTTTTTTCTCTCCGTCATATAACTCCATGTATCCCCACTATAGAATGTATCCGGATTGGATTTGTAAAAAAAAAAATCCTCCAATGCTCGATTGATTTAGGACCGGCTTTCTCAGTACAAAAACTTACAACAAGCTGAAGTAGTGTTTACTTTTTTTCTTTTTTTTTTCTTTCATACCAAGTAGGGGGGGGTTAGCTCCCCATACTGTTGATTCGGATAATAATTTAAGGGTTCATTTATTTTTACAAATATGAGAAAGAGAAACACAAACAAATTATATTCGACTGTTTGTTGAAATATTTATTCAGTGTTATACAATATGTTTGGGCGCTGTATATTGATTCAGATTTTTTTAGATACAAAGATACTTTTTGAATGGTGTGCAAGAGCGCAATCGAGAAGAATGAAGTGTGCAGTTAAGTACTCAATGCTTAGTGTAATCAAATTATTTTTTTGAAAATAAATACTCTTGACAGAGTAGATGTGTGTGGTGTGTTATGTACTTGTGACCCAGTGAGTGGGTGCCATTTTTATTTTATTTTTTTTTTTTTTTTTTTTTTTTATGAACAAGTATTGTCTTAAATGTTAAACAAATAGAGCTGTAAAAACAGTGTGACCTGGCGCACTGAAATCTAGTTGGAAGTGGGTTTTTTTTTTATAGGTGGCTGGAGAGAAAATATGCAATTTTGAGTTTTTTTTTCGAATGTTTATTGATTTTTTTTGGAATTTCAAAAATGTATCCAAGTATCTATCAAGGAATGGTTTTATGATTTTACGAATGAAAAAATGTAATTTTGTTAGGTGTTTTATCATTTTTGTTGAAGAAGTTTTTTTTTTTTAAATAGTATCTGAGAGTCTATAAAGCGATCTTTTATGTGATTTCATGGGAAAATATGGAATTCGGCATTTTAATGGTTTATTTCTTGATGTTTTAATGAATTTTCAAAAAGTATCTAAATATATTTTATGAGGTATTTTGTGAAAATTTGGCAATTTGATGTTTTATTTATTTTTTTGATTTATGAGGAATTTTTCGAATGGTCTCTAAATATCTATTAAGCGACATTTTATGTCTTTGTGTGAAAAAAAAAATATTTTCAAAAAATGCAGCCTATGGAATTCTTAGATCGTATCATGTCTTGAGATATTTTTATTGCTTTTGTGGAAATATGTGCAATTTGGCGTTTCTTTGGTTATTTCATGTTTCTATAACAAATTTGTAAGCACATAAAATAACCAAAGAAACACCAAATTATACAAACTTTCACAAAAACATAGGAAATTGTATCTAAGTATCTTTAAAGCGATCTTGTCAAGAATTTATGAGCACATTTTGAATTTGGTGCTTTTGTAGTGTAATCAGCCAACAAAAAAAAGGATCTTGTCCAAAACGAACTCAGTTAGCACGCAGAAAAATTCATAACGACTACCTCTGGGTAGTTAAATAGGACCTATATTTGTTCTACTTTTTTAGAAATGCGTTTCATAATTTTTTTATATATATCATCTTCATCTATAATGCGATTTTGTATGTGATTTTATGGGAAAATTGAAAATTCTGTGACAATTGGTCAATTTGATGTCTTGATCTGGTCTCAAAATATATATTTAGCGACATTTTATGTCTTTTTATGAGAGAACAACATTTTTAAAAAATGCAACATGGTCTTTATTTGACAATTTGGCGTTCCTTTGGTTATTCCAATTGTTACTTTACTATAACATGTCGTCAACTAGTATTTGACGAGCAAAGAAGGATATTAATAAACCTTGAATCGGCGTTAGAAGCATGCAGTTCCATTCCCAAGATCAATACATGGGAACAAGCCATTGAATCATATGTGGTAGTAGTGAGGTACGAGTAACAACGATTCTAACTTTAAAGGGGCCGACCCCTGACGAATGTCTGATTATCAATTGAATGAACGAAATTACAACAACAACTTGTGTACAACAACACTATTTGGTTGGAATTATAGCTATTTCGGACATAACCAAGTGTCCTCTCGTTGAATCGTTGGACTCAGATTTGGTCATTGAATTTGAAATCCCAGAAAGTATGAATATTATCAATGAAAGCAGGGAATATGGACTGTTTTTAAATTTTGTCACAGACCTTTGGTTTTGTTACGACCGTTCGAGATTTCAGTCTCTAACATCGAATTGTTAAACTCCAACTTGCAAACCTACCTAATTGTCTTCAGAGCTAAAATGTTCTTGCAGTCATCCACTGAGATTCGGATTTCTGATATTAAGTACTACATTTCAAAAGATCCGAGTTAAATCAAGGTACGACTCCAATTTGCAAAGACTCTGCGGACCGAATTGTTTTTGAACATTCGCGCATATGTCCTTGATCTTTAGATCTCCAATGCGCATAGACTTCTGAATGGGTCAATATTTCCTTGTCACTATCGACAGTATTCTAGCTTTCGATGAACGACTGCAATTTTCAAAGACAGTGCGGACCGACCTGTTTTTGAACATTCGCGCACATGTCCTAAATCTACAGATGCCCAATGAATAGTCTTCTAAATGGGTTAATGGTTCATTGTTATACGACTGCATTTGGCAAAGACATTGCGGATCGACTTGTTTATGAACATTTGCCCACATGTCCTCAATCTTCAGATCTCCAATGCGTAGACATTTTTGAATGGGTCAGTGTTTCCCTCTCACTATCGACAGTTTTCTAGTTTTTCTTAATATAAGCGGTGACCAGCCTGATACTGTTCTGCAAAAGAATACAACTCTCGCGCACTCTAAGGTATTCTACTTGCGAGGATCTTCTTCATATATCCGGAGAGCAGATAAAGTTCTTTCAGTTTATTTCCAGATGACTGTGACTTAAGTCCACTCAAAGGCGATTTTTGTTATGTCACCAGCAACACGCAAAGACTTGGCTCTTTAAGCCTGTCCCCTGCATCAGGACATCTAACATGAGCCAATGTGCGACTGTACCTTGTGATAAACTGGACGACCAACCAATTGCAAATCTTGCATAAAAATACAGTCTCGAGAGTTCAACGAAGCTCTTCTTGAGAGTTTCTTGTTTTTTTTTTTGAAAACACTGGCGAAAACTTAAAAGCTCAGGTTCCAAATGAATATGGCTCTTGAATGGCCGTAGGTACCTCTGCTACACTGGACAGGTATGGAAACAAACCAATTTGTTCTATCCTGGGTCTTGGGACTACGTGAATTTGATTTTTTGAAACGAAAAAGTGTAACGAAAGTGATCTCAAGCAAAATATCGGTTCTCGTCTGAACACTTAAATGGGGGACCGCTTGGTTGTTGATTTAATTTTTAAGGGAATGGGTCCTCACATGCAAGATGCTGACTACGAGGGTCCCTTAAATTATACTGTGGAAGAAAGTTAGGTAAGAGTGGCGGTTTGTAAGAATTCAGATGCTTTGTAAAAAAAAAATGTTTAATCAAATGGCTCGAACCAACTCACTTGCCAGCCGAGGGTCTCTTTAACTCTGTGTAAGATACTTAGGTTACAGTATATACAGCTTACAGATTGTACAGATTATGTGATAATTGCAGATGTTTTGTGTAAATAAAGTAAAGATACATAGGTTAGCGTTAGAGTATGTTTAAAATTATCGAAAGATACTTATAGACATTTTGTTTCCAAGTTGAATTAAGATCTGATTTTCATAAGGCCATATGGTATGGCTGCAAATGATCTCATTAGATAGTAAAACTTTCGAAATGCGAACGAAACTTGAAGATAGATTTTTTTAATTTCTGACCTGCCTAAGCAGTAATATACACATCGACCTAAAAGATCTATTGTGCTTGAAGAATGAAGATAGATAGGTACTAGGTTCGAGTCGCGATTCGTCAGGATAAGTGACCAGATATGGTCCATTGTCTTGTAAGATACATTTTGCTACTAGGTTCGAGTCGCGATTCGTCAGGATATGTAACCAGATATGGTTCATTGTCTTGTAAGATACATTTTGCATGAGGAATTGGCATAATCCTGGTTATTCTTCAGTTTTCAATCAACAAATTCATCTCCGACAATCCATCATCATTTACGGCTCTTAAGTCCTCGCTCTGTACAATCGTCCGTTTGCCAAATGCTTTACATCGAGCTATAGGTATCTACACATTGGATTCTGTCGATTGAATTTTCATCAAAATGAAATGAATGCAACAAAATTTCTGAATATCCTTTCTAACCGAATTACATGATTTTCAAAAAATCATTTATAAAAAGCCTCCTCTAACTCAATCGTGTCCTTTTGCTCATGAAACCCTTAATAAAATTCAACTAATTGCAAAGAATAAAAAAAAGATACTTTCTCATAACCAATTGATCGAATATCCTATTCATCGTGATCCAATTTGTTCATGTCCCAATTGTCGTCATGTTACCCTTAGTTACAACTTAATTTACCCAATTCCCTTATCTCATCATTAAATTGAAATCTTATTAGTCGAAGGAGGCCAACAGAAAAACAAAATTGGCCCCACCCACCCAGAGAAGAACCAAAATCAATGTCATCCTTTTGTCCTTTTTTTTTTAAAGAAAAAAAAATCAACAACCAAATTGAGAGAACAAAATCCAATCAATTTCCCATGAGGCGCACTGGGGTTGCCCATATCCTCAGATCCCTACCATCGAATAATTCGTTTAAATAGGACGCTAACACACACGCGCACACGTACCACTCTTATGGCAGGATAATAGAATGAAAGTAAACAAAATAACCCAATTTTAATCATCCCTAGGTACACATAAGCACATGATGAAGGATACGCAAGCAAAATAAGGACACTCTCTCACAAGTTTGTTTCCTACAGAAAAAAAAATAAAGAAGAGTCTTGATTTCCGTAGGACTTTCCTGTGTTTAGGCAGATTTTTTTTTTCCTTTTTCATATTGCATACGAGTAACGAGGATATGTGTGATATTTTTTCTTCGTCCTTTTCACCCTTGAAAAATAAAGAAAAATATACGCAAATTTAAAGGGAAGAAGAAGTAAACACTCATCAGACGATAGATAGATAGAACTTCCTTCGTAAATCGTGCGGGTACGGTATCCCTAATTCAATTTCTGTTATCTTTTCACCGAGTCCTTGCGCTGCGTTTTTCTTCTTTTTTTTTCATTCTCCTACCGAATTGAGACACATTATCCAGAGGACAACCGAACAAGAACACTTTTGACATTGTCCAAATATTTATATTCATGGTGCCAGCAATAAAATTAAATTGAAAAGATAAAAAAGGACAATGCCAAGGATTTACTGTACGACTATCTACCTATGTATCTAGGTACCTACCATACACCGTATCTAAATTGCAACAATACACATGATAAAACTGACTTGTTCACAGTAGGTGGGACATGAAGATACAAAGTATCTACACTTTTTCCGACCGCGTATCAAGGCCACACACGCCGGAATACCGAAGAATATTTGTCACAACAACGGCGGGGTTCGTTGTCATTGGTGTCCTTTTCTCGGGAAGAATTTCATGCTAGCTGTGAAATTTACCAGAAAACCATGCAATTACAGGACAATGGCAATGATTTCACCATGCCAATGGCAGGCAGCGTATGTTGAGGGCATGCCATGTAGAATTGGATTGTATCTTTCGATCCGTTCGGGGGGGGGTTTTGTATTCATGGATTTGGATTTGTGTCCTGTGTATCTGTTTATCCGTGTCAAATCCATACAAACAATGATTTTTAGGCCATTCAACATAATCGTTATGGCTCTGTCGGCTTAGCGCGCACGTCTAATGATGTCGGCATCAGAATGACCATGGATATGATTTTGTGCTTAGGTTAGCTAATCTTGAAGAGGCTCCTCTAGGGTGTAGGGTTGCGTGTGGATGTGTTTGCAATCAAGATAACTAATTTACGAGCAAATTAAATCGGAGGTGTTCCTGTTCCGTTCGCTTGGGTGGATTTATTTTTATTCCAAAGACACTGCTGCGGCCCTGAGAAGGAGCTTGGTTTGTCTTAGTGTTTACACTTTGTGTCAACTGACGGGGTATTAATGATGGTGTAATTTATGAGACTGTGTATGCATGTATAATCAGCCTTTGTAGACGGGTGATATCTTGTGGGCTCTTGGCATACACACTGTGGGTGCTGTGCTGGGTGATAAAATCCGCAAATGGTTTGTTTTTTTGTTTATTCGGCGATAATTGGAAAGTTGCGCAGAGTTAAGCCGATTTGAATATGGGATTTCTTTCATGAGAGTTGTCAACGCATGGACCTGGTTTTTAGCGGTGTCGTGTTATTATTAATGGCTTGAGCATGCCAAGTGCTTTCTTAGCAATTTAGCTGGGGAATTTATGAGGGGTAACTTGTTAAACGCGATTTTCTGTAAAAAAGTATCTTAAGAGATATAGATGTGAGGTGCTTTTTATTTGTATGCCTTGGTGTAGGTGCTTTTAAGCACCTTTATGAGGCGTATGACATTAAATAACCATTACTGATATTGGAAGTCGTTAGGCACTTAAGATACAGGCGGTTATACTATTAAGATACATTTCCATTATGTTGTATCTGTTACTCGTTAGCATATAGACGAATGAATGAATTTGAATTTGGGCGGGTTTAATAATTTGAATACACAAACACAAAGTGCTATACGGTTAGTTGGATCTCGATTGAGTCACTTACTACTTTCGGACCATTAAGACTGGAAAGTTATTTCAATGGCTTAGTAATTTCAATCTCTTAGTTTTAAAACGTAACCGATGTATATCTGAATTTTTCCAGGATTCCAATCGTTTAATTTGAAAAACGATAGTCGTCGAGATGATTGCATAAAACCGCAACGATAGTCGTCGAGACAATTGTATAAGAATCGTTGTTTTCCAGGACTCGAATCGCGTAATTTGATAAACGAACAACGTCGAGACGATTATACAAAACCGCAACGATAGTCGTCGAGGCGATTGTATAGAATGATGATTTTGCATGACTCGAATCTTGAAATTTTTTTTTCAAATTTCAATAGTCGTCGAGATGATTATATAAAACAGCAACGATAGTCGTCGAGACGATTTTATAAGAATCATGGTTTTCCAGGACTCGAATCGCGTCATTTGAAAAAAACATAGTCGTCGAATTGTTTACATAAAACAGCAACGATAGTCATCGAGACGATTGTATAAGAATCGTGGTTTTCCAGGACTTGAATCGCATAATCTGATAAACGAACGTCGTTGAGACGATTATACAAAACAGCAACGAAAGTCGTCGAGACGTTTGTATAGGAATGTTGATTTTGCAGGACTCGAATCTTGAAATCGTGTTTTTCAAATTTCAATAGTCGTCGAGATGATTATATAACACCTACAGCAACGATAGTCGTAGCGATGATTGTATAGGAATGTTGATTTCCCAGGACTCGAATCGGGTAATTTGAAAAACCATAGTCGTCGAAATTTTTATATAAAACAGCAACGATAGTCATCGAGACGATTGTATAAGAATCCAGGACTTGAATCGCATAATCTGATAAACGAACGTCGTAGAGAAGATTATACAAAACAGCAACGATAGTCGTCGCGACGTTTGTATCAGGATGTTGCTTTGCATGACTCGAATCTTGAAATCGTGTTTTTCAAATTTCAATAGTCGTCGAGATGATTATATAATACCTACAGCAACGATAGTCGTCGCGACGTTTGTATAGGAATGTTGATTTTGCAGGACTCGAATCGGGTAATTTGAAAAAACATAGTCCTCGAGATGATTATATAAAACAGCAACGATAGTCGTCGAGACGATTTTAAAAGAATCATGGTTTCTCAGGACTCGAATTGCGTCATCTGATAAACGAACGTGGTTGAGACGATTGTACAAAACAGTCGTCGAGTCGATTGTATCAGAATTTAGATTTTCAAGAACTCGATTCTGATAATTTGAAAAACGATAGTCGTCGAGAGGATTGTATAAAACAACATCGTCAAAGGTTTGAACTGAAACTATGTTGGATAGTTAAATAAAGCTGAAGGCGAAGAATTTGAATCTTCAAAGCGATATGTTTCTTATCTTGCGACTAACTTATCGTTCTCCATCTGATACCTGAACCAAACCAAAATCAGACAAGAAAGACGAAGAAGTCTTAAATCCGTCTTTGGAGGGTGGACCAATGTATGGCATTGAAGTAAAAAAAAGAAGCTTTGCTGTCCCTCAAAGAGACCGTCGAAATGAAATATCTGCCATGAACGGCCCATGCAGGCCTCAAACACAGATCCTCCATTCATTACTGTTTGAGAAGGTATATAAGTATATTTCTGCAACAAAGAATGGACCTGCTGTTTAACGCCGACTTGGACTTTTTAAGATGGTGTAGGGCCTACACATAAAAGGTTCACAATCTTTAAAGAACCTTCGCTCAGAATATCATGAAATTCGTAGACTCTCTTAGACAATGTCGACAATCTTCAGTGTTTTGGTCTGCCTACATACTCTGGCGTATCGTCATGTCGACATTTACTAGAGCTTTCATTGAGACCTTTCCTAGAGCTACTTCGATAATGCCCTCACATTTAGACGGTTCATTTTCTATGATATCCCCAGAGCGCTGTGGAATTTACTTCAATTTCAATCAGTCTCAAGAGGACCTTTCCATAGTCGGACAGTAACTTACATATGACAGCTCCAGAGTGCTGTGGACTGTTCTTATGTCGACATTTAAGAAATAAGGCCTATCGGCCTTAATTTCAATCAATTTCAAGTGATCCTTTCCCAAGTAGGAGAGTTCCTTACATCTGACAGCCCCAGAGTACTGTGGACTGTGCCTAAGTCGACATGTAAGCAATCAGACATATCGGCCATAATTTCAATCAATCTTAAGAGATCCTCTCCCAAGTCGGAGAGTGCCTTACATCTGACAGTCCTAAGTCGACATGTAAGAAATAAGACATATCGGCCTGAATTTCAATCAATCTCAAGAGATCCTCTCCCAAAGTCGGAGAGTTCCTTACATCTGACAGCCCCAGAGTGCTGTGGACTGTGCCTAAGTCGACATGTAAGAAATAAGACATTTCGGTCTTAATTTCATCAATATCGAGACATTACCTCCATATGCTCGAGCACTAACTGTGATAAAATCAATTTTACCTTGCAGAACCGTCTTCGAGTAGGCAAGTTTACAGGCTATCTTTGGTTAGTTTGGCAAACGATATTTTTTTTTAGATTTTGACCTAATCAAGGCGGAGTGCTATCTTTTAGTCCAATCAAACTACTCTCCCCCTTGTGGTTCTGACTCCTGTCTATAAAACTGCTCCATGGAGGTACATAGGCGGAAGGTGATTTGTATTAATCGCCCTCAATAGAATCAAACGAGGTAGCTCGACGAAGCAGTTTAATAGGCATCAGTCAGAACCAGTCTTCCGCATAAAGCTACATCCTTTGATTCTTCCGAGGCTTCTCTTGGGACTATCCTAGATGGGTGCCTTTCCTTTTCCAGGCAAGAGCTGTGTTCACGGTTTAAGCGTAGTTTTTGGTAGGTTTTTCATAGTGCCTTACAGATTACCAGGATTGACCATCTGGTTTATCGTAGTACAAGCAGGATTTGAGCATTGGTTGTCCCTTGGTTTATTCGGTACTTAAGATAAGCCTTACAGCTAGCAAATATGGTTTATACAGGTTAGAGGACTGAGAATCTGCTCTGTAATTTGGCTTTTCGGGAGTTTGGACTGCAGTTAAGTTTTTAAGCTAGAGCTACAAGAAATAATGTTTTTAACGACTTGATCAGCAAATTGATCGAACTTTGTATCTTCAGACACAACCGTGTATCTTCCGTCATCAGTTTGCATCTTCTAGCTGAAGACTGAATCTTCCGATATTGCACCTCGTAGCTAAAGTCTTCTGACAAAGAGATTTCTGTCTCCAACCGTTCATTTTCACTGATTGACTACCTCAGTCGATACTCCTGATCTAACCATGTATCTTCAGATACATTCGTGAATCTTCTGTCATAAGTTGACATCGTCGAGGTAATTCCTGAATTGAGATAAATCATGGTGGTATTGAGATAAATCGGTTTTACGTAACCATTTTGTACTGATTGACTACCTCAGTAGATACTTGTGACATAAACTGGCATTTTCGTGCGAAATTCCGTATCATTTCGAAATAAACTTGTGTCTACATTTGTCTCCTGTAACCACCTACTGAATATCATAGAAATCCTTGCAATTCAGACATCAAGTGACATCATAAGCCACATAAAATGTTCAGAAAATACCACCCCAAGAAACAATTCTTCGAATATAACTTCGAGTTCTAATAACTAGCACAACCATTAAACACTAGATACAGATACACCCTATCAAAATAAGTCTCTGCAACTGACAAACACTATCTAATCACCACTTAACTACCTTCCAAACGGTTGCATTCGCAAAACAGAATAATTGAAGCAAAATCTCCGGGAAAAAGTTGCAACATTTGCCCGTCTACCCCATTTCCAAGAACCATAACTGTTCACAAAAAGCGTATTTTTCAAGATCTATGATCCATCTAAAAAAAAAAAAAACTTCAACGCCAGCTCTGCGAGGAGGCAAATGCATGTTTTATTCCATTTTATTTTTGCAATTCAAAAACAGGCAACAATTTCAATAAACTCCACATGCAACGACAGAAACCTTCCCGTGCATGCAACAATCTGATCTGTATGCGTGTGTCTGTGATGCTTTATGCATCGCATCTATGCAAGGATGGATACCCCAACCGCCCCTCGTAACCATACCCAAATAGGAAATAACTTTATGTGCATATATTTTGTGTGTTCTTATCTCGCAAAAGGAATCTAGATTGATTGCACTCATAATGGGACGACCGGACAAACAGCACCCCATACCACACAGCGACTGTGTGGAGCATTCAGGAGGACTACGACTACACGGGGCTGTCAGACAGCTAGGCGCAAAGAGAGGCCAGGCAAAAATAAACATTTTTTCGTATCTAAATATCTAAAAATGGTAAAAAAAAAAGATGAAAACACCAAATGCATCGTCTCACTCTGCCATAGATGCACACACTATCGTCGGGCTAACTTGATTCAGAAATTGGACTCCCGACTCTGAATGCCCGGCGAGTAGCGTATTATTTGCTCAAGAGGACGACGCGTGTATGTACCCGTATACGAGTTGTAGGGAAACCCATTGAGATCTCTCCCGGCAAAAACCTGTGCTTAGAGGTAGGGATAAGGTCCCCCCCCCCCCCACCCCTTTCAACGAAATTCGCATGCAAATCCGGGGTGAATGCACAAAAGTCAAGCCGGGGAGTGATGTGTATCTGCGATGACGGTGACGAGAAGAAAAGCGAATCAAATACGACTCGCTGCGAGTATAGTTGTGAATCAATTTGGCTGAGAGTTTTATGTGAAGAGGTTTTGACTGGAGGCCGCTAAAGCTGCAACAAAGAACGGATGACGATGCGCGCAGCAACCTATAGATACGAGTGGAGCCGGGCAGTGCGGAGGGAGACCACGCAAAACTTTTCAATGCAATATCATGACCGCATGCTTATGTTGATGTATGTGAACTTCAAGAAGCCTGACGTCTGTCAAACTTAAGTTGTTGCTGTTGCGTTTTTTCTGTCGCGCGTTTTTTTTTTTTGCCAGCATGCTGATTGATTTTGCAATTAAATCCTCAGTCAGGCACTTCAAAAATAAAAAAAAAAGGTTGCAAACGAAAATCATTGACGTTGGAGCCTTGGAAGTGGAAGATGTTGTCAAATGGGGTTTGATGGATCCTTAAATGGCACGTGATAGTTGATAGACGTGAGCCTTTATGGTAAAACGGGTTAGTTGGCGACTATATGGACGTGTCTAGCCGTGATTATGAGATTGCGATGATAATTAGCATTATAACGTCCACCATAAACGCAAAAAGACGCAAAGATACATCCGACTATACATATTTTTCTGATCGTAGGTACTTTGTGTAGACAAACAGCATGTGATTCTAGGCGATGAGTAAGTAAGCCGAACGTGAGATGGATAGCATAATATAAGTTCACATCGAAAGTATTGATCAGTTGCGATCGTGATAGTACCGGCAGATTACATTCAAGTGATCGTGTATATTCTATTGGGTTGGTGATCGTGTAGGAATGGGTTTTCTAAGTGATTTAGCATTCCATCGGTTAGGAAGACTTCGACGATCGACTTTCTAAGTGATTGAGCATTCCATCGGTTAAGGAAGACATCGACGAGCGATGTTGTTTGATAAACACACGATCATCAGCTTGAAGTGATGTGGTATGTCCTTTAAAATGTTTTATGAGAAAGATAATATGAAACTTTAAGATGTTGATCGATCGGACATTTGTCAGTGATCAATCCGTTCTTTATTTATCTAAGCAAACTGATTTTATTTTTCATTTCTAAAACATTATTCCGAATTTTTAGCAAGGCGAATAGGGTGCGCCATCTTTTATATCGGTATGTGAATATTGAATAGCTTTGACATTTATCAACCGATTGACTAGGGTAGACATGTTTTTGGAACGCCATTCAGTAGAAAAACCATGAATTGCTTCACTCGAACCTATCATCCATCATGGCAGTAAAGAAGTCATGCTTAGGATGGTGAAGTCATACTTTGGTTGTGATCAGACTGATCATTGTCGAAATGTTTTCAAATCCCAGAAAAGATCAATCGATTAAAAGAGCGCTTTTGGTTGCACCCATTCCTTAAAGCTTTGAAGGACAATTGCAGAATTGGTAATCCCGCGAAAACCAGCTGTGAGGCTACCTAACTCTCGGCACATGCAAAGCTGTGTTCTATTTGAAAGGATTTCATAGGCGCGATTTGCGAATTTGGAATTCAAGAGTTGGAAGTAGCCCATGCGAACTTATTCAGTAAGCAAGCTTAATTAGACTGCAAATGGTGAAAGCCTTCAAATGTTATTTTAACACACTTTAAGGACCAAAGGATACTAATTCGTTCTGCAGTAGCAGACTTCCTATTATAGAAAGAAAACCGTTTACAAAATAGATTCATGTGTGTGCAAAAAGCTCATTTACGGGTCCAACTCAGGAGCACGCTGTATTATGTTCCAGACGCTTCACGGAATGGAAATTCAATTTTCCAAGCGCGTAGTGCCTTACATGCCTTGAAACATAGATGAAACTTCTCGGTATTGTATATAGATAACGTGCGCATCTAGCTGAAAAGAACTGAAATCACAAAATGAGATGAAAGAGGAAGGATAACGTAAAATGGTAACCAGTTCGCGAAATAATGTCTGTGTATCGTGCATGTTAGTAGCCTGGACTTCAACTACCCATGGAATATTACCGCATCAATCGACTCTCCATGACGAGTGGCACTCCTATTCTGAATTTCGAATTGCAAACGCGATCTATTATTTGAAAGCCTACAAGCTTTTGGTCATATTTCTATCTGAGCCATTCCCCGTTCAGTGACACCCTTTGATCCAAAACTTCTTGTTAACTGATCATGTCAAACCGATCTTTAGCTGCAAGATTTAAGAAATAGACAAAAGCATGTAGTTATTCTTTTTATTAAGATATTTCATCGCGAACCCCTGTCGGCCCATAATCAGACAAAGCCGACAATGGTTTGGAAAATTCTGAGGATCATTTAAAGAATGATCTAAAGATCTTCAAAAACAGATTCTGCATTCCGATATTTCCTACATTGATCCTTTAAACTAAGAAGTATCTACACGTGATCTACAAATTTGTTGTATATTATGTGTGATCATGTGATCTTTCCACTATTGGTCTTCTAACACACAATTTTTATAATCTAATGATCACATGTAGTAGTGATCATTTCAACAAATCTCTGTCCAATAATGTTGTTGACATTAAGCACGCTGGTATACAGATCTGATAGTGTCTAAAATATTATTTCATTTAGGACTTGATGATCGTTCGGCTACTGATCTTCAACTACCAGATTCAGTAAAGCTATGATAGTAAACGAAGTGATTTTGATTTGAACTACGATATCTAATCTAATCAAACACTTACGGAGATACACAAATGCCTTGTGATCACTCTATAAGTGATCGTCAACTACCTGGCTTCGGCAATTGGTTGCAGCTGTGATACTTTTAAAGAAGATATCTCATCTAAAATACATACAAATAGTTTACACAATATGGATGATCATGCCACTAGTGATCTTTAAATACCTGGTAAAGCCAACTCATGATAGCATATATAATCCTTCTAACTACGATATCTCAAGCTGAATTAATCATGAGCATAAGTAGTTTAGGACTCATACAATGGGTGATCGTGTCAGTAAAGATTTTCAATAAATGAATCTGAAAATTGACAAAAGCAAGTAAGTGATCGTTTGAACTAAAATAAATCATCCAAAACGAAGATTAAGACACGGATGGGTTATATATTTCATGTGATCATGTAATCTTTTCACTACTGATCCTCTACTACAAAATTTGTAATTTCATGTAGGGGTTAGGTCGAGAATGGATGATTATTCCGCTGTGGATCTATAAAATAAGAAAAACGATGACAGTATGGGCAGTGGTTCTTTATCTCTTATAAAAATGTTTGAGAAACCCGAATGCCTGATACATGTGATCACACCACTAGTGATAGTTAGCTAACAGGCTTAGCCAACTGCAAGTAGATACCTCATGTTAAAATTAGCGTTACCATAAGTAGTTAATGGAATAATATTACAGCGGGTGATCATGTTCTTAAAGATCTACAAAAGGTGATTCTGCAAACTGGCATTAATAAGAACAGTGATCGTGTAAACCAAGATAAATCAGAAATCAAAAACTAAGATCAGTTATATATTTCGAGTGATGATGTGATCTTGCCACTACTGATCTTCATCAATAAAACATAGCAAACTTACGGTTGCATGTAGCAGTGACTATTTCAACATAGATTTAGAATCATGTAGAACCTAGGGTGCGAGTCACAAATGGTTGATACGTAAAGAATTGATGATCGTGACATCATCTATTACCAGATTTAAGAAAACGAAAAAGGACGAAAGTAAGTATGCGCAGCACGTGGCGAGGACGTGTGGCTTTCGGTCTTTAAACGCAGATTAACGTTGAAAAATTTGTAGATTGTCTGGTACGACATGTCCAAATGTTGATATCAATATGGCGAATGGAGGTGCGTGGCTCATTTCGAACGCGTTGATTTTTTGGCGTGTACGTGCTACCAGTGCATGTTGATATATTGGTTGATCGCGACTGAATCAAAATATTTCAACGTCGAGGGTTAGAGGAAGATATAGGTGGTTCATAAAATATTCTTGAACTCTAGTGATCTTCAACTGTCCAATTTTGAAATGTTGGCACAGTATACTAGTGATCTAAGGTGGCTAGAGTCTAGACTGTCACATTTGACATCACAGTGGTAGTGATCTTTTCAACAATGAAACGTGATTTTGAACTTAAGGTGATCATGATCAATTCTTTCAATCAAGAGAATTTGGAATTTAAAAAATATCCGCTCTTTCGATGAACAGATACACAACAAATATATAAATTGAAACTAAATAGATACACCCAGTTACATTTCCAACTAAAACAATGTCCAAAAGCAATTCAATAAACCAAAGAAAATATATCTCAAATGTATCTATTCTCCAGCAATTTGTGTAAGTGTTTCTCTGTTATGTCTCATTCTTGGCCATCAAAAATGGTCCCTACTCCCAAAGAAGAAAACCTAAAAGACCGCCGACCAAAGAGTATCTTTAACAATATCATGTTAAATCGTTAAATTTTAACGATCCAAACCATATAACACAAAATAACCTGGCGGCTATCGGGCTTGTTACTCCGTTTATTCGTTTCTTTTTTTTTTTTACGTTAAATAGCAGCTAAATACATGAACAAATGAGAAGTAGTAGAATAAATGAATGGGAGATAAGACAACAAAACAACAACAACAAGCACCCAGTATCTAACCCGACAGAGTTACAAAAAAAAAAACAAGGTGACGAACTGAGGGCGGTTTACAAAAAAGTCGAGGCAAAGTACCAGGCCAAAGCATGGCAATCGAGGATGAAATCGATTTTTTTTCTGCTGTATGTGTGCTCTTCTTCGATTTGTTCCCTCTTCCGTCCATCGTGCATTGGTTTAGGTATTTTATGGTCACGACTTTAACGATTTACGTGCGTTGGCCCATTGAGACTAACTATACTCGTACAATGTGGTCTGAGTTTGGGACGGTTTGGTTTGAATTGAGTGTGGATATCTTTGGGATGGTATTGTTATTCTCGTTTTTTTTTTAAATCAATTTTACAGGGTGTCGTTGGTTTGATTGGTTGGTTGGAACAGATGGAAAGCAGTTAACATACCTCGAATCAGATGAATCTAGCTACAGGTGGATGCAAGTGGACAGAAATTGCTCAAAAAATTATAAAAATTTATTTCGAACGTTTTAAGGACCCATGGCTATCCATCGAGGTATTTTCACTAAGATTTAATTGAGTTATGTTGGGGTATGTTAAGTTTTTCAATTACAATCGCTCGAATGAAAGGATTTTCTGTAAAGAAATGTACACAGCCACGCCCACTTTAGGGCGAAAAAAGTAAAAACAGCCCTAGAGCATGATATACGAACTTTCAAATTGCCATTTCAATTGCCAAATGAGTCATAAGAAGAAATTCTGTTATTAAACTCACGAATCAATTAAGAGTACCCCCAGCCACGCCCACTTTCATAGTAAAATTCTGAAAATAATCCCATAACATCTCATAAACATTCTCATAACGTCAGGATAATCAAAAATGCCTTCATCACATTCCTTCCAACTTTAGATACGTGAAAACTAAAACCCTAGGGTAAGTTCATCACCATCCCACTTGAGTTGTATCTTTCCGATGTATCTCATTTTTCTTTTGTTATTAATTAGTACTAACAAGGCTTCCTCTTTTGTGCGCTGATTACCATCATGAAACTGGTAACATTTTTTCTGTCCGTCTCTGCTGGATGAGCGTACCAACCGATGCTGATGATGACCAACGAGTGGTCCTACCGGATTAGAAGTGTATTTCAGAAAATGGGTGTGCGGTGTCAATGAGAAGATATAAACTCGTGTATATGTTGGAAGTTTTGTCATTCGACTTTTGTAATACGCATCATGGTTGTCAAAATATGTTTGCGTGCCGTTGCGATTTTGGTGGCGTATCGGCATAGATGAGATTATTCTGTAAGATGTGTGTATCTTTGCGGGGTTTTGTTTATATTTGGGAAGGGAGGGGGGGCGAAACTTAAAAAGAAATAAAAATTGCCCATCACGTAATAAATAGGGGATTAGGGGAATACATTTATGATGAAGACATTATCCAATCAATGCGAGGGAAGATTATGTTTGTGGCTCGTTTTAGGTTCTGTCATAATGGGGTATGGCGTTTTGAACGCCGATCACGGATCGTTATGCTCATTAAATGACACGAGTTTGGAAGTTTTTTTTTCTTGTTGTTGGAGTTTTTGAAAATGAGTTGAAGAATGCCATTTCCACAGAGTGGTGGTTTTCTTTTTTTGGGATTTCAGCATACGTGTGTCGTATTTGGTATGCCACAGGAGTATGTGAGACAGGAGCTTTTGGGTTTACTTTTTGGAGAGGTGTCCTATTGGTGTTACATGTGGTATTAAGTGGAAAGACTTATGTCATGAGATTATGTCGAGTAGGGGGGTATGCGTGGTTGTTTTACAAATGCTTCATTGGCAAAGGTTAAATGGAGGATTTTGAAAGTTTGTGATATGTTGACATCACTATGTGGATATCTGGTATCAGTTCTTGGAATGCTCGAAGCCACTTTTACATACATTTTCACCTAAAATGAACGTTAATGTACGGGTATACTTGGGATATTACCCCTTTGACACACATGTCATGACAGTTAAAAAAAATATCACGAACACTTCATGGAATTCAAAGATTGAACATCGACTGGAGTCATAGATCAAATAGTCGTAGATGGACGAAAAGAACGTTCAAATCTCAGTATGAGAAGAATGTTACTACATTTTCAGATATTTCGTGATGCAATTAAAAATATATCACGATAGTTTTAAGCATATACCTACAGTAAATGCGACCATTCTGCACGCATACTTCAAATTGTCGTAGATAGTTCAAGCTGTCGTACGTCGACCCTTCGATCAGATGATTGACAGATGATCTTTAAAAATATGTCATGATAACGTAAGATCTATCATGATACTTTAAAATATATCTCGACAGTTCAACTCGAATGATTTTTGACAGTCAAGTTGTCGTTTATCGAAACTTCGATGCCCCACTTAACGATGATATGTCATGATATTTTAAAATATGTCATGATATTTTAAAATAAATCACAGTAAGAACTATTTAACTGGATGATAATGTTTTACAGGCCAAGTTGTCGAAGATATAAGAAGCTTGAACCACCGGTATTCTCATAGAAGTGCAGCCACTAGTTTGCATATATGTCATGATACTTTTAGACATATCAAGATAGGTCGACACACGTATGGTAACGTTTGAGCATACCTAATACCTACGGGTGTGAAAACTGTATAGACACAGGTCAGTAAGTCGAACGTTCATAATCATGGATCAACAATATCTATCATATCCAAATCTTTCATGACACATTGCTTTTTCCTCAAGAATTGTTTAATTGTATCTTTGGACCACATCGAGCAAATGAGTATTAATGCTCCCACCAAGAGAATCTTTAAATTCCAGCCTTCGGATTCAGGATCACGGGATCGCAAATATCATAGCTCTTGGACTGAATTACTGGAAGCAACGTGCCCCGGATCGAAGAGGATGGAAGGCTGGTTTGTAATATGCAGAGCCCTCAAATAGATGGAAGCTTGTTAAATATATAGACGTTGCTTTCAAAGTCTGAAAACATTTGTCGTGATACAATAAAATATATCACGATAGATATGTGTCATGATACACATGGAAATGTTGAAGTATAATTCAATCAATAATCAGTTTATTGTGGATTGACCACAGAAATGTCATGACGCATTTATATTTCCTAGTAAATGGCAACCTGCAGCTTTCGAAGCTTTCTAGATATGTCATGATACTATTATATATATATATCGACAGTTTGACTTGCAATGTTTTCCTATAATTTAATAAGATACCTCAGTTAGAGATATGTCATGACACATCTCGACTTCCCGAATAAATGGCAAATAAATGGAAATCTGTATCTATCGAAGCCTTAAAGCATTTCTAGATATGTCATGATACTATTTTAGATATATACATCGACAGTTTGACTTATAATATTTCCCTATAATTCAATATGTATTTCAGTACCTCAGTTAGAGACATGTCATGACCCATCTCGACTTCCCGAATAAATGGAAAGCTGTATCTTTCGAAGCCTTTAGGCATTTCTAGATATGTCATGATACTTTTATATATACATCGACAGTTTGACTTATAATGTTTTCCTATAATTTAAAAAGATACCTCAGTTAGAGATATGTCATGACACATCTCGACTTCCCGAATAAATAGAAATCTGTATCTTTCGAAGCCTTAAAGCATTTCTAGATATGTCATGATACTATTATATATATATACCACGATAGTGTGATAAAAATCATAATATTTCAGTACAATTCAGTTAATTCTGAACACACCACAGATATCTCAACGCACATCTATGATGGGGAAACAGTATCTACCATTCCCAGAACGGCCTACTTCTTCCAAAAAACGTTCAATACTATCAGTGTACCTCGAAAAAAGTTCCGAGACGATATATTTACTGTGTCCTCAGGTTCAAGATGTCCCATAAAAAACGATTTTACCCACTTCCCCTTGTGTCTTCTAGAGCGCACCATTGTTTTTCCAAGACACACGCCCCAAAGCACCGTGTAAAATGTCCCTCTCGTGGATCTAATAAAAACTCGTGTAATAGCAGTTGACATCTTGTTTGAAAATAAGACCGATTAGCATAACTCATGCCTCGCTTGACGGTATTATAAACGTCGGACTTTTTTTTTAGTCAAAACGAACAAAAATTTCGCAATCCTCCCATAACAGTGTTCGTCCCCCTGGACTATTGAGGAACCAAATTAAAAATTCCTCCCAGGGGAACAATTTCTTCCCCCATCCAAGTCGCGTTGTTCTTCTGCCCTATCTACACACGTCCCTTTCGCCACCATATCCCCTCCGAATATATTCTTCTTCAACTATTTTCCAAAATTTGAAGAGTCGCGCTGGCAAACTGACATCCTCTGACTGATACGACTGGCGCCATCATCATAAAAACTCCAATAAGCGCCCCCTACAAAAAAAAAATAGAACACACCGCGCCCGACATCGGTACCGAAGGGGGAGAAAGAGACAAAATGAGATACAAAAACGCACCCCGATGATGACAAATCCCAATTTAGAACCATGAGTGTGCACTTAAGACTTTCTCACGAACCAATTAAGTAACCTCCTCCACCCCCACACCATAAGGGACGAGGTCACAAAGTCGTCGTCGTCGTTGTCGTTGTATAGTCGTCTCTTGTCTGACAGTTCAATTTGATGTCTTTGATGTGTTGACAGAGGCAAAACGAGATTTTTGTTTAGGCAACTTTCGATTGTCCTAAGTCAACAGTATAGACGCCATTAATGTCGACTCACGCTATTTAGATGAAAACTGAGCGCGCTCCCCCATCGTCGTCGTCCTGCGACAACATTGTCTTCATTATCCCTTCAGAAGCGAAAAGAGCCGATCCAACCAAGTAGCAAATCCCTGCAATAAACGTTGAATAGTCCTGAATGTCAGTGCAGAGACCGGCTGTGTTCAGTAAACCACCACTTTGTAGTTTATAGTGTGCGCGCGGCGGCGGCAAAACGATTTCCGAAGAGGAAAAGTTTTTTTTTTTTTTTTCATTTTTCATGCGAACAATAACCCTCGGTCCATCCACCACTTTAGGGGTGGGGGGGTGGTGGAAAAAGTTGCACAAAACTAGGGCCTCTTTCAACAGAAAAGCAACAACGTGTATGTAGTACGTGCCAGTGGCAATTTCTAGTAACCTCCAACTGTGCCAACTATTGCCTGGCCACAGACCTGCCTACTCTCATCCGAAGTCGATGGTGACGGCAGAGGCAGCATCGCCCGGGAGTAAGTAATGAATGCGATAATTTGCAGTCAACTTTGACACTTGGATGAAATGTCCCATTACTAAGTTTGAAGCGCCCCCCTACTCGTTGGTTGGTTATCCTGCCACTGCCACTAACACTGTCAATGCGAAGAGAAATTTCCATTTTTCTAACTGCATCCGGGGATAGTGCCACGAGTTTGTTGTTGCACAGTGTCCTGTGTCCTGTGCCCTGCCACTGCTGCTACAATGGCAATGATGATGGGATCATAATGCCTTTACTGATTTCCCTCTGTTAGGATGTTTTTTTTTTTCGTCCTTGCAACATCTACCCGTTGGTGTGTCGGTGTGCAATTTTGGCACCCTGCTGGGTATGTTTGACTTGATTTAGGATCAGAGCGGACAGGGACAGGGGGATGGGACGGGGGGAGTCGGTCTTCCAGTGACAGAGGAATTTTGCTGCAATGCGCGCGTTACAACAACGAATGCTGTATCTATCTGTTCAGCCAAGGACTTCATACTTGGCCAGAGAGATACAGAGGGTTGGGTGACTGTGATTTTTTTTTTCGTCCTCTAAAGTAGACAATCTCTGTGTAAGGGTTTTCGGTAAGAGTGCTGATGAAGTAGGCAAAGCCGGAGAAACATCTACGTCCAAGTTATTGTTATTATCTCTCTTTTGCCAAGGAGCAAGGATAAGAATACAAAGAACATTCGGATGGGGGACAAAAAAAAACAAAAAAAACTTCAAAAACTGGCGGCAATGTCAGTTGATGTTTCTTTGAAGTCTTCTTCTTCTTGTACTTCCCACTTGTTTTCATTTTTTAAATGCATTCACACTTTTTTTTCTTAAAGTTATGACTGCAGATGCGTTTGGTCCTTATTTAGTAAGTGCAACGCGAATAGGAGGACTTTCTTAATTTTAATTTATTTGAGTTGTGAAATTTTTGTAACCATGTTGCTTTTTTTTTTAGCTGAAAAGTTTTGAAATGAATTGGACTTGCGAAATGGTCAAGATGGTGGAGGGAGGGGGTAGGCAGGAGATAAATGGCAGGACGAATGCGAAAATCTTCTTCAATTTGTTGGTTGAGTGCAATGTGGGGGGGGGCTTAAATCCGTGTTTTTTTATTGCTTTCTGGGTAGTTGGCGTAGTTGAATGCGACAAAAGCCGGCAGATATATATCATGACAGTTGAAGTTAGATAAAGTGTTTATCATGCAGAGTGATGGTGAATGGATGTCGTCGTTATTTGGAAGGAATCTTTGGAGGACCAAAATTAAAATAAAAGAAATATATCGTGAGAGATAAAGGAAGCAATATTTTCATAAACTAGCAGAACAGAACAGTTCCAGTTAGGATGGACAAAGTGAATAAATTTAATCAGCTGCTTCGACATATTCGGACTGGGAATCTCAATTAGCACCCTTAAACAGAGATGGATGAGCCGAAAGGCCAACGTTAGCGCTCGATTCCGTAGTAAATACTGATGGCCCCGTGTCCTAGGGGTATCTCATAAGCTAGGACTGCAAATGGGGGGTTGACCTTAGGGTTGATTAGCAACTCATAAAAAAAAATTGTTACGAAGCAACCAAGATCCTTTGAAAGGACTGATTTTATTGTTAACGATCATGCTTAACAAAAAACGGACAACAACGTTCGTATCTGTACCTAAATGTGAGAACATTAAACAGGAGAGGGGCAGGCGAACAACTAGCGGAAGCGCTAAACTGCTACAAAGCAGACATTACTGCCGTCCTGGAAATACGATGGGACGGATCGAGCAAAAAGAAGATGGAAAACTGTGACATCTAATACGGACCGTGTTGTAGTGAGCAGAAACAGCGACTATTCGGATGTGGATTTGATATAAGTGCCCGACTTAGGTAAGAAGTCTTATGGTTTCAAGAACGCAGCGAACGCATTAGAACAATCCACATCGAGGACAAATTCGTCAACTTAGGCTTTATATGCGCTCACGCGCAGACGGAGGAAAGAGTTGATATTTCGAAAGATTTTATCTACGAGGTACTTGACAAAACCTTTGAGCGACTACCGAATGACGATGTAAAAATCGAGCTGGAAAATTTTATAGTAAACCTTCGCAGAACGTGTATCCCTTAACCTCTCCATTAACACCATACTACCAGCATCTAATGTCGAAGAAGAATGGCAACGATGCCAACAAGCCATTAGATCAGCCGCAACTGATGTGATGAGGAATGTCGACAGATGCTCGCAGCCAAGAACGAGGCCTACAAGGCTAAGCTGCAGGTGAAAACGAGATCTGCTATTGAGCTCTATAGGCTAAGATGGAGGAAAGAACACCGGCTTTTCAGAAAGAAGAGGAAATAGGTAGGTGTGACATCAGGTATGATGTTCTCAAGTTTTACCAAAGTGTAAAACGTCAAAGCCAGGGATATCTACAAGGCTCGAATGTAATCCTGTCGAGATAAACATGGAAATATCGTAGTTGAGACACAGTCGATGCTGAAGATATGGAAGAACCAATTCTGCAGCTGTCAGGCAGAACGAACCATTCAATACTGCCAACAACAGCGAAAGGAATGCAATATCTAAACTCAAACTTAACAAGGCTTAACGGAATTCCCGCCAGGCTTTATAAAGCCGGCGAAAATTACTTGGTAAGTAACATCCACCAACTCATAAACCAAATCTGAGATCCACAAAAAAGGTGACCATCTGAAATCCACCCAATTGAGAGGCATAAGTCTCCTCAACAGCGCCTGCAAGATCCTATCTGCCGTAATATGTGAACGCCTGAAACCGTTTACCAACAACCTGATCGGCCCTTATCAGTGTGGTTTTAGGATAGGAAAGTCCACAACTGATCAAATCTTCAAACTTCGGCAGATCCCGGGAAAAACCCAAGAAGCCCAAATCGATACTCACCACCTATTTATCGATTTCAAAGCCGCATATGACAGCATTTATAGAGACGAACTGTACAGAGCCATGTCTGTGTAGGATGACGATGGAGAATTCTCACTGCTCCATCAGGGTCGGAAACGACCTCACCGACATATTCGATACAAAAAAACGGATTTAGGCAAGGCGACGCAATGACTTCTTTAATCTGATTCTTGAAAGGATTGTGCAAAAGTCCCAAGCCAATACCAAAAGTACAATCTGCCGTAAAGGGTGCAACTACTAGCATATGCCGACGGAATTGACAGCCTTGGTCGGACTTAATATTATGCCATAGCCATGTTTGTTAGTATAGAGAAGGGAGCGGCGATAATGGGCTTTAGCTGTAAATGAGGGTAAGACCAAGACTGTTAACACATTATCGAGGAATTCTAGAGAACGCCACCAGTGACAGATACAAGTTTGAGGTAGTACTGGACTTTGTCTACCTCGGCTCCGCTATTTACTCTGACAACAGCATCTCGGCAAAAATTAAACGAAGAAATACTTTTGACAAACTCTGGGCTAAGAAGGAAATTTACAAGTAAAGCCCTCACTCGTACTACTAGGGGGATTCTATATACAAGGTGGCGCAAAAGTTGTCACCCGTCGCAAAAGTTGTCACCCGATGTTTTTTGGCCGCCATTTTTTAAAGTGTTTTGCAAAAAAGTAAGAAAAATTATTCCATGATTCATGTCTTATGCGTCACCTATAATAATTGTTTCGATTTTTTTGCAAAACACTTTAAAAAATGGCGGCCAAAAAACATCGGGTGACAACTTTTGCGACGGGTGACAACTTTTGCGCCACCTTGTACAAGACCCTGATCATCCCAGTCCTGCTTACGGCGCTGAAGCATGGACCTTATCAGAAGTAGATGAAGAAAATGAGATAAACATTCGTCGTCGTCGAAGATCCAACCAACAACTGTGGGATCAATATCGTCTAATTCAATGCTACGGATACCTAAGTCTATTAAAATAATTTCAAAGTTTCGGCACATGATCTTAGATACCTGCAATTTAAAAGGCTTATCATAGTCACCGTACAAACCTTGAAGCCTTATTTGATTTGTCCAGTTGTGATCAAGACTTACCTGAAATGGAAAGAAAGAAAATTGAAAATTTAGCACATAGAATTACAATTTTTTTTAAATTAATGATTTTCACTAAAAAAAACTGATTTAAGGGGGTATGCACACGGCACATGCATGCATGCACAGTATGGTACCTGCGCTTGCAAACTGACAGTATATGGCATTGATTGTGGGATTTTTCATGCGGCAGGAGCGATTTTAAAATTTAGAATTTGATATTTTCTAGATTGTGCATGCATGAATGGAAATAAATATTTTCACTCAAAAGAGCTGCTTTTATAGGGTCTCCACACCTCACATACATGAATGCACGGTATAGTAATTGCACATACCAAATGAAAGTGTATGACATTGCGTGCGGCATGAGTGATTTAAGAAATTGTTGACATTTCCTTATTTGTGCATGCCGCAACTGCGCAATTTCGATTACTTTCATATTCGAAATTGCGCAGTTACGGCGAAAAATGGAAAGTTCATCAATAAAGACGACCTTAACAGTCAGGGATAAGATTATATTTGAGATTGCCGTACTCCGCAGTTCGTAGTTTGCAGCTTGGAGGATCTTTGATGGTGCTTCCTTGTGATTGCACATGCATGTATGGATAGTCTATGGGCCCTATTAGAATTGCACGTTTGGGATTCAGTGAAACAAAACGTGCATGGCTACAATTTAGAGTGTTACATGTGCCAATGGTAAGGTTTATATTAAGCATGACCCAAATGAGGGCGTATATATATTTAATCGTCTTCATTTCCTTTAATTCTATTTGTTTCAAGTTAAGTGCATACAAAAATCGATCAGATTAAAAGCTTTTAAAAAATCAGACATTCGACTTAGATCTTTCTTTATTGAAGTAAGAACGACTATAACAAGGCATCCCCTTCAAAAGCTGTCAGAACTGCAATCTAAATCACGCGAATTCCTGCAACAGATACTCCTTAATGTTGTCAAACTCCCCCAATAGATACAACCAGCCCTTTTCCCCCAAATAGATTTCCATTTTAGTTAAGACCAGTGCAAATACTGTGCAATCATTGAAGTGAAATAGTTTCACTTAAATTCTCATTGTCTTTTGTTTGAGTAACAAATACCCTTAATCCTTTTCTACCCTCAAAAACGAAATAATATCCAAGCAATATGCCCCCCTCGAGCATCTGTTTCGGTCTCAACACTGTTTTCACTTCGGATTTCCTTCGTTCTCAGGGGGATAACTTTGTTAAATCCCACAAAGTCCATTTGGTGGAGCAATTTTTACCAGCAACCAACCGTGTATCGCACATCACACTGTCATATGCTGCTGCATCCTTTCCCTTTTCCGTTTATAAGCAATATCTCTAAAAATTTTCCCGCCACTGTATCGCCCTGCAGTATGTTTTGACGATTTCCAGAGCAGAACAGTCTTTTGAAAGACAAATACCCACATCAAATTGCAGCACTTGTCTTCTCCCAGCAAATATGTGAAGATAGAGAAAAAACTTCATTTCCGCCAAACTAAACTAACAAACGGAACAACACCATTTTCTAAACCGTAAAAGCCGAAGCGAACAATCAATAGATGTATCTATGAAGTACAACTTTATACAACTGGCGGTGATCTCATTGGGAGTTGTTTTTTTTTTTTGCGCAATTGCATTGGTAGCTTTAGAATCATAGAAGCAACAGCACACCAGTTCAGGATGTCTTCCTGTTCTGAAAGCAATTTCCGTTAGAAATTCAATTGAGTGATACTTGAGTGAGGCGAGAGAAAAAAAGGGAAGGAAAAACAAAACATTCAGAAAATGACTAGTAAAAATGTATCTATTAGATTTTTATTTAAAGTGATGACAACGAGAGGTGGTGTTGAATTTACTAAACATTCTAGAGGGGGTTAGGTACAAGAGCTTTGCTGGTCTCTCAAAAAAAACTACTCTTCGTATTTTACTCTTTCTGAAATTTGCAAGATATATTGCTTGATAGATACATTTATATCTCAAGAGAGAAATATTTGCAGGTGACTTCCCTTCGCTAGTCCGCCTATGGTTAGACCTAAAATATAACACCTTCTTACATTATCTTTTCTGAAATTGGCATGATATATTTCATGATAGATACATTTATTTTTCAAGAGAGGAACAATCTACAACGCGAGTCCATTTTGTAATATTTGGGAACTTCAAGGGAATTCAAAAAAGGAATAAATCACGACTCACATCATGATAAATAAGAATATATCACGACAATTATTAATGACCGCAAGAAAGCAAGATAGTTCAAGAGTTGGAATGAGACACGAAATAAAAAAAAATTGGCAAACCAATATCCAGTAAAGATAAAGGAGGCATTTTCAGGGCTAAAATGAGGGACATATCTACCGATAGAAAAAAGAAAAATTACCGAGACATATAATATCATGGGAGTTACACCTCACTCATCGACCATTCGACAGAAAATATTGGGCAACAGCCTCAAATCGGAACCAGCCACTGCTTGCAAAGTATCGATACAAAAAAGCAAGTACAAGGTGGCGCAAAAGTAATCCTTCTATCAGAAAATACATCGGAAGGCTATTTTTGCGCCACCTTGTAGATAGAAGTAGGATCTCAACCAATTAAAAACGCATTACATTTTATATCATGATAGTTTTATCTCCGGATACCACAGATGGCATTACAGAACACTTACGAAGTATAGAAAAAAATAAGGCAAGATGATAGGGATAAGATCACAACCAATAATAAATGTTTTACAACTTATATCGTGATAGTTCTATCTCCAGATACTATGTTTGGCATATCAGAACACTTACGAAATATCAAAAAAAGAAGGCAAGATGACAGAGTTGGGATCTCAAGAAATGAAAAACGTGTTACAACTAATATCACGATAGTTTTATGTGCAGATACTATGGAGGGCACTACAGAATACAATAGTTTTGAATTACGAAACTGATTACTTATATTGTGAAAATTGTAAGTACTAGGAAACCCAGGGTCTGCATTTGTCAAATTATAGGCAAAACAAAAACTAAATGCTGGGATTTTATGAAACTTCTTTATAGTTTTGAAATAACGCAGTAAACGACAAAGTCTAAACTCGACAGTTTTAGTTTGTGTTGGCGGATATAATGAGAGCATTCATTTTCGTGGAGGATAAATTTACAAAGAGTTTATCAAGCGATATCTGTCATGAAAGTACACGTGTGACATTGAAACTACCTATAACACACACAAGGAACAAAATTTTGTAATACAACAAGTAATTTCAAATCTGCAGTCTTTCAAGAACGGAATCTATAAACGTCTGCAAGCATTATCTCGGGCGCTTGTTGAGCGTTCGTTCAGTTAACAAAAAATTAAGTTCTTTTCAGTAAGTTCATAAATCCTATTTAGTAGAAATCGATAAAATATATCACAATATATGTCATGTTAGTCAGTTCTCCTGTTGCGATTAAGTATCGTGTATAGAAGACTTTACTGGGTAATGAGTATCGCGAACTTTTACTGCAAAGCCGTTGACTTTCCCTGACTGGGATAAAATAGTTAAATATCAATAGTATGTGTCACGATATTTTTTTTTCTCTCACGGCTGTTGGACAACAGAATAGAGTAGGTGATTTCAAAAAGTTGGCAGTGAAGCAATTCACTTGTCTTGGCCGTGTCTAAGTAAGCTATCATCAAAACTTATAATGATGTATCATGATACTGAAAAAGATCCTGATACATCACACAAATTTGATCATATTTTTAACTTCATGCAACTGAATTGAAAACATGACTAAAGATCACACATATCCAAGAGTGCTAATGAACACACCAAGTGTATCCAAAAATGTCATGATTTATCAAACAACTATCATGATATATCACAAAAATGACATGATATATTATAAAAATGGCAAAGATAGCATGCAACTGAATAAAACCTGCATTTTGGAATCAGGATTCAATATGAACTCAAGATAATAAGCAAAGTTTTGAAATTTCAGACTGTCAATGTAAAATATCAGAAAATATTCATCTCATAAATGTCATGCTATATCACAAAAATGATAACAAATATCATGAAATTGAACTTAAACCTGCAAAGTATACTCTGCATCAAATACACACGAAGTCAAAATCGCACACATTATTGGAATACAAAATATCGAATAGATATGTCATGATTTATCACACGAATACAATGCTAGCTAAAAATGTCATGAAACTTGATCAACAAATGAACTCAAGATCACAAAAGGCAGTTAAATATTTCAGACTGTAAAAAGCCAAAAAAAAAAGTGATGATATATGGCAAGAATTTCATGATACATCAAGCAAATATCATGATACATCAAACAAATGCCATGATTTATTAAACAAATATCATGATAGTTAAAAATGTGATGAAACTCAAGATCACAAAAGGCATTTAAATATCTCACACTGTAAAAAGCCCAATAAAAGTGACAATAAATGGTAAGAATTTCATGATATACCAAACAAATGTCATTATTCATCACACCGATATCATGATAGTTAAAAATTTCATGAAACTAAATCAACAAATGAACTCAAGATCGCAAATGGCCTTTAAATATTTTGGACTGTTAATGTGAAAGGCCCAAAAATGTGATGATATATCGCAAGAATGTTATGATACATCACACAAAAGTCATGATATATAACACAAATTGTATGATAGTTAAAAATTTCATGAAACTAAATCAACAAATGAACTCAAGATCACAAACATCATTTGAATATTCCAGACTGTTAATGTAAAAAGCCTAAAAATGTCATGATATATCAATAATGCGATGATACTTAAAAATGTCATGAAACTAAATCAACAAATGAACTCAAGATCGCAAAAGGCATTTAAATATTTTGGACTGTTAATGTGAAAAGCCCAAAAATGTGATGATATATCGCAAGAATGTTATGATACATCACACAAAAGTCATGATATATAACACAAATTGTATGATACTTAAAAATGTCATGAAACTAAATCAACAAATGAACTCAAGATCACAAAAATCATTTGAATATTCCAGACTGTTAATGTAAAAAGCCTAAAAATGTCATGAAATATCAATAATGCCATGATACTTAAAAATGTCATGAAACTAAATCAACAAATGGAATCAAGATCACAAAAATCATTTGAATATTCCAGACTGTTAATGTACAAAGCCCAAAATTGTCATGATATATCAAAAATGTCATGATATATCAAAAATTTCATGATATATCAAAAATGCCATGATACTTAAAAATGTCATAAAAATAAATCAACAAATGAACTCAAGAATATTCCAGACTGTTAATGTAAAAAGCCCAAAAAAGTCATGATACATTACACAAATGTCATGATAATTTACACAAATGTCATGATGACAAAACTGAATCAACAAACGAACTCAAGATTACAACGATCCCTAATTTTGTCCTGCCAGACTGCCAATGGGAGAAACCCAAAAATAAATGCCATGACACATCACAGAAATGCCATGATATATAACACAAATGTCATGATACTTCAAAGTCCCATGATCCTGAATGCAAAAATTAACTCAAGATCACAAGCATAATTTTGATATGTCAGTTTACTAATGAGAGATACCCAAACATATCATGATACATCACAAAAATGTATCAACACGAAATGAAAAACTTCCAATTTCTACTCCGCATGAACGATGAACCCCCCAACTCAAGTCGCAGATCCATCATGGTTATCATAATCTTCTGCAATTAAAATTGATTGACAACTCAGAAATTGTCACATTTGAATTGTCCGACATGTCATCTCTGGCAACGAGCGACCTCTCATCATCAATTTTGATTTCATAATCTCGCCTCAAACATAACACCACTTCTTGCACCTCCTCCATCACTCGCCAGATACTTCATCATCAACTCGAAGTACATGAATTTCAAGCTTCATTTGTTCGCTTCCCAAATGGGAGTACTCATGACAAAATCTGTAAGTGACACAAAAAATATATATAAATCCGAAAAAAAAACCGATGAAATACGTTTCCCAATCGCGCAATTGAAGTACATGCACCATCATCTCCACGCATATAAAGACATTAATCGCTTCGCGTCGTTAAGCCGCCTTAAATAATCAAACAAACGAAATTCGAAAGTATAAATAAATTCCTTCATGATGACCCCAAAGGGCTCGTCATCAGTGGGACGAGACACCACTGACAATATTTTGACTCGTTATGACAGATAAGAGCGCGCTGAACGTATGGACACGCATCGGAACGAGGGAGGCACGAAGATGATTAATACGCACTTGTTAAATGGCCCCTTTAGCATGCTTAACAAACATTACAAGCTACAGACACAAATGACGGGAAAAAAAAGCGACAATCACTTGAATCCACTCCCAATTGATTTACCAAAAGAAAAACGGGCGGGAGGGGACCAGAGGCACCCATGCGTGCAAGTGACGGTCCGAAAAAGCCCCAATCTTCATCCAGAATGCACAAAGTGTACAATTTGCCGTGGCGACGATGAAAGCTCACTTAAAATGCAATAAGCGGTGCTTCGCACCCAGTCCCGCGCCCCCTGATGAAAATTTAAATGCCACGCCGTATGAAATCAATGGGGCTATACTCGAACTATAGGGGACCTCGAAACCCGAAACCTGAGACCTGTAACCAGCGATTGGGATCGGGGCGATAATTACAACCAGAAATATTGCTTTTCACACTCTTGTGCTGCACAATCGTCGCCGACTACATGTTGGGCCTGACTGCCGCCACCTGCCTCAGACTTTGGGGCCCAACTCTCTGAAAAGGCTTTTATGCCGTTAATGTCAATTTAACCGCAGAGGTGTTACTGACGTTACTACACCGGGCCATTGGATGGCTACTGCGGCTACCTGTGTCGAATGTCCATGGCTCCGTTCGTCACTTGGCTAATGTATGCCGGTTAATTATGCGCCTTTGGCTCCTTGTTATCGTGGTGAGGGATGACGACGACGATTCCAATGATGATGATGCAAGTGATGTGCTGTGACCGATATGTCATGTCGTGTCATTGCCGGCCGGCTGCATAATTACTTGCGCGGTAATTTAATTGTCCATGTAGGTGCATCGGACAAAAGCCAGTGGGATGTGCATCTATTACATCCCAGCGGACCTTATCACGTATCTGGAATCAGTGTGAAGTTTGTGTAGTGTTAGCCCATTAAAGTTGCATGGCAGAGGGAGGGTGGAACATTAATTTCTTTAGAGTTGGTCCTGGTCATTGCCGGAGGATCACGGTATACGGCAAAATCGTTGCAGTTAATCACTTGTGAATGAGAATACAGATTCGATTACCATTGAAATGGTTTTACAGTTTTTTTTTTATTGTTTGTGCCACCGGGGATTGGCTGGTTTATTTGTTTGTTATTTGCGTGCAACCGCATTGAATCGGAGAGTTAATATGACGCCAGCAGGGGCGGATAAATCCAATCAGCTACGGTCTCGAGCAAACTTGAGAATCAATAAACAAATTTCAGATTACAATGATGCGCTGAGCAATCGCAGCACTCCTTGGAAGGGGATATAAGGAAGCAGTAAAATGAGAAAATCACGATTAAGAGCGCACAGATACACCACCACTTGAGGCGATTTTAGACTTACCAAATGAAGTGGGTAGGTTTGTGTTTGAACTTTGCAAAGCAATGGAGTTCCTTTGATGTGAAGTGGCACTTATTTCAGACAAAACAATTGTCGAAGTAAGTGGTGTCATGTCATGTTAATTGTAACCGCAGTCTTGAGAATTTTTTTTCGCAGCACCACCTCTTGCAAAAGTCTGCAAAGTATAAAACTGTCATGAGAAGCTTCACAAATTTGATGTTCGGAATCGGCGTTGAACTGGAGGTACCATTATTTGTGGCAAAAATATAACTTTGCACACAAAAATGTGAATGGAGAAGCTTGGTTTGAATCCCTTCGAAATGGAGAACATAAAACCATTTAAACGAAAAAAGGAAAGAAAGACATGGTCTCTCGAAAAGAGATGTTTTGGAAACCCTAGTAGATATAAGCTAATCACAGATCAGAAAAATATCACAGATTGCCATAATGTTGATCTGCAACAATGTTGACCAGTTCTAATAATTTTATGAAGCTTAAGTTGAATTATCAACACGATATCGTCTATTTGCGGAAAATGATCAAACTTAGGGTTTTGTGAATTTATGTGCCTTATTAACCAATATTGTGCCGATCGATAAAATTTTGCGAACCATTCTTCTCTGTAACGTTTACATTTCCCTGCTGATCATTGACTATAATTCGGCTGATAAGTGACCTGAACATGGGGCGACTTAGCAATTATTTCTTTTGCTGATCCTATTTAGCAGAACTAATGAAGATCACCATCAGTTTCAATATTTCAAAATCTGATCATTTATTTCTCTTGCTGATGCTAATTTGTCTATTTTGCAAAACGAATGAAGATTTAGCATCGTTTTCAAAATCATCATCATCATGATGGTGAACGACAAAGAAGACTTCTACTGATCCATGTCTTCCTGCTTATCCTAATTTTTTTAATGGCTACTAAGCTCCATTTCCTCTGTCCCGATCACTAGAATAAGGTCGACTTAAAACGCAACAAAACTAATCCAGATCAGCTAATATTTCGAAAGAGGATCATCTGATCGATGTGGATGATCAATAAATTTAACTTTTGCTGATCGACGACTTCCTTTTTATCCTAATTTGTCTATTTCGTCAAAACCAATGATGATATTTATCATTTTTAAGATTTCAATGGTCATCTTATCAATATTGATGAATGGCAAATAAAACTTTTGCTGATCGATCACTTACTGCTGATCCTAAATTTTTCTATGGCTCCTAAGCACCATTTCGTTTGTCCCGATAACTAGAATAAGGTCGACTTAAAACGCAACAAAACTAATCCAGATCAGCTAATATTTCGAAAGAGGATCATCTGATCGATGTGGATGATCAATAAATTTAACTTTTGCTGATCGAGGACATCCTTTTCATCCTAATTTGTCTATTTCGTCAAAACTAATGAAGATCAGCATCGTTTTCAATACTTCGATCATCATCATGGCCATCTTATCAATATTGTTGAATGGCAAATAAAACTTTTGCTGATCGATCACTTACTGCTGATCCTAAATTTTTCTATGGCTCCTAAGCACCATTTCGTTTGTCCCGATAACTAGAATAAGGTCGACTTAAAACGCAACAAAACTAATCCAGATCAGCTAATATTTCGAAAGAGGATCATCTGATCGATGTGGATGATCAATAAATTTAACTTTTGCTGATCGACGACTTCCTTTTTATCCTAATTTGTCTATTTCGTCAAAACCAATGATGATATTTATCATTTTTAAGATTTCAATGGTCATCTTATCAATATTGATGAATGGCAAATAAAACTTTTGCTGATCGATCACTTACTGCTGATCCTAAATTTTTCTATGGCTCCTAAGCACCATTTCGTTTGTCCCGATAACTAGAATAAGGTCGACTTAAAACGCAACAAAACTAATCCAGATCAGCTAATATTTCGAAAGAGGATCATCTGATCGATGTGGATGATCAATAAATTTAACTTTTGCTGATCGAGGACATCCTTTTCATCCTAATTTGTCTATTTCGTCAAAACTAATGAAGATCAGCATCGTTTTCAATACTTCGATCATCATCATGGCCATCTTATCAATATTGTTGAATGGCAAATAAAACTTTTGCTGATCGATCACTTACTGCTGATCCTAAATTTTTCTATGGCTCCTAAGCACCATTTCGTTTGTCCCGATAACTAGAATAAGGTCGACTTAAAACGCAACAAAACTAATCCAGATCAGCTAATATTTCGAAAGAGGATCATCTGATCGATGTGGATGATCAATAAATTTAACTTTTGCTGATCGACGACTTCCTTTTTATCCTAATTTGTCTATTTCGTCAAAACCAATGATGATATTTATCATTTTTAAGATTTCAATGGTCATCTTATCAATATTGATGAATGGCAAATAAAACTTTTGCTGATCGATCACTTACTGCTGATCCTAAATTTTTCTATGGCTCCTAAGCACCATTTCGTTTGTCCCGATAACTAGAATAAGGTCGACTTAAAACGCAACAAAACTAATCCAGATCAGCTAATATTTCGAAAGAGGATCATCTGATCGATGTGGATGATCAATAAATTTAACTTTTGCTGATCGAGGACATCCTTTTCATCCTAATTTGTCTATTTCGTCAAAACTAATGAAGATCAGCATCGTTTTCAATACTTCGATCATCATCATGGCCATCTTATCAATATTGTTGAATGGCAAATAAAACTTTTGCTGATCGATCACTTACTGCTGATCCTAAATTTTTCTATGGCTCCTAAGCACCATTTCGTTTGTCCCGATAACTAGAATTAGGTCGACTTAAAACGCAACAAAACTAATCCAGATCAGCTAATATTTCAAAAGAGGATCATCTGATCGATGTTGATGATCAATAAATTTAACTTTTGCTGATCGAGGACTTCCTTTTCATTCTAATTTGTCTATTTCGTCCAAACTAGTGAAGATCAGCATCGTTTTCAATATTTCGATCATCATCATGACCATCTTATCAATATGGATAGATGACAAATAAAACTGCTCCTGAACATTTTTTCAATTTTGGTGACAGACAAACTAGACTTTTGCTGATCAACGACTTCAATATTGATGAATGATCAATGCTCTTGAAAATCCTTACTTTTATCCCAATCATTGATCAGGCTATAATCGAGACGACTTTTTTGAAAACTGATCATTCAATCGGTTTTTTGCGATCAATAAAGCTTAGCTTAGGTGATCTATATCTTGCTTCTATTGCAACTAATTTAACTGATCGACAACTTGGTGCTGATCCTAATTTTTTCTGTTCGGCAAATCTAATAAAGATCAGTTGATCATCTATCTAGTCGATGTTAATGAACGACAAATAACATTTTTGATGATCGATGCCTTGTTGCTGATCGTAATTGTTTGATCCCAACTTATCAATCAATTAGTTTGTTCCGATCACTGATCAAGTTGATCTACAAAATGAATGCAAATCAGCTATTATGTTGCTGATCGATAAATGAACATTTTACTGATCGATGACTTCATGTTTATGGGAAATATTGTAACTTTAGTACTTCAGCTGATTTAAAGATGACTGGACAAGGATCATTGATCACAAAGTTCTATTTCTTCCCCTGAGATCAGTCGGTGGACTATAGGGAAAAAAGTATTCTGAAGATCAATTATGCATTATGTTCGCGAGTTAAAACAAAATTCCAGTTGAAAAGAATCCAAATACCACGTTGACTGAGGACTTGATGGAAACTGTTTTCTTATGAACTTGCGGGTTGTAGAAGAATCGGTTTCCCTCGAAAACTCGCTTGAGATAGAAGACTTCAGCCGTGGTCTCGATGGAAATTGCCTGACTTAAATGGATTTCCTTACCAAGTCCCTTTCTTAATTAAAATCAGTTTTTTATCGTCTATTTTTAAATGGTCATACATATATATAACATGGATATGCATAACCTCCTTCAATTCTTCAATGAAATCTTTCCTTTTGTCAGATTTTGTTGGACAAACGACGAATTTCTCCGAAGCCCAACTTTATCCCATTTGCCAACAACAAACTTACCGTCCCTTGTCAATACAAACCAAAAACACATTCAAAAACAAAAAAAGGTCTTAAAAAATTAAAAAAAAAAATCCAACCAACTTATTATTCTAATTACATCGAGCAACAATGACTTCGAAACTGAAATCACTGCTCAGCAGTTCCTTGAACTTTATCTGAATAGTTTTTCGACTCACCTACCTCAGGTGAAAAACAATGAACCCAAAAAAAATTCGAACTAAACAAACTTTAACCCAAATCCAAAAGTTTCCTTGTAACACAAAAATACAGAAACCAAGCTTTTTCACGAAAATCCCCCTTTCCGATGCCATGAAATACCTTTCCAATCACTAGCCCCATTCCTGTGCACACCGGTAGAAACTATAACCCAAAGCCGGGCAAAACCTCACGACCAGACCAATACACCAGACCGACGGAATCAAAGGCGCATCAGAGAAAGCATAACAAAAGCAATTAAACCACCCGAAAACAAAGTTATAAACCGCAGAGAATTAAAGTTTCCTTCAACCAAACCAACATGGTTCGGGAACAGGACGAGGGGCGGGGGGCAAGGCGGGTGGATGCCATAAACTACTCTCTATACACAAGTTTATTGCTTTTGAATTTATATCCACCATTGACATCAATGGGTTGTGCCCTTTGATACACCTTTTAGCTACACGCCAACAAGGAAGGAGCAAATCTCTCCTCGTGCACGGAATTCCGCACAAGAAATCTCCCTCTCGAAGCACACGACTACCATGACGACAATTGCAACACAACAACAACAACACAACAGAGCCACTACAGCAAAAAGCCACTCTTTTGGTTGAAGAGCTGAAAACCGTTTCAGAAAAACGACGCTGACGACCCGACCCGACTCAACAGAGTGGGGCAGCAAAAACTGCAATTGATGTTGGAGTTGCCGCCCGCCCTAGGGTTGCGGAGGGTCGTCGACTTAGAAAAGTTTCACAGGAATCAAATCGGAGTTGGATGGGCATCCCCTTATCTATGTAATTAGAAAAAAAATAAGAAAAACAAAAAAAAAAAAATCCATACCGCACGACATACCTCCGAGGTAACCGCTCCGAAGAAGGAGCGTACCCCAGTGGCGGCATCCGTAGACAAAACAATAACAGAAGAGAGGCAGCATCAGGGCCGGGAATAAAAAAAAAAGAAATCAGCAAGAACCAACCAACCTTTGAAGTCATGATGACGATGATGATTACAGGAGCAAAGCGAAAGAGCTATATGTGCATGTGCATCCTGAAACCTCTTCAGACGATGCTATATGTATCTGTATGTGCTCAGGAGTACAATTAAAAAAAAAACTCATAACAACGCTAGCTAAGTTGCAACACAACACAAAGGTTCGCTAGAGAGGTTAACTCGAGCGTGCAAAGCCTTTTGGTGATTACTTGACAACAGACAAAATGGTTACTGATCATTTCGTCATATTTTTCGTTGAGAAATCTCTGCCATCTTTGTTTTCTCTATCAGGGCATCATCAACATCTTCATCTTTATCTTCATCATCGGATTTGGGGATTTTCACCTTTTTTTTTTGTATCTTTAGTTTGTTTCTCTATGGGAGCGGTGCGAGATACAAATGCATTGTCATTACCCGAAATTAGCTGTCTTTTTTGTAATCGGCGGAAGTCTTCGAGATTGAAAGAGAGGTGGGAAAAGTCATTCCAAATAGGGTGTCGGATTACAGTCGGTTACTATGGATGGGAGCAGTGTGTTATGGAAGACAAGCGGTTTATGTGTCCAGGTGATGATCGCATGGAAAAGGAGTGGTGGATTTATTACAAGATTTTCAAAAGGCAACACTCGCAACTAGCCACTTGATTAAGTGGCATAAATATTTACGAGTTTTTGTTACAGTCAGGCTCAATGGCATTTCGCCATTTGTTACAGTCACGCTAAATGGCATGTTACCATTTTTGAAAAGTGAAATTTCTCTTGAGACGCTGTGAATTGGATTTTATGAAACGAAAAAGTGTAACGATGCTGTGTTGCAAAGCGGTAACCCAGCAAAGCAATAACCGCAGCCAATTCGCATTCCGGATACTACTGACAGTCAAGCCGCCAACACCCTGGACTTGTTTTTAACAGCTCACCCTGATAAATAAATGTATTATCGCCTCTAGGCACATCAGACCACTGTATAGTATCAGCTAAATTTTCCTACTCTAACTACATAGTTCCAGAAGAAATTCCTAAAAGAGCTGTGGCTTTAAGAATTTTAACTGGTCATTCGCCTCCATGATAGTGACGTGGATGCTACTGCTGATACTGCTGCGATAACTAACACCATTCTAGTGGGTATGAAATCCTCTAGCCCTCACCGGGTAAAGAGTATCAAACCGAAGGTAAACGAGTGGTATGACTCGAGGCTTTTAGGGTGAAAGAGTTATGTTTACGGCCATATAAGACCAATCCTACTGAGGAAAACCGTTTAAAATTCAAATGACACAGAAACGACTTCAATGTCCACATTAAGCGTGTAAAATTCTTTGAAAACCAAAAGTTGAGGCATAATGTCCCAAAAGTAGTAAAAACTTTTGGTAGTTTGTAAAAAAATATAAAGAATTCGACCTCATCTTCCATCCCAACGCTCATTTACAATGACATTCCAGTTGCCACCACTCTAGACAAAGCCAGTCTGCTCGCTGCTCATTTTGCAGCAATTCCACGCTGCCAGATTGTGCCCAGTCTCCCAATGTACTAGAAAGTGTAGAAGATTCTATGGGACCAATCCACTGTCGTACTCGTACAGTCGCGAGAGTATTAATCGATCTTGACATACACAAACCGGCTGGTCCAGATGGTATCTCCCCAATAATACTGCAGAGGGGTTCTTCAACGCTGGCAAAACGTAAGCTTTTCCATCTGTCGTATCCATCAGGACTTTTTCCGAGTCGATGGAAAACTACATTTGTACAGCCCTTCCCCAAAAAACGGCGAATCTTCGTCTTTCTCCAACTACCGACCAATTGCACTTACCTTCTTCTTTCTAAGGTCATGGAAACGCTGATAAACCGTCAGCTTATGAAATATCTTGAATCACGAAAACTCCTCAATGACCGACAATACGGTTTTCGTAGCGACAGGTCCACTGGTGAGTTAATGTCATATCTCACCGAAAAGTGGGACCAATCAATCCACCTTGGTGGCAAAAACAAGAACGTTGCACTTGATATTTCAAAGGCATTTGACAGGGTTTGGCATTAAGCCATTTTGTCGAAAACGCGTGATTTCGATATGATACTCTTCTTCAATGGATTAGAAACTACCACTGGAAACATTCAATTCAAGTAATTTTGGACGGCTTCATGTCTGCTACTCACGAAATAAATGTTGGTGTTCCACAAGGCTCCGTTTTGTCTCCTACACTCTTTCTCATTTTTTTGTTAATGACCTCTTGTCTGCAACTTCTAATCCTATCCATTCCTTCGCTGATGACAGTACCCTCAGCTTTTCATATTCGCTCTCGAATGCGAAGGGCTTGCAGTCGGACGTGGAACAAAAACGACCTCCAACCTCGACAGCATAATTAAATGGCGGTACATCTAATAGAGTGGAATTCAATGCTTCCAAAACGCAATGCTGTCTTCTGTTATCCAAGCGGAACCAACATTTTCCGCGATTATCCATGAATGGCATTTGCATCGTCGAAACCGAAAACGACCTTCGTTGGAACGACCACATATTTGAAATCGCAAAATATGCAGCGTAATGTCTAGGTTTCCTTAACCGATGCAAGAAATATTTCACCCCTTCTGATCCAGGCCTCAATATATAAGCGGACATACGCAACAAACTTGAGTTCAACGCCCACATATGGTCAGATGCAGCCAAAACATCATTGCACCTACTAGATAGGATACAAAAGCGTAGCGAACTTTATAATTTCGCTCGAACATCGTAGGAATGTCTCCTGCCTTCATATGGTCAGGTGCAGCCAAAACATCAGTGCACCTACTAGATAGGATACAGAAGCGTGCGATAAAATTGATAGGAGATCCAACCATAGCGAACTTTATAGTTTCGCTCGAACATCGTAGGAATGTCACCTTTTTTTTCATTGCATTTTGCGTTTATCATATATCTGCCACTTTTCAGTGAATCACCGACGGGGTGTGACATTTACCAGGTAATTTCGCACCGACTATCAGTAAGATATTCGAAAGGGTTCTCAATCGAGCTCTGCCAAGTGGGCTGAGGACAATGAGATAATACCAGAGACCTATTTTGGCTTCAATACGGGCCATGGCTCCATCCATGCCGCCCACAAACTGGTCTCTGATATAGAAAGCCAAAATTCAGTGCATGGGTGCATGTCTGGTTAATTAAGAGAAGACTTCCGATACAGTATGGTTAGAGGGCCTCTATCTAAAGCTGACCAATGACTGCTATATATGCTTCATGACATGCTGACTGGTAGAACGTTTATTGTCAAAAGTAGCAATGTAACTTCTCCCTCAGAATTTGTCATTAAAAATGGTCTGCAACCGGTAAACTTGCCGATTGTCTTCAGCATTCACACGGAACAGTGATAGATAGTCTTACTCAGGCAATTGCGTCGGCGGATGATCATATCGCCTCCTACAGTCGAGGTCATTCGAACTCTTTTGCAGAGGGACTTTGACAAAATCCAGAAATAAGGATTCAACCGAATCTAATCAACATCCAAGTGAACCATCAACAACAAACATACTTTCTGGCTCCAGATAAGGACTGCAGCGGAACGAGCGTCGAAAGTTACTCACTGAGTAGGCTGATGGCGTACATAGGCGGTCCAATGTCCAGCAAGCGAAGGCTCCTCTACCATCTTCCTCTACGGATAAGAGATTTGGGCGGAAACTCTTCGCCTGGAAAAGTACAGAAGCCGATGGTAGCTGTGCATATGCTCGGAACTCTGTGCGCATCTAGCTCTTATAGAACGGTGTCTCATATAGTTGTACTTGTTGTCGCAGGAGTGACCCCAATAGACCTCATAGGGGCAGAATGAAGCAAGTCTACGACAAAAAGACGGAAGTTGAAAAGCAGAGGAAGATGGACAGCGAGACAAAAAGACAGAAGTAAAGTGGAAACGGCAAAGTCAACGGAAGAGGCTAAGGAGCTCACAAAACAGATGTGGCAAGAGCATTGGAACTTGGAAAACAGAGGAAAATGGACAGCGAGAGTTATCGAGAACGTTGACTAATGGAATAACGGTAACACAGTAAAGTTAACTTGTACCTCACCCGGTTACTTACTTCCACTCCTTTCGCCGCAAGTTCGGCAAAACGAAAATCCCAGCCTGACAGCACGGGGACTCCTAAGAAGACGACCGACGTGTACCATACCATCTTCGTCTGCGGCAGATGGGAAACAGAAAGACGAGAACTGGGGATAGATACCAATTTCATCCCGTCAGACAACATAACAGAAAAGATGGTGGCCAATGAGCAGAGCTTGGAACCACATCTGCACCTACGCCCAACTTATTCGCAGAAGAAAGAAAAAAAGGTCGTATGACTGCAGCGCCCTGAAATAATTCGAACAGCGGTCCCAGGGGCTAGGTCAGAAACAGAAGGGTCAGGAGGACTTTTTGGTTGCCGTATAAAATACTTAACGGTATGTCGAAACCCCAAAAATACGGGGTTTTTCAACAGGGACGCTACAAAAGTAGAGCCACAGGGACAGCAAACGACGCCATATCTCTTGCCGCTCTTTTGACATTCCTCTCAGTAAGGTTTGCCATATCATGATGGAAAGATATACGAGCCAACAACGAGTCAACGTTAACAGCGCTAGGTCCAATTTATGGTCGTCATAATCGTCCTAGCAGATCAACAATTGAGCGTCTAGTGGAAAAATTTGAATCCACAGGCACAGTACAAAATGTTCACTGGCACAGTGAGACAAAGAAGTGCCCGTAGTGTCGAGAATATTACTGCCGCTGAGGCTTCAGTTGAAGAAAGCCAAAATGTGTCTCTCACACGTCGTTCTCAAGCGTTGGGCATCTCTGTGACGTCCTTACAAGATTAAATTGCTGCAAGAACTGAAGCCGCTTGACTACCAGAAGCGTCGTATGTTCGTGAATTGGGCTGAGCAACAACTTGAAAATGATTCGGATTTTCATCGAAAAATCATCTTCAGCGATGAGGCTCATTTCTGGCTGAATGGCTTCGTCAATTGCATCCCGAAAAAATTACGGTTTGGTGTGGTTTATGGGCCGGCGGCGTCATTGGGCCGTACTTCTTCCGTGATGATCAAGACCGGCACGTTACTTTGAATGGGAATCGCTACCGTTCAATGATAAGCGAATATTTTTGGCCCCAATTGGATGATATGGACTTGGAGGACATGTGGTTCCAACAGGACTGCGCCACAAGCCACACAGCGAATGTCACAATCAATTTATTGGAAACCAAGTTTGGAGAACGTGTTATCTCACGAAATAGTCCAGTCGCTTGGCCGCCTCGGTCGTACGATTTGACGCCGTTAGACTATTTCCTGTGGGGCTACGTCAAGTCTATGGTCTATGCCAACAAGCCAGCGACGATTGATGAACTTCGTACGAATATCGAACGTGAAATTGCAGCAGTATCGGCCGATTTATGCTTGAAAACCGTCGAAAACCGCCCGTGGTGGCCATGTAAAAGAAATCGAGTTCCATACATAATGGCATCGAACAAACTTTCACAGGAATAAAGAATTTCATTGATATCCAAAACCGTTCTTGTTTTATTTATTTGTAGCGCTCTTATTGAAAAACCCTTTACCTTCTTATGGTGCGTAAGGCATTTCATAAATACCAATTTCATTCTGCCACATCTGCACCTACGTCCAACTTATTCGCAGATGAAAGAAAGAAAACGGTTCGCACAGCGGATTGTAGCCTCCACGTGTTTTTTTTTGTTTACCAAACTACGATGGAAATTTTTCACCCCCACTGTAGCCACCGTGACATTTATTTAGCCGATTTTGTAATTTTCGGTGATTTTTTGAGAGGAAAATGTATGTAAGACTTGTAGCCTTCTCATGTAAACGCTGAATGGCATGCTCACATCTTCAAACAAATATTTCCTATTGGTTCAGCACTTTTTCGATGCATGGCTATAAAAGATGCTCTAGTATGGCTTCAGGAAGCTCTTATTGGACCACCCCTTCAGTTGCCTTACCATATTGGATTGGAAGTTTGTCAACCGTTCATGATAGATGAATAATAGGTCCATATGTCGACCTAAAAAAGCTGTGGGGTGATCCAAAGCAAAAAAAATCTAAACATCGACAAAAATGACCCTCTGATCATAAAAGATGTTTTGGTTGACAAGTATCTCATGGTTGTGTCGTCACAAATCCCATCGAATGACGAAGAAAAAATATCTCAAAACCTCGCCCCATCCAGCCACAAATTAAACTCATTGTCTAAGGTTAAGAAAATACAGGAACAAGAATGATTCCCCGAACTGAAAACACAGGAGAAAAAACTCACAATAAATTTAAATCTGTTCACCTTACGGGTCGTAAATTTCTCCCTTGAGCAAACATCGAGAGACCTAGGTGGAATTGGAATTACCCGCAAGCTCTAACCTACGCAATGGCTTATTTTTTTTTTATTTATTTATACCTAGCGAGGAAAAGGTGCCTCCTTGGTATGGCAACATAGCACCATCAGCATCAGCATCACCATTACCATCACCATCCACACTCGTCCCTTACAGTAAATTACTACAAATAACGTGTGCCAGGGTATTTTTTTTTCTCTCCTCTTCGATTGCTAGAGAGAGCTCCATCTGCGTGAATGACTGCGTGTCCTCGATGGTGTGTAATCCTCTTAAATCACTTGGCCAGGTCGTTTGTCAATCCACTAAAACACTTAAAAATTAACATCACACAAGCATACAACGAATGGATGGGGTAGGGGAGGGGGTGGGGGTGGTTGAAGGAACAATTCCACAAAAATAAATATCGACACGAAAACTGAAAAGAAAAACAAATAAAACTTGGAAATTGGTTTTCCTTTTCCTTTTTTTTTTTTAATTTTCTTGGTATAGGCTCTTAAGTGCTTCCGTGTGTACAGAGCCACTTGAGGGGTATACGCAGTTGCACCCTTAAGCGGGGGAGCGAATTATTACAAATTATATGCAAACGAGAGGAGATTCCGGAAGAAGAACAGAACCACCATGCCAGCATATATAACCTAACCTCACATAAGTATCGCACACAAATGGTTTCAATCTTCCCCGGGAAGGAGGAGCAGGAGGGAGAGGTTCGCTGGCCTTTTCGTGTGCAGTGTAGTGTTGGTCTTAATGCGTTTGGTAATTACAAACAGATGAGGCTCGGGAAGTAATATTTATGAAATATTCTCGCTTTTTTGTGGTGGTAGTGGTGGTGGTGGTGGAATGGGTCAGCGATTAAGTGGTTCCTTTTGTTTTTTCGACGGGTAGAGGCGAAGTTTCCTTGGCACTTGAGTTAGGCTTGGAATTATTATTTTCTTTCTTCATCCCGGAAAAGTTATTAACTGCATAACGAGGAATAAATGAGTGGGGCACCAGAGCTGAGTTGGGGGGTTTTCTTTGTAGAGGGGGGTCCATTCAAGAGAAGTGTTTCCATTCAATGGTGGGCAATTGAATTGAGGTACTTTAGGAATGGTTCATGTTTCCGAAACAGATTTATGAATACTAATGAAGGAGGATTTACAGTGACGGGTGGACAGATGATGTTAGTTGATAGGAGAACATGGTAGCTGTTGTGTATTTCATTGGGAAATATTATAAGATTTTATAAATGTGAGGTGGTTTAGGTCTTTAGTAGAAATTTTCAATTGAATTGTGATGCTTATTAAAGTTTTTCTTAGTAATATCTTGTCAAAGTTACCTAGTTACGAAATTCGTCCAAACTGATAGAGCAGATGTGGAACTTTTGATAAAAAACTGTCGAACTATTAACTCTAAACAGCAATCTTTGCAAAAACTACTAGACATTTATCAAAAGGCCACCAAAACTAATTTTTTTCAATCCGTTCTGCGTAGATCGTTGCATTTGTGTCAGAAATGGGATCTTGAAATATAAAGTAGCTAACAGGCATAAACCACATCAATTTTGAATGACAAAACTGCTTAATACCGACAATCTGATAAGGAGATTAAGAACAAGAGCCAAACCTTTTGAAATAGCTGTTTAGAAAAATTTACATGATCACCTGATCAACTGAAAATACCTACCTAGCTAAATCAAGAAACTGACAAAGTGTCATCATGCTTTTTCGGGTCTTTTTTAGTGGATTGAATCCCCACCTTATCGCATTCCTAGCAGGTAATGCCTTTTGACCTTTAGAAATAGCCGTTTAGAAAAATTTACATGATCACCTGATCACCTGAAAATACCTACCTAGCTAAATAAAGAATACCTTTTCGGGTCTTTTTTAGTGGATTAACTCCCCACCTTATCGCAAACCTAGCATGTGATGCCTTTTGACGATTTTCACCCAGCTAAACGCGCAAAAAACATTATTTATGCGAAGAACATGACATTTGTGTCAGAAATGGGAACAAAACATTGAAAACCTTCTCAAAGTAGCTTCAAACAGTTGGATGTTTCGTCGCTTCAAAAGCAAACGGTCATGTCAAAATTCAGAAAATTTCAGAAAAGCTTTTTGAAGTTTTTCAATACTATGGATGTTTCCTTAAATGCCAAAAGACACTTACACCCTCACGTTGTCAGTTTTAGAGTTGTACAAGGTGGACCAAAAGAAGTCATCCGATGTTGTTTGGCTCTCATTTTTTTTCTAAATAAAAAACTTCGATTCAGTTTTTTGATTATGTTTATTTGAACCTTTAGAATTTGATTGGTCAAGCCGTTAAGAAGATATCGGCCAAATGGGCACCGTCACAATTGATTGCCATACGGGCTCGTTTTATGACATTTTTCATCACTTCGGCAAGAACTTCGGGCGACAGATTCTCGCAATCGTGTCAGAAGTTGTCCTTGAGGGCTTCTAGGGTCTCGGGCTTGTTCACGTAAGCACGAGACTTCAGAAAACCATACAAAAGAAGTCTGGAATGGTTAAATCGGCGATCTTGCGGGCCAGTGCAAATCACCAAAACGAGAGATGAGGCGACCCGGGGACTCCGCCTTAAGAATATCGGTTGTGGCTCACGCAGTGTGTGCCGTTGCATCGTCCACATGGAACCACGGGTCCTCCAGTCCTGATTCGTCCAATTGCGGCAAAAAAAACTCGGTTAACATGGCCCTATAGCGCGCACCGTCCACTGTTTCGTTTGACCAGCAGCGGCGATCCCGAAAAAAAAGGCCCGATGACTCCTCCAGCATGAACTGCGCACCATGCAGTACCTTTGAGCGGGTGTAATGGCTCCTCGTGAATTACTCGTGGAGATGGAAATGAGCTTCATCACTCATTATGATTTTGGTCGAAAAGTCGTCCACTTCGTTCTAGAGATTGAGGATGGCTTGGGCGTAGGTTACACGCGTTTGGTGGTCGACCGGCAGCATTTGATGCACGGACTGAACTTTGTACGGGAACATGCGCAAGTCTTTGACCAAAATTCGCCTTAGGGACTACCGGCTGATGGCTAATTGCGAGACAAGGCGTCTGGTCGATGTTTACAGCGACAGCTCGACATCCTTGGCAACAGCAGCGATATTCTCGGCACAACGGGCCGGGGCAGGCCACTCTTGGCAACGTCTCGTGTGGTCCCATACTCTCCAAGGTTGGCGGCCAAACAGCGCAGTGTTTGCAAAGTCGGTGTCGAACGGCCGGGCAATCGGCGACGGAATTCGTGCTGCGCCAACACTACAGACGAATTATTACGCAAAACAAAAGAGACACGATTATTCCGCGTTCTTGGGGAGGTTATCGCTCCATGGCTTGTTCACTTGTATTCTACATCTGTCTAGTCCACAAATGTCAAAACAGATTTGACATTGGCGGCCACTCTTTTGGCCCACATTGTAGATGTGACATTTTGATAGAAAATTTGTTTTTTTTTTTTTTTTTTGACGAATCAGTCTGTATAACTCAAATCGCGAAATTTTTACTTATGTCAGTTTGTTTTCCAGCGACGGTTTAGGTCGACAGGTTCAACGAACAACTGTCCTGTGATCCAAAAAAAAAAAAAGATCCTAACGATCGAAATAAAACCTCTGGTCATGAAAGACGACGGTATGGTTGACAAGTAAAGTTCTAGAATGGTTCTAGAAATACGTTTCATTTGGCGCCAGAATATCCGTCAGTTGAGAAACAAATTTCCTACCTGTATATTTGTCAGACGTCCGTGATAGGTGAAAAAAAGGTCGACAGGTTGAACTAAAATCTGTCGTGTGATCCAATAAAAAGATTCCAAAGATCGTCTAAAATAAACCTCTGGTCATGAAAGTCGTTTTGGTTGACAAGTAACGCGTGGTCTAATACGTTTCATTTGGCGCCAGAATTTCCTTCAAATGGGAATTTGTTTCTGAAAACCTCGTTCCCATTAAATGTACCACCAATGTATATTTTTTGGGGGTTGGTTGGGAAATTTGGTTACCACGGTATCTATTTTGGACGAGACCAACATTTTTGGAGTGTATTGAAGGCTTGTGGATACCTTAGTTTCTATGCAGTTATGCGAATAACTAAGCCCCCAAAACTTTACATTTTAGAGCGTCATAAACGACTTTGATCAGATCAACGCCATTATTTTATACCGGGATTAGGATGAAAGGCTGGTTAGTCATATATATTTTGGGGTGAGCTTGGATTTTGGAGCTTAAAATTTTAACATTTTTGGGCTATTTTAAGTTTTTGTTTTTGGATCAACTTTGAATAGGGCCACGATTCATGTAGCCTCTTGGTAGTAAGCAAAAATTAAGTTGCACACTTTCATTCACATGTTTTGTTTCAGTTCCAGTAAATTAACTGTTGTTTTATGTTCTACACTATGCACTTGACAACAGCTAATTCCACTTACAAATCACTCTCGGATCATGATGTGTCAACTGAGAAACATCAGGTTTTTTCCAACGTTTCAATAAACTTTCAATAAAAGTTGTTTTGTCATTCGTTGATTGAAGAACTTAATTTCGTTGAAATTAAATAAATATGTTTAGGAACCAATACGATAGTGATGTCACTGTATGGAGTCCTCAGGGCCGACTCCACCAAGTGTACGCCATGGAAGCGGTCAAACTAGACTCGGCAACTGTCGGCCTTAAGAACCGTGACTAGGCAGTTCTGGTGGGCCTACGACGAGCAACCTCTGAGCTGTCGTCCAGTCAAAAGAAGATCATCCCAATCGATGATCCTTGGGCATTTCTATTGCCGGTATCACTGTATCACCGGTATCACTGTATCACCGGTATCACCGATGCTCCCGTTTTGAGTCGTTATCTTCGTTCGAAATGCTTGAACTATAAGTACTCGTACGATACAACATATCCCGTATCGCGATTGATCGTGAATCTTGGAAACAAGATGCAAGTGACCACTCAACGCTATGATCGTCGTCCGTATGGTGTTGGACTTCTGGTAGCTGGCTACGATGACCAGGGGCCACACATCTATCAAGTAGTTCCATCAGCGAACTACTTCAACTGCAAAGCCATGTCCATTGGTTCGCGTTCGCAGAGTGCTCGTACGTACATCGAGCGTCATTTAAACGAGTTCGCCGACTGCAGCAAGGATGATTTGATTTGCCATGGTATCCAGGCAATTCGTGGTTCACTGCCAGACGATGACTTCCTCGCCAAGGACGAACATTCACCGTTGTTGAACATTTCGGTTGCCATAGTGAGTAAAGGACAAGAGTTCAAGATCTTTGACGATGAAGAGAATCTGTATTACTTGAATATGACAAAGGCCAGAGGTAGTGCACCAGGTCCATCTCGGGGACAAGAGGATCCTCCAACTAGCAGTGGCCCTGATGATATTGATGAGCCACGACCACCCCCAAACGGCCCTCAGGTAGCAGTAGCAACCATGGAGCATTAAATGTTTTCCATAATGCTGCTGAATCTGCTGATGGCTTTGAGTGCGATGTCATGTTTTAATTGGGGATCCGTTGGGGTAGATACTAGTTCAGCGGATCCCCATGGAGTTTGTTTCTGTATAACGGCTTAATTGTTCAGGTATTTGCAACCATAAATTATCGGATGTGGTTTTCGTTTAACTTTTGATAATTCGTCAATGTTCTAGGCTTTGCACTTGCCAACAACTCAATTCCACTTACGATCCCCTCTGGGATCTCTGAAAAATTCGTAAGTCGAACATGATCAATCACCTGAGAAACAGCAGGTTATTTTTCAATCGTTTCAAAAACTTTTTCTTTAAAGTTCTACACTTTGGATTTTCTAACAACTCAATTCCACTTACGACCTCTAATAGACCAAAGATTTCATCAAAAAATTCAGTACACGAGATTTTAATCAAACCTCTCCTCTCGTGATGTTCTGACAAATCATCCGAGTCCTGTCAATTGTCAAGAAAAGCTTATCTCATCTTAGACGTTCGGAGTCGTCATAAAACAGGAAGTCCCGCCATAGTGCAAGAAGTAGATACACACCCACACATGAATGGTTTGAGAAAAAGCTAGGCCCTGTGTACTAGTGAGCCTGTTGTGTCAAAAAATTTTATTAGTTTTTTAGCACTACAATGGTGAGGAAGACCGAAAAAGTGGGTCTAGCAATTCTGGCCGATTGTTGATCTGTCAATCTCAGATCGCATTGAATTCAACTTTTATGATAACTCAACCGCTAGCTGAATCAATTTAGCCAAGACTTTCCATCAATACGTAACCAGGTTTTGGGCCTTAAATTCTGAGCTACAATGATGAAATTTGGTACATGTACTCTTTGTTGCTCCGAGCAGAACAAGTGTAAACATTTTTCTGTCCGCTTGTTGATCTGTCATTCTCAGATCGCATTGAATTCAACTTCGATTATATCTAGCTAAATCGATTTAGCCAAGTCTTTCCATCAATACGTAACCAGGTTTTGGGCCTTAAATTTTGTGCTACAATGATGAAATTTGGTACATGTACTCTTTATTGCTCCGAGCAGAACAAGTGTAAATATTTTTGAAATCCACCCACTGCTACGCCTCCTTTTCAAAAAAATGTAGTTTTTCTCCAAACCATAAAGAAATTTTGAAAAAGTGTCTGAAAGGAACCAGATTTTTAGGCAATCTTAGGATTTATATTTTGTCTACATGAAGTTGTTTGCCACGCCCACTTTTTTGGGGCGTTTTCAGTAAAAATCGGTTTTCAGTTAAATTTTAAAGAAAATCGAAAAAAAACATTCTTAGCAATAACATCGGTCATGTTTATATGAAGGTTTCGTTTAAAGAAGTGGGCGTGAGTTGAAAACGCCCACTTTTTGGGGGCGTTTTCTTATAAAACTGATTTGTATACTCTACCCCATAGCATAGACAACAGAAAAAGGTTGTTTTTCGTCGAACCATAAGAGGTTTTGATAAACCGTCTGAGCAAAATATTGTGACAATGTCGTTTTCTATGTACCATCCGTATAAAGTTTTAAACCACGCCCACTTTTTGGTGATGTTTAATTTAAGGATGGAATGGGATAAGGTATTCAACGATTCGTACAGCTGGTTGTAGCCTTCTCATATGTTTTTGAGATGCATTTATGCGAAATGATATTCAAAAAATGTTTGACCCAAAAAAATGTAAATTGTGCAATAATAAGAGGAATGGAATCTACCACGCCCACTTTTGCTATATTTTAAGGCATGGTTTGGATTTTTTTTGCAATACTGTAACCAAATTGATGTCCATATCTATCTACGTTTGTATAGAACTATTTGTGGTCTAATAATTGACCCCATTCAATGAAACATGAATTTTAAAATTTTTAAAAATGACCCCCAAAATTGTAAAGCGAAAAAAAAGGTTGGGGGTCATTTTTGAAAATGGAAAACAACGCTTGTAATTTATTTATATTGTGAAGTTGACCTGTAGGTCAATTAATAAAATAGCTATTGCAGATTGAATTCGTGAAAACGGGGTGAAGAATTATATTTAAGGCCGAAAGGCAGCTAAAGTAAGGTTAGAGATAAACTTAGAGTGCCCACTAAGGGCTAGAAAGTTAGACTAAGTAAGCTGTTAGTGATGCGTTCGATTTAAACATTAATTATATTATTAGGTCAATATTTTAAGAGAAGATGAAAAAATTTAATTTTAAGGACATTTTGTTGAACGTCACTTCTTTAGGGGCATCATAATCAAAAAAAAAATGAGAAACCCATTGATCTATTGATTGACTTTTTTGCAAGTCGTTAGGTGCCATGAAATCTTTTTAAATATATGAAATCTGTAAAAAATACACCTCACCAACAATTTTCATATAAAACATGCCCCATGCCAATAGAAACCCCTTGACAAGCCTCCAACACACTTATTTGCCACCAACAATCAAAACCATTTATGCTGCAATAGAAATCTATTAAAACGAAACTGATTTCATTTGAAATTCTGTTCATAGATACGCCTTGAAATAACATTATCCCTGCTGCAATTCACAATCCGTTCCCCGATACAATTTGTTCCTCTCGATTTCATTTAATCTGTTTTTCTTGAGAACTTTCAAGCATCCACAAGCCGACGATAAATTCCGCTTCTAATTTAGTTATTTTCAAAACTGAAGGAGCGGTATTTATGAGGCGGATAGACCTACTTTATGACGCAATTAAAAAAATGTTCAACTCCAACCATATAGAGCGGGATACAGGCCGCTTCGAAAACGAAATGAAATTTGACACCTTCACGGACATATCTTGGCATCTACACAAACACACACATAAACCAAAGAGGATAACCATACATTTTCTAAAGAACCGTCCGTCGGAACGATAAAAATTGAAACTAATCGTTTGGTATTGTCTTCTCGGTTAATCCAATCGCCCCCAAAACAAAACAAAAAAAAAATCGGGATCACCTGTGGTGACTGGTGAAACTGCCCATAACAAGCGGATAGATCATTTATCAATCTGGTGCAAAGGTATCCCGGGGCAGGGGATTGCTTTTCGGGCCTGTCTGCTGCCCCTCTCCGAGCACGAATGTCATCAATTATTTTTAGGGATTGTAATATAAATTTAATATTTATTTGTTTTCTATTTTTCTCTCGTTTTTGTATTTAACATCAACCCTCATTGTTTTGTTTGAATGCGTGCACAAAGGGGAACATGAAAAAAAAAACAAAAAAAAAAACAAAACAAACGAGATAAACATCGAAATCCGAATGGAAAAAAAAAGATGCTGGGTCAGATGTTAAATGAACGAGAGAGGAGTGTATCTATTGAGGAGAACGTGGTATCTATCTGTAGAAATGAGATGAGAGGAACAAAATGAAATTACGCAAAAATTGTTGTCCCCTTTTGTGTGTGCATATGTTGAACAAGGACCATGAGGGATAAGGCGAAAAAGATGCCACTGTATTTTGTTTGTCGTTGTCTCTGGTTATCAGGGATTCAATCGCAGGATGTGTGCGTTACACCTTGCAAATATGAGGGGTGGCGTTGGGCCTGTGACCCGGTGTATTTGGAAGAGGTTTACGGCGTTATTGAGTGTGAATCGAGTGTGAGCCGCCTTCCAGCTAATGGGATTAGAGGTTTTTTTTTTCTTTGCTGGCATTGAAATTATTCACTCTCGTTCGGATTAGATGGGACGTAATGGTTTTGATGGAATCAGCAATCACACGAGATCAGGGTAAGGGAGGTTAATTTTTAATGAGATGCTTTCATGGAATTGAATTGGATGAGGATTTTTTTTTCTCGACAAACAATTATTGGTAGTGGAGCTCAAGTGTCAGATGTGACAGTTGGCAGGTCGTCAAAGCCCTTGGGGGATCTATCAGGAGTATGTATTTCTGGGTTTTACGAAAAGTGGTTTTGATTGAATCGGTATTTGAATGGTAAGTGCAATGTTACCACGCTACCACGTTTTGGGGATCATGTTGTAAAAATTCTAAAACAAGTGTTCGATTTTTGTAGATGCTGTAAAGATATGCAGCAGAATAAACCTCTGAACTCCAAGAGGAGAGCCACCTCCGGTCGACAATTACGATGACTAATGTGCACCGAAAAACTCTCTTAATCTTCATTCAATCGCCGCATCAATTCAAATCAAACTGGAAAACAATAGCCCTGTAGTATCTAAAAAAGGAGCACTACGAGCCTACGCCTTTTGTGTAATCTCAACGCGAAATATTACCTCTCTAAAAAAAAAATATGGAGTGTGAGTCACATGGGGTAGTAGTGAAACTTATTCTAGTTTATCGATTTATCTCATTCTCTCACAGCCTAAACCCTATAAATACATTTTTAGAAGTTTTTTTCGTTACGCTTTTCCGTTTCATAAAATCCAACTCACACCGTCCCAAAAGAAGTTTCACTTCACAAAATTCCCAAACTACATCCGAGTAAGAGCTGCCAACCTCGACGTTCAGATTATTCACTACTAAGGGCGGGGCGCCTAGTTCTTGCAATCCTTCAAATAACAGGACCTACGTTTTTTTCACTACCCGTCGTCTTGCGAAAGTTTGACATCTGATTTATCGTATTATCTCACAGCCTATACCCTATAAATACATTTTTAGAAGTTTTTTTTCGTTACGCATTTCCGTTTCATAATATCCAACTCACACCGTCCCAAAAGAAGTTTCACTTCACAAATTCCCAAACTACATCCGAGTAAGAGCTGCCAAACTCGACGTTCAGATTATTTACTACTAAGGGCGGGGCGCCTAGTTCTTGCAATTCTTCAAATAACAGGACCTACGTTTTTTTAACTACCCGACGTCTTGCGAAAGTTTGTCATCAACATCCCGGATATAAAATTTCCATGAAAAGCTTCTCAAATTTGACGATCGGAGTCGACGTTGAACGGAACTCTGAAATTGCTGAAAACACTGTAAGGCATCAGCCAAAAACATTCGTGCAACAGCAAGTACGTTTTTTTTATTTTCACTGACCCACGTCTTGCAAAAGTCTGACAAATATCCAGGGGCATAAAACTGTCCTGAAAATCTTCTTAAATTTGACGATCGGAGTCGACTTTGAACGGAACTCTGAAATTGCTGAAAACACTGTAAGGTATCAGCCAAAAACATTCGTGCAACAGCAAGTACGTTTTTTATTTTCACTGACCCACGTCTTGCAAAAGTCTGACAAACATATAGGGGCATAAAACTGTCATGAAGAGCTTCTCAAATTCGAAGTTCGTAGTCGGCGTTGAACGGAACTCTGAAATTGCTGAAAACACTGTAACACAGGCGCTATATACGCAATATGTGCTACTGGCATAAAATATGGGCCTGATCACCGAGAGGATCAAAACGATCTTGGCTCACATCATAATATCAATTTCTGGTGGGTGATTGATATCAGGTAAGAGATCGGAAGCGAAAAGGTCAACGAAACGGAAACAAAGTTATCAGGAAATGATCGTGATCAGCAACAAATCATGATCAGCAACCGTTCATGATCAGGAAGTTTCATAGATCCATACATTGCTCTTGAACGTCAGAGAGCGAGTGGTGTACATGGTATGTGTTGTACCAATATCAGGGGGAAGTCACTGAATAAGAAACAAACTAACTTCGATCAGACAGGATCGAAATGTCTACGTTCGTATGGGCACTGACTGATCATGAATTACTGCCACGAATTACTGTCACTGCCACCATCTGAGTCGTTGTCAGAACAGATCACTTAAAATCTGTTCAAACAATCGATTCACCGCTCTTCAACCTCGGAGAACGTGTGATGTACAAGGTCTGAGTTGTACGAAAAATAGGGGCAAGACACTGACCAATTTGTCTGTCACTGTCCGATTCTCAGAATAAAACACTTGAAAGCCTTTCAAACAATATATTCACCGGTCTTCAACCTCTGAGAAGTAGTGGTGTGCAAGTCCCGAGTTGTATCAATATTAGGGGCAAGACTCTAACCACCTGTGACATATCACGGAAGGAGAATATGGCAAGAACCAAACAAACGAAATTTCTACGGTAAGACATAATCGCAATGTTTGAGTTGAAAGGGCCACTGACTGGAGATCATATTCGAAGAGACCTCACAATGAAACTAAAGCTTAAGGATTATGCCACGAAGACAAAAAGTCAAACAAGGACACACTTAACTGTCTCTGTGTTTTGTATCTTAAGTGACAAAGAGTTGAACAGAACACATGGAAGCCACTATTGTAACAGCAGTCCAGCATTGTGACAGTGTGATCCATTATTTTGACGATATCGGCGATCTTCAGTCATGGGCTGGATTTTTAATAAGTCCTATCGACATTTTAGTATGCAGCCTGTATGAAGTATGAAAATGTCTACCATAGCTTGTATTCTTGTTCAGCGGGGCTATGATCAGAGAGAATGGTCCACTTCACTGCATCCCTTCCAATTGTGTGGTTCACTATTGTTTCTGTGTGATCCTTTCTATTGACGATATCGGCAATTTTCAGTCCTGAACTGGCTTTAAAAAAACTTTCTTCGACTTTTAAATATGTTAAGGTCTACGTAGCATGTATACTTTTTCGATACGAGGTTATCTCACATACCCTCCCACTTTCTGCATATCTTCTGATTGTGACGTTCAACTGTTCCATTTACGATATCGGTGATCTTGATTCATGGACTGGCTTTGATCTGTCAAGTCTCTGTCAAAACAGAATACTTTGAAGGCACTAATTCTATCTTAAAACTTTTGAATGACATGGGATACCTTTTCATTTGTAGGTGTCTGAGGACATTGAAATGGGCCTGGATTTTGTTAGAGGCTCCATAAGGAAAATGGAAAGCCATGACTTACCCTTCACTTCACTATCTCTGTCGGCGTCCGAGACTCTGTCAGAACAGAATACTTTCCAAAAACGTTCCTTCACATTGAGATACCTTTTCATTTGTAGGTGTCTGAGGACATCGAAATGGGTCTGGATATAGTTAAATGACCAACAGAGAAAGATGGCAAGATATGAGCTAACCTCCACCGATATCTACTTCAATCGGACTACAAGTATCTAAATATAGCCGGGTTGATAACACTCTACCTCACCGATCTGTTACCCTCTCTCATTCGGTGAAACAAATTCCAAAGTCCGACTTATTTTTTGTTGACATCTTCAAAAAAGTTGTGATGATATGGTCCGTCTCGGCTGTCAAGTTAAAAAAATCCCCTCCGCCATCATCATCATCATCATCAAAAACTGATCACCGATCAGTGTTCCAATCTTGTTACTCGACATTCATTTTGGACGGGATGTTAGAATTAACGAACCAACGCGTCCATTTCGATAAGACAAACAAACCGATAAAAGAACAACAAAAAAAGAAAACCAAAAACTCGTTAACAAGATTTTTTTGAAGGGGTCTCCTCTACCTCTTCAATCCTCTAAATTACTTCTGCAGTAAGAAAAAAAAAGGAAAACTCCTTCAAAATTTGGATACGAACCCGCAGTCCATCGATAGATTTTAGGTAGCCGGTTGCGTGCGATCTCCAATGGTGGGTATCCTTAGCCGAGGGAAAAACGCAAGATAAACCTAAACCGCAACAGCAGCAGTACACCGTTTATGGTTCACTGCAGCGCACCGCATCACCAGCACCAGGTTCAATTCAATCAGAATTGGTTAGATACATCTCTGACCCTCTCGTCTCGGTTTCAACATTGGTTTCATAGGAAATCTCAAATAATGAGATAAAAAAAAATCGAACACGAAATGCAAACCCGAAAAGATACAAATCTCCATGTTGCATGATGTCAGACAGAATGTGGCAGGATTTGGAAGATTTTTTTTGGCCGTTCTGTATCTTTTCCCTTCTGTTGGTCGGTTGGTTGGTGCGGCTTGTTGGTTGATTGGTTTCTATTTGAAAGGGTAGGGTGGACAAAATCGTTTTGATTGTTTGTCATGATAATGAGAGGTAACAATCAATTAAAACTGAACGTGAACTGAACAAACATCTACTCGCACTGGATGTGTGTGAAGAGAGATATGTCATTCGGGTTGAGGTTGTTTTTTTTTTTTTTTTTGATTAAGGGTTTGGATTAACTTTGATTTATTGGAAGTGCCTTTCAATTATTATCGATCTTGCAGGTGTTGAAAGACATGATGGTTGGCTCTGGAGGTTGTTTGTTTTTTGTTCATGAACCCTTTGGTTTTTGGTGCTTAATTAAAAATTCAGAGAAGAATCGTTTATCTGATGATGATGAAGTAGCTAATGAGGTAAAATTTCAACTGAAAGGGCGTGGAGTAAAAGAAAAAAATTGAAAGGAGATGATGAATGACTATGGTAGTTGTGGGGATTCGGAAGAACGTGTATCTCAACCAGCATGGTTTTAAATAATTTAACTAATTAAGCATCGTTAAGATAGATTGGAATATGCTGAATGTGATTTCGATAACTGCAGCTATATGTGAATAGATTCCTGGGTGGCGGTACTTCTGGAGATCACCGGAGTCGTAAATAGATCACACAGATCGAACGCCTCTACATTATATGTAAGAATCCATCTCAGCTCATCTGCAATGACTGTGCTCTGGATTTGAATATTTTTTATGATTTTTTTAAACATGGATTGGGCTCATATTGGGCTTTCATTTCAATCGTGGACTGGATGTAACTAAATAAAAAATTGTATCTACTATCTAATAAGATAAGGACTACCACAGCTTTTGATCTTCTTCAGGGAGGTTATGATCAGAGACAACCTACACTCCATGTGGGGTTCAACATAGTGACTGTGTGATCCATTATATTTACGATATCGGGGACCTTCAGTCATGGGGTGGATTTTTATTAAGTCCTATTGACATCATCAGACGAAAATGGCTACCACAGCTGATTTGATCACTGACAACATCCCACTTCACAGCACCCCTTCTACTTTAAGGTTTAAAATTGCCTCCATGCGATCCTTTCCATTTACGATATCGGCGATCTTCAGTCGTGGACTGGCTTTTTAAAATATTGATCGACTTTTCAATATGTTCTACGTAATTTGTATTCGGCGAGGTTATCTGAGCTACCCTTCCATTTTCTACGCATTTTCAGATTGTTAAGTTCAAAATAGTTTCTCTGTGATCCTTTCCATTTACGATATCGGTGATCTTTAGTCGTGAACTGGCTTTTGAAAATATTGATCGACTTTTCAATATGTAAAGATCCATGTAGCTTGTATACTTCTTCGACGAGCTACCCTTCCACTTTCTACGCCTCTTCGGATTGTTCAGTTCAAAATAGTTTCTGTGTGATCCCTTTCATTGACGATATCGATGATCTTCAGTCATGGACTGGCTTGATAAAAAGTTCTGACGACTTTTTAATATCGAAAGGGATACCACAGCTTGTATTAATCTTCAGCTGGGCTATGATCATAGACATTCACCCACCTGGTTGTCTCTCTTCTGCTTGTGGGGTTCAACTTTGTTTCTGTGTGATCTTTTCCGTTTACGATATCGGTGATCTTCACACAAGGACTGGCTTTTTGAAACGTTTTATGGACTTTTCAAAATAAAAAGAGCCAACGCAGCTTAAAGGGATTATTTGAGATACCCTCCCACTGTCTGCATATCTTCTGAATGTGAAGTTCGGTATATTGTAACTCTGTGATCATCTCCATTTACGACACCGGTGATCTCCATTCGTGGACTGTTTTTTTAAATTCTTTTTTTATGGACTTTCCAATATAAATAGAGCTGAGGCAGCTTTTTCTTCAGTGAGGTTATGATCTGAGACACCCTCCCTCTTTAATTGAACTCTTTTGCTTGTGGGTTTCGAATATATGATCCCTTCCATTTACGACACCGGTGATCTCCGTGATCGTGTCAACCATTTGACACGCATGCACCATTGTGAGACATTTTTACGATGTCAAATGAGATTCCTCCCTTACTTCTTTTATGACTTAATTTAAGGCTTAAAATCATACTCAGATAATCCCGAGATTGTAGTTTTAACGTCGCTTTACACAGCAGCAAGATTTTAATTGGATCAGTATAGATAAAACTGAGGATTATCTCGGTGCAATTGCAATGGTGTAAGTGTCTACTACGTACACATAGATAGCATTTTAAGCTGGGTAGCCGCCGAGGTTTCGATTTAAGGAATAACCTGCTTTATTATTCAGCTCGATCGGGATTTATGTTTTGTAATTGAGCAGGTTATGAACTCGCAAAGGAAATAGAATGAAAATGCAGAATGCAATGAGATATAATTCAAGTCAGGCGCAAATACATTTTTGTAGAAAACCATTGTTTGGTCTATCGACTTAATGCAACGTCGATAAATCAACAACTTGATGTTGCTTTTCGATGGGACACAAACCCAGATCACATCCCACAAATTTGAACCAAAGTTTCGACTTCTTGTAGCACTGTGCAGTAGGGCCATTGAAACAAATTTCAAAAACATCATTTGAAAGAAAATATCTTTGGCTGCCGTGTATTTATAAATAAAAAAACTTAATTTTGGTTTTTCAGTAGGTCACGAACCCAGCTTACATACCAAGATACTGAAGCTCATTGCAATTGCTGATGTTACCGTCGCTTGAAGAAACATATCCTTTCCAATCATGCCCTAAATAAAAACCTTTATGGTATTTTTCGGCGGTACATGAACCCAGCTCACATGTTACGAAAGTTAACCAAGGTTTGGAGGAAATGTGCTAAGTCGTTCGTCACAGTTGGCAGTGTCATTGAAAAAGTTAAAAACCGTGATTTGAAATGTCGTTTTAAATAAATAAATAAGATTTGGGTTTCAGTGGGTCACGAACCCATGCACGAATCTTGCGTCTTTACGTGTCATTGCAGTTGGTATTTAAAGAACAAATCCGTGGTTATCTCCTTTTGAATAACGAACTTCATTTAGTTTTTCAGTGGGTTACGAACCCAGCTTACATGCCACGAATCTTGCGTCTTTACGTGTCATTGCAATTGGCATTTAAAGAACAAATCCGTGGTTATATCCTTATGAATAACGAACTTAAGTTAGTTTTTCAGTGGGTTACGAACCCGGTTTACATGCCACGAATATTGCGTCTTTACGTGTCATTGCAGTTGGTATTTAAAGAGAAAATCCGTGGTTATCTCTTTATGAATAACGAACTTCATTTAGTTTTTCAGTGGGTTATGAACCCAGCTTACATGCACGAATCTTGCGTCTTTACGTGTCATTGCAATTGGTATTTAAAGACAAAATCCGTGGTTATCTCCTTATGAATAACGAACTTCATTTAGTTTTTCAGTGGTTTACGAACCCAGCTTACATGCCACAAATCTTGCGTCTTTACGTGTCATTGCAGTTGGTATTTAAAGACAAAATCTGTGGTTATCTCCTTATGAATAACGAACTTCATTTAGTTTTTCAGTGGGTTACGAACCCAACTTACATGCCACGAATCTTGCATCTTTACGTGTCATTGCAATTGGTATTTAAAGAAAAATCCGTGGTTATCTCCTTCTGCATAACGAACTTCATTTAGTTTTTCAGTGGGTCACGAACCCAGCTTACATGCACGAATCTTGCGTCTTTACGTGTCATTGCAATTGGTATTTAAAGGAAAAATCCGTGGTTATCTCCTTATGAATAACGAACTTCATTTAGTTTTTCGGTGGTTAACGAACCCAGCTTACATGCCACGAATTTTGCGTCTTTACGTGTCATTGCAATTGGTATTTAAAGGAAAAATCCGTGGTTATCTCCTTATGAATAACGAACTTCATTTAGTTTTTCAGTGGGTCACGAACCCAGCTAACATGCACGAATCTTGCGTCTTTACGTGTCATTGCAATTGGTATTGAAAGACAAAATCCGTGGTTATCTCCTTATGAATAACGAACTTCATTTAGTTTTTCAGTGGGTCATGAACCCAGCTTACATGCACGAATCTTGCGTCTTTACGTGTCATTGCAATTGGTATTGAAAGACAAAATCCGTGGTTATCTCCTTATGAATAACGAACTTCATTTAGTTTTTCAGAGGGTCATGAACCTAGCATAACATGCCATAAAACTTCTAATTTAATGTGTCAATAAGTACTCATTGCATATGGTAGATGAAAAGAAATATCCTTACCTATCATGTTCTCATATATTTAGCGAAATTAATTTTATTTTTCAATAGGTCACGAACCCAGCTTACATGCCACAAAACTTGCAACTTTATGTGTCAATAGGTAGATACTCATCGCAATTTGAAGAAAAATATCCTTTCCCATCATGCCCTCATAAATAACGAACTTAATTTTCTTTTTCAGTGGGACATGAACCCAGCACCCTGCTACGAAACTGAACCAAGGTTTCGAGATATTGTGCATGTATACAACTGAAACTCATTGCAGTTGCTGATGTCATTGAAAAAAAAGTTCAAAACCATAATTTGAATACAAAAGATATCCTCGACTACATGTCCTTGGGCCGAAAAAGCAAATTGCTGAAAGGATGTCATTGTATCATTTATTCAACGACTCTCAAATGTGATTTCAATTATATTTTCTTTCGACTTTGAAGACATCATTAGAGAATGGATGTGCCATCCCCTCACATGTCCTACATTTGTATGTGCTCGTACATTTTTAATTTTTGTTTTAACTAAGTCGTCATACTTGGTTTCGAGGCCGCTCAAAACTCATCACAAGCAGAACCTTGGACCTAGATACACTAATACCACCTATACCCATTATCTTTATCTATCTCTATCTCTGCCTGTCGCTGTCTCCTGCTAAGTGGTTTAGGTTATCATTATGAATATGCTCCAGCATTATCTTCTAGCGGTACTTCTTTTGTCACATACACGACTTATTATGCACGCTTAGAGCGCACGATGACAACTTATCTCGTTTAACACGCAAACCCTCTTCCACACACCCGCACTTAGTGTTCGGTCTTGTGTTGCGCACCAGATACTTCTTCATCGTTTGTGCTCATCATTCTTCATTGTAGCGTCGTCTTCTCATTTTGTAATTATTTATATTTAATAATTTCAGTTGTTGTTGTTGTTGGTGTTTTCTATTCTCTACTTTCCGTTAATTCATCCGTCATTTTCTATTTGACGTCGAGTGCATTGCACGTCTGGCATTGTTCTACTCCGATTCGCTAAGAGTCTACTAAAAGCTTTTTAATTTGCTGCGTACTTTGTATCTTTTGGCTCTTTAAACTGGCAAATGGATTGCATCACACAAAGTGGAATAGTTTTTGAAGGAAGAAAAAAAAAAACCATGTCCTGGAAACTGGAAATGTGATGTTCTAATTTTTTATTTGTATCTACTTCCCTATTGGGATTGGAAAATCCTTTTTTTTTGTCTGTTTCTCTGGCTAGATTTTGATTTAAAAAAAAAATTAAATAAAATTCGTCTCCATTGTGTTGATTCTTTTATCATCACAGGATCCATTTCTCTGTCATTAGTGTGGTATGACACTTGAGTGACGAGCTGAATTTTATTTTCATTTTTGCCTTCCGTTGTCCTTTTTAGTATTTCCTTTCGCAAAAAATGGGTTACATTACCATTCCTAAGGCTGGGGATTACTATGTTGGGAAATATAAATCTAACGATAACGTCGGTAGTAATCAAAGCGAAGGCAGGATGGAGGATAAAATCCTTGCCACATAGATAGGCAATTGTCGAAATAAAAAGATGGAAATTCATCTCATTTGGGCTGGCGAATTTCAAGCCACCAGAGTCTAGACACGAAGAAAATGGATAGAATGTTGAATAAGGAGGCGTATTGTTGGCAGGACGATATGTAAAAATTGAAAATGAGGAAAGGAAAGTCCATAAAAAGAGTCGTTAACAAGTCATTATGTGTCAATGTGTCAGTATACATTTTTTTTTATTTGATTTCAAAAAAAGCTTAATGGGGTATTGTTCGAGAGTTACTAATGATATGAGGCGGCTGATTCTGGACCAATGATAACTGAAAATGTCTAAATGGGATGTAGGTCATGTGGGAGGCGGTTGAAAAATCCAAACTTACTGTTTAAATGTAAATTTTGGTACAATTACAGCAGATTGGTGTTAAAACCTACCAGTGGCGTGGCGTCCTGTTAAGAAGGGGGGTCAGCTGACTTCTTCGATTCTCGCAATCATCTGAGAAGTAAGTAATTTCTCTTCTATAGTACTATAACACGAAGGTACCGTCGGTTTTATACAGATGATAGACATAAAGGAACCCAGCTTAAGCAGCATTCACCCATCCAGTGGCGGGGTTCTTAAATTTCACATTCATCTGAGGAGCAACCATCTATTTTTGGTTCGACCATATAATCATACGAAGACTACATAAGATTAGATCGACCGATGATCTTGATGATAATATTTTGAAATGCCACCAATGCTGTGGAGTCCATATTAGAAGATACGTATGAGTTGCTTCTAATATTCAGACACTTTCAGACACTCATCTTAATAAAAAGTACTTTTCCATCGATTATATTATGACGCGATGACTGGAACCCGTGTCTATGAACAGATGATCGGGGTGGTGAATTTGTCAAAAACTACCAGTGACGTGTCATTCATAAAAGAAGGTACGTAAGAGGGGTCAGCTGACTTCATCGACTTTTGCAATTAACTGATTATCCGCCACTTTTTCTTCGATCACATTATAACTGGAAGACTGCATGACATGTTCCCGTGGATATTGAGTGATGATTGGTATAAAGGAACTCTAAAAACTGAGCACATTTGGAAATTGCAGGAGTAAATTCAGCGTAACAAGCTCCCACTCCACTGCAATCGGCCGTCTTTATAGCGATGGCTGAAAAATAACCAATGGGCAGCTGGGTTAAGGTGTTTTCCTCGACAGGCTTAAACTTAACCTAGTTATCGGTTTACCAGATCGTTTAGATGCGTACAAGCAAAACGTTAGGCTATCGCAGAAGCCTTGTCATGGTTTGAGCAGAATGACGATATAGCTTCAGAACAAACGTAAAAGTGGATAATTGTGTTTCCTCTGACATGCTAAACCTAACTCTGTCTATCGATCTGCCTAAGCACTGCAATATGGTGCAGATACAAAGTAAGACGATCATAGGGGCCTTTTAATGGCTACTGGAGAATGTTGGAACTTAAATCCTTCGTATCAATAAAAGAAGTATAGCTATCCATTGACTAAGCTATCCATTGACTCAATATGACGTTTGCGGTTTTTTTTTTGCTAGGGAAAATCTTAAGTTTAGTCAGCAGATAGCTACTTTTCTTAAACAGCTCGTCAATTCATTTAAATCAATGTATTTCCAACGTAATCCTTCAACAGACACGAAACTACAACACCAATCCCAAACGAATTCACTGAAGTCCTTGGTTTCACAGCATGTGAATCTGTCACCAACAAGTTGTGGGCTCATATCCCACTCAATTTTTCGACAAAGAGAGTTTTGATTCATTGTTTTCATTTTCCTTGGTTCCATATCAATCTCAACCCTTTTTTTCTTTTCATTTAATTTTTTTTTCTATCGTGGGTTCAAATCCCACTGAACGTTTGTTCAATACAAGATTCAAGTTCGGTCTATCCGCGCTCTATAGCATGTCCTTTGAGTCTGTTATCAAGTTGGAATATAGCTGGTCTAAGGTGATTGTGTAAAAAGTTGTGTCCGTTAAATACGTTTCCTTTCCTTAGATGGATTTTTAACACATAAACTTGTTCCTTGCATTAAAAAAATTGTCTGGGTTCATAACCCACTTAACTGTCTTTGCCACAAAAAGAAAAGATTTGTATTTTGCACACTTTGCAGGTCTTAAGTTCCTTTTTCTTGACTCTATATAAACCCATTGACGTGTTTTCCATATTTTTTGTAGCCCTGGGTTCATATCCCAGTGAATAATTGTTTTGATGTAAAACTAAATTTTGGCGTTCAGATTGCAATTTAATTTACGTTCTCTACAAGGCTGTATGATGCTTACTGATGATTGTTGAGGACACATATATAAATGGCCCATATCGGTTCCGACGACAGCTCAATCGTCGAGTTTGACTCTCGAACACCAAGCTTCAGGCACCAACGTGACGACGTGGTTAGTCGCACCGCTGCCTGAAGTGGGATCCACTACATGATCCATTGCTCTTGTAGACATTTGTTTAATGAAGGATACATTTTTGGCTAAGATTCTAAAAAATCGTGTGTTCACATTTTTTCAGTTGAAAAACAGACGCTGTACCTATTAGTGCTACACATTTGGGATTAGCGTTTTGGCTATTTCTGCATCTTTTGTCGTTTTTACGGTTCAACATAGATAAGGATTGAAAAATGCTTTTTGTAAATATCAAGTTCACTTGCATTCACAATGGCCATCCGCACGGGATTGCCGTAACAGATCGTGAGTCCGCTTTTGTCCTTACCATGAGGTTTTTTAATGAATGGAATTTTAAACTTGACGTCTGCTTGAGGGCTGCTTTACTAATCTCTGAGATGAGTTTGGAGCTAATAAATCATTTCATGGAGCATGAAGATATAGACGGCTGGATTGGACTTCCATCAGTAACTGCGAGGTCATGGTGTCGATCTTTTTTAGACTCATCAGTTTCTTTCAATATATTCTACGTTAGGTACCAGTATCTACAAGAGCAAGCAATCGACTGTGATTCAAGACCATCTCTTAAAAACGATCTTAAGTATCTACAGCGAATGTAGTTTTAATTTTTAAGTACTGAAGGCTTAATAAGTATCTTCGGGTTCAAGGAAACGACTCTAAGGCGCTAGCTAGCATGTTTGTACGTTTGCCCTCTACATTATTGTGTGCGGATATTGCTGCAATCTCCACCGATAAATAATTTTTATAGCTTCAATAATTTGGTCAAAAGTAGGTGTAATCTGATGTTTGGTAGATATGATTGATATATGTGATTCATAACACCTTCATGACTGATATGTTAGGCAGACCTATAAGTGGATCAATCACAATGTTCAAATATTGCCGAATGCAATTCACGATAGTTCATGAATCTATTCGGCCCTATCGAGGTATCCGTCGGAGCGGAAAATTCTCCGATTTTGTACGATTCGGAGGATTTTTAATTGAAGGTATCCATCCAAAAAGCTGTTCGGAATATTTCTCCGAATTTTGCAACGCATCCCTGCGAATTGCGTTGAAGTGCGTTTGGGTGCCATTCTTTTTCCGATTTCCTCCGACACTAATTCTTTGCGGAATTTATTTACGAATTGTAGTGAATTGAAGCCGTCGCCTGTGTAGCCTGTGTACTATTTTTTTTTTGATTACACATACGCTTGGAATGGAATGGAATTTGAACCTCCGACGAAGTATGCGTTGCCGAAAATTGTCCGCTCCGACAGATACCTTGATAGGGCTGATTGTCTCGGTTTCGATCATGAATTTATGATGATCCAACAACAACTTGAAGCAAGAACAATGCATATGTGTCTCTACTCAGCTTTTTTAAGCTTACCCATCCTAGTGGAGATTTAAACTAAGTCTCCCTTAAGAAGAAAGCTTGATTTTTCAATTTCCATATGACGAACCATAAGGCAACCACATGAGACCACTACTACTTTGCATGTTTATTCGCAATTTACTAGCTTTTATATGGGGATGTACTCAAGTCTTGATAATGCCTATGATCGACGCTATACATCTTAAAATTCAATTATTGGCACCTTTTTGCTTTCTCAGTTGCATTTCTAAACCCTTGTGGTTCTTCGAGAAATATTGCATGTAAACCAAATCGGGCATTTCGAAAACTGTTGCATGTTCATATAAAACTTAACTATAACTGCATTTCCGAAGCTTCAAAATTCTGCGAAAAGTTGAACAAGCAATGCCCAATTGTTAACGAATCGAAGTGCGTAGCTCATTTCGAACAATTTGGATTTCTGAGGTGAAGTTTTGGTGTGTACGTGATTGCGGTGAAATTTTTGAAGTGTACGTGATTTCTCTGAATTTTAACAAAGGACTTTACTTAACCTGCATTTCTTAACCTTTAAAGTCCTGCGGAAATGTGTGCAAGTCAATGCCTAATTGTTGACGAATCGCGGTGCGTGCCTTATTTTGAACAATTTGGCTTACTTTGGTGATTTATTGGAGTGTACGTGATGGCAGTTCAGGTATTTACCAGCGATATGAGTTTGAACTTATATTTGGTGGGACAATGGTTAGAGCCCAAGACAACTTTTCGAATGGTCCCTTTTTAAAATGACCACATTAGCGACAACCCATTTTTTAATGCCCCGCTTTGCGGTAGTCTGATAATCACCTATAAAATATGAGTAGCTCCTCAAATTCCCCTCTTGGAGTTTGCATATAGCAAGACCCTAAATGGTGCATGAATAGCTTTTCCTGTATTATCTTCGAGTCAAGAATAAATCTTACTCTAGCAAGTTCACGATCAGAACGTCTGAAGTTGCAAAAATTCAAATCCCACGGATACAGCACGTATTGACTATGAAAGTCGAAATCTTCAAACCAATCATTGCATTTACATGTAAACTAGTCCCAGTAACGACTTAATCCTGTGAAAAAAATATCCTACTACCAGTCTTTCTTTCACAATAACGATCCATGCATGTATCTCAGGTACCTAACTTCAATTTTAACATTTATTACTTCCCAAAAGATACATCGCTTACATGACCACATACCTGACCGATCAACTTTGCAATTTATGATATCAAAAACAGGTAACTTTTCCTAATCGATACGTTTGAAGTCGCCACACAACATCAGTAACGTTGTTAATTGGATTTGTATAATCCGAAGATTGGAAAGATGCAAATGCAGCCGCCGACTGGACGATGCTAATTACCAAACATCAATTGCAATTAGTTGAGTAGTTAGCTGTAGACTGGTGGTGGATTTTTCACCATCCAAAGTGAAAATCTACCTACCTGGCAGATCACATCACAGTCGTGAGATGTGAAAGTACCATTCTTCGAAAATGACATGTCCTGATGATGACAATACGGACGTGCCAAGGACGAGTTTCAACGAGTTATGGTACTCTCTCTATTGGTGATTCTTTTAATGGTTTTATTACCGAATAAATGTCCATTACGAATTGCGACTTAGATTTATAATCAGGTTGGGTAGGATATGAACCTAAAGTATCTGATTCTTTATTTGGAGTAAATGCCAAACAATGACGGTCATAGTTGGTCGATTCGTGGAAGGAAATTCGACTGAAAAAGATGTGACTTTTCAGAATGTTGGAAAAAATGGAAATTTGCCAAGAAGAGCTGGGTTTATGCCCCGGTATGGGGTATTTTTATATGTGTCTTCAAGAAACATCTTTAAGGCGTATCTCCAGTTTTATAGAGAACATTTACAAAGGAAAAACTAGATGTAGTTGCATTCTGAATGTCAAAATGTAATCCTTAAGGGAAACAAATTTTCAATGGGATATGAACCCGCAATCTAAAAAGAAATGTGTCTTCAAGAAACATCGATGAGCATCTTTAAGGCGATCTCCGGTTTTATAGAGAACATATAAAATGAAAAAGTTAATGCAGTTGCATTCTGAATGCCAAAATGTAATCCATAAGCAAAATAAATCTTCAATGGGATATGAACCTTCGATCTAAAAAAAAATTTGTTTTCTAGAATCATCGATGAGCATCTTCAAGGCATATCTCCGTTTTTATAGAGAACATCTAAAACGGAAAAACCAAATGTAGTTGCATTCTGAATGCCAAAATGTAATCCTTAAACAAAACAAATTTTCAATGGGATATGAACCCGAAATCTAAAAAGAAATGTGTCTTCAAGAAACATCGATGAGCATCTTCAAGACGTATCTCCGGTTGTATAGAGAACATTTGAAACGGAAAAACTAAATGTAGTTGCATTCTGAATGCCAAAATGTTATCCTTAAACAAAACAAATCTTCAATGGGATAGGAACCAGCAAGCTAACAAGAAATGTGTCTTCAAGAAACATCGATGAGCATCTTCAAGGCGTATCTCCGGTTTTATAGAGAACATTTGAAACGGAAAAACTAAATGTAGTTGCATTCTGAATGCCAAAATGTAATCCTTAAACAAAACAAATCTTCAATGGGATATGAACCCGCAATCTAAAAAGAAATGTGTCTTCAAGAAACATCGATGAGCATCTTTAAGACGTATCTCCAGTTTAATAGAGAACATATAAAATGAAAAACTAAATGTAGTTGTAATGCCAAAATGTAATCCTTAAGCAAAATAAATCTTCAATGGGATATGAACCTTCGATCTAAAAAAAAAATGTGTCTTCAAGAAACATCGATGAGCATCTTCAAGGCGTATCTCCGGTTTTATAGAGAACATTTGAAACGGAAAAACTAAATGTAGTTGCATTCTGAATGCCAAAATGTAATCCTTAAACAAAACAAATCTTCAATGGGATATGAACCCGCAATCTAAAAAGAAATGTGTCTTCAAGAAACATCGATGAGCATCTTCAAGACGTATCTCCGGTTGTATAGAGAACATTTGAAACGGAAAAACTAAATGTAGTTGCATTCTGAATGCCAAAATGTTATCCTTAAACAAAACAAATCTTCAATGGGATAGGAACCAGCAAGCTAACAAGAAATGTGTCTTCAAGAAACATCGATGAGCATCTTCAAGGCGTATCTCCGGTTTTATAGAGAACATTTGAAACGGAAAAACTAAATGTAGTTGCATTCTGAATGCCAAAATGTAATCCTTAAACAAAACAAATCTTCAATGGGATATGAACCCGCAATCTAAAAAGAAATGTGTCTTCAAGAAACATCGATGAGCATCTTTAAGACGTATCTCCAGTTTAATAGAGAACATATAAAATGAAAAACTAAATGTAGTTGTAATGCCAAAATGTAATCCTTAAGCAAAATAAATCTTCAATGGGATATGAACCTTCGATCTAAAAAAAAATGTGTTTATAGAGAACATTTGAAACGGAAAAACTAAATGTAGTTGCATTCTGAATGCCAAAATGTAACAAATTTTCAATGGGATATGAACCCGCAATCTAAAAACGAAATTAAAACATGGGTGCTTGAAAAAGTCAGCAATAGTTATCAGTGGTGTTCGAGGGTTTTATGAAAAAGAAGAAGAAGGACTCAGGACCACTACTGCTTTAAAATTTCATGAGCAAGATGGGATTTACGAAATGAAATAAAACGAATCATGATCTCTCTGATAATTAAAAGGTTCAAAGACACTCATTTAATGAGATAAAAATCGTCATTTCAAACACCAGTGCCGCTCGTCAAATACGCAGTTCCTCGCCATCAAGTGCATTCCATAAAGAAGCCATTTGAAATACCCCTCCAGTAGCAGGATGTACCGCTCGTCAAATTCTCTGTTTCTAACAGAAAAACCCATCACCATCATCCGTTTCGCTTAAAAACTAATAATTCCCAAATTTCATGTATCTTTCGTATTTATTGCCCACAATAAACCGGCCAATATAACCCAATTACACGTTTTCCGATACATAAATGACTTCCACTTAAAAACAAAAAAAAAAAATAAAATGTTAACAATACCATCCAAATGAAAAAGAAAATAAATATAATTTATCACCTATCCTACCAGCAGAGTTGGAAAAACCATAAAACAACCGAATTCTCAGTTTTCCACAACTTCATAGTGACAAATAAAACAAAAAAAAAAAAACCTACACCGCATTCGGGCGCGAGGCTATCTTCAACTTTTATATCTCATTTCTCATCACACGGTGGGTGTGGGATCAAAAAATTAAGATGAAACCCAAGACCAATGCCGTCCCTAAATATGTGCGCTATAAAGTGAGATATTTCTTGTAAGGTAATTAAATTTTTCAATCTCAATCTGAGTGAAAGGATTGTATCTCTCATGGGAGAAGAAGACAATTAAACATCTTTAATATCCTTAAATGAATCTATTTGGTATGCATCTTTAGTGGAGCATACAAATAAACACACACCCGAACAACAGATGTAGCCAAATCATGGAAAAGTATCTTGTTTTGTGTTTCATGTATCTGGAGTTGGAAAAATCCTGTTATTTGTGTTATGATTGAATGATAGATATCCCCCTGGGTTGGCGTTGCCCTCTTGAGAAGCTTCCCGTGTTTGTTTCGACAATAAACACAAACACGACCAACCGATCATTGATTTCTCAGAACCATTCGATATTTTAATAAGGCGATGATGGTGATCCGGTCCCATTCGGGAGGGTATGATGAATTTCATTTTTTTTTTTTTAGAAACGAATTAGAATGCACTACTTACATCCGTTGGTGTGGATTGCATTTGAGATACAAATTCGTGGGGTATGGTAATTCTATGGAATTTCTCGGGTAAGAGTGGGTGCTCTGGACAGTGTCGTGGCGACGTGTCACGAGTATGATGGGGATCGGTTTTTTTTTTTTTTTGGACAGTCTGCAACCCTAATTTCTGGCTCGTCTTGTCGTTTGGATTACCTAATGAGCTTAGAGCTGAGGTAGCAGCACTTTTGAGGGTGCTCTGAGAGTGAGGTTTCGCGATGGAAGTTTTGGTGCTGGTATGGTTCTCCTCTGGATTGAGGATTGTGGACATGTGTTTGGTGATAATTTATTTCGATTTTCTTCGAATTGGGCTTCCATATGTCGGGGAAGTTTTTATTTTTCAGTTTTGAATGGTTCGAGGTTGTTTTTCTATCACTGGTTTAGATTTATGTGTCTGGCGAGATTGTGTGATTCATTGTTGTGGTGTCTGGAGTGGAATTTGATTTTGGAAATTTGATCAGGATTTGGAGAGTGTGCGGATGACATTTTTCTTGGGAAATTCTGTTGAGTAAGCTTGGAGGGAGCGTGCTAATGTTTAAAAATTAATCGGTTCTAGGAAGGCAGTTGGACAAGTACTTGACAATTCAAAGGAGGTCGTGTTTAGGTTGAATAGACTAGGGAGGTATCAACTATTCGATGTTTCTAGACATGTGGGTATGGGAAGAACCTTTGGATGGGGCAGGGAAGTAATGTTACATTCAGATTAGATGATCTTCGTGGAAATTTTTGGACACAGGTATCACTGAACTGACCCATCAGTTGGGTTGTAGTTTTCTACGATAAGCAGATAGCTGTATTAGATTCTTTTTGTGTTTGTTTCTAGACTCAGCGGTATATCTCACTTAATCTAATCAACAAGCTCCCGACCCGTTGAGGCTGTCTGCCTAAAGGCAGCCTGGGCACGTTGTTTTCATTTATTCCCTATAAGCCCTCTGGCATCGGCGATCACTTGATCCTTAAGCTAGATGTTCGGTATTCCTTGTTGCCCCGAATATGAAGGCTGGGATTCCCGGTATATCTGGAAAAGCAAAAGCCGAGCCTCTGACCTTCATAAGTAGTAAAACGCACATATTTAGCATTCATATCTTCCTACAGGGCATCACCACTAGCTTCGCCAGCCTATTCTATGTCCAAAGTTGCAGTTTGTCTCGTAGGATAGGATTTAAAAAATTGAACGCCAATTCCCAGCGACACATTTGAAAAGATACTCAAGACAGCTTTATACTTATGGATGTTTGTCAGACTTTCCCAAGAGACAGGATGGTGGAAGAAAATAACCTTTTGCTGTTGTTACTTTCGGGACTTTAACTAGGAACCTTTTGCTTAGTAGTCACATAGAGCTATCACTGATCCACTACACCTACAGTAACTGGGTCTCTTCAGCTTCAGCGTAGTAATATGGCCTTGAATTAAAATTTTTCATACGAGGTATACTTCACGGTCCTAGCTGCTTGAAAGCACATCACATAGTGCCCCTAATACTTTTATGTACCTCTGTCGCTTTCAATGAACCACATTTCTGCTGCCTTGTCGGTGAATTGATTTGAAGACCTCTCTTATAGCGGCAGAGGACTTGGCCCCCTTTGTGAGCACCTTATAAATATTCGGTCCGTTATGAGATATGCCTTCAAGCAGCTAAGACCGTCAAGTATACTTCAATCGTGAGTGCTCTGAGCTGTATGTGGATTTTTTTTCCGTGTAAACATTTCTCAGGTGAGACGAACCTATAACGCTCAACGAGGGCCCTGAGATGATGCTTGCAGATTTTTATTGACTTTGGTCATGAATTGTAGGACAAGAGGTAAAAACACATCGACGGCATTAGGTTGTCCAAATGTCCACATTGAGCGAATGAAAAGCAATGCTCCAGCCAAGAGAATCTTTTAATCTCAGTCTTCTGCTTCGAGACGACAAGAAAGGCCGAACCTCCGGTTTAAGGATCAAACGATCGCAAATCGCTCTTGGACAGAACGACTGGAAAGGAAGTGCTCAGGATAGAAGAAGTTAAAAGGCTGCCTTGTCGCAGGAATAGTCACTCAACGGGTCGGGAGCCTGTTAAGTTAAAGCAATGTAAGTGAGGAAGGAAGACCGATTCTTCGGTTTGAAGATGAAGCGATTACAGATTCCGGGGCTCTTGAACAGAACGACAGGAATCGACGTGTTCAGGATCGAAGAAGTTGGAAGCCTAACTTGTCCAAGAAGTAGGCAATCGACGGGTCGGGAGCAAGTGACCAAGTGAGCAATTGAGTAAGTGAGGAAGTAAGGAAGACCGAACCTCCAGTTTAAGGATGAAGCGATCGCAAATACCAGGGCATTTGGACAGAACAACTAGAAGCAATGGACTGTAGCAATATGCTCAAGTTTCGAAGACGATGGAAAGCTGGCATTTCACGGATGGCACCACCAATGGTTCGGGAATAAACACAAAGTAAGTGAAGACCGAACCTCTGGTTTTAGGATCAAGCGATAGCAGCTACCAGGCCGTTTGGACAGACCAACTAGAAGCAATGTGCTCAAGCTACAACGAGAATGGAAACCTGGCATGTCACAGATGGCACCACCAATGGTTCGGGAGCCCGTTAAATAAAAGCAAAGTAAGTGAGGAAGAAAGAAAGATCGAAACTCAAGCTTAAGGACCAAGCAATCGCAGCTACCAGGGCGTTTGGACAGGCCAACTAGAAGCAATGTGCTCAAGCTACAACGAGAATGGAAAGCTGGCACCACCAATGGTTCGGGAGCCCGTTTAATAAAAGCAAAGTACGTGACTGGTTTTTTTTTGTGGTCCTCGAATTTGATGAAGTCCTTGGCTAGGTTTTATTATGGTGGTTGCCGACGGTTCGCGAGTATTCTCACCCCAGCTTAGGTTCGTTCTGTCACCATGTCGATCTTAGGGATTTATTCTGCTGCTTATAAAACAGAAGAGGCGTTAACTTCCTTTTTGGACCGATTCCTGGAATTTTCTATCAGTAACCTTCAAGTCAAGTCTTTCTTCTCTTTTTTTTAAAATCCTGCGTTGAGGTAAATAAAATATGGGGAGTTGCCTTTTCCTCCTTCTACAGTCATTTGCATGAAGGCCAAGCCTTGTTCAGTGCTCGTCTATTAGACAGAGTCCCTGGATGAAATTTACGGTGACGCTAGTGTCTACCCAAGCGAGATCGATTGCTTAGACATTTTGCAATCCATAGCTCTAACCAAATGTGCTTGGTAACCTGGTATATACTACCCATGCTCCATCTTAGGCTTAATAAGCTGATTTTTGCGGGTTTGGCCCCCATGATAAGAGGTATGATAGTCTTTATGTGTAGCGAAGTCAAATTCTTGGACAATTCCAGATACAGATTTGTTAAAACCAATTTGGTTACATTGGACGTACGTAACCGCTGTTTCATCTTAGGTTTGATCTGTTGCAGCCCTAGAATAAGTTCACATGAAGGTATACCAAGTACATTTTGACCTGTCGGGGTTTTGTATATTACTTCCATGTGGAATGTCTGACAACTTCATCAGAGTCGCAGTTTAATGCAATTTGCCAATGGCTGCCGCACAGCAAAGGTGACCACTACTATCCATTGAAAAGACGATAGAGAGCATAGTGCAACTTTTGAACTTGATGATGCCAAGTGTAGTGGTTTGGCAGACTCTTAGCTGCCCAAGAAAATGTTGATATCCTAGGAAAGCTAGTGCGTTCTTATTTAGGAAAGCAAGACGCCTTTAAAAACTTAAAAAGAAATTGGTCTCAACCACCGAAAAGTACGGAATTCGAAGGAGCTACCTGAAGACCAAGAGGCATGTTTGTTGAGGCTCAGGTTCAAAATTATATATACATCTGCGATCAATGGGCCATACAGGGTCTCAAATCTAGCAGAATGTAGTTTAGCCACAAAAAATGGGAACTACATCATAAGGTTCAAGGCGCCTCTTAAATGAGTTTGTAAGTAAGGCTCTAAGCTTGGCACCTACTGGTCCAGTTGTAGAGTTTTTTTTTGTAGTGCATTTAAGTCATTCAAAGTGGTACTAGCACGAACACATTTATTCAACTAGCTAGTGGTTAGCTGATCCAAGTCCACCAGAAAATGTCGAGACAGTTGAGCTAGGTTAGGTTAGGTTTACGGGTTGGTGGAGGTGACAGAGACTCGGGCAGTGACAGAGGAAGTGAGGTGTATCCTCGTGTGCCTCCTCATCGCCGCAGCCTCTACAGATATCGTCATCCTTGAGATTTAATTTCATTGTATGGGTTCTGAGAAAGTTGTGACCAGTTAGAGGCCCTACCAGTTTAGAAAAGGAGCTCCTGTCGTACCGCAAAAGTTTTTTGGTTCGGTTTCCGTTGTATTCTGGCCAGAGCTTCCGAGATATTTCGCAGGTAGTCAATGAATTCCACCTGGTATTGGCTTTCATTCGGGTTTTGTATTCCACTCTTTATCTGAGGTTACAGAGTGGTGGTTCGACCGTTTGTAGTGCCTGATCATGATCTGTAGCAGATCCATTTCTTGCCAGTTCGTCGGCCATCTCGTTGCCGTCTATGTCCCTGTGACCAGGAACCCAGCAGAGATCAGCATTAAGACAGTTGAGCTAAGTACAGGTTAGCTGAATAAATGTGTTCGTGCAAGTGGCAGTACGTGTATTTAGATGTTTTCCTGATTCATAGACCAGTTGCCTGAGCTACCAATAAAAAGAAAATTTAAAAGACTTTATCAGCGCAAATAAAATGGCCTTACATTCCTAAAAAGTCAGCATAAATGCAAGTAGGTAAATGGCACAGAATAATCTTAGCAAAAGTGGCCGTAGGTGGTATCCTTATGGCACTCGATATTGGTACGTCATACTGAATGTAAGTTCGGGCCTTATAAACCCCCGTTCGGAACTTTATTATAGAGGCTGAGCTGACAGATGGTGTGGACATAACACATTATGACCAATCAACGTCGATCTTTAGAATTGTGAAGCACGGTTTGTGACAATTTTGTGATGAACACCACTCGCATGATTACCACGCACTCTATACTTCAGCCGACTTAAAGTCAGAAAATGTAATGAACTTATCGAGGATTTTGAAAAGTAGTGGATTTCATGTTCGAGACTTATTCAGGACCTACTTCAGTGGGTGCTGGGGCCAGCGTAGTTAGTGCGCCGGACTACTAAAAATGGGGCCTCTAAAAGAATCCCGAAAGCAGCTATGCCTAGGTTTTTTTGATTACCCAATCTCTATAGAAAGTCTGACAAACTTGGAGTAAACAACTGTCATACGAAGATTCTTAAATTTGCCCTTCGAAATCAGCGTAAAACAGGACGTGCTAGTTTTTGTGACAATTTTTTTTTTTAAATTCTGACCTGCCTAAGCAGTAATATACACATCGACCTAAAAGAAATATTGTGCTTGCCGTCAGATGCTTTTTAGGTTAGTACCGCTTCTACTTTCCTAATGTAGCTGATAATAACGGGTGATCCAAGTAGAGATACTTTTTTCAATAGCCTTTTTGACAGATCACGTGTGAGTCGTGTCATGCTGTCATGTTATATATGTTTAGTATTGTTTGGCATTTCATAATGGAAAGACTTACGCGTGAAGCCGCTCGACCTTCCCAAGCGACATCGCTTCGCTCTATGGGCTCTTGAAAAGTTCCAAGAAGATCCGACGTTTTCGAGGCAAATTTTGTTTAGCGATGAGGCCCATTTCTGGCTCAATGGGTATGTAAACAAACAAAATTGCCGCATTTGGGACGAAGAGCAACCTGAAGAGATTGAAAAACTGCCACTTCTTCCAGAAAAAACAACGGTTTGGTGTGGTTTGTGGGCCGGTGGAATCATCGGTCCATATTTCTTTAAAAATTATGCCGGTGCGAACGTAACCGTCAATGGAGACCGTTATCGTGCCATGATAAAAGACTATTTGATGCCTAAAATTGAAGCTCGTGATCTCGGCGACATTTGGTTTCAGCAAGACGGCGCCACTTCCCACACATCGCATCAATCAATGGACTTATTGAGAGAACATTTCGGTGAGCACATAATTTCACGTTTTGGGCCGGTCGATTGGCCACCAAGATCGTGTGATATCACACCGTTAGACTTTTTCCTGTGGGGATATGTAAAGTCAAAAGCTTATGCCGACAAACCCGCTTCGATTCAGGCCTTTGGAGGAAAACATCACGCGTGTCATTCGCCAGTTACCAGTCGAAATGCTCGAACGAGTGATCGAAAATTGGACTCAACGGATGGACCATCTGCGACGTAGCAACGGCCAACATTTGATAGACATAATCTTCAAAAAATAAATGCCAAAGAATGTCCTTTCAAATGATAATAAACATTCTCCATTAAATTTGAATTTTCTGTGTTTTTTTCTTTAAAAAAAAGTAGGGAACCTCGAAATGGATCACCCTTTACTTTCAGCCGAAGACTTCCTCAGTTCTTCGGGACTTAAAAATTCCCTGAAGAAAGATTCCCTTCTCATACCGTAAAGGGCCGGGCATTCACATATGATATGCTCGGCTGTTTCGTCTTTAAATTAAATTTAACTTGGCACACACAAATGAATGGAAAAGCTAGGTTTAGGTCCACGTATGGATCGCTAATGACAGATTTTCCTTCCTTTTTTCTTCGGTACTCTTCGGCCGGATAGATTTTTGATAAGGTCATGGATTTTCTCATGAATCTCAATAACATGAACATATTTTTGTTACACATGAGGAATGGTTGTGTGCAGTCCATTTTTTGAAAAAAGTGTGCCTGCCACCTCTATAATGATAGACGATCATGAGAACATCTTTTTCAAAGAAAGATTCAGGTAGGTTATAGCTTCTGATTGCGGATTCAACGTTCAACATTGTTTTAACGATTTTTTAGAAAAAGCATAATAAATGCAAAAAATTTAAGTAAGTCAATCCGATATAAACCCCAACGGTAGCCAGGTAGTACCAATAAAAGTACAAAACGCATCACCACTTCTAAGCGACAAAAACAATTTTTTTTTAATTCTAAAAGTTCACAAAATCCCCTCTCACTTAAGATGCACAAGTTTTTCAAAATTCGAATTCTCAAAAAAAAAATAATTTCCCCAAAGTTTAGAATTTATTTTTGGATTTTGACAGATGCAGCGAAAGAACGAATTCCTCCCTCCACACATTTCCTTTCAAAGTTATTTTGAGATCGAAAAAAACCCCTACAATTCAAAATCTTTCCGCAACTTTATCAATTTTTTTTAAACAAAACCTCACTTTCCACAATTATTTAAAAAAAAATTTGTAAATCGAAAAAAACTCACCTAATAAACGCATAACTTCTTGCAAATTCAGATACAAATTCAGATGAGCACTGCATGGTGCAGCTACAAGTGCAAGCAATATTCCAATTGTGAGAATCCTTAAATTTCCAGTTGCCATTGTGATTGAAGAATCGAAGCACTCACTAATTAAAAAACACAAAGTTTTACTTTGCCCAAAATAATAACAAAAATGAAACACAAACAACAAACAAAAAAAAACTTTTAACACATTCTCTTGGATTTTTTTTGGAATTAGCCAATTTGTGTGATTTAACTTTTTTTTTCAATTTTAATTTTCAGCCAATTGGAGGTATTTTTGTTGGAATTTTTTTCACTTTTCACTTCACTACATAATTCACCAGCGATTGGTAATAATTCGAGACGGAAATTTATTAATTTTGTGTGATAAAAACGTAAAATTCAATTGGAGAGAAGAAATTTGTTTATTTGGTTTGTGATGTACACACGGTAGAAATGTCAAAATATCGATCGACCGCAAACGCAACCTCCACGCATGAAATTTCGCTGTCAACTGAATGCCAAACAAAATGAAAACCGACTGACAGCGATAGTGCATTTTTTTTTGGTTGTGGTGCATTTTCTTTTTATTGGTTGGTGGCGACACGTGGTGGGATTTTAAGGAAGTTTAATGTAATGGCGGCGGTAGAGAGAAATTGTATGTGTATAACAGTTTGGTAGGTAAGAAATTTAAGTTGGAATTAAAAAATGTTTTACAAACGGATGGCAATATTTACGTTTGCCGAGATGGGAGAAGTTTATGTGGGAAATCTAATTAGAAAAATATTTGTTCCACGGTGAAGGAAGTGCTGTTGAATTGAAATGAGTTTTATGTGGATTTTAATGAAACAATGAATCAAATCTGTGGAACAAGGAGAAACAGCAGTGCGACTTATGTTTCGAAATTGAGTTTATTAACTATCTGACGATTACATTTGTCATACCTTAGTATTTTGATATCTTCAGGTTTATTTACTGTAGACAAGAGAAAAACGACACAAGTAAATGTCTGCACAGCTTGAACTAGAAAAAACAGCATAAGTATACAATCTAATTTTTATTTTCTCGTGGTGAGGGAGGCACCTTTGAATACTTTTTGCTTCCAAGTCTCATAAAAATACTACTACTTCTACTACTTACTACTTAAGTGGCGCTACAGTCCGGGATGAACCTGTCAACCAACATGCCTCTTCTATTAGCCCGGTCATTAGCTAACTGCCTCCAGTTGCGCACTCCAGGTTGGTTGAGGTAGGTTTCTACTTGTACCCCTATCCCATAGGGGTGTATTAGTTTTGATACTTAGTTTGTGACATAGAGAAATAATTTAGCTACATATACCTCAAAGTATATGGATCGACTCAGAATCGAAAGCTGAGTCGATTTAGCCATTACTGTCCGTCCGTCCGTACGTCACCAGTTTTTGGGCCTTAAATTTTGAGCTAGAAGGATGAAATTTGGTACACGTGCTCTTTGTTGCTCCCAGCAGAACAAGTGTAAACATTTTTGAAATCCGCCCACTGCCACGCCCCCTTTTTAGGAAAACGTATTTTTTGGCCAAACCGTAAGGAATTTTAAAAAAAGAGCCTGAGCAGCATATTTAGAGAATCGTAATATCTATATTTCGTCAGTATAAAGTTTTTTGCCACGCCCACTTTTTGGGAGCGTTTTTTTTTTATAAAAAAAACGTTTTCTGGTCAAATTTTAAAATTTTCGAAAAAAAATGTTGATTCACAATCATTGGTAGTATTAATATGAACATTTCGTCTATAGGCCATTTTAACCCACGCCCACTTTTTGGAGGCATTTTCTTAAAAAAAAAAAAACATTTGTATGCCCTACCCCAAGGCATATGCAATAGAAATACGTTGTTTTTTGTCGAACCACACAAGATTTTGAGAAACTGTCTGAGCAATATATTGTGACAATGTCATTTTCTGTATTTCATCGCCATAAGGCCTATATTTTGAGGATATTAATTTAAAGGATGGGATGGGATAGGGTATTCAACGACCCGCATAGCGGATTGTAGCCTCTCATATGTTTTTTATCAGGGTTATTCTCCTTCGTTGCTGGACGTTGTGATCACAAGTTCCTTCACGTATATTCTCACTTAAAAAAATCAGTGGACTTTAGTCTACAATCATTAAACTCAAATAACAATAAATTTATTTTTTTACGTTGTTTTGTTTTCTAATTTTACCTGGTTTATTATTTATCCTCAAACCTTCTTATTTATCTGAGGCATGTATGTTACGTTTTTGTAATTATTATTCTAAGTATATATTTTAGGTTTTCTTTCAAATAGGTTAAGATACTAAATTAAACAATTTCCAAGAAAAACGAGTGGTGGGTGCACGACTGGGTCGTACGCAACTTTCTCTTTCTTTGAAGGGATCGATGTCAATGTGAATAATAATGATTTTCCGTTATTAGCCAAAACTGAAAATTCCGTTTAGTGATAGTTGGGCTAAAACTTTATATATGGAATTGCTTCAAGCTGTAATAGTAGTATATATATTAAATTTCATTCAATTTGACATAATAGTTTGCGAGAAATCATCAATTTTCCTTATATGGCCTAAATGACAAAATCCGTTATATGGACTTTCTCGAAAAAACTGGGTATGCAGTTTTGTTGGAGCTAATATGGTTATAGTATGTATAAAGTTTAACCAAAATCGTTAGAGCAGTTTTCGAGAAAATTGAGGTTATGTGTAATTTTTATATGGCAGATACGGTTATTAACATGGCTAAAAGCAAACAAAAAAATGGCCTAGAATTATGACCAAAAAATTCTTGGATACGAAGTTTGAAGAAAATCGGTCTAGCCGTTTAGGCTTGGGAGACCATTACGGACAGACGGACTTCCAAAAACCACTTTCTTAGGCTCCGCTATTATCGGAATGTTAGAATCAATCAAAATCTCTAGGTCGAAAATTTTCACGAAAACAATATCTTTCTCTTGGTAAGAGAAAGTTAAAAATTGCAATTAGATAGCAACAAACAGGATGTAAACAAATTTATGAAAAAAACTTTACAAACTTGATAATCTGCCGTCACTGGCTGTTTTCTCACTGAGAGATTGCTAGTACTGATGTAATGTTGATCGTAGGTTAGTTTTTCTAACTGCGTGTAGCCGGTTTTAGGGTATTATGCTGGCTTCTCTCCTCGATCGAGTGGGTGGGTTGGGTTGGTTGCGCTGATCTTGCGGGCCTTGCTTTTGTCGAATTTTCGATGTCTGATATACTACTCTGGATGGTTGTAATTCAGTATTCGATGTAGGGAAGGCGAGGTCGAGCACAGGTTTTAACGCAATTAACTGCTAAGGCGTGGTGGCTGATATTAATATTTTTTTTAAGCACGTTCAGAGCGGATAAGAGCGAAAAAAAATAGCGACTCCGGTGTGAGCAACAAGCAGAGTTTCGTTCCTTGCTCGATAAAAAAATTACACGCTTCACGTGAGCGATGGTTTTTTTTTAATTGTTTTCTTTACTTTTTTGGGGCTTTTATCACTTTTTATTGATAGGTCCGTAAGTAAATCAGTAGGTTTACGTAGATCGCACTTTTATGTGAATGCTTAGGTCTGCACGTCGCGACCGCCAAAACAGAAGAGAGCCATCCATCGCTTAAAATTTCCACTCTCGCCACGTCTGGCCCATCATCATCGCTCTACATTTCCTTTCTATTAGTTTGGGAATATATCTTTTTAGTTCAGTGGATATTGAAACCAATAATAATTTAACGCTACTGCCACACTACCTATCAGTTTACTCTTGAGTCACATTATAGGAGTTTCAGATCTATTCATGAATTAAAAGTGTTTTAATTTTGATTTTTCTGAAAATATTTAATCGGTTGCAACATTCGTAACATCTTGCAGGCGATGTTGAGGAGACTTATGCCTCTGTAGTTGGCGCAGTTCAGAGGATCTCCATATTTTTGGATCAGACAAACTATGCTGAGGTTTCATTTTTCAGGCATACCTTCATCCAACTGGATTTGGCTGAAAGGCCGTCATTTCCCGCAGCCTTATTATGCTTCAGTTCAGATATTGCTATCCTTTCTTCACTTAGGTCGGGTGGTTGGTAATTTTCACTGTAGTCGCCAATATTGAATGGTCCGTTCTGCCCGACAACGAAATATTGTTTGTCATCGTCATTGAGCAGTCTGCAGTCTTCCATAACCTCAGCATCGACTGTATCTCAACTACGATATTTCCTTGTTCATCTCGACAGGATTCTGTCCGAGCCTTATATCCTTGGCTTTGGCGTTTTACACTTTGGTAAAACTTGCGAACATCGTTCCTGGAGTGGCACCTCTCTATATCCTCGTGAGCGCGCTTTTGTTGCTCCTTTTTCTTCTTTCTGAAAAGCCGATGTTCTGCTCAATGGCTCAATGGCCTATAGAGCTCAATGGCATTCGTCTTCACCTGCAGCTTAGCCTTGTAGGCCTCGTTCTTGACTGCGAGCATCTGTCGGCATTCCTCATCAAACCAGGGGTTTCTTGCTGGTAGGCACAAGTTGCGGCTGATCTAATGGCTTTTTGACATCGACATTCAACTCTGGTGGTATGGTGTAAATCGAGAGGTTAAGGAATACAAGTTCCGCGAAGGCCTTGGCGGTCTTTCGACATTAAATTTTTTCAGAGTACTTCTGATTTGTTCTGGCGTGGTGGATATCCGCATCCTTACCTTGGCTGCAACAAGGTGGTGGTCCGAGTCGATGTTAGCCTCTCGGAATGTTTTGACATCCAAAATACTGGATGCGTGCCTGTGGTCTATCGCAATGTGATCAATTTGGTTGACTGTTCGTTGATCTGGAGACCGCCATTTCCCCTTATGGATATAGAGGTGAGGATAAAATAGAAATCTGCACCCAAAATAATATGTTGCAGATATGTTAAAAACCGCTGCCAATTCTACTGCATTAATGGTCAAAACCGACCCAGCATCCAATGCTGTCCATTTAACCGAGACATGGTTGCTCATTCTAAACCCGAGTAGTGCATATTACAGCATTTGTTGTAGATTTTACAACTTGAAAAACAGTTAAATTGAAACAACCTATTGTTACGAAGCAACCAATAGCCTCGGAATGGACTAATTTTATTGTTGCGACCCTGCTAAATGAAAAAAGGGCAAAGGAAAAAAATAAGTGAATGCGAACAACTAGCGGAAGCCCTAAACTGCTAGAAAGCAGACATTACTGCCATCCATGAAATACGATGGGATGGGCCGGGCAAAAAGAGGATGAAAAACTGTGACATCTACTACGGACCGTGTTATAGTGAGCAGAAACAGGCACTTTTCGGATGCGGATTTGTTATAAGTGCCAGACTTAGGCAAGAAGTCTTATGTTTCCAAGACATTAGCGAACGCATAGTAACAATCCGCATCAAGGCCAAATTCGCCAACATAAGCCTTATATGCGCTCACGCTCCGACGGAAGAAAAAGATGATATAGCTAAGGACTGCTTCTACGAGCTCCTCGACAAAACCTATGAGCGACTACCGAAGTACGATGTTAAAATCGTGCTGGGAGATTTTAACGCAAAGGTAGGAAGAGAAGACATCTTAAGCAGTATTGTCGGAAAATATAGCCTACACGACAACACGTCTGGTAACGGACTTAGGCTAATTGACTTCGCTACGGAACGAAATGCCACTATAGCGAGCACACGGTTTCCTCATCTCGATATCCATAAGGGGACATGGCGGTCTCCAGATCAACGAATAGTCATTCAAATTGATCCCATTGCGATAAAAAAATGGCACGCATCCATTATTTTGGTTGTCCGAACATTCGAGGGGCTAACATCGAGATCAGACCACTACCTTGTCGCAGCCAAGGTTAGAATGCGGATATCCACCAAGCCATAACAAACCAGAAATACTGTGGAATCAGTTAATGTCGAAAGACTGAAATCGCAAGAGACTACCAAGGCATTCGCGCAACGCGTATCACTTAACCTCTCGATTAATACCATACCAGCAGCATCTAATGTCAAAGTACAATGGCAACGATGCCAACAAGCTATTAGATCAGCCGCAACTGATGTGCTAGGTTTCTCGCGGCCCCCTGGTTTGATGAGGAATGTCGACAGATGCTCGCAGCCAAGAACGAGGCCTACAAGGCTAAGCTGCAAGTGAAGACGAGTACGAGAGCTGCCATTCAGCTCTAAAGGCAGAGAAGACGGGAAGAACACCGGTTTTTCAGAAAAAAGAAAATAAAGCAATAAAAACGAACTTTCGAGGATATAGACAGGTGCCACTCCATGGATGATGTTCATAATATTCGCAAGCCCCATCTTTGACGTTTTCCACTTTTGTAAAACTCTGACTCAAACAGAATCCTCTTGAGATAAACAAGGAAATTTCGTAGTTGAGACACAGTCGAGCTTAGGATGTGAAAGAACCACTTCTGCAGACGATGGCGAACAATCTCCCGCTTTCAGGCTGAACGAAGCATTTAATATTGGCAACGAATATCAAAACTTAAGCAACAAGGCTGCCTTAAATGACGGCATTCTCACTGAGCTTTATAAAGACGGCGGAGGTTATTTAGTAAGTAACATTCACCAACTCAAGCTAAATTTGGTCGGATGAAAGTATTCCTGCAGAATGGAACCCCAGCATCGTTTGCCCGATCCACAAGAAAGGTGACCCTCTGAACTGCCCCAACTACAGAGGCATATGTCTCCTCAATACCGCCTGCAAGATCCTATCTGCCGTAATATGTGAACGCCTGAAACCGTTTACCAATAACCAGTTCAGCCCTTATCAAGGTGGTTTGAGGATACGAAAGTCCACAACTTATGAAATCTTCACACTTCGGAAAAAAAAAACCAAAGAAGTTCAATTCGATACAGTCCTTAGTTTCCAAGACTCTTACTGATTTAAGTGGAGAGAGTGACCGCGAGATCGGGGCTTTATGGTACTTCTCCGAGAAGTCCTTAAGGGACAGTGGGTGTGGTTTCGAGCGCCTTAGCTGCACGCGGCTATTGGTTGGGATGAGGGACTGCGAGCTTGAAGCTTTAAATTTCAACTTCCATGCAGCTGTTCTAGGCTCCTGCTGCTGATTCTAGGCTCCTGCTGCTGACTGGTTTAGAAGGAGAACGGGTCTCTTTTATTTGATTTTTTTTGTTTTTCAATTTTTCCATGTTGAATCCCACGAGTGTCCGAGAAAACAGGTCCACCTGCACAGAGATCCGCAGTGCGCAGGTATGGCTAGCTAATCCGAATGTCGCCAGGTATTCGGATACTCCGTTCTCGGCTGAGCTTTTTTGAGTGGGTCACCAGTCAGACTGATTATCGGCACCCAGTGGTGGTTTGAGGGGTAGGAAAAGGCGTCGAGTGGTGGGGGGGGGGGGTTAAATAAGGGGGAGTGGATGACTTACTCTTGGCTTCTGATCTGAGTATATTTGATCGTACGAAGCTCCTACACCACGGCAAGGTAGAAAGTCTCGTAGGAGATACGCTGAGGACCGGGTAAAATGGAGGGGCATGTTGGTTGAGGCCCAGGTTCATTCCGGACTGCAGCGCTACTTTAGTAAGTATGTTGTACAGGCCATTCTTCTACTAGTTTATGCAAGGGGATCGGTAAGAGTTGCTCACAGACTTTTTTTTTTAATTCATTTTTATTTTAAATTCAACTTTGAACTAAGTTACATGCTAGACGAAAGTTAATGAAAAACTAGCCTACTTATCTACTAACTTAACTAACTTACTGGTCCTCTGCGGGCACCCTAAATCAAAGACTTGTTCTTTCACAGGTTCTGCTCTGCCAATAGACTGTCATTCTTTCCCACACATTTTTTTCAATGCCAGATCAGCTCCTAAATGCCCCTCTTGATCCGACATACCTAGATCAGGTTAGAGATTCGGGAAAAGGATGTTTCTGTTAGCCCTGCTTTAGGATCAATTTTTTTTAGAGTTAGAGACTCGAAATCTGTGCACGTTTGTTTTTTTTTTCATTGCATGCAAATAACGGGTGATTTTTTAAGAGGTTTAGAAATTTTTTAAAAAAAAAAACACAAAAAATTCGAAAAAATGAATGAAATATTTATTTGAATCGATAGTTTGAACCTTGCAATTTAATGTTTAAAGATAATTTCATGCAAATGTTGACCGCGGCTGCGTCTCAGGTAGCCCATCCGCTGAGTCCAATTTTGGCATACTCTTTCACACATATCGGCCGGTATCTCACGAATGAATGCATGGATGTTGGCTTCCAGTGCGTCAATCGAAGCGGGCTTGTCCCTATACACATTAGCCTTGACATACCCCCACAAAAAATAATCTAATGGTGTCAAATCGCACGATCTAGGAGGCCAATTGACCGGCCCGAAACATGAAATTAACTGTTCACCAAACTCGCCTCGCAATTGCGCCATTGTTTCGCGTGCTGTGTGGCATGTGGCACCGTCTTGTTGAAACCACATATCATGCAAGTCAAGAACTTCCATTTCGGGCAAAAAAAAGTTTGTTATCATCGCTCGGTAGCGTTCACCATTGACAGTAACGCTGCGATTCGCATCATCTTTGAAGAAATATGGCCCAATAATGCCGCCGGCCCATAAACCGCACCAAACAGTGGCTTTTTCGGGATGCATTGGTAGCTGTTGCAATGCTTCTGGCTGATCTTCACTCCAAATGCGGCAATTTTGCTTATTTACGTACCCATTCAACCAAAAATGAGCCTCATCGCTGAACACAATTTTTCGATAAAAAAGCGGATCCTCGGCCAGCTTTCCAAGAGCCCATTCACCAAAAATTCGGCGTTGTGGTAGGTCGGCTGGCTTTAGTTCTTGCACCAGCTGTATCTTAAAAGGCTTTACGCCCAAATCCTTCCGCAAAATTTTCCACGTAGTGCTGTAACAAAGGCCTAACTGCTGGGAACGGCGCCGAATCGACATTTCGCGGTCTTCTGTCACACTAGCTGATACGGCCGCAATATTTTCTTCACTACGCACAGTACGTAAACGTGTTGGTGGTTTAATGTCCAACAAAGTAAATTTGGTGCGAAATTTGGTCACAATCTTCCGAATAGACTGCTCAGAAGGTCGAGAATGCCGATCATAAAATGGAAGCAGCGCGCGATGAACATTTCGAACCGAGCACGAATTTTGATAGTAAAATTCAATAATTTGCAAGCGTTGTTCATTTGTAAGACGATCCATGGTTAAATTGCAAACCAAACTGAAGCTGTTTGACAGTGACACAAGGTACTAAACACACGTCAGCTGTCAAAACCAGTGTTGCCAAAACCAAACCAGCTAAAAAATCACCCGTTAGATATAATCGACTCTGTGAGTCTCCAGGTACCCAGAGTTTCCACTAGCGATTGTTCAATCCTCCAGCCATGCATCGCGCCTTACCTTGGATTATGACCTTCCCCGACGATTAACGTCAGTTCCCACGAGATTATTTAAGCCTCCTCGCCATTTCAAGCTCAGGCGTCATAAAGGAGTTAAAACCCTTCCTGTGAGAAAGATCAAACACGCCAGAAAAAAATCTCAGCAATGGATAAGCAACTAATCCAAATATCCTTTCATAAGCGCACCTGAACCGCACCAACTTCAGACATCTCCTAACATCTGACAGCTCACGTGATTAGTCACGATGCAAATATCTCTCCTTTTTCCAAACCTCCGGCCTATTAACCAATCTGAACTACTATACTCCACAAAGATTAATTAGCCACTCACATATGCAAATTAAAGGATCAAAGGGAGGAAAAATTAGTCCTTCAAAGTTATTTGCAGTCATTCTTACGTGCCGAGCACTTTGCAAAAGCACTTCAACTTCCTTTGAGACCAAAATCATTCTTATGCGGAACACACTACTGCATCCTTTTGAGACAACGTCAGCAGGATATCTACCACCATAATAATTGTGCGTGTGCATACGCTGCCTGTAGGCTGCTCCATTACCATACCACATTCTCCATGTGCGAGTCAACATCCTTTCAACAATGTCTGCTTGTCATGTGGCTTCGCTCCTTTTTCCCAATATTCCCATTAACCTCCGGCAACAGACACAAGTTCACGCCCGTCTAAAGCGGTTAGAGGAGGAAATTTACCAAAATCCTTGGAATCCCCCCCAAAACCTCAAAGGATTATCAATAATTACGAAATGAAATTCATCCACTGCACACATGCATTCATCTATATAATTCCCCATCCATTAGGACAATTGAAAAAGGACGATTACATTGTTTGGCATTGCTTTCAAAATATTATCCCACCATCAGAGACTGACAAAAAATCTCGATCGAACCTTTTCGAAAAGGACCATCAATCCTCCCACCATCACCCATCAATTTCCCGGATACAATGCCCATTGCGCTTTTCTTCTCTTCCTAAGACACCCACAAATCCAGGATCCAGTAAGAGGCGTCGTCGCACCATCGACAGACGCAGTAAATGGAAGGACATTAAAATGATTTCATATTCGGTAACACGTTTCAATTCCACTTAAAGGATTATTTGTCGTGTATGACTGGTGTGGGGTGGCAGAGCATGAAGCATTCATATATTCTACTCCGCACATCCCACACTTGAAGGATTTACCAAGGACTTAGTGTGAGATATTAAAAGATTTTTAATAAGGAAAACCCAGAAAATATGAAATTGCTCGGCTGGTCTTTGTTGGCACCACACCCATGGGGCGGACTAGAACAACGATTCGTGTATGCAAGGACTTTTCGCCAGAGAGATAGAGCGAGATAGCACGTGTTATAATTGCACTTGGGCTAAAGTTAAAGTTGCCTGTCAGGATATACATTGCATCTGCCTTTTTGTAATTCTGCTGCTCCTCGTGCTCATGGCCTCGCTTGATGGAGGCAATTCACTTAAGCCAGAAGGATCAAAAACGTTTTGTTTAGCTGTCGTGTAGCACACAGCCCCTCTCACAGGATATGAAGGGAATTTTCTGTGTGCGGTAACATTACTGGAATGCTGATCTATTTAGGTTGCATGAGAGGTGGTGCGTCGCCTCGTTCTGTGGAAATGACAGTTTCCATGCGGTATTTAGTTTTCAAAATTAAAACTAAGAACATCTTTATGGTCCTGGCAAGTGTTGAATTTAGGAATGGATACGAGTGCAGCTTAGCTGCTATTTAGAAGATTTTTGTTTTGGAATTTACACCGGAAATGGGATAGGATTAGGAATGAGGCATTTCACTTGAAGCCTTTTTGTTGTGGAGATAGGTACTGTGTACATAACTCCTGGTTTGGTTTGGATCCTTGAGCGGCAATGAAGTACAAATAATAGGATGTGTGCAAATTGCATTTGTAGTTGGCAGAGTTATATGGGCTTTTGTTGAGAAATTTCATAGGAAAACAACACTTGGAGATGCCTTGTTGTGTTGGTTTTTGAGAGATCCTTTCTGATTGGGACAGCATGTTCAGTTGTCGTGTGTTGAACAGGAATGCTTGGAAGTGTCCTTTTGTTAAACGGAAATGAGTTGAATTTTCATTTAGAACCTACAGCGCTTTGATTTGCTTTTGACAATGTTTGTGTTCTTTAGGTTTCCATCAAAGTTGAGTGGAGCTGTGGTCTTTTTATTCCCAACCGACCCTACTCTGCTGAGAATCTAAGAATACTTCTAGTATTAATCGCCAAAAAAAAACATCATCTCGACCGTTTGGATTCGACACAAAACAGTAGGTCCAGCCATTGCATCAGAAGTACACACGCCAGAATGAATGGTTGTGAGAAAAATGTCAAGCCCGGGCTTATAACGAGTACCTATGGGTGTAGGTACTAAGTGTGTTGGACTGCTACGCATGGGATCCCTATTAAAAACTCCGAAATTGACAAAAGCTTAAGTATTGTTCACTACACCTCTTCAGAAATCCTGAAAATGAACTGTCATGAGGAGCTTCACAAAATTGCAGCCCGGAATCGGCGTTAAGTTTGCAAGCTCCATTCTTTGTATAAATAATATAAATTTCACACACACAAATGAATGGAGAAGCTAGGTTCTAAGCCCTGTATTAGGAAGTGGAGAGTCTTTAATGGGCACTCTTTCTCAGCCCACAGATACATTCAATTCACTTTGGGCACATGCCATACACCCGAAGGTTTTTATTTGCTTACATAAGTAGCGCTAAAGTCCGAAATGAACCTGGGCCTCAATCAACATGCCTCTCCAATTAGCCCGATCCTTAGCTAACTTCTTCCAGTTGCGCACTCCAAGTTGGTTGAGGTCGCTTTCTACGAGGAGAGTTCTTCCACTACTGCGTCAGACGTCTGGCTGGGAATCGAAGACTCGACGAGCCAGAGTAGATATTACTGTCCATTCGCTCTACATATCCTTGCCATCTTAAACCCCAATGCGGAGTTCTTTGTCGTTCCTATAGCTCGTGGTTGAATCTTCATCTCTAAAGCCCGTCAACGCAAACATGATCAAAGATTTGTCGAAGAGCTTTTCTCTCAAAACGACTCTCTTCGTCCGCTTTTGAAACGATCCATTCTTCAACGCAGTGGAGCTTGTATAAGACCTCCTTAGTAGTTTTAATGAGGGCTTAACTACTAAATTGCCTTCTCAGCCCGAAGAATCAGCGGTTGGCAAAAGTAATTCTTCGTTTCATTTCTGACGAGATGTTGTTGTCAGAGTTAGTAGCGGAGCCATAGGTAGACTAAGTCCCGTAATACAAAGTAATATCTGTCTTTGCGCGTCCGGGATGAACCTGGTCCTCAACCAACATGCATTTCCAATTAGCCCGGTCCTTAGCTAACTGCCTCCAGTTGCGCACTCCAAGTTGGTGAAGATCGGTTTCTACTTGTGCGCGCCCCTTAACACGAGGTCTTCCTATACTACGTCCGAAGTCTGGCCGGTAATCGAAAACTCTGCGAGCCGGAGTATTGGTGTCCATTCTTTCTACCTGTCCTAGCCATCTTAAATGTCCAAATCGGAGTTTTTTTTTGAATAGGGGGAGGTCGCTGTACAGCTGGTATAGTTCGTGGTTGAATCTCCGCCTCCATAGCCCGTCAGCGCAAACGGGACCGAAGATTTTCCGAAGAATTTTCCGCTCGAATCGACCAAGGATTATATAGGATCTCCTTAGTAGTTCGAGTGAGGGCTTTACTACTTAATTGCCTTCTTAGCCCGAAGAAACAGCGATTGGCAAGAGTAAGTCTTCGTTTGATTTCTGACGAGATGTAGTTGTCAGAGTTAATAGCGGAGCCGAGGTAGACAAGGCCCGTACTACCTCAAAGTTATATCTGACAATGGTGACGTTCTGTCCAATTCGTCGATGTTGTGTGTCCTTTCGTGTTGACAGCAGATACTTAGTCTTACCCTCATTTATTGCTAAACCCATTTTTGCCGCTTCCTATACTAGCAAACGTGGCTATGACATCACGTTGAGTCCTACCAATGATGTCAATATCATCGCCGTATGCTAGTAGTTGCACCGATTTTTGGAGAATTGTGCCTCTGGTGTTGGCTCGGGAGTTTTGCACAATCCTCTCATGAACCAAATTAAAAAAGTCACATGACAGCGCATCGCCTTGCCTAAATCCTTCTTCTGGTATCGAATGTGTCGGTGAGGTCGTTTCCGACCCTGATGGTGCAGCGAGAATTCTCCATCGTCATCCTACACAAACGGACGAGTTTGGGCGGTATACCAAAACTAGACATGGCTCTGTATAGTTCGTCTCTATAAATGCTGTCGTATGCGGCTTTGAAATCGATAAATAGGTGCTGGGAACGATTTGGACTTCTTGGGTTTTTTTTTCCAGGATTTGCCGAAGTATAAAAATTTGATCGATTGTGGACTTTCGTGGCCTAAAACCACACTGATAAGGGCCGATCAGGTTGTTGGTAAACGGTTTCAGGCGTTCACATATTACGCCAGATAGGATCTTGTAAGCGATGTTGAGTAGACTTGTGCCTCTGTAGTTGGCGCAGTTCAGAGGGTCTCCTTTTTTGTGGATCGGTCAAACGATGCTGAGGTTCCATTCTTCAGGCATGCTTTCAACCGACCAGATTTGGCTTATGAGTTGGTGGATGTTGCTTACCAAGTCATCTCCGCCAGCTTTATAAAGCTCAGCGGGAAGGCCGTCATTTCCGGCGGCCTTATTAAGCTTGAGTTCAGATCTTGCTATCCTCACTTCACTTAGGTCGGGTGGTTGGCAGTTTTCGCTGTCGTTGCCAATATTAAATGGTTCGTTCTGCTTGACAGTGGAATGTTGTTCGTCATCGCCGTTTAACAGTCTGCAGAAGTGGTTCTTCCATATCCTCAGCATCGACTGTGTCTCAACTACGATATTTCCTTGTTCATCTCGACAGGATTCTGTTCGAGCCTTGTAGCCTTGGCTTTGACGTTTTACACTTTGGTAAAACTTGCGAACATCGTTCCTGGAGTGGCACCTCTCTATATCCTCGATCGCGCGCTTTTCTTGCTCTTTTTTCTTCTTTCTGAAAAGCCGATGTTCTTCCCTTCTTCTCTGCCTATAGAGTTCAATGGCAGCTCTCGTCTTCACCTGCAGCTTAGCCTTGTAGGCCTCGTTCTTGGGGAACACCAACATTTATTTCGTGAGTAGCAGACATGAAGCCGTCCAAAATTACTTGAATTGAACGTTTCCAGTGGTAGTTTCTAATCCATGGAAGAAGAGTATCATATCGAAATCACACATTTTTGACAAAAGGGCTTGACAGGTCCACTGGTCCACAGGTTCACTGGTGGACAGGTCCCTGTCGCTACGAAAACCGTATTGTCGATTATTGAGGAGTTTTCGTGATTCAAGATATTTCACCCAGTTTTTTCATCGACTCGGAAAGAGTCCTGATGAATAGAACAGATGGAAAAGCTTCCGCAGTGGTTTTGCCAGCGTTGAAGAACACCTGTTCAGAATTATGGGGGAGATACCATCTGGACCAGCCGATTTGTGTATGCCAAGATCGATTATACTCTTGCGACTGTACAAGTACGAAATAAGCGGCGAGCAGATTGACTTTGTCTAGAGAGGTGACAGCTGGAATGTCATTGTAAATGATGGAAGATGTGGTCAAATTTTTTAATGACCAAAAGTTTTTACTACCTTTGCGACATAGTAGAATTTGTTGCCTCAATTTATGGTTGTCGAAGAATTTGACACGCTTAATGTGGGCATTGCAGTCTTTTCTGGTTCGTTTTGAATTTTAAACGGTTTTCCTCAGTAGGGTTGGTCTTATACTTACTTACTTATCGGTCTCCCGACCCGTGAAGAGTTTCTGCCTGAGGCACTGCAGCCTTCCATCCTCTATGATCCCTGGCTCGCTGCTTCCAGTTGTTTAGACCAAGAGCTCCGGCATCCGCCATTGCCTGGTCTTTGAAACGGAGGTTCGGTCTTCCTTGACTTCTCGAACCTGGGGGCTGGGATTCGAAGATCCTCTTAGCTCTTTAGCATTGTTGTCCATTCGCTCGATCTGGCCGAGCCAATGTAATCGATGTGTTTTGGCTTTTTGGACTACATCCACATCTTGTTACAGCTCATAGAGTTCGCGGTTGTATCTTTTCCTCCATTAGCCCTCCTCAAGCACAGGACCAAAAATCCGTCGAAGTGTTTTTCTTTCGAAGGAGCCCAGTATCAGCTCTCTCTCTCTCTCTTGTCCTCATTTACTTCAAGGCCAACGGATTTGTTCTTCAATCGCCGTGAACGCTTTTATCACGGCATGTTGGGAGCGACCGATGATGTCAATATCGTCCGCATAGCCAAGCAGCTGGACGGACCTGTTAATAAAAGTGCCTTCCGTGTTGCCACCTGCCATGCACATTATCTGCTCCAGTATGAGACTGAAGAAGTCACATGATAGCGCGTTTTCTTGCCGAAATCCGGTGCATGCTTGGAATAGTTCGGAGGAGCTACTTCCAAACTGCACGTTACTGCGCTTGTTTTCCACCGTCACGCGCCACAGCTGAATCAGTTTCGCTGGGATTCCGAATTCGGCCATCGCCATATAGAGCTCCTGACGATGTATGCTATTATACGCGGCTTTGAAGTCGATGAATAGATTGTGAGTTTCTGAAATTTGTTGGTCTTTTCCAGGATTTGCCTCAGCGTGAAAAGTTTTAGTCGATCTGCCGGGCTGAAAGCCACTCTGGTATGTGCCGATTAGTGTGTTTCAGAACGGTTTTAGACGTTCACACAGTACGATGGATAGGATCTTGTACGCGACGTTAAGCAGGGATATGCCTCGATAGTTCTTGCAAGACATAGGATCGCCTTTTTTGGAGATGGGGCATATGGAGCTTATAGTCCAGTCATCGGGCATGTTTTCTTCCACCCATACTTAGTTGATGATTCGGTGCATGCTCCCTGCCAAAACATCATACCTTCGCATTTAAAAAGCTCCGCTGGTAAGCCATCAGAACTTGCGGCCTTGTTGTTCTTTAGCTTTTTTTTAACTAGGCCAACTTCTTCTTTACTAGGTGGTGGAACTGGTTCTTCATTGACTGGACGTGGGTTGTCTTTTTGCCCTATCACTCTCTACACATTGCCCATGTAGCAGCTGTTGAAAATGCTGCTGAAACACATCTACTATTCCCTGCGCCTCGGTGACTAGGTTTCCTTCGCTGCCTCGAAGAACCTGCGTTCCGGTTTTGTAGCCAGCAGTTAGTTGCTTGGCCTTTTTATAAAACCTCGTTACGATCGCGCGACTTTTCGGTCTGTTTGAGCTGGGAAGCCCTCTTCTTTCTACGCAGGGTTTTCTTTTCCTCCCTTCTCCTGGCTCGATACTCTTCTCTCGCTGCCCTTATTTTGCGCTGCAGCGCTTTCTTGTGTACATCTTCTGTCACCTCTTTCCTGTACACGCATTCATCATCATACCACGGGCTTTTTCTCGGGGGTGGCTGGTACCCTACAGAGGTTTCGGCTACCTCCTTGATGATGTCGCGATACTGGCACTACTGACTGTTGGGGTCTGTGGTAGGTGTGTGCACAGAGGAGAGTTTCATACTCAGGCGCTCACTGTAGGCTCTGGCTACTCCAAGTGTACTAAGGCGTCCAACGTCGAATTTCTTCTTCTGGGCAGTTCGCAGCTTCTTCTCGTTGGCCAGTCGAGCTTTGAATTTAGCCGCGACAAGAAATTGCTCTGAGTCGACCTTTGTCCCTCGGCATGTGTGCACGTCGGGGATGTTGGATGCGTGCATGGTCGATTTGGTTGGCGGTTCGACCGTTCGGAGAGCGCCAGGTTGCTGTGTGGATCCTTAGCCTTGGGAACCTAGTGCTACTTATCACCGTATTACGAGCTGCTGCAAAATCTGTTAGTCGATAGCCGTTGTCTGTTGTCGTTTCGTGGATTCTGTGCTTACCAACTCAACCGCCGAAGATGTTTTCCTTTCCGACTTAAGCATTGAAATCCCCGAATACAAATTTTACATCATACTCCGGACAGGCTCCGTAGGATCCATCCAGGATGTTCAGACATCGAAAATGTGATCAATTTGGATGACCTTTCGTTGTTCTGGAGACCATCATGTCCCCTTATCGATATCGAGGTGAGGAAACCTTGTGCTGGCTATAGTGGCATTTCGTTCCATAGCGAAGTCAATTAGCCTAAGTCCGTTGCCAGACGTGTTGTCTTCTCTTCCTACCTTCGTGTTAAAATCTCCCAGCTCCCGATTTTAATATCGTACTTCGGTAGTCGCTCATAGGTTTTGTCAAGGAGCTCGTAGAAGCAATCTTTCGCTTTATGATCTTTTTCCTCCGTGTCGGGCGGTGAGCGAATATAAGGCTTATATTGGCGTTTGGTTATGTCTTGAAAACATAAGACTTCTTGCCTAAGTCTGGCACTTATAACAAATCCGCATCCGAATAGTCGCTGTTTCTGCTCACTTTAACACGGTCCGTAGGAAATTTCACAGTTTTTCAACCTCTTTTTGCCCGGCAAATCCCGTCAAATTTCTTGGATGGCAGTAATGTCAGCTTGAAAGCAGCTTAGGGCTTCCTTTAGTTTTTCGGCCGAATCTCTCTTATTTAATGTTCTCACATTCCAGGTGCAGATACGAACGTCGTTATCCTTTTGGCGTTTTGCATGGTCGTCAACAGTATAATGATTCCTTATGTTGGCTCTTGGTTGCTTCGTAATGATAGAGTTTTTCCGTGATTAAGTACTTAACCCAAAGCACAACTCCTAACCTGGAGGGGCAGCTCCAATTTATTAGGTACACCTAGGACATGAGGCCATCTCTGTTCAAGGGGCCCGACTAACGATTGAGATTATCGATTAGGAGTGCTATCCTTTGATTCATTGACTTACCTGTATTAGATTGCTTGCTTCGCTTTTATCTTACTTTGTCGTTTAAGAAGCACAATCTGCAAACGCCCCAAAAAGGTCGTTTAAAATGTTTTCAACGCCATTAAGCTCATCCATAAGCCAAGTATCCTTGTAGTTATTTTTATTTCTTAATGAACTTATCTGAGCTCCCTTAGGTTTATTGTTCTAAAATTTTCCTCTTCTATAATAAAACGGTAGTAAGTGTGGTTAGGTTTGAGACGCATCACCCATTTCACTTTCACCTATCAAGTTCAATATTTTAGACCCGACCTCTACTCACAAATACCCCCCATTCCCATACCAATACATAAATATCAAAAGAACGTAAGGCAATCAATCTCTCTCCCTACCGGCCTTCTTTTCAGCCTATCAAAGCATATGTAAGCCGGATGACATTCCCCGACAGGAGCGCAATACCCCACCTAAATTATTATTCCACAAAACACTTGGCCATATCCTTAGTGGCATAAACCAATAAACCAATTTAGCCAGAGACATCCATAAGCAAAGTTAACTCTTCGCTGAGTCGAACCCAAATCGCATCTTATTCCACCCGAGGACCTCACATCTCCAAAACCCACCATAACCGAACAATAAAACTCAATTAACAGTTTAACATTCAATTTCCACGAGAGATTGAGATAGACACTAACACACACGACCCCTTGCAAGGAGATAGAAAGGGTAAAAGACTTGCTAACCGAGAAGTTGCCGCTGCCTCAAATTGACCTTCTAAAAGTTCGCCCACCCCCGCCCCGCAAAATGCTATTATTGTTGACAAAACTTCCTTGAACAGGAATTCCATGGAACTCCTTTGGTATGACTTTTCGGCTCTCATCGCCTGCCATGACCACATCCAAATGTGTATCTCGGCTGCGTTAAAACTTTAAGGACCACACACACTCATCTTCCATCGGCACAGTGATAAGTCTTGCAAGGACTCTCCGATGGTACATAGCCTGCAGATGAGTGTATATCAAGGGTTACCCGCAAAAGTTTTCCCATGAAATTTCATTCCATTCCAGAAATCATATTAAGGATCCATCCTCGCACTCTCGCGACAAATTGTCTATCGTAGTTAACAGGGAGGACGGCATCCGTTTGCTCCTGCTGAAGGAGCATTTTCCTAAAAATTAATTTCAACTCGAGTATGTTCGTATAAATTAAATGAAAATCTCACGAATGTCATCGACGACGTTGTCGTTGTTGTTGTTGGTTGGTTGTCATAGTCCTCGCATCTGCACATCCTTGTTGTCTTCCCATCGAAGTGATGAAGTTTTTGGAGTTTCTTCGTGTGAAGGAATTCCAGCCATTAGCACGAGGTGGATGAGGGCGAACTTTGTTCAGAAGCGCCGCAGCAGTCTCCATCACCCCATATATCCTCAGGCGCACACTATTTTCTAGTGTTGGGCGGGTGCGGTGGTGAGGTGCGAAACGACGAATCCTTTTATAAGATCTACGAGCTTCAATTAGTGTGTACATGCGGGGGGTTGTATGGGGAGCGACCTACAAAAGACATCGTAGGCACTTTATAAAAGTGCGAAGGATATCTCCTTGAGACGCATATGAATTTTCCTCCAGCCCTAGTCGAGATCTCAATAAACACCTTCGCCGTTGAAAGGATGTAATAACGTCTCGATTCGGGGCACATCACAGACACATCTTCGAGTGCTTACATGTTCAAAAAATGGAATTTCCATGCTATCAGGATGGGGGGGGGGGCTTTGAAAAGTGAAAAGTCTCGTGGAATGCTTCCCGGTATCCTGAAAAAAAAATAGGACGGCTTTGGGAGGTGGAATGGAGTGTGTTTTGTGCCCCAACAGATAGCGAGGGTAATTATGCAGTATTTTCTTAAAGTCGTATGTACGTCGTCCTTTTTTTTTAATTAATTAAATTTATATAGGGCGCTTGCTCTAGGATGTCAGGACATTTCAGTAAGAGGGGTGTATTAAGCCGATTTCGGAATGACGTAAATTGCTTGCGTAGCAGGTAAAATTGAGTCTCTTAACGGTCATAAAGTTGACGGCACTTAACACTTTAAATGGGCTGGCGAAAGGATAGCAGGCACACGTTCAGTAAGGAGAATATGGTGATAAGGACGAGAAAAAAGCGCCTTCTACGTAGTTATTTGAAAATATTCAAAATAAGTAAATTCGACAAGGACTTTCTGAACTAATGGACACGGTAATGATGTCGGATGCGACGAAGAAAAATTCAGGGGTGGACTTCATAAAAAGCGGGATAGTTCTATTGGGGGCACACGAAGCACGGTATTTGGCTTAATAAACTTTTGGATGGTGGGTAGGTGGAATATTTCTTTGCAAATTTTTTTTTTAATGTAAAGCAGGTGAGAAGGATAGTGATGCGATTATATGAGGGCACAAGCGTTCTCACTCTAGCCTCTCACTATCAACTCCTACTCTCACCTCCACGCTGGTGACTGGTGGGTGCCTAGTACCTCGACTGGAGATGGGGTAACAAACCCCTGTGGAAAGTCGTTGGTGGCAGCAAACGAAAGAGGGGGAGGAGTGTCGTCTCACTAAGGCACTCACTCTCAGGCGGCAGCGGAGGAATTCCATAGATGGAGTCAACGGTGGCGCCTACAGCTCCAGTTTGATCGAACTGGTAGTGAAATCCCTATATGAGCTGCTTCGACATATTTGAACACCAGGTCTATAGGGATTTCCAATACTGAGCCAGGGGATTGGAAAAGAGTTGGTGGCGGAGGAGCCCTCAATGGGTCAACGGCAGCGCTCATATCCCAAAATGGGCACCTGACATCGGTATTTTTTCCGGCCTCCAGGTTGGGGGTTGTGCTTTGGGTTAACTACCCATCCACGGAATAGAAATTATGTTACGAAGCAACCAATAGCCTCGGAAAGGACTGATATTATTGTTGACGACCATGCTAAACGAAAAAAGGACAACGAAGTTCGTATCTGTACCTGAATGTGAGAACATTAAACAGGAGAGGTGCAGGCGAACAACTAGCGGAAGCCCTAAACTGCTACAAAGCAGACATTACTGCCATCCATGAAATACGATGGGATGGGCCGGGCAAAAAGAGGATGAAAAACTATGACATCTACTATGGACCGTGTTGTAGTGAGCAGAAACAGCGACTATTTGGATGCGGATTTGTTATAGGTGCCAGACTTAGGCAAGAAGTCTTATGTTTCCAAGACATTAGCGAACGCATTGTAACAATCCGCATCAAGGCCGAATTAGCCAACATAAGCCTTATATGTCACTATAGCCAGCACACGGTTTCATCACCTCGATATCCACAAGGGGGCATGGCGGTCTCGAGATCAACGAACAGTCAACCAAACTGATCACATTGCGATAGACAAGAGGCACGCATCCAGTATTTTGGATGTCCGAACATTCCGAGGGGCTAACATCGACTCGGACCACTACCTTGTTGTAGCCAAGGTAAGGATGCGGATATCCACCACGCCACTAAAAAACAGAAATACTGTGAACAAATTTAATGTCGAAAGACTGCAATCGCCAGAGACCGCCAAGACCTTCGCGCAATGCGTATCCCTTAACCTCTCGACTCACAATATACCACCAGCATCTAATGTCGAAGAACACCTGCAAGAAACCGATGGTTTGATGAGGAATGCCGACAGATGCTCGCAGCCAAGAACGAGGCCTACAAGGCTAAGCTGCAGGTGAAGACAAGAGCTGCCATTGAGCTCTATAGGCAAAGAAGAAGGGAAGAACATCGGCTTTTCAGAAAGAAGAAAAAAGAGCAAGAAAAGCGCGCGATCGAGGATATAGAGAGGTGCCACTCCAGGAACGATGTTCGCAAGATTTACCAAAGTGTAAAACTTCAAAGCCAAGGCTACCAGGCTCGAACAAAATCCTGTCAGGATGAACAAGGAAATATCGTAGTTGAGACACAGTCGATGCTGAGGATATGGAAGAACCACTTCTGCAGACTGTTAAACGGCGATGACAAACAACATTCCGCTGTAAGGCAGAACGATCCATTCAATATTGGCAACGACAGCGAAAACTGCCAACCACCCGACCTAAGTGAAGTGAGGATAGCAATATCTCAACTCAAGTTTAATAAGGCCGCCGGAAAAGACGGCCTTCCGCTGAGCTTTATAAAGCTGGCGGAGATGACTTGGTAAGCAACATCCACCAACTCATAAGCCAAATCTGGTCGGTTGAAAGCATGCCTGAAGAACGGAACCTCAGCATCGTTTGCCCGATCCACAAAAAAGGAGGCCCTCTGAACTGCGCAAACTACTTAGAGACGAACTATACAGAGCCATGACTTGTTTTGGTATACCGCCCAAACTCGTCCGTCTGTGTAGGTTGACGATGGAGAAATCTCGCTGCACCATCAGGGTCGGAAACGACCTCACCGACACATTCGATACCAAAAAGGGATTTAGTCAAGGCGATGCGCTGTCATGTGACTTTTTCAATTTGGTTCTTGAGAGGCTTGGGCAAAACTCCCGAGCCAACACCAGAGGCACAATTTTCCAAAAATCGGTGCAACTACTAGCATACGCCGACGATATTGACATCATTGGTAGGACTCAACGTGATGCCATAACCACGTTTGCTAGTATAGAGAAGGAAGCGGCAAAAATGGGCTTAGCGGTAAATGAGGGTAAGACTAAGTATATGCTGTCAACACGAAAGGACACACAACATCGAGGAATTGGACAGAACGTCACCATTGACAGAAATAATTTTGAGGTAGTACGGGACTTTTTCTACCTCGGCTCCGCTATCAACTCTGACAACAACATCTCGTCAGAAATCAAACGAAGAATTACTCTTGCCAACCGCGGTTTGTTCGGGCTATGAAGGCAATTTAGTAGTAAAGCTCTCACTCGAACTACTAAGGAGATCCTATAAGACCCTGATCATCCCAGTCCTGCTCTACGGCGCTGAAGCATGGACCGTATCAAAAGCGGATGAAGAAATCCTTAGTCGATTCGAGAGAAAAATTTTTCGGAAAATCTTCGGTCCCGTTTGCGTTGACGGGCTATGGAGACGAAGATTCTACTACGAACTATACGAGCTGTACAGCGACCTCCCCCTATTAAAAAAAAAACTCCGCATTGGACATTTAAGATGGCTAGGACAAGTAAAACGAATTTACACCAATACTCCGGCTCGCAGAGTTTTCGATTACCAGCCAGACTTCGGACGTAGTATAGGAAGACCTCGTGTTAAGGGGCGCGCACAAGTAGAAACCGATCTTCACCAACTTGGAGTGCGCAACTGGAGGCAGTTAGCTAAGGACCGGGCTAATTGGAGAGGCATGTTGGTTGAGGCTCAGGTTCTTTCCGGAATGTAGCTCCACTTAAGTAACATGGCGCGATAACGAGCCCCATTGACAGTAACGTTGGCGACAGCCTCATTTTTGAAGAGTTATACGGACAGATAATTCCAACGGCACATAAACCAAACCACTCTGTTGTTTTGGGTGGATGTAACTGCAGTTCTTGAACCTGTTCCAGTTGTTTTTCGACCCATATACGGAAAACTTGTTTATTGACGTATCTAACGAGCAAGGAATGGGCCTTATCGCTGAACAAAATGTTGTAGGAAAACAGTGGATCTTGAGCAAGTCTTTTGAAAGTCCATTCAATGAAACGATGATGATGTTCGGGTGTGTGTTTATAAATGATGAAATCTCAATGAATACTGAAAAACGAAGACATGACAACTTGACACGACTCCCGCACCAACTGTCAAAAAAACCCTTTTGAAAAAAAAATATCTCTTGATTGATCATCCGGTATTATGCTCCTTAAATTGTTTTTTCTTTTAAATTTCAATAAAACGAATAAAATTCAATGAAATGAATACATGATTTGATTCTATTTTCGCCAAATATTGGACGGGAGGAAGTCCATCAGTTACTTGTAAATAAAATTCGGAGCCTCTATTGTGTGTTTTTTTAAATATCCCCAGCTCCCTTTCATCAAGAAGCCGGCTGCAAGTATTGTCATTAATAATAAAATCATTGGATGTTGTAGTCCTGATGACAGTTCCTATAATTTCCCATATACCTATCCAACACACCGTGTTTTGATTATCAACCTCTCGAATTAGCATTGAAGCATACAAAATGTACGGTATGTGATGTGTATCCTTATGCCATTACCACATAACTAACCCTCTCCTGTCAGCATCTTAAGCCTCCTCAAAATGAAGTCATTATAATAATGAATTATGTCCACATTACCGCTCGACTATACTCCTCAGATCGCCCTCCAAAAATCCTTAAACAAACAGAATCAACAACCATACTCTCGCATACCTTAACTCATTTATCTCGCATCAGCCAGTCGTCGTCCTATTCGAAAAATCTTCCCCCAGGATAAAAGTCAATTTATACTACATATCTCCATCTGCAATTTAATTTGCATTTTTATCTAACGGAAAACTCCATTGCAGCGTGTGTTGCTATTCCTACCTCCTATACCTGCTCAGGAGAGAATAAAAAAAAAACACATACAACCCTTCCCAAATCATATACAGTCATCCTGTTATTTTATCAGATTCAAATAAAGGACTTAACGAAACAGTTTCATATCCTTTTCCCTTGTTGATTCCCTCAAACTAAATGATGTCCACTTCTAAGCCAACGATTTATTTACCCGAATGTCATCGGGATCAAAAAACAGGACTCAGTGGGGGGGCCAGTTGTGTTAAAACGGAAATTTTTCCAATTCAACATTCCCAAGGGTGGATGATGCCATATGATTTACAGTCCTCGAGAGACACGGTTTCTTTTTTTATGGACCCTCCAACAGAATCCTGCTGCAAAAATTTAATTCCGACGGAAGAGCGAAAATCCTTACTAGAGAGGAGAGGTGGTTGCCCACCCCGCCCACCATCTGTGAACTGTAACCACACTATACGTACAGTGGAATGATAAGTGGATTGGTGTCGTAATGAATGAAATTATAACGGCAAACGAAATAGAAAAGAACACCACTGCGTAGTGTAGTCGTAGCTTTATCAAAATTAATTTTAAGAAAATGAAAACTGCTCACTGGAGGTGGAGGGAGGGAAGTGTTGACTTGTTACGCAGGGAAATTAAAATCAACCCAACCCCAGACGTAGTCATCGAATAAAATGGAACAGAAGGGTAGATTGCGATTGAGATAGCACACGCCACCAGCCAGCATACCCTCCGCACCAGCTAAGCGCAAATAATGATGCAGACGTGGAGTAGTAAGGACATAAATTATCAATGCTAACCGAGTTATAAAATTTACCGAGCTGACAGGGTGGGGCAGCATGCAAATGTTGAATGCGGTTAGAGGGTGTCATGTTACCGGAGCAGAGCTGTGGGGCAAGTAGGCAGTTGGGTGGCTGCGATAATATGCATCGAGGGGGGAGGGATATTATTTTTTTATTCCCTTAATGGTTTTAAGGACTCTAAGGGCATTTATTGACATGATAATTGTCGTGGCAAATGTTACAGTACCAGTACATCTGGGATACACATCCTAATCTGGGATACACTACCTAATTTGCAAATAGACATATCGTGGGCTATTTGTGGCTGAATACATCCTAACAGGTGTAGCTTTTCCCCCTTTTTGCTCAACAGACTGATAAATTTCTGAACCTGCTTAGTTGCTGCAATATCCAAACTTAACAAGGCTTCCGGAAATGATAGCCTTCCGGAGATGATTTGGAAAGTAACATCCATCAACTCATAAGCCAAATCCGGTCGGATGAAAGTATGCCTGAAGAATATAACCTCAGCATCGTTTGCCCGATCCACAAAAAAGGAGACCCTCTGAACTGCACCAACTATAGAGGCACATCAACATTGCCTACAAGATCCCATCTTTCGTAATATGTGAACGCCTAAAGCCGTTTACCAACAACCTAATCGTCCCATATAAGTGTGGTTTTAGGTTTAAGAAAGCCCACAACTGACCAAATCGTCACACTTCAGGAGATCCAGGAAAAAAACCCAAGAAGTCCAAATCGACACCCACCACCTATTCATCGATTTCAAAGCCGCATATGACAGCATTTATAGTGACGAACTACACAGATCCATGTCTAGTTTTGGAATACCGCCCAAACTCGTCGGTCTGTGCAGGATGACGATAGAAAATGCTCACTGCTCCATCAGGGTCGGAATCGACCTCACCGAGACATTCGATACCAAAATAGGATTTAGGCCAGGCGATGCACTGTCATGTGACTTCTTTAATCTCATTCTTGAGAGGATTGTGCAAAACTCCCAAACCAACTGGAGGTAGTTAGCATAGGACCGGGCTAATTGTAGATGCTTGTTGGTTGATGCTCGTCATTAGCATTGCGTGTTGATGTTATGCAGCTAAAGTTTGTTTCACGGGTTGCACCATACAATTCCAACATCTTCCCATGTGTTGGTCGGATGGTGGAATGAAATTCCATTTGAGTTCCATTTCAAAGTCTACTGCTTAACTACTTACTGAAGTGGCAATGCAGTCCAGAATGAACCTGGGCTTCAAGAAACATGCATCTCCAACTAGACTGGTCAACTGCCCTCACGTGCGCACTTCAGGTTGGTTGAGGTCAGCTTCTAATTATGTGCCACACTTAAATCGAGGTCTTCCTAGGAAGGAATCGAACATAGGAATCGAAGACTCTGCGAGCCGGAGTATTGGTGTACATTCGTTCTACATGTCCTAGCCATCTTAAACGTCCAATGCGGAGTTTTTTTTGACCAGGGATGTGTCGCTGTACAGCTCGTATAGTTCGTGGTTGAATCTTCGTCTCCATAGCCCGTCAACGCAAATGGGACCGACGAATTTTCCTCTCCTATCGACCAAGGATTTCTTCATCGATTTGTGATACGGTCCATGCTTCAGCGCCGTAGAGCAGGACTGGGATGATCATGGTCTTATATAGGATCGACTTAGTTGCTCGAGTGAGGGCTTTACTACTTAATTGCCTTCATAGCCCGAAGAACCAGCGGTTGGCAAGAGTAATTCTTCGTTTAATTTCTGACGAGATGTTGTTGTCAGAGTTAATAGCGAAGCCGAGGTAGACAGAGTCCCGTACTACCTCAAAGTTATATCTGTCAATGGTGACGTTCTCTCCAATTCGCCGATGTTGTGTGTCATTTCGTGTTGACAGCATATACTTAGTCTTACACTCATTTACTGCAAAACCCATTTTTGCCGCTTCCTTCTCTATACTAGCAACGTGGCTATGACATCACGTTGAGTCCTACCAATGATGTCAATATCGTCGGCGTATGCTAGTAGTTGCACCGATTTTTGGAAAATGGTGCCTCTGGTGTTGGCTCGGGAGTTTTGCACAGTCCTCTCAAGAATCAAATTGAAGAAGTCACATGACAGCGCAGTGCCTTGCCTAAATCCTTCTTGGTATCGAATGTGTCGGTGAGGTCGTTTCCGACCCTGATGGTGCAGCAGAATTCTCTATCGTCATCCTACACAAACGGACGAGTTTGGACGGTATACCAAAAACTAGACATGGCTCTGTATAGTTCGTCTCTATAAATGCTGTCGTATGCGGCTTTGAAATCGATAAATAGGTGGTGGGTATCGATTTGGACTTCTTGGGTTTTTTCCAGTATCTGCCGAAGTGTGAAAATTTGATCGGTTGTGGACTTTCCTGGCCTAAAACCACACTGATAAGGGCCGATCAGGTTGTTGGTAAACGGTTTCAGGCGTTCACATATCACCGCAGATAGGATCTTGTAGGCGATGTTGAGCAGACTTATGCCTCTGTAGTTGGTGCAGTTCAGAGGGTCTCCTTTTTTGTGGATCGGGCAAACAATGCTGCGGTTCTATTCTTCAGGTATGCTTTCATCAGACCAGATTTGGCTTATGAGTTCGTGGATGTTACTTACCAAGTCATCTCTGCAGGCTTTACAAAGCTCGGCGGGGAAGAGCGTTATTTCCGGCAGCCTCATTAAGCCTGAGTTTAGATATTGCTATCCTCACTTCACTTAGGTCGGTTCGTTCTGCCTGACAGCGGAATGTTGTTCATCGCCGTTTAACAGTCTGCAGAAGTGGTTCTTCCATATCCTCAGCATCGACTGTGTCTCAATTACGATATTTCCTTGTTCATCTCGACAGGATTCTGTTCGAGCCTTGTATCCTTGGCTTTGACGTTTTACACTTTGGTAAAACTTGCGAATATCATTCCTGGAATTGTGCATTTCCACATCCACGATAGCGGGCTTTTCCTGCTCTGTTTTCTTCTTTTTTAAAAGCTGGTGTTCTCCCTACGTCTTTGCCTATAAAGCTCAATGGCAGCTCTCGTCCTCACCTGCAGCTTGGCCTTGTCTCGTTCTTGGTTGCGAGCATCTGTCGGCATTCCTCATCAAACCAGGGGTTTGTTGCTGGTAGGCACAAGAATTCTAGCACATCGGTTGCGGCTGATCTAATGGCTTTTTGACATCGACATTCAATTCTGGTGGTATGGTGTTAATCGAGACGTTAAGGAATTCGCTTTCCGCGAAGGCCTTGGAGGTCTCTTGCGATTGCAGTCTTTCTAAATTAAATTTTTTACAGTCTTTTGGTTTGTTGTGGCGTGCGCTGGATATCCGCATTCTTACCTTGGCTGCAACAAGCTAGTGGTCCGGGTCGATTTTAGCTCCTCGGAATGTACGGACATCCAAAATACTGAAAGCGTACCTCATGTCTATCGCAATGTGATCAAATTGGTTGACCGTTCGTCGATCTGGAGATCGCCATGTCCCCTTATGGATGGCTATAGTGTCATTTCGTTCCGTAGCGAAGTCAATTAGCCTAAGTCCGTTGTCAGACGTATTGTCGTGAAGGCTATATTTTCCAACACTACTGCTAAAGATATCTTCTCTTCCTACCTTTGCGTAAAGATTTCCCAGCACGATTTTAACATCGTACTTTGGTAGTAGCTCATAGGTTTTGTCAAGGAGCGCATAGAAGACAGCTGTGTCATCTTTTTCCTACGTCGTGGCGTGATCGCATATAAGGCTTGAGTTGGCATATAAGGCTTGAGGGTAAACTGATTTGCATTCATTGCGTAACGAGTATTGCGGCTGAATTGTTGAATGGGAGGAATGCAGCTGGCTATTTCATTTGAACATTGGTTGTTAAAATAGCGATAAAACAAGGTAAGGCAGGAGATGTTTCGACGGTGTTCGAGCGAAGCTAAGGAGTTCGCTATTGTCTCCTATAAGTTTTTTCGCACGCGTTTGAATCCTATCTAGTAGTTGCAATGTTGATTTTGGTGCACCTGACCAGATGTGGGCGTTGAATTCAAGTTTTGGGCGTATAAACGCTTTTTATATTGTGGCCAGTTCAGAGGGGGTGAAATATTTCTTACATCGATTTAGGAAACCTAGACATTTCACTGCGTTCTTAGCGACTTCGAATATGTGGTCGTTCCAACGTAAGTCGTTACTAACACACATACCTAGCATGGAAAGCTTTTCGGTTTCTTCGACGTAAGTGCCATTCAAGGATAATGGCTCTAGATTTTGGTTTCGCTTTAACGACAGAAGACAGCATTGTGTTTTGGAAGCATTGAATTCTACTCTGTTGGATTTACCCCATTTGATGATGCTGTCAAGGTCGGAATTCAATGAGCTTAACATATTTTGGCGTTTAGAGTCCACGTTCAAAGGTGAGGGACGAGGACCTTTAAACGAATATGAGTAGCTGAGGGTACTGTCATCAGCGAAGGAATGGATTGGATTAGAAGTTGCAGACAGGAGATCATTTATAAAAATGAGTAAGAGAGTCGGAGACAACACTGAGCCTTGAGGGACACCAGCATTTATTTGGTGAGTTACAGACTTGAAACCATCCAAAACAACTTGAATTGAACGTTTCGAAAGATAATGTCTAATCCATAGAAGAAGTTTTTCGTCGATTCCAAATGCACGCATTTTCGACAAAAAGGCTTGGTGCCAAACCCTGTCAAATGCCTTTGAAATATCAAGCGCAACAATCTTGCTTTCGCCACCATGGTGGATTGATTGGTTCCACTTTTCGATGAGATGTGTCATCAAATCACTAGTAGACCTGTTGCTGCGAAAACCGTATTGCCGGTCATTGAGAAGTTTTCGTGTTTCGAGATATTTCATAAGCTGACGGTTTATCAGCGTTTCCATGACCTTGGAAAGAAGGGACGTAAGTGCAATTGGTCGGTAGTTGGAGAGAGAAGATGATTCGCCTTTTTTGGTACAGGCTGGACAAATGCTGTTTTCCATCTACTCGAAAAGAGTCCTGATGAGTAGGATAGATAGAAAAGCTTACGCAGTGGTTTTGCTAGCGCAGAAGTATGCCTCTTCAGAATAATGGGGGATATACCATCTGGACCAGCGGATTTGTGAATGTCAAGATCAGATAAAACTCTTGCAACTGTACGAGTACGAAAGTGAATTTGTCCCATGGAATGACTTACGTTCTCAAGTACAGGAGGAGATTGAACACAATCTGGCAATGTAGAATTGGCTGCGAAATGCGCAGCAAGCAGATCTTTAGACAAGCTGACAGCTGGAATGTCATTGTGAATGAGCGTCGGAACTGATGATGAGGCCGAATTTTTTATATTTTTAACAAATGACCAAATGGGACATTGTAGAATTTTTTCTTTTGGTCATAGAGGAATTTGACACGCTTTAAATGGGCATTACAGTCGTTTCTGGCTTGTTTGAACTTTGCTCGGTTTTCCTCTGTTGGGTTGGTCTTGTACAACCGAAAGTTTGTCTCTCTCAACCTGATAGCTTCTTTTGCAGCTCAAGTCATACCACCCTTTTGCCTTTGGTCTGATAATATTAATTCTGTTGGGAATAAAAGATCTCATACCAAGGAGAATGATGTTTGATATCATATCAGCAGCAGCATCCACGTCACTATCGAGGAAACATAGTGACCAGTTAAAATTCCTAAAAAAAAACTCTGTTTAATGCTTCCCAATTGGCTTTCTCGTATTGCCATACAGTTTTTTTGGGAATATGCTCTTTAACTGTGTGGTTGGAGTACGAGAAATTTGCTGATATGATACAGTGGTCTGACGAACCTAGAGACGATAATACATTGATGGTGTATTTATCAGGGTGAGAGGTAAGAAACAAGTCCAGGGTGTTGGCGGCTTGACTGTTAATATCCTGTATGCGTGTCGGCTCATTTACAAGCTGAGTTAGGTTGTTTACCTCAGCAAAGATCTCAACATACCTTCCTTCGGGTGTTGTCTGTCCAGAATGTTGAAGCCACGTAGAATTGTGTACATGTTGGTAATTGAAAAGACCAAAAGTACAATAAGTACAATTCAATTTTATTTAATTTAAATTACTTCAAGTATATTAAAAGTTTTAATGGTTTAAAGAGCTAAGATTAAGTTGGCTGGGCAAAGTCACAAAAAAAAGTGAGTTCGATTAACTAGTAAAGATAAAATGAAATGTTCTACATAACAATAATACGGGAATAGCATAACGCAATTAACTGCAATTATGTTATTCCTTATATGCCAGTGGAGGGCAACCTTTTTGCAATCCCAGTGGAGGGTAACCTTTGCGCATCGCCCAACATTCGGCCATCCTTCTTTTCAATCGCCTCGGTTGAATGCAGAGCCCCATGGCTTCATAAACTCCGCAACTGATGTAGTTGTTTTAGGCCCTTCACCATCTCCAATTCTACAGAGAGAATAGCGATCTCTACCGTCAGAGCTAGTGACTTTATATGGACCTTTTTTCGCCTTAAATTATATGTCTTTCTCATCTCGTCCTGCACCTTATTGATTTGAGCTTTCGCTTCTGCTCTTAAAATATGTCTGCTTCTTTCAAACACGGCAATTTTTTCCTCTTGAAGAGTCTCCAGCAGCTTCACATCTTCTTTTTGTCTCATCTTCACTCCCATAAGAACCTCAAATGGTGAAGTGTTGATGGAACGTTGAAAAGTTGAATTCAAGACACGTTGCACTTTTTGAACGTGTTTGTACCAATGATCTGGATTCTCTTCTGACAATTTTTTTAACATTGGAATGACAATTTGGTGCACCCTTTCAACTTGTCCGTTGGAACGCGGAACACCCGTAGTAATAAGATGGTGATTTATACCTTCGGTGTCGCAGAATTCCTTAAACGCCTGTGACGTAAACGCTGCACCTCGATCTGTCACTATAACTTTTGGATTTCCAAAAATAGCTTGTTGACTTTTCAGCTTGTTTAAAACCTCTGCAGTATTCGTTGACTTTGTTGGGTACAACCAAACGAATTTTGAAAATCCATCAATCACCGAAAAAATATATTTGTACTGCTTGCTTGTTGCTGTCATTGGCCCCAGATGATCCACATGATAAACACACAGAGGAAGATCTCCCTTTTCAACAGGGTTTAGGAAACCTTCTTTTTTACCACGTTTCCTTTCCGCTAAAATGCAGGAAACACAAGAGCTTACACAGCGCATGACTTTTTCGTGTAGATTTTTGATAAAAAATTCACGATTGAGAATATCTTCCATCTTCTTGGAACCTATGTGACCATTTTCGTGAACGTTACGAATGACTTCGGATTGTAGGATATCAGGAACAACCAATAAATTTTCTCCCTTAATCTGCTTATACAAAACACCATTAATAACCACATACCCGTCATAATCCGCTTGCGATTGTAACGCCAACTTTATCGCCTGGACCGAATCATCTGCTTCCTGACGATCCCTGATGAGTTTAGTTACAACAGGTTCAGCAAAAAAGATTGGATTCCTTGATAGTGCATCCACATGCTTCATGCTTGTACCACTTCGATGCTCTACAGTGTACTCAAATTCTTCCAGGAACATTGTCCATCTTGCCATTTTTGGCGACAAATCTTTTTTCTTTAACGTTTTTGTAAACGCATCACAGTCCGTTACCAGCTTGAAACTAGTTCCCAGCAAATAAACTCTAAATTTTGTTAAGGCATAAATGACGGCTAGCACTTCGAGCTCGAAGCTACAGTAGTTCTTTTCAGCAGGTGATGTTTTTTTGCTCATATAATAAACAGGGTGCAAATCCTTTTCATAGCTTTTTCGCTGCAACAGTACGGCACCAAATCCATCGATACTTGCGTCAGTATGCACTTCGGTCACCGAACTAGAATCAAAAATACGTAGAACAGGATTAGACGAAAGTAAATATTTTAAATGTGCAACGGATTGCTTTTGCTCACTACCAAAATAAAAATGTTTATTTTTGAGCAACAGATCTGTAAGAGGTTTTGCGATTACTGAGTATCTTGGTATGAATTTTCTAAAAAATCCACTTAGTCCTAAAAAGCTTTGTATCTGCTTTACATTCGATGGTTCCGGAAAATGTTGTACGGCCAAAATCTTTCCTGGAGAAGGGCGTATTTGACCATCTTCGACGACATGTCCAAGAAACTCCACACATCGTTTTAAAAATCTGCACTTTCTCCAGTTTATTTCCAATCCGCTTCGCGCTGCTGTATCCAACACCTTCTCTAAACGCTGCATGCCTTCTTCTTTGTCCTTGCTTGGCAAGATCAGATCATCCATATACAGAATGACAACTTTTTGTACTACTAAATCTTTGAACACGTAGTTAATGAATCGTTGGAAACTTGCAGGTGAATTGCACATGCCAAAAGGAGTTCGAAGAAACTCATATTGACCCCAGGGTGTTACGAACGCCGTAAATTTCCTTGATTCTTCTGCTACGGGAACGTGGAAAAAACCATTGCGTAAGTCCAAAACTGAAAATATAGACGCACCTGATAGCTGGTCAAGCTGATCTTCAATTAGTGCCATTGGAAAACGGTCTTTAATAATTTTTTTGTTAAGTCTTCTGTAATCAATACAGACTCGCATGCTTCCGTCCTTTTTTCTGACCATTACTACAGGGCTAGCAAAATCCGAGGTACTAGGCACAATTATATTAGAATTTATCCACTCATTTACCTGCTTTTGTAATTCGGCACTTTCCTTTGGCGCCAAGCGTCGCGGTCTCGAATACACCGGTGTCTCATCAGTTAATATTATTTTTGTTTGAATAGGAGTTTCCACGTTTTTCTGAGGACAATAATTTTCGACCAGATTTTTAATTTTCACTTTCTCATATGAACTTAGCTCTCCATCCACATCGTCTTCATCTATGTAGGACACGTTCATAATTTCTTGTATGTTATCTGTTACCTGTTCTGCACCTAAAGTCCATTTTGAAATTGTAAGGCCTTTAGGACTCACCTCCATAACAGCGTTTGATAGAAGTTCCTGTCCAATAATAATTTTAAGATGAGATGAGCAGTCTGGAATAATATAAAACATGCAAACAAATAATTGATTATCGATTTGTACTTGCAACTCTATGCAACCAATAGGAATAACTTCTTTTGCTCCAAGACCAACAAGTGTTTTAGAAGTCCTAAAGAATGTTGGTTTTCCTATTTCAGAATAAGCATGCTCAGTCATAATATTTAATGCACTTCCTGTGTCAATCAGGGCAGTGAAATTTACTCCTTTAATTAATACTGATTTGTGAAAACGATTCATATCACTGACCACATTAGTATGAGCCTTTTGCTCTATTTCACCTGCATTTTTGTTTCCAGCGTTGGCTTCAGATAATTTAGCTTCACACTTTGCAGCAAAGTGCCCACGAAGACCACATTTCCAGCATTTTCCACGTGCTCTATTGTCACTACTGTCATTTACTTTTTTTTCTCTGCGTTCTCCATTTCCACCAGTACCACGATCCAACTTCTTCGAACTCCAGTTATTCGTACCCCTACATGCAATCATTTTTTCATAGCAATCTAATTTGGTCTTAAATTCTCTCAAATTCGAAGCCCCATACAATACCATCTTTTGCACCTCATCGCCAGTAATTCCCTTGATGATATAATGGATTATTGAAACATTATCCATTGCAATGTTGCTTCCAATCTCCTGCATTGCATAAAAGTACTGCTTAAAAGTCTCCGTTGGTAACTTTTTCCGTCTTTGCATCATGGAATGAATTTCTACAGCTGACTTTTGCTCTTGAAATTCTTCCAGCAGACGAATTTTTAATACAGCCCACGACCGCATTCCATGCAACGAACAAGCAAAGCCTCGTGCGGAACCTCTTAGTAGCCTTTTTGCGTAAACTAGCATTTGTAATTCGCTCCATCCCAAAATACTACTCATTTCTTCAAACTCTTTTGACCATTGTAAAACACTTAAATTGTCGTCACCTGAGAATGGCAAAACAATTTGTTCAATCTCATGAAATGAAAAATTACCTCCGCACGTGCTATTTGACGCCGAACGTGATTCCGTCCCTACGCCTGCATGTGTTTCTCCAAGTGTATTTTTCTGCAAACAAGATGATCCAGTTTGTTTTTTTTCCTCTTTGCCTAATTCTGATAATGCATCAACACTCAAGCCAGTTCCAGCATCTAATTCCTCACTATCGTCATCAGATACTCCGTTGTCTGCGTCGTCCACATCACCAAGCATACACTGCCTTAATCGTTTAAGTAATACCCGCTTTGTACCCTCTTGGCTCAGATTATAGCTCTCCAACAGACTTTTTAGGTCTCCCACTGACAGCTCCATCGCCTTGCTCAGTATTTTGTTTGAAACATCCATTTTCACTTTATTCGCAACAATTCCATGCACCGACAAAAGTCCAGAAAAAAAATACCACTAGCAAAATGACGATAAAAGCAAAGCACAGCCTCGACAGCCACTTATCTACCTTATTCTCTTTTTCTTATTTGTAAAATTATTTATTTGTAAAATTAGTATAGGTTGAGCCCCCAAATGTTGGTAATTGAAAAGACCAAAAGTACAATAAGTACAATTCAATTTTATTTAATTTAAATTACTTCAAGTATATTAAAAGTTTTAATGGTTTAAAGAGCTAAGATTAAGTTGGCTGGGCAAAGTCACAAAAAAAAGTGAGTTCGATTAACTAGTAAAGATAAAATGAAATGTTCTACATAACAATAATACGGGAATAGCATAACGCAATTAACTGCAATTATGTTATTCCTTATATGCCAGTGGAGGGCAACCTTTTTGCAATCCCAGTGGAGGGTAACCTTTGCGCATCGCCCAACATACATTGAAATCGCCCGCAATGACGATTTCAGTGTGAGGATGCAGGGTTACAATTCTGGAGATGGAGTCAGACAGTGCATCAAACTCGTTAAGGGTTGAATTACTGTCAAGATTTGGGCTTCGATAAATGAAACAGTAGTGGATTAAATGCCTACGGACATGGAATTTCAGCCATATAAAATTAAATTCCGGATTGGAACATTGGCCGTATTGATGTTGAATTTGGTAGGCTACGTCACTACGTATATATATGGCGAGACCGCGGTGAGAAAAGAATAATGGCACTAAATTATATCCAGGTAGGGTTAATTTTGATAAGTCAGTATTCACCCCCACCTGTGTTTCACTTAGTGCCAAAACAGCTGGTTTGTATTTACAAATGTGGACGTATGCAGAAAAAAGATTTGACTTTAACCCACGAACATTGCAAACGTCCACTCTAAATTTCCTTTCCATTAGAACACATACATTAAAAAAAAACACAATACCGACGATAGACTAAGCTTGGCTGAGAAGTGAAGGTTCACGTTGATTGTCTAAAACAACTTGTCACAGGTGTTATGCCCGTATGACAAGTTAAATTATACGCACAACAAAATCATTAATCAAGAGTCTTAGAGTTGGTATGAAATATCCTCCAGTGGAACTAGAGTTCCTTCCTTCCTAGGAACCCATTTCCAATTTTTCTCTTAAGAGTTCTCCAATATCTCTCAAATTCGTGCCGCTACGAAACCCTTGTACCTTTTGTTGATTGGCTGGATAACAGTTTAGGGCCACTTTTGAAGTGATTCTTCGATTCTTCGCCACCTGCGATCAGTCATGTCGACATACGGATTTGAATGGACGCTTGGAAGGCAGTTTTACGACGTTTAAAATGTTTCGCTAGCTTAGACTTAGACTAACTTATACCTGGCGACTATATGAGGCGCCTCTTAATAGCTGCGAAAGATTGCTTGAGCTTGTCGGACCTTTCCAAATCATTGGAATCAATAATATCTTCCTCTCGAATTGCACTTGCAGTACAATCTATCTTACGTCACATTTAGGAAACCAAGCAACATCCAACATGATACCCAGGATATAATTTAAGTTAACTGTGAATCGTGTTAATAACTCACACATTGTCAATCTTCAATATGCTCCATCACTAGTATTAGCTAATTGTAATCCATGAAATTAGCCGCACCAAAAGGAAGCACATCCCGCATCGTCGAGAACAGCAAATTGATGGAAATCGGATAGAGAAGTGGAAACTCGTTAATTGTGAGTATCCCAGCTAATCAAGGGTTATGAATGGTTCTACGTATCCTCCACAACCGGATGAGTGGCAGAGAATAACGCATAAATGTCACTCGCACGTCCCATTGACGTCCACTCGAGCAGTAGCAGCAGCCGCCCCTCTAAATCAAACTCAATGAGGTCTATCGAACGCATAAAATATAATACCGTTACCGACACACACACTGATACAGACTACCTACGGTCCAGTCTCTTCAACAATAGCCTTTTGTTGCTGATTGGCAAAGAGAAAATTATTGGATGGTCCACCACCATCGACGGGGCCGAGTCCTGTATGTCCCTGAAACTGTATTTTGAATAGACTCAGAGTGTTAATCTAATAATGATGATCAACCCTTAACACCTCATCAGCGCGCATCCCTATCTGCATCATCAGTGACGCGGCAGTTGTATCCTCCTCATCATCATCATCAACAACAGAAACAACAGGCAACCGTGTAGCTGGTTCGGTTGGTAGGAGGTAGCACAAGGACGAGAGTGCCATTTGTCTGTACCGGACGATGATGACGGTTGTGCTGCTTGATTGGATCGAGATTATTCGAGTAGTCAGTCGACTACTGCCGATGATGTCCTTTAGCATAGTAGACCACATGCCGTTTCCGATTTATCCACCCTCTTTAGAATGGAGATTTGTTTTCGTGTATCCGTATCCTGTTTCGAGTCGCTCCATCCCTTCGCAACAGACAAGATGTATACACTGGCATTAGCATTAATCACTGCCGCAATGAACTCAAATCGATGTGCAGAAAATGCGCATACAACTCGTCCCCAAATAGAATGAACCAATTGAGAAGGACTTGCAAGGACAACAAAAAAAAAGGACTTTATTCAAATCGGTGCTTCTTTTGGCGATTGTACGATTATTTGTATACAAGATGCAGGCATTCATCGTGAAGAGTAGGTGGAGTCGGTAGTTTGCAAAGCAGTGTTGCCAAGGGCTCTGTGTGAAGGTATATTGTGTGAAAGGGATTAGAACTGTTTAGAGATTTGGCTAAAGCTGGTCGAATAATGAAGAGTCAAGGTACGAGTAAGCATTTTTCGATAATTCACACGAATTCTTTAGATTTTGCCAATTGAGACCAAGAAACGAAAAGACATACATCTAGCCTCTAAAAAACTGTGTGAACTCAATATTCCTTACCTTCAATCAAAGACCTTGTTTTACAAGTACTTGCCATGGTTGACAGGTCGAAGTTAATATGTTCAACAAAACGAGACAGTCTTCCATACCTGAATGAAAGCGTCTGAGTCCCTACTGGAAGTGATAGGTAGCATAGTCCCAGTTAGGATTATCAAAGTGAACAACCTACAGGAGCTGTACCGAATTTTTTGGAATTTAATTCATCTAGGAATCTGAAGGGTTAGTCAGCTGTCTTGAATAGAGAAGGTGGCAGATGAGCCAAAAGGCCGACGGCTGATCTCAATCCCGTAGTCAATAAAATTTATCACATTCCGATAGTGAAGAGGAACGCCTTAGATGTCCATTCCGAGGGGCTAACATCGACATAGATCACTACGTGGTTGCAGCCGAATATCTACCACGCCACAACATGCTTTTTCAGACCGCGTATCCCTTAACTTCTCGATTAGTCCCATGAAACTAGCACCTAATGGCGAAAGGCTATGGGGACGATGTCAACAAGCAACAAAATCGACAGTAACTGATGTGCTATTTTGACGAATTATGCTGGCAGATGCTCGCAGCCAAAATTGAAGCCTGCAGGCCAAGACAAATGCCTTCATTGAAGCCCGAGTCTAGGATATAGAGAGGAGCAAATCCGGGAATGTTGTTTTTTTTTACCAAAGTCGCTTCCAATCCAGGGATACCTACGAGGCGAAAATAATTCCGTGGAGATAAACGTGGAAAAATCGTAGTCGATACACAATCGATGCTGTGAATTTAAAAGAACTTCTGCAGCATACTTAACGGCGATGACAACGATCTCCCGCTTTCGACAAATAACGACAAATAAGCGTACAAGCCCACTTAAGTTCAGTTAGGATAGCAATATCTTAACTTTAGCTGAACAAGGCTGTCAGAAATGACAGACCTCCTGCCGAGGTTTAGAAAACCAGTGGAGGTGATTTGGTAAGCCACATCCACCAACTCATAAGCCAAATCCGGTCGGATGAAAGTATGCCTGAAGAATATAACCTCAGCATCGTTTATCCGAATCACAAGGAGACCCTCTGAACTGTGCCAACTACAGAGGCACCTCAACATTGAGTACAAGATCCTATCTGCCGTAATATGTGAACGCTTGAAACCGTTTACCAACAATCTGATCTGCCCTTATCAAAAAAAAAAAATACAAATTTTTGGCGCAACAGGCTCGTTTAGTACCCAGGGCCTAGCTTTCTCACACCATTCATGTGTGCGTGTGTACTTCTTGCACGATGGCGGGACCTCCTGTTTTATGCCGACTCCGAACGGCTAAGTTGAGATACGCTATTCTTGACAAATGATACTACTCGAATGATTTGTCAGATCATCACGAGAGGAGGGTCAGTGAAAAATCATTTAGGTGTTGCTACGGCTGGGAATCGAACCCAGACCTTCTGCGCGGCAGTTCATCGCACTAACCATCGCGCCACTGAGCCCGTCTGCCTTAGCATTTGGTTTTAAGTTTAGGAAAGTCTGTAACTCATCAAATCTTCAGACTTCGGGTAGATCTTGGAAAAAACCGAAGAAATCCAAATCGATACCCACCACCTAATGATCGATTTCGAAGCAGCATACGCATGCATTTATAGAGACGAAATATACAGAGCCATGTCTAGTCTTGGTATACCGCCCAAACTTGTCCTCCTATACAGGATGACGATTGAGAATCCTCGCTATTTCCATTGTCGGAAACGACCTCACCGAAACATTCGATACCAAAAAGGATAAAGGCAAGGTGATGCAATGTCAAAAGTGACTTCTCTTATCCCATTCTTGAGAGGATTGTGCAAAACTCCTGAGCCAACATCAGAGGCAAAATCTTCCAAAATCGGTGCAACTACTAGCATACTCCGACGATATTGACATCATTTGTAGGACTCAAAGTGATGTCATAGCTTGGTTTACTAGTATGGAGAAGGAAGCGTCAAAAATGGGCTTATCTGCAAATTAGGATAAGACCACGTATATGCTGTCAACACAAAATGACATACAACATCAACGAATTGGACAAAACGTCACCATTGGCAGATATAACTTTGAGGTAGTACGGGACTTTGTCTACCTCGGCTGAGCTATTAACTCTGACAACAGCGTCTCATCAGAAATTAAACGAAGAAGTACCCTTGGCAACGGCTGTTTCTTCTGGCTATGAAGGCAGTAAGGACCTCACTTGAACTACTAAGGAGATCCTATACAAGATCATCCTAGTCCTACTCTACGGAGCTGAAACATAGACCATACCAAAAGCGGATGAAGAAATCCTTGGTCGTTTTGAGCGAAAATTTCTTTGAGAAATCTTCGGACCCGTTTGGGTTGCAGGGCTATGGAGACGAAGATTCAACCAGGAAGTATACGAGCTGTACAGCGAGATACCCCTAGTCAAAAAAAGAACTCCGCATTGGACGTTTAAGATGGAAAGGACATGTAGAGCGGATAGACATTAATACAACGGTTCGCAGAGTAGAGGTAAACCTGACTCCCACAAGTAACAAAACCGATATCTGCAAGCTACCCTGAAGTAGAGTAGGTCATTATGGTAGTGACTGCCGGGAAATTATTCTTCGCCATTTGCCTATTGATGTCGGCAGTCCAGGCAGTCACTACCATAATGACCTTAAAGATCTAACGAACAGCCCTATGACCCAAATCATCCGCTTCTGGGAAGGATCGGGATGGAGTGACTATCTCTTTTGGACACCTTTCATCTCTTCTCTCATCACCTTTTATTCTCTTCTCGAGCGGGCCTACTAAGAGCCTAAGCATGCCTATGCGATGTTTTATGTTTTTCTCATCCGAGCTCCAGCAACCTATAAATCCTAACCTTATCTTGGGCTATTACGGTAATTTAGCACTAAGGAGCTCATTCTACCACGCCGTATCCAAAGAGGATAACAAATCCTTGGTCATTCTGAGCGAAATATTCTTCGAAAAATATTCCTAAATTCCTATCAAACGCAGTAGAGGGAGACATCGTCTTAATTAGGGCGCGCAGTTAGAAATGGACCTCAACCAACTTGAAGTGCGCAACTGCAGAAAGGTAGCTAGGGAAGGGGCTAATTTGGAAGTCAGATCGGTTAAGATCAGACTATAACGCCAATTAGAAACGTAAGTTAGGAGCCCAAACTGTTTACAAGAAAATGCGAAGCTCCAGGTATCCATTCAATACTTCACTAGTGCGGATACATCTTATACCTTGATGATAGAAAGTAGTTGATAAGAATAGGGAATACTTACCCGAGATAGTGAGAAGCAAAGTCTGGTATTCCTAAGAGAAGTCACTTCGGACCTTAAGTGTTGCGAGAGATATATGTAAAGTGTATTATTTAGTACCTGGGGTTTCTAGATGACTGCAAGTTTTTGTTTAGAGTCAATTCTAAAGCTTAACCCATTACTTGGCTAACTGGCTCCAGTTACGCACTCCGAGTTGGTTGAAGTCGGTTTTTACCCGTGCACGTGACTTATGTCGAGGTTTTCCTATACTGCGTCTGAGGTCTGACTGGGAATCGAAAACTCCGGGAGCCCGACTATTGGTGGCCATTCGCTTTACATGTCCTACTTACTTACTTAAGTGGCGCTACAGTCCGGGATTAACCTGGGCCTCAACCAACATGCCTCTCCAATTAGCCCAATCCTTAGCTAACTGCCTCCAGTTGCGCACTCCAAGTTGGTTGAAGTCGGTTTCTACTTTTGCGCGCCACTTAAGGCGAGGTATTCCTCTACTGCGTCCGACGTCTGGCTGAGAATCGAAGACTCTGCGAGCCGTAGTATTTTTGTCCATTCATTCCACATGTCCTAGCCATCTTAAACGTCCAATGCGGAGTTTTTTTTTTGACAGTTCTTGGTTGAATCTACGTCTCCATAGTCCGTCAGCGCAAACGGGACCGAAGATTTTTCGAAGAATTTTTCTCTCGAATCGACCAAGGATTTCTTCATCCGCTTGTGATACGGTTCATGCTTCAGCGCCGTAGAGTAGGACTGGGATGATCAGGGTCTTATATAGGATCTCCTTAGTAGTTCGAGTGGGGGCTTTACTAATAAATTGCCTTCTTAGCCCGAAGAAACAGCGCAGCGATTGGCAAGAGTAATTCTTCGTTTGATTTCTGACGAGATGCTGCTGTCAGAGTTAATAGCGGAGCCGAGGTAGACAAAGTCCCGTACTACCTCAAAGTTATATCTGTCGAAGGTGACGGTCTGTCCAATTCGTCAATGTTGTGTGTCCTTTCGTGTTGACAGCATATACTTAGTCTTACCCTCATATACGGCTAAACCCATTTTTGCCGCTTCCTTCTCTATACTAGCAATAGTGGCTATGACATCATGTTGAGTCCTACCAATGATGTCAATATCGTCGGCGTATGCTAGTAGTTACACCAATTTTTGGAAAATTGTGTCTAAATTCTTGGCTCGGGAGTTTCGCACAATCCTCACAAGAATGAAAATGAAGAAGTCACATGACATTGCGCCACCTCGCCTTAATTCTTTTTTGGTATCAAATGAGCCGGTGAGGTCGCTTCCGACCCTAATAGAGCAGTGAAAATTCTACATCGTCATCCTACAAAGACGGACGAATTTGGGCGGTATTTCAAAACTAGACATGGCTCTGTATAGTTCGTCTCTATTAATTCTAGGTTTTTAGATTTGGATTTCTTGGGCTTTTCCCAGGATCTACCCGAAGTGTGAAGATTTGATCGGTTGTGGACTTTTCTAGCCTAAAACCACCTTGATAAGCGCCGATCACGTTGTTGGTAAAGTGCTACAGGCGTTCACATATAACGACAGATTGGATCATGTAGGCGATGTTGAGTAGACTTATGCCTCTGTAGTTGGCGCAGTTCAAAGGGTATTAGATTAGGGCATTAGATGCTGAGGTTCCATTCTTTAGGCATACTTTCATCCGACCAAATTTTGCTCATGAGTTGGTGAATATTAAATACCATATCGTCTCCTCCAGCCTAATTAAGCTCTTTGGGAAGGCTGTCATTTCTGGCAGCCTTGTTAAGCTTAAGTTTAGAACTTTCTATCCTAACAGCACTTAGGTCGGGTGGTTGGTAGTTTTCGCTGTCGTCGCCAATGTTAATTGGTTCGTTCTGCCTGACAGCGGAATATTGTTCGTGATCGCCGTTTGACAGTCTGCAGATGTGGTTCTTCCATATCCTCAGCATGGACTGTGGCTCAACTACGACATTTCCTTGTTCATCGCGACAGGATTCTGTTTGAGCCTTGAATCCATCGCTTTGAAGTTGTACACTTTGGCGAAAATCATTCCTGAAGTGGCAGCTCTCTATATCTTCGATAGGACGCTTCTCTTGTTCTTTTTCTTCTTTCTGAAAAGAAAGGCCCCTCGGAATGTTCCGACATCCAAATTACTGGGTGCATGCCTCTTGTCTATCGCAATGTGATCAATTTGATTGACCGTTCGTTGATCTGGAGACCGCCACGTCACCATATGAATATCGAGGTGATGAAACCTTGAGCTGCCGATAGAGGCATTTCGTTATGCAGCGATTTCGATTAGCGTGGTATCGTGTAGGCTATGTGTTCCGACAATACTGCTAATGATGCCTTCTCTTGTTAACTTTCCGTTAAAATCTCCCAGCACTGTTTAAACATCGTACTTCGGTAGTCGCTCCAAGGTCGATGAGCTCGTAGAAGCAATCTTTCGGAGCGTGAGCGTGAGCGTGAGCGCATATAAGGCTTATGTTGGCGAATTTGGCCTTGATGCGAATTGTTATAATGAGTTCGCTAATGTCTTGGAAACATAAGACTTCTTGTCTCAGCCTGGTTATTAAAAATCCGAATTTCAATAGTCCATGTTTCTGCTCACTATAATACGGTCTGTAGTAGATGTCACAGTATGGTCAAGATATTAGGCACTTAGCGGTCTGCACGTCCGATTTGGTTAGACATTAGCTTGGTGAATTCTCAAGGTTTCATATAATCGCATTGCCTACCATTTGACCAAATTTCATCTGAACAAAACTTTCTTAATGGAGGCCTATAATCTATGGTTACTCCATAGGATGGCATATGCTAAGTAGAGTTGAGGAAGTTAAGGCTTGGGTGTTATGTTTGATTCGAAATTTCATGAATTTACTAAAAGAAAGTGCAAGGACTTTTCAGACACATGCAAGCTCCCTTAAAACCTTGCATTGCTCAGTAGTGATGTCTGTGATCGAATTGAACGTATACAAAGGTATTTTTCAAGACCTTTAATGGATTTTTAGAAATCTCCAGTTAGGAAGAAAGGTGTCGAATACAAACACCTGAAGTCTTTGAAAACGAGCATTTTTCAGGGCACAACGTTTATTCCATAGATCGCTTCTGGCAGTAAACTCTAATTTTTTACAGACGAATCGCGCTTTTGAAGTTCCGGGTATACCGTGTCATGGCTTGTTTTAGAAACCACGTCATTTCACAAGGAATAAACCTTTTACAGGGTGCATCCGTAGTTCCTTTAATAATGCGATTATATCACCGGGATTGACACCACTTGGACATCATTCTTTTGGAGAAGTTGGATAGGGGATTTCGTTCTGCGGATTTTCTAATTTGAGATTTGGCTGCTGGGGATTTTTTCTTGGGGATAATCTGATTCATGGGGGTCCATAGTTTTATGAGTTCTTTTAGCTGAGGCTATGATGGTTATTTTTCGATTCAGTGGTAGGAACCCTCAACTACTAACCTTGTTCCCAATCGGTTTTGCACCTCTTGCAATGGAAAAACTGAACAGCCAGGAATAAACAACTATGACAAGAAGCTTCTTAAATTCAATGCCTAAAGTCGATGTAAAATTGTAGGTCCCTTCGGTAGACATTCAACTGCACACACACAAAATATTTCCAAAGCTATCATTAAAGTCCTATATGGGCAGTTAATTCCCGAAATTTTAATGGCTATTTGATGACTCATAAAGGTCCTTAAAACCCATTAACATCGATGTCAATCTTAAATAAATGTTTCCCATTAATTTTCAAGAGTGTCATCATGACGAAGATTCCATACATACTTGACTCTTCCCTACCCTTTCAATCGACAACACCTTCATTCAAAACAAACCAGCTGCCCTCCCAGCTATTGTGGCAACTCTATCACTTAGTTACCTCCACGAATCCCTTTCAGTCGCCCAAACAGATTGTTCACTTTCACTGGTCTACACACTTTCAGCGCATTCGGTTCCTTTTCGTCCTTTTTTCTACAAAAACGGAATTTGTTTTGAATTGATCCTCGATGAATGGGCATTAGGAGGGAGACACTATTTTTCTACAGCTTTCCCTTGGCTGAGGGCCAAAAATAAAAATTCCCAAATCGACGAACGACGAACCAGGACGATTGACAGGAAAAAAAAAGGACAAAACCGAAAATTTTATTGTCTGCAGAAATTATTACATTTGCCAATGAATGACAGTAGCAGTTGAAAACAGCATGAGGATGCAGGATGTACACTCACTGAATGTGGAGTGTGGTGGAATCCTTTAAATGGGAAAATCATTGCAAATACATTTTAATTTATGTGCACCCGGCGATAGATACATTGCCATTCAAATCGTATCCGCAGCCGTAAATCCTTTTTCGGATATTTGTTGATATCCTATTTGGTGTTTTCCTCGGTATTTATTTGAATATCAATTCAGAGCACAGCGTAGTAGGGGGAGGTCCTGGAACAATGCTGTGTTGTACTTCGGCTCACCATTGCAACTGTCAGTGATGTTGACGGGGTAGATAAAAATGCGGTACCGGCCTGCGGCGGCAGGTCGGCGTGTTGGGGATGCAATTTTCCATGGAAAAACTTGTTCAAGGGTAAAATATGACAATTTTGCCGAGATTCAGGATATACAAGGGAAGTGCGCTGCTGCAATTGTGCCTTATCGTTGATGTGGGATCTAAATTATAATCGGAATTGGGAATTTGTAAACGAATGTAGTCGCCGCGCTGAATGTATGTGTGGGACCACCAGCAAAAAGATTATCGATGTCAATCGTTGACAATTTAAATGAGAGTTGCTATGGGAGTGTGTGTGAAGGATTGACGGTGTTAATGAATGGGAATTGGGAACATTACTTTCGAGACAGCAGAGTGTGGGGTGACGAGAGTTAAAGGTGTCAGATTTGATAAAATCGAACTTAGCGGGATAATGACATATTTACATGTCAGATACAGAGTGTCTGAAATGGTGTTGGTGGAGTATCTTAAAACTGTTGAATTGTATCTTCTGTATTGGACTGGTGATGCAATAACCCTGTGACGCGAAAATCAACCAATTCATCCGTGAAGAAAATTGGGAAGATTTTCTGATTGAAGATGATGCAGAAAATTTGTATCACAAACTAACTTCCAAGCTGCGACATATTTATAAAATGTCAACTCTTACGATAGTAAAAAAAATCGAAAGAAAACCGGGATGACCCTGAGTTTGCTTAAGAATTGCAAGCGAGATAATGCACTTTGCAGACGCTGGAAAACCGATAGATTGAGCAAACGTTATAAGTCTGATTACAAAATTTCAAAAACAAAATAAATTAAGAAATAGCTAAGGAGACAGAAATCCAACTTGGTGTATGGAACGATTGCAGAATTTTAAATCCAAGCACTCTCTCCTACTTTATGCATCTCAGTTAGACTCAAGGAGTATGGCCGTATGGCCACAGTAACTTCCTGGACTCGATACCAAACGGCTTGTTTGCATTTCCAACATACTACAACACACCTACACTAAGCTTCAAGAAAGACTTCCACGTAGGCCTTCCTACCAGAACTCAGTTGAAGAGGAACGAAGTATTAAGAGACTTCGACACGGTCGTCTACACGGACGGATCTAAGATGAACTGTGGTGTGGGGTCTGGAGTCTACTCGGAATTACAGAATCATACCACCTACCTGATTTTGCCATTGTATTCCAGGCGGAAGTACTATTGGGGCGTAACACTATGAAAAAGCAAAATATTGCCATCCTCATAGATAGTCAAGCGGCCATTAAGGCCATCAACTCGGCTAGCATGTCCCCCAAGCTGGTACAGAAATGCCGGAACGAACTTGCCCATCTGGGCGAACGCTTCAGGGTCACACTTCTCTGGGTTCCAGGGCTCAGTGACATTTAAGAAAACGAGCGTTCAGACGAGTTGGTCAGGCAAGGCTCAGCTGAGAGATACTCATCAAGCAACAGCGAAATGGGGTAAAAGTCAAAGCCTACGCAGACGATGTAGCGATACTAGTTAAAGGGAAATTCCCACCCACTATTAGTGAGCTACTCGAGCGGGCATTGAAAACTCTCAACGAGTGGACAAAACAATGTGTGCTTGGCATCAAACTCCAGAAAACGGAACTCGTTCTCTTTACGAATAAGATGAAGATACCAATATTCGACCTACCGGCTATCGATGGGACTACCCTCAAGTATCTGGGTGTCATTCTTGATAGAAAACTCAACTGGAACCTAAATGTGCGCGAGCGCATTAAAAAGGCCACAGTCGCTTTCTATACGTGTAACCGAATATTTGTAAAAAAAAACTTGGGTCCGAACCCTAGGATCATCCTATGGATGTACACGGCCATTGTAAGACATATATTAACATAGGGGGGGCTTGTCTGGTGGCAATCCACAAATAAAGTCACCCATCTGAAAAATATGACAAAGGTACAAAGGATAGCATGTGTGGGCGCTACTGGCGCAAAGAGAACCACACCAACAGCGGGACTGCAAACCATCCTTAACCTGCTACCGCTAGACCTTTACATGCAAGAAACTGCAGCCAAAAGTGCTCTAAGAATCAGCCAGCTCAACTGCTGGAAATCGAACTCAGGAGGACATGCCCAAATTCTACACAGATATCTGGGCTCAGCTGTATCCTCTGACTACATGCTGCCTCACCATGACTTTCAAAGACCATTCTCCTGCATCCTCCCAAGCAGAGGGGAGTGGGTGAGGAACAAATTGGGCCCCGAAACCATATCCATCTACACTGATGGTTCAAAAATGTATGTATGCGTTGGAGCTCGAGTGTTTTCAGAAACACTAAAGCTAAACAGCACCTTTCGTCTCCCTGAGCACAGCAGTGTCTTCCAAGCCGAGATATTGGCAGTAGCAGAGGCAGCCAAAGCGACCACAATGCTGGCGATACCACCAGATGATATCACCATCTTTATTGACAGTCAGGCTGCAATAAAAGCTATCTCTGCTGTCGAAATAAAATCTCGGGTTGTGAAACGTTGTCGTGAAGAGCTAAAGTTTCTTGGCGTCTAAAATAATGTTAAGCTCTGCTGGGTCCCCGGACATAGAGCCATACAGGGCAATGAAATTGCTGACGAACTGGCGAGAAAAGGATCTGGCTCCAGCATAGACCAAGGAGACAAGTCTGTCAAACCACAACTATGTGATCTCAAATCTCGAGTGGGGCAGAAAACACTGATTACTGCCAAAAACAAGTGGAACTCACCCCCCACCTGTGAAACTTCCAAAAGTATGTGGCCTGAGTATGACAAACCCTTCGGGAGTTTAGTTGTTCTCCCTACGGGCGCGTCCCCAGGTGGCGGATAGGGGGCCCCTGTGTTCATGCAGGTCTTATCTAGAAAGGGAAGGCTGCAAGGTGATTGCCTACGCTGATGACGTGGCAATAGCTGTATCAGGGAAGCACCTTAATACCCTTAAAGAAATATTACAAAATGGTCTTTCAGTACTCTCCAAATGTGGACTTGGCGCGAACCCTCAAAAAACCAAACTGGTCCTTTTCAGCAGGAAATACAAAATCCCGCACGTCGACCCTCCAAAACTCAATGCGGTCAGTCTCAAGTTTGTTGAATCAGCCAAATACCTGGGTCTGGTCTTGGACAAGAAACTGAACTAGAAAGCCAACATCCTAGAACGCGTTAAAAAACGCCACCGTATCCCTAGACTCATGTAAAAAGGCTATCGGGAAAAAATGGGGAATGCAACTACTTATCACAACAAGACTTTAGTTGGGATTCTAACTGGACACAACTTACTAAAAAGCCACAAACTGAAAATGCATCTCATAGATGCTCTATAGAGGCTGCGGTGATGAAGAAATACACGAGGATACCCTCCACTTTCTGTGCCAGTGCCCAGGCCTAAGCCAAATAAGAATGAGAACCTTAGCAAAATACTTTTTCCATGACCTCACGGATCTATCCGAAATCCCTCTTCCTAATCTTTTCAAGTTTGCAACAACATCTGGATGGCTGGAAAGAGGATAACAACAATGGGCAGTAACGGTACAACGAATGAACCAACCACACAAGTGGACCCCCAACGGGCATCACATTGGGTCTATATTGACCTGAGTGCGATGAGGGAAGACGCACACCGTCTACCTCATCAACCCACCAACCTAACCTAACCTAAGGCTCAGCTCTACACGGCTCACTTGATACAATGGTCCATATCCCGCTAGGTGCGGTTAAGAGACAAATCCACTCATACTTCCTGAAGAAGGCCGACTCCAAATGGAGAAGGTTAAGGTTAGAAGATTGCGTCATATCGAGGAAGATATGGCCTTCTTACGACAAGAACAGAACAAAGAACCTAATGAATAGAACCCGCTCAGATATCGCAAGAATTACGGCGATATTCACGGGGCAATGGCCAATTGGAGACCATGTGTCCGAACTAGGGATCCCATAAAACCCTCAATGCAGCAGTTGCGGGAACACAAATGAGAGAGAAACCCTCTTCCATTTCATCTGCAAATGTCCGGCACTAGCAAGAGCTAGATTGCGTGCATTAGACCAACAATTCTTCGACAACCTTAGCAATATCTCGGGTAAAAGGATACAAGGTCTTATCCGTCTTCTAAACTGCACAGGTTGGATCTAGATCTACAGCCGTAGGAACACCTAAATGATTTTTCACTGGCCCTTCTCTCGTGATGATGTGACAAATCATCCGAGTAGTATCAATTGTCAAGAATAGCTTATCCCAACTAAGCCGTTCGGAGTCGGCATAAAACAGGAGGTCCCGCCATTGTGTACACACATGAATGGTTGTGAGAAAGCTAGGCCCTTGGTATTAACGAGCCTGTTGCGCCAGAAATGTGTGTTTTTTTTTTTTTGAGTCATGGTAACAAAAAAGGCACAAGTGCTACTTGGGTTCATGCTGAACCGCCACCTCTACCTACCTACCCAACCCATACACAATAGTCAGTACGGCCTCGAAAAGATGAAAAACCCAGGAAAACTTCTAGCTGAATTTGAAAATTTGGTTAACCAAAGCCTAAACAAAAGCCACCATGAACTAATACTATTCATGGACTTCAGTAAAACTTTCGACATTCTGAACCATTCTTACTTACAAGAAGCTCTACGACGCATTGAAATAAGGTGAATAGTGGAATGGTGGAATGACCATGGGAATATCTGCACGACGGAGGTTCTGTGTAAAAATTTTAAACGCGCTGAGTGAAAGGAAGAAGTTTGAATAAGAGGTCCCTCAGGGATCAAAACTTGGTCCAATCCTTTTCATCCTCTACACGAACGAGCTTCTGCACGTCCTTAAGAAAACCACTCCTTATGCTGATAATACTGTTAATGCTGGTGCGTCATAGATTCCTGGAAATGGTGACATCAATAATGCAGGACGCATAAGATGCTGCTGTAACATACGAAATCCAAGCTTCAAAGCAACGTTCATCCCAATACGAATTAAAAACGATGATTTTCCAAGCACCCATAGCTAGTGAGGTCATCGATCTTCTAGATATAGCTACAAATATTTAGGAGTTGTAATTGACTGAAATTCCCTCTGGGACAAGCTCGATAAGCTCTGGATGGGTTTAAGGAAGGCTTCTTACGTAATAACCCTCTTGAAGTATCTTGAAACAGCCCCGATTTTGAAGCAGTTGTATGCGGTGTACTTGCCTTTGGCGGTGCAGCGAACACCCACATTCAAAAGCTTCAAAGAATGCAAAATGCGGTTTTAAAGCAAACAAACTCCAGAAATCCACATCAATGCGATTTACATCTTAAGGTGCTTCAAGTAAAACAGCTGATGGTTGGGTGTTGTAGAACGAGGGTATAGACTCTGATTGGCTTTAACTTGGCAATGCCAAGTGGTTGTAACTCTGACTATACATCAACTATGCTTACTTTTACCTAGAAGTGGTAACTATCGGGTATTGGTCTCATCCAAACGGATTCGACTTGATAAACGATAAGTGCGAGTGTCAGTGGTCAGAATGGCACGGAATGAATACCCGGTCTGCCGTCCCAGGCGAACCTAGATAAGCTGCTTCGACATATTCGGACAGCAGGTTACTCAGGACTTTCAAGGATAAGTCAGGTCCCTGAACAGATATGGTGGCGGATGATGGCAGCGTTCAGTTTCGTAGTGGATACCGATAGCCCCTTCCCCTAGGGGTATCTTATATAATGGACCTGACACTCCAGCTTGGGGGTTGTGCTTTGGGATAACTACCAACCCATGGAAATAACTACTGTAACGAAGCAACCAATAGCCTCGGAAAGGACTGATAGATATTATTGTTGACAGCCCTGCTAAATGAAAAAAGATAAACGACGTTCGTATCTGCACCTGGAATATGAGGACATAAAACAGAAGTGGTGCAGGCGAACAACTAGCGGAAGCCCTAAACTACTACAAAGCAGACATTACTGCCATTCAGGATATACGATGGGATGGGCCGGGCAAAAAGAGGATAAAAAAACTGTGACGTCTACTATGGACCGTGTTCTAGGGAGCAGAAACAGCGACTATTCGGATGCGGATTTGTTATAAGTGCCAGGCAAGAAGTCTTGTTTCCAAGACATAAGCGAAAGCATTGTAACAATCCGCATCAAGGCCAAATTCGCCAACATAAGCCTTATATGCGCTCATACTCTGACGGAGGAAAAATATGATACAACTAAGGATTGCCTCTACGAGCACCTCGACAAAACCTATGAGCGACTACCAAAGTACGATGTTAAAATCGTGCTGGGAGATTTTAATGCAAAGGTAGGAAGAGAAGACATCTTTAGAAGTATTGTCGGAAAACATAGCCTACACGACAACACGTCTGGTAACGGACTTAGGCTAATTGATTTCGCTACGGAACGAAATGCCACTATAGCCAGCACACGGTTTTCTAACGTCGATATACATAGGGGGACACATCGGTCTCCAGATAAACGAGCACTCAACCAAATTGACCACATTGCGATAGACAAGAGACACGCATCTAGTATTTTGGTTGTCCGAACATTCCGAGGGGCTAACATCGACACGGACCTTTACTTTGTTGCAGCCTAGGTAAGGATGCGGATATCCACCACGCCACAAAAAACCAGAAATACTGTGAAACAATTTAATGTCGAAAGACTGCAATCGCCAGAGACCGCCAAGATCTACGCGCAACGCGTATCCCTTAATCTCTAGACTCACAACATACCACCAGCATCTAGTGTCGAAGAACAATGGCAACGATGCCAACAAGCCATTAGTCCAGCCGCAACTAATGTGGTGGGTTTCTCGAGCCCACCAGCAAGAAACCCCTGGTTTGATGAGGAATGCCGACAGATGCTTGCAGCCAAGAACGAGGCCTACAAGGCTCAGCTGCAGGTGAAGACGAGAGCTTATAATGAGCGCTATAGGCAGAGAAGAAGGGAAGAACACCGTCTTTCAGAAAAAAGAAAAAAAAAAGCAGGAAGAGCGAGGATGTAGAGAGGTGCCACTCCAGGAACAATGTTCGCAAGTTTTACCAGTGTAAAGCGTCAAAGCCAAGGATACAGGGCTAGAGCAGAATCCTGTCGAGATGAACAAGGAAATATCGTAGTTGAGACACAAACGATGCTGAGAACCACTTCTGCAGACTGTTAAACGGCGATGACGAACAACATTCCGCTGTCAGGCAGAACGAAGCATTCAATATGGGCGACGACAGCGAACACTAGCAACCACCCGACCGATTTGAAGTAAGGATAGCAATATCTAAATTTAAGCTTAAGAAGGCTGCCGGAAATGACGATCTTCCCGCTGAGCTTTATAAAGCTGGCGGAGATGACTTGGTAAGTAACATCCACCAACTCATAAGCCAAATCTGGTCGGTTGAAAGCATGCCTGAAGAATGGAACCTCAGCATCGATCCACAATAAAGGAGACCCTCTGAACTGCGCCAACTACAGAGGCATACGTCTACTCAACATCGCTTACAAGATCCTATCTGCCGTAATATGTAAACGCTTGAAACCGTTTACCAACAACCTGATCGGCCCTTATAAGTGTGGATTTAGGCCAGGAAAGTCCACAATCGATCAAATTTTCACACTTCGGCAGATCCTGGAAAAAACCCAAGAAGTCCAAATCGATACCCACCACCTATTTATCGATTTCAAAGCTCGTATGCGGCTTTAGAGAGACGAACTATACAGAGCCATGTCTAGTTTTGGTATACCGCCCAAACTCGTCTCTTTGTATAGGATGACGATGGACAATTCTCGCTGCACCATCAGGGTCGGAAACGACCTCACCGACACATTCGATACCAAGAAGGATTTAGGCAAGGCGATGCGCTGTCATGTGACTTCTTTAATCTGATTCTTGAGAGAATTGTGCAAAACTCCCGAGCCAACACCAGAGGTACAATTTTCCAAAAATCGGTGCAACTACTAGCATACGCCAACGATATTGACATCACTGGTAGGACTCAACGTGATGTCATAGCCACGTTTGCTAATATAGAGAAGGAAGCGGCGAAAATGGGTTTAGCAGTAAATGAGGGTAAGACTAAGTATATGCTGTCAACACGAAAGGACACACAACACCGACGAATTGGACAGAACGTCACCATTGACAGATATAACTTTGAGGTAGTACGGGACTTTGTCTACCTCTGCTCCGCTATTAACTCTGGCAACGACATCTCCTCAGAAATAAAACGAAGAAATACTCTTGCGAACCGCTGTTTCTGTAGGCTAAGAAGGCAATTCAGTAGGAAAGCCCTCATTCGACTACTTAGGAGATTCTAAGGGGTGATTTTTTAAGAGGTTTAGAACTTTTTTAAAAAAAAAAAACACAAAAAAATCGAAAAAATGAATGAAATATTTATTTGAATCGATAGACTGAACTTTGCAATTTAATGTTTAAAGATAATTTCATGCAAATGTTGACCGCGGCTGCGTCTCAGGTAGCCCATCCGCTGAGTCCAATTTTGGCATACTCTTTCACACATATCGGCCGGTATCTCACGAATGAATGCATGGATGTTGGCTTCCAGTGCGTCAATCGAAGCGGGCTTGTCCCTATAGACATTAGCCTTGACATACCCCCACAAAAAATAATCTAATGGTGTCAAATCGCACGATCTAGGCGGCCAATTGACCGGCCCGAAACGTGAAATTAATTGTTCACCAAACTCGCCTCGCAATCGCGCCATTGTTTCGCATACTGTGTGGCATGTGGCACCGTCTTGTTGAAACCACATATCATGCAAGTCAAGAACTTCCATTTCGGGCAAAAAAAAGTTTGTTATCATCGCTCGGTAGCGTTCACCATTGACAGTAACGCTGCGATTCGCATCATCTTTGAAGAAATATGGCCCAATAATGCCGCCGGCCCATAAACCGCACCAAACAGTGGCTTTTTCGGGATGCATTGGTAGCTGTTGCAATGCTTCTGGTTGATCTTCACTCCAAATGCGGCAATTTTGCTTATTTACGTACCCATTCAACCAAAAATGAGCCTCATCGCTGAACACAATTTTTCGATAAAAAAGCGGATCCTCGGCCAGCTTTCCAAGAGCCCATTCACCAAAAATTCGGCGTTGTGGTAGGTCGGCTGGCTTTAGTTCTTGCACCAGCTGTATCTTAAAAGGCTTTACGCCCAAATCCTTCCGCAAAATTTTCCACGTAGTGCTGTAACAAAGGCCTAACTGCTGGGAACGGCGCCGAATCGACATTTCGCGGTCTTCTGTCACACTAGCTGATACGGCCGCAATATTTTCTTCACTACGCACAGTACGTAAACGTGTTGGTGGTTTAATGTCCAACAAAGTAAATTTGGTGCGAAATTTGGTCACAATCTTCCGAATAGACTGCTCAGAAGGTCGAGAATGCCGATCATAAAATGGAAGCAGCGCGCGATGAACATTTCGAACCGAGCACGAATTTTGATAGTAAAATTCAATAATTTGCAAGCGTTGTTCATTTGTAAGACGATCCATGGTCAAATTGCAAACCAAACTGAAGCTGTTTGACAGTGACACAAGGTACTAAACACACGTCAGCTGTCAAAACCAGTGTTGCCAAAACCAAACCAGCTAAAAAATCACCCGTTATATAAGACCCTGATCATTGCAGTCATGCTCAACGGCGCTGAAGCATGGACCGTTTCAAAAGCGGATGAAGAAATCCTTGGTCGCTTTTAGCGTAAAATTCTTCGAAAAACTAAGATTCAATCAAAAGCTCTACGAGCTATACAACGACATAAACCTAGTCGACAAACTCCATATTGGACGTTTAAGATGGCTAGGGCACGTCGAGCGAATGGATATTAATACTCCGGCTCACAGAGTCTTCGATTCCCAGCCGGACGTCAGACGCAGTAGAGGAAGACCTCACCTTAACTGGCGCGCATAAGTAGAAACTGACCTCAACCAACTTGGAGTGAGCAACTTGAGGCAGTTTGCAAAGGACTGGGCTAATTTGAGAGGCGTGTTGGTTGAGTCCCAGGTTAATTTCGGACTGTAGTGCCTCTTCAGTAACTAAGTGTCAATAACTTGGGACAGGACTTGCTAAACGCTTTGACAGTTGTGGTTGAGGTTAGAACACTGTTTGGCTTATCCATTTCTGACTGTGAGAATGGTGGCTTCTGGTTTAGCTAAAAAGCCTTTAAAGGCTGTATTACATCTACCCAGCCCACGACTGTTTTGCCTCCAATTCTCAATATTCCAGAAGAATGTACGTCCTAACCTCAATTCAAAACGGTCCTATTTTTCTATCTCCAAACAAAAGCATTTATCTTCATCTGTGTACCATTCTAGACCTTCCAACCTTTTGGAAGATGTTTCCCTTCTGTTTCATGAGTTCTCTTCGAAACATGCATGGTGCTCCCTCTGATGACTACACATGCCCTCCCATCCATACCATGAAAAGTCGTTGAGTGCTTTTCAAAATTAAATTTCCCCGCATAAAACCTGATGTGCAATATCACATCCATTGTCAACATATGAGATACACAGTTAGGTTGTCTAAAAATGTTCCACAAAGAAACGCACCATCATTCACGGGACATCGTGTGTCTCCACTATCCACTTCAACTTTGTCTGCCTCGCTCTATATATACAAACCGCTGATGGCAAACGGCCCTTAATCGCTCCATTGAGGGCGATTACATTTAACTGCTCATTTAGGAATTCCTTAAGGACATCACAGACCATCATCGACGTACAGCACGAGGACATATATGATGTCTTGCCTAAGTACACTGTCGTCTGTCTCTATATGCGGGTGGTTCCATGCATAGTTGCACTTTATGCCCTTGAGCTGAATGGAGTGAGGCTTCCAACGGTTTTTTTTTTCTTACACCCAAAGGATATTTTCCCAGTGATAGCTGATGTGGTGTGTGTGAGTGTGCGAAATTAAATTTGACACCAAAGGGGCGCACATTTTCACCCACCACCGAGGAAAATTTTCCCTAGGACGACGTTGTCACACAGCAGCAGTCTACAGCAATAAGCATCCATACCGACAGAGACAAGCCAAACAAAAAAAATAAAAAAAAAAAGGTGAAGACCTCCTTCATAACCAAATGAAAGCGAAAATCAAATTCGATTTCCCAAAGAGACAGCCCGGCAATTCCGACGACACACACACACACCCGCCCGAGGCAAGTGTCAGCCTTAATAAGGGGACCTTGAGCCTGATTATTAAATGTAATTTAACTTTACGATCGATTTTAACAGGGAGCCGTGCAGGAGAATGTCCTTTGCTGTTCGGGTAAATGCGGGTGCAGAAATGTTGTTGTGTTCCGCTACAGAGGCAAATGCAATTTTCCAATAAAAACCGAAAATTGATTCCTGGAGGAAAATTTCATTAATGCGTCCTCGGGGAAATTATAAGACTTGCGCTGCACTTGCTGGTGCCGCCACAGAGGTATGGTCGGAGGTCCTTCCGCGGAGAGGATAATTGCTTTTATTGTTTCAAAGTATAAGTTGATGTAACAAGTGTGTGACGCTTAAGTGCAGTAAGGATGCAGGCGCTCAAAATTAAGTGCAACATTGCGTTCCAGCTGGTGATCCTGTAGTAAGGATAAATCGAAGGTTGGTTGTACAAGTTCTTTATTTTTGAATTCCCTTTGATCACAAATGCCGTCTTGTTACTTCCTCCCACTGGAGAAGATGCCATCTAATTTATCCACCACCTGGATAACTGAACTTGTCGGTCTGGCTGTGCTATCCCTCCTTCGCCTATTATCCGTTGTCGACATGCAATAGCAAGGTTTCCAGCTTGGTGCTCTATATCCTCCCACCGCGTTTGCTTGATATGGTTGTTCGTAGTAGGACCGTTCAGTCGTCCAGACACTGGTAATGGGCATGAAATTTGACCAATTATCGACGCTACGATAGATGTCGTCACCGTTGCGATTATGCGTTCCAGGGTAGACGGGGACATTGTGAGGATAGTGTGGCCGGTAGCCTCCATCGCTGCCACCAATGCGTCGACGTTCACCAGAGTAGTTGGGATTCCAATGTGTTCGCGGATCGTAGGGTTTGCGCGGACGATTCGTGGTTGTGCCTTTGCGGCCTTTGAAGATCGGTACGCTGGCGTCGTTTTCTTCTAAAAATAAGGAGAGTGAGATATATTGATACCACGGGAAGGATGTGGAGAGCATTTACCTTTGTCATGCTTCTGGCCAGAGTTAGTGGCATTGGAGTCATCTAAGTCACCGGTTATTTCAAAGGTTATGTCAGTGTGGATACCGACGCGTTTTCCACCCTTTTTGGTATCAGTGATTTCGACACTTTCCTTGGATTCTAGAAACAAACCAAAAAGATGGGGAATTTTATTGAAGGACTCGGGAGATTATTACAATAAGGCTAAATCCAAGCAAGATCCCTGAAACTTGGAACACTAACTGAAAGAACTGTCAGATTTGCGATATATACTTCTTCGAGTCTTATAACGAACATGTTGGTTAGCTAAATCGGAGGAAGAGAAGGGAGGGAGTTTTTCTTGGGGTTTTTTCTTCCACGCACTTGTTATTACGAGCGGTACAAGGAATAAATAAAAAGGGATGTGACACTCGAGGTATTCCGGGAACTCTCTTAAACATGTTCACAGACACATTCAGCATTATCTGGCGTGTAAACCTGCTCGGCTTGCTGTCCCGACGAGCCTAGATGAGCTGCATCGACATATTCGGACAACAGGTTATCTAGGATTCTCAAAGGTAAGTCAGGCCCCTTGAACAGAGATGATGGCGGATGAACCGAAAGGCCAACGGCAGCGCTCAATCCAGTATTGGATACTAATGGCCCCGTGTCCTAGGGGTATCTTATAAGAGCTTCGGAAAGGAAGGATTTTATTGTTGACGACTTTGCTAAACGAAAAATGGACAACGACGTCGTATCTGCAACTGGAATGTGAGAACATCAAACAAAAGAAGTGCAGGCAAACAACAAGCGGAAGCCCTAAACTGCTTCTAAGAATACATTACTGCCATTCAGGAAATACGATTAGATGTCCCGTACAAGAGGATGAACCAATGTGACTACTACGAACCGTGTTATAGTGAGCATAAACAGCGACTATCCGGATGCGGATTTGTTATAAGTGCCAGCCATAGGCAAGAAGTCTTATGTTTTCAAGACATTAGCGAACACATTGTAACATAAGCCTCACATGCACCCACGCTCCGACGGAGGAAACCTGATATAGCGAAAGACGACATCTACGAGCTCCTTGACAAAACCTTTGAGCGACTACCGAAGTACGATGTTAAAATCATGCTGGGAGATTTGAATGCAATAAGATCGGAAGAGAAACAATCTTTAGCAGAATTATCGGAAAAACATCCTTAACGACAACACCTACTTATCGGGCTCCCGACCCGTGAATAGTCTCTACTTGCGACACTGCAGCCTGGCATCCGCGATGGCTTGGTCTTTGAAACGGAGGTTCGGTCTTCCTTGCCTTCTCGAACCTGGGGGCTGGGATACGAAGATCCTCTTAGCTGGAGCATTATTGTCCATTCGCTCGATGTGGCCGATCCAATGTAGTCGACGTGTTTTGGCCTTTTGGACTTCATGCACATCTTGGTACAGCTTAAAGAGTTCGCGGTTGCTCCTGCACAGGACCAAAAATCCGCCGAAGTATTTTTCATTCGAAGGAGCCCAGTATCAGCTCTCCCTTCTTGCTTATAGTCCAGCACTCGGCACCATACAGCAGAACTGGCAGGATGAGGGTTTTGTAGAGCACACATTTCGTCCTTCGAGTTAGGAGTTTTGAACTCAGTTGCTTCGCCAAACCGAAGTAGCAACGGTTTAGGGTACTTATTCGACGAATCTCCACTAGGGTTTCATTCGTGGTCTCCATGTTTACTCCGAGGTTGGCGAACTCCCAAACTAACTCGAAATTGCTGCTAGTGACGTTTTGTCCTCGGCGGTGGACAGATGCTTGTTTGTTTGTTGATAGCATGTACTTGGCCTTGTCCTCATTTACTTCAAGGCCAACGGATTTCGCCTGTTCTTCAATCGCCGTGAACGTTTTTATCACGGCACGTTGGGAGCGACCGATTATTTCAATATCGTCCGCATAGCCCAGCAGTTGGACGGACCTGTTAAAAATAGTTCCTTCCGTGTTAACACCTGCCCTGCGCAATATCTACTACAGTACGAGCTTGAAGAAGTCACATGAGAGCGCGTCTCCTTGCCGAAATCCGGTGCTTATTTGGAATGGTTCGGAGGAGCTACGACAACACGTCTGGCAACAAACATAGCTGCGGAACGAAATGCCACTCCTCACCTCGATATTCATAAGGGACATGACGGTCTCCAGAAAAACGAACGGTCATCCAAATTGATCACATTCCGATAGACAAGCGGCTCGTATCCAGTATTTTGGATGTCCGAACATACCGAGGGGCTAACATAGACTCGAACCACTACCGTGTTGCAGCTAAGGTAAGAATACGGATACCCACCACGCCACAACTGATGAGAAATGCTGTCAAAAAAATGAATGTAGAATGACAACAATTGCAAACATTGTTCGCAGAACGCGAAACCCTTAACCTCTCGATCACCACCATACCACCAGCATCGAATGTCGAAGAACAATGGCAACGATGCCAACAAGCCATTGATGTGCTAGGTTTCTCGCGGCCACCAGCAAGAAGCCCTGGTTTGATGAGGAATGCCGACAAATGCTCGCAGCCAAGAACGAGGCCTACAACGCTAGGCTGCAGGTGAAGAAGAGAGCTGCCATTGAGCTCTATAGCGAGAGAAGAAGAGAAGAACATCGGCTTTTCAGAAAGAAGAAAAAAGAACAAGAAAAGCGCGCGATCGAGGATATAGAGAGGTGCCACTCCAGGAACGATGTTTGCAACTTTTACCAAAGTGTAAAACTCAAAGCCACGGATACAAGGCGCGAATAGAATGCTGTCGAGATGACGAGATTAAGTCGATGTTGAGGATATGGAAGAACCACTTCTGCAGACTGTTAAACGGGGATGACGAAGAACATTCCGCTGTCAGGCAGAACGAACCATTTAATATTGGCAACGACAGCGAAAACTGCCAACCACCCGACCTGAGTGAAGTGAGGATAGCAATATATAAACTCAAGCTTAATAAGGCCGCTGGAAATGACGGCCTATCCGCTGAGCTTTATTAAGCTGGCGGAGATGACTTGGTAAGCAACATCCACCAACTCATAAGCCAAATCTGGTCGGTTGAAATCATGCCTGAAGAATGGAACCTCAGCATCGTTTGCCCGATCCACAAGAAAGGAGACCCTCTGAACCTCGCCAACTACAGAGGCATAAGTCTCCCCAACATCGCCTACAAGATCCTATCTCCCGTAATATGTGAACGCCTGAAACCGTTTACCAACAACTTGATCGGCCCTTAGCAGTGTGGTTTAAGGCCAGGAAAGTCCAGAACCGATAAAATTTTCACACTGTGGCAGATCCTGGAAGAAATCCAAGAAGTCCAAATCGATACCCACCACCTATTCATCGATTTCAAAGCCGCATACGATAGCATTTATAGTGACGAACTACACAGATCCATGTCTAGTTTTGGTATACCGTCCAAACTCGTCCTTTTGTGTAGGATGACGATGGAGAATTCTCGCTGCACCATCAGGGTCGGAAACGACCTCACCGACACATTCGATACCAAGAAGGATTTAGGCAAGGCAATGCGCTGTTGTGTGACTTCTTCAATTTGATTCTTGAGAGGATTGTGGAAAACTCCCGAGCCAACACCAGAGGCACAGTTCTCCAAAAATCGGTGCAACTACTAGCATACGCCGACGATATTGACATCATTGGTAGCACTCAACGTGATGTCCTAGCCACGTTTGCTAGTATAGTGAAGGAAGCTGCAAAAATGAGTTTAGCAGTAAATGACTAAGTATTTGCTGTCAACACGAAAGGACGCACAAAAATCGACGTATTGGATAGAACGTCACCATTGACAGATATAACTTTGAGGTAGTACGGGACTTTGTCTACCTCGGCTCCGCTATTAACTCTGACAACAACATCTCGTCAGAAATTGAACGAAGAATTACTCTTGCCAATCGCTGGTTCTTCGGGCTAAGAAGGCAATTTAGTAGTAAAGCCCTCACTCGAACTACTTAGGAGATCCTATATAAGACCCTGATCATCCCAGTCCTGCTCTACGGCGCTGAAGCATGGACCGTATCAAAAGCGGATGAAGAAATCCTTGGTCGATACGAGAGGAAAATTCGGCGAAAAATCGTCGGTTCCGTTTGCGTTGACGGGCTATGGAGACGAAGATTCAACCACGAACTATAGGTACGAGCTGTACAGCGACATTCTTCTGGTCAAAAAAAAACTCCGCATTGGACGATTAAGATGGCTAGGACATGTAGAACGAATGGACACCAATAGTTCGATTCTCAGCCAGACGTCGGACGCAGTAGAGGAAGACCTCGCCATAAGTGGCACGCACAAGTAGAAACCGACCTCAACCAACTTGGAGTGCGCAACTGGAGGCAGTTAGCTAAGGACCGGGCTAATTGGAGAGGCATGTTGGTTGAGGCCCAGGTTCATCCCGGACTGTAGCGCCACTTAAGTAAGTAAGTAGATCCCGCTGGGACTGTCTGACTTTCGAAATGGAAATAAGTCCCGCGGCTTATTTCCTTTGCATGCATCTAAAGTTGCACGCAACCCAAACCCAACAGTGAGCCCTAGCAGGGGGTTTGCAGGGTTGCAAGCACCGAGGGGGCAATTCCTCTTTTTTATGGAATTTGACCAAGGAGGGCTTAACTCCGCGGGTGTAATTGCTCTGAACCATCAAGGCTTATGCCGAATATTGGAGGACCAAGGCAGCCAATAAGAAATCTGATTGCAACCGTAAGCAAATAATTCCTCATGTACGCATGCCCAAATGGGCATCGGCCACATGCACTGAGGTATACATGAGAAGGCTAAACTCTGTGCACAGAAGAGCATCGCTTAGAGTATCCTGTTTATACAGAACTGTATCTGGGGATGCAATTAGTGTAATAGTGGGGAGAAAGCTTATCGGGCTTGAGGTCTCTGAGAGAATTCCCATTGAGAAGCTGCTGAAATGGAATGGAAAAGACAGTGCAACACAACACCAAACGGAAGATGGACGCACAAACCACTGCCGAATATCAAAGAGGGGGAAAAGAGAAAGCACGGTGATGTAAATTTCCATCTTTCCCAAATCCTAATGCAACTGGAAGCTCTCGGGGCTACCTAGACAGGTTTAGGCTTGCTGATGACCCATTCTGTCGTCATTGTGATGGTAAAGTCCATCACAATGAAATGGAATGCCGAAAGTATGAAGCTGCGAGAAACGCACTAGAGAGCGAAAAAGGCAGGACAGCAACCCCACGAAATCTCATATCGTATATGCTATCGACAGCATCATTGCAAATGTAATGGAAGATCTGCGGCGGGAAAACCTAACAAGATCACAAGAGGGCAAAAAAACAGGACCCAAAAGAGGAATGGACAGGATGTCTACACCTGCCCCGTGAAGGAATTCCTTGAGAGGCGGTACCATAGAGATTTACAGGACATAATAGAGAAAAGGAAGTTGTTTTAGCTACGTATGCATGTTCTAGCATAGAGTCTGGCATAGCTCGGGCCACAGAGTAACCATAGAGGATAAAAAAAAACAGATTCCATCTTCAACGCAAAAAATAGGGTGTTGCTAGAATTCGGAACCTCCATGGTTGCAACGAAACAACGATGATTCTCCTTCGAAAAACATCGATTTATCAAGGGGATATCGATATAAAATCCACGACTGAATCAGACAAACCACATGATATAACGATTTATATTTCTTATGATCATTCAAGCAGACATCACATACTTAAAGGTTAACAAATCTGAAGGCCGGCTAATTTAGGTCGTAATATTCATACCATTCCTCCAAAGTTGTCAAATTGGGACCAACATGGAAACTATATTCTATGCAAACAAAAAACCAAACAACTCGACATCACCCATAGTCACCCAATGAGATAATTTTTCCAACCCACCTTTCGATCCTCGCTGATTATCTCCCGTGTCCACAGTCACGCGAACTCCGTGTATTTTCGGTCCGGTTTTCCCACCACTGCCATCTCTCGATCCCGATCCTCCCACATCCGAGCCAATAGTAGGTCTCACCGTCGAACTTGTGTTTTCCGAGTCCTTGTCATCGAAATCCAGTTTCGGTGATATCGATTGACCTACAGATGAATTCGTCACTTAAATATGATCGCGCGATCATTATATGATCAACTCACCCGCAACATGATTAAAACTGAGAACCGTGATAGTGATCACCAAGAGAACTCCAACAGACAATTTGCCAGTCATGATCTATCGATAGTGCGCTCACGAGTATCTCCAAGTGACTATAACTACCCAGCGCGAATGTCGAATGGCGACTGATGTGCCGTCGACGCACTGTGCTGCTGTAAGCTGCTCCCCGTTGAGAAAACAACGCCAAACAAAAGATCCCCCCAAAACGCAATCACAGGGGGTACGGATGCGCCATTCTAAAGCGATTCTAACATCAAGACCCGACCTGACACTATTACTTATCGCTCCAAGGTGGGATCTGTCTGCGATAAAAAATATGCTAAGGTGTCTCTCCATTGTAATGAAACTGGAAGTGTATTCCGCTCTACCGCGGTACTAAATCTTGGTTTCCTTCTCAAGCCGACTGGCTACTGCCAGAGGGCTGTCTGTCCGTGTCGGTGTTGATCGTGGCTAACAACAATTATTCCCAAGTAATTACAATCGTTTAAGATCGCCGCCAGTTTGGATGCAGTAATCTCCGATTGAGATGTTGTTTTTCCGATTTATTTTTGGCCGATAATGAGCCTTGAGAATTTGTGATGAGCTGAGTCGTGGAGAGGTGAGGAAGTGCGCATGGACAATTGATGTAAAACATGAGATCGGTTGGATTGAAGGTGAAGTTCAAAAGAGATGTTTGTACGATCATGGGACAGAGGTAGATTGACACGGCCTAAGGTCAAGTTGAAGCTCGAGGGGAATGTGTTTGTGGTTTTCAATTGCACCGGCTAATTGTTGGTCGTTTTGGAAAACTTTGGGGAGACGTGATTAAGTAGATGAATTTGGGGGGATCGTTTACATATCAATGGCTTGAGATAGGGTTTTGGTATTTTGATTCCATTCACAGCTGTTGAAGGTGAGGTCAATGAAAACTACACTTCGACAAGGACTATGTCGTATAAATGGGTTTACTGCTCGAATTCTAATATCATAGCTTTGCTGTCTAAATTTTAAATAATTTCTATTCCGCAGTATCAAACTTGGACAGAACCTCGATGTTTAAGTTGGTGTGAGCCATCAGTGGTCTCTAAGAAACCAAACGTTGTTACTAAACCTCAATGATGGGGACATATGTAATATCTGGGCTGTTGCAATCCTAGAGGACACTCCTGATACGCCCTTTTATTTTCTGACCATTTCCAGAAGCGGAACTTTACGAACTATACAGCGAAGTAGGCCTTAAAAAAACACTAATAGCCAGACCGAAGGTATGCGCAGCGTAAGACCTTGAGACCTAAGTGTAACTGAAACCTACCTCAACCAAGTTAAAGTAAACCTCTGAGCGCAGTTAGGTTAGTGCCTAGGTCACTGGGGAAGGATATTGCTTCACCTAGGATCGTGAAGAATTGATCTACAATAACCGACGACTTAGTCGGTTATTGTAGACCAATTTTGGTGCATATTGAGGGTTCATGTATGCGACCTCAATAGGCTTATTAATGCCCTTCAAGTCTCGTTCTATACATCCGCAAGTAATCCAGATTACAAGGCAAAGTTCCATGTAAAGACGGTTAATAGACTTCACCAACGCATAAGCAAATTTTAGTCGGATGAAAGTATGCCTGAAGAATGAAGCCTCAGCATCGTTTGCCCGATCCACAAAAAAGGAGATCCTATGAACCTACAAGATCCTATGAACCTACAAGATCCTATGAACCTACAAGATCCTATGAACCTACAAGATCCTATCTGTCCCGAAACCCTGTACCAACAACCAGATCGGCCATTTTCAGTGTGGAACAGAAAAGGCCACAACTGATCAAATTTTCACACTTCGGCAGATCCTGGAAAACTGCAAGAAGTCGATTTCAAAGCCGCATATGATAGCATATACAGAGCCATGCCTAGTGTTGATACTTCGCCCACAGACTCGCTGCTCCAACAGGGTCCGAAGCGACCTCACCGTCACATTCGATACCAAAAAATGAATTAGGTAAGGTGACGCACTGTCATGTGACTTCTTTAACATCATTCTTGAGGGGATTGTGCAAAACTCCAGAGCCAACACTCGGCGCCATAAAGCAGAACTGGCGGGATAAGGGTATTATAGACCACACATTTCGTCCTTCGAGTTAGGAGTCTTGAATCCAGTTGCAACTGTTTCCTACGGTAATTCTTCGCCGGATCTCCACTAGGCTGTCATTCGTGGAGTCCATGATTACTCCAAGGTAGGTGAACTCCCTAAATACCTCGAAACGTCAATAGTGACGTTTTGTCCTAGGCGGTGGACAGATTCTTTTTTGTTAGTTGATAGCATGTACTTGGTCTTGTCCTCATTTACTTCAAGGCCAACGGATTTCGCCTGTTCTTCAATCACCGTGAACGCTTTTATCACGGCACGTTGGGAGCGACCGATTATGTCAATATCGTCCGCATAGCCCAGCAGTTGGACGGACCTGTTGAAAATAGTGCCTTCGGTGTTGACACCTGCCCTGCGCACTATCTGCTCCAGTACGAGACTGAAGAACTCACATGATAGCGCGTCTCCTTGCCGAGATCCGGTGCATTTTTCGAACAGTTCGGAGGAGCTTCTTCCAAACTGCACTTTGCAGCGCGTGTTTTCCAGCGACATGCGACACAGCGGAATCAGTTTTGCCGGGATTCCGAATTCGTTCATCGCCATATGGAGCTCCTGACGATGTATACGGCTTTGAAGTCGATGAATAGGTGGTGAGTTTCGAAAATTCGTCGGTTTTTTCCAGGATTTGCCTCAGCGTGAAAATTTGGTATATAGTCGATCTGCCGGGCCGAAAGCCACACTGGTACGTGCCGATTAGTGTGTTGCAGAACGGTTTTAGACGTTCACACAGTACGTTGGATAGGATCTTGTATGGGAGGTTAAGCATGGATATGCTTCTATAGTTCCTGCAAGTCATAGGATCGCCTTTTTAGTAAATGGGCCATAGGGAGCTGTTCGTCCAGTCATCGGGCATGTTTTCTTCCATCCATACTTGGTTGATGATTCGGTGCATGCTCCCTAGCAACACATCACCGCCGTAGTTGAAAAGCTCCGCTGGTAAGCCATCAGAGCCTGCGGCCTTGTTGTTCTCTTGCTTTTTTATAGCTAGGCCAACTTCCTCTATATTAGGTGGTGGAACTAGTTCTTCATTGACTGGACGTGGGTTGTCTTTTTGCCCAATCACTCTCTCTCTACATGATGCCCATTCAGCAGCTGCTGGAATATTTCCTGCGCTTCCATGAATAGGTTTCCTTCGCTGTCTCGAAGAGCCTGCGTTGCGGTTTTGTAACCAGCAGCCAGTTGCTTGGCCTTTTTATAAAACCTCGTTACGATCGCGCGACTTTTCGGTCTGTTTGAGCTGGGTTTTCTTTTCCTCCCTTCTCCTGGCTCGATACTCTTCTCTCGTTGCCCTTATTTTGCGCTGCAGCGCTTTCTTGTGTGCATCTTCTGTCACCTCTTTCCTGTACACGCATTCATCATCATACCCCGGCTCTTTCTCGGGGGTGGCTGGTACCCTACAGAGGTTTCGGCTACCTCCTTGACGATGTCGCGATACTGGCACTACTGACTGTTGGCGTCTGCGTGGTAGGTGAGCGCAAAGAGGAGTGTTTCATACTCAGGCGCTCGCTGTAGGCTCTGGATACTCCAGGTATGCTAAGGCGTCCAACGTCGAATTTCTTCTTCTGGACAGTTCGCAGCTTCTTTTCGTTGGACAGTCGAGCTCTGAATTTAGCCGCGACAAGAAAACGGTCAGAGTCGACGTTTGCCCCTCGGCATGTGTGCACGTCGGGGATGTTGGATGCGTGCATGGTCGATTTGGTTGGCGGTTCGACCGTCTGGGGAGCGCCAGGTTGCTGTGTGGATCCTTAGCCTTGGGAACCCAGTGCTACCTATCACCGTATTACGAGCTGCTGCAAAATCTGTTAGTCGGTAGCCGTTGTCTGTTGTCGTTTCGTGGATTCTGTGCTTACCAACTCAACCGCCTAAGATGTTTTCCTTTCCGACTTTAGCATTGAAATCCCCGAATACAACTTTTACATCATAATCCGGACAGGCTCCATAGGCTCCATCCAGGAGGTCATAGAACTCCTCCTTGATGGGATATTCAGCATCGTTGGTAGAGGCGTGTGCACATATTAGGCTTATGTTTTGGAACTTACCATTGATGTGGATCACAGAAAGACTATCACTTATCGGCTTGAAGTCAATGACTTCTGTCCTAAGCCGATTTCCCACGACGAATCCGCATCCTAATACATGCATTTTTTTCTCTTCATTATACCTGATCCTATCCATCGTGTCTCCTGGATTGCGGTTATATCTGCCTTGTACCGCGTGAGGACAGATTCAAGTTTTTGAGTAGCACCCGGGGTGTAGAGTGTTCGTACATTCCAGGTGCATACTCTCATATCATAGTCCATTGACGTTCCGGGTCTTGTTGCCATATGAGGAGTTTCATTATCCGAGGCTGGTTGTGTCTCTCTCATAACTAATGGTTTTTGCCATGGTCGGGAAGTTACCCGGACGGCACAACCCCCAACCTCGAGGGCCAGGCTCTTGTTTTGACTCTAGGACAGCTGGCCGGAAATAGCGATGCCAGTAACCCATTTTGAGATATGAGCGCTGCCGTTGACCGATTGAGGGCTCCTCCGCCACCAACTCATTTCCAACACCCTGGCCCCTATAGACCTGGTGTTCAAATATGTCGAAGCACCTCATATAGGGATAAAACTTACCAGTCCGATCTAACTGCAGCTGTAGGCGGCACCATTGATTCCATCTAGGGAATTCCTCCTCTGTCGCCTGAGAGTGAGTACCTTAGTGAGATGACATTCCTCTCCGCTCTCTCGTTCGCTGCCATCAATAATCTTCCACAGGGGTTAGTTACCCCATCTCCAGTCGAGGTACTATAGGCACTCACCAGTCACCAGCGTGGAGGTGAGAGTAGGAGTTGTAAGTGAGACGCTAGAGTGTGAACGCTTGTGTTTTCATGTAATCGCATCACTACTACTCTTAAATGGTCCAAGTGTGGTGGCGAATCGCTGGCAGCCTTACCTTACCTATATCTATCTTTAAGGCACCCGGAGCAAGACTAAAGAACACCTCCTAAGTATCACCTATCTTCTTCTCAGGTGAAAACTAAACGCCTACACCAGCGTGACTCCTCATCTGAGCGTCAACAATCCATCCAACCCAACCTTGATGCAGCATAAGGTACCCCGTTAAAGGAAAATAAAAACGATTACATCGGCTATAGCAGGAAACCAAGTTATATACTAACAGCAACTTTCCATTATCCTTCCTCCCGATTCTTTGGAATTTCACACCCTCAAGACCATAACCAGGATAACAGTCTCATTTACCTCCTACGCACAGTAATGAATACCCACTCGAAAAGATAAGAGCCCACCCTTTTTGAAGCCCAATACACTTTCCCGCTAATGCGTAGGTGACACAATCGTGAAATCATATCCACACGCACGGTTCCACCCCGGCGCTAATTAATTACCACAACTTATCACACATGCCCTGAGCCCGAAGCTAGAGATCTCAATCACGCGAGCAACAACATAATTATTGGACTTGAAAAACAAAAATCCCAACTTCAATCCCCGGAATCCCATTCAAACAGAAGCTTACCTACGCGAAGCCTATTAGCTCCTCTGTCATCCACTTCATCACTCCAATTAATGGAATCGACTGTGTAATCACCCCTGAAACAGCCCGCGTGTCAGTGAATCTCCATATACTGCGCCTCAAGGTGTATCAACGTTGTGACTGTCAGGGCCGCTGAGACCCATTAAGATAATTTTCTTCTTACCTTCGATTTGCGTCTGAGATAGGGGTACCTGAGATCCAAGCGCTCGTGTCGACTGTCGGTCGGTGTCATGCGAACAATCGACGGATTTGAATGGAAAACCCCAACGGAAAATGCATAGCTAGACGAGTATGGTTTCGTGTCGCACTTAAGCGGACGATGAGCTGAGCTCATAGATTGCAAGTGCTAACCCCAGACGCAGACACCTCGGGGCATTCCCAGTTCCATCATCTTTATGCAGTGGGAAGTTGCTGGGAAGAGGTCATTGCCAGGGTGCAACTATCCGATGTGCCAAAAGAATATTCATCTGCAAGTGGATGTGTGTGAAGCGCCCCCGCTCGCCATCGGGCTTATTCAACTACAAGGGTGATAATATATTTAGATGCCGCTAGACTACAACGGGGGTGCACTCGCAATCCCCTTTTATGCGGCGGACTTGCGCTACCTTTGTATTTGGTGCGCCTCAGTGACGATGGGTGAATTCATTTTATGTTCCATTTGGGATAAAAGGGACGCCTCACAGGATAACAAAAACATTATTCTTATCCTAGATTAAGTAGACAAGCAGAACAAGGTACGTATGCCGTGTTCAGTGTTTACCTCGCTGCAACAAGACGTCCTTATAGTCCTTTGCTCATACGTGTGTGCGGGGTGGGCTTTATTGTTATGGGGTGATTGTGCAATATTCCACCCCCAAATACACGTATAGTCTGATAGTCCTTTTCGAAGAGACTTTGTATTTTGGCGCTGCAGGACGAAATGAAATTTATGACTCGACATTAATTGCAAGGACATCGTAATTGCGTCCATCTTAGTGCAATGTGCCTTTTAATTATGTTGGGTAATGATATGTAATGTAGTTTGGGCCTTCCAATGTGGATGACGCACTTTACAGTGGGTGGTGGATTAATTGGGATCTCGGAAGCTGTGGGGCGACCGCTGACAGATTTCATGATGACCAACTTCAGGAATGATTAATCGAAACGCCTGCTGCTTTGGTTCTTGTGGGTATTTGGGGTTGACGGACTCAACGTGCAAGTCATCTGAGGAAATTATTTTTTTTTCCAGATTTTTGCATTTATATGGAATTTGATGGAGTACAACATGTGGCCTATGACGAGGGCAATTTTGGGAAAAAGGGGGAAATGCAGCTTAGATGTAATGGTGGCGTTCTTTGTAGAAAAAAATAAACATTTCACTCACTAGCACTTGAGTTCGTCTAGTCGGATTGGGGGAGGCTTATTTTAGGTGTATGCCCAAAAATTATTCAACATAAGAATGCTACAACTTAGGCACTTCACCGATGGTAGGTAATGCAATTTTAGATGAACTAACTGCTTGGTGTGCGCCTACTCCAATATTTCCCAGCGGAATTAAGCCACGCGGGGCATAACTCCCGAAAAACTTCTTTTTCGTAATGGATATAAGCCCCCTAATTATAAACCCAAACATTTTGGAAAAAAAAGACGTGAATACAACGAAAATTTAGCATACAACCTCGCACGCAACTTAATTCCGACAGTGAGCGCAAGCAGGAGGGTTGCAGGGGGGCATACATCCAATTTCGCACCCATCCCAAAGCAAACAGTTGGCCCAAGCTGGGTGGTCCATACTTTGCATATATCGGAGTACGATTTTGGGTGTATGCAAACTTTCTACAAACCCCCTGCTTGGGCTCACTTCCTTATTTCTTTCGAAAAGGAAATAAGCTCCGAGCTAAAGGTTTCCATTTTTTGTAAATTTAGCTCCATGGAGCTAAGGTTAGGTAAGGTTAGTGTGGCTGCCAGCGATTCGCCAGCACACTTAGACTAGTTTTTGGTCCACATGGATTTCTCCTTGCTACTTTTGAGGAAACCAATCTGAGTTAAACCGAGAAGACTTCTCACATCCGTTTTAGTCAAAGGTTTTGAAAGCAGTAAGGTCCAAGATGAAGCTTCCTTTTGTTTGATAGGCCGGACAGTTACAAAGTAGGTGAAGTATTGTTTCTTCTTCCTCTTCGTACATATACAGCTCCTGCAGAAATCGTTTGAGTGAAGGCCTAGCCTTTCTGCGTGCCTGCCAATTAGATAGTGTCGAGTGATGACACCTAAAGTAGCGGTAATATACGATCTATCAAGCGAAATCAGTCCCTTGGATCTTCACAAATCCAGGTTTGCTTGGTTATTTGACACGTCTTGCCAAGACTCCATCTTCGATTTGATTTGCTGTTAGCATTCTGCGCTAATAAGCTTTTGCATGCAGCGATAGGAATACCTAGTGCAATCATGTCGGGAACGACTGGTAATTTTGTCCCATGTCTGGCAAGTTCATCAGCCTTGCAGTTATTCCAGGGAACTATGCCCAGGTGAATATTAAACTCCTCTGACATCTTTTGAAGAGATGAGCGGAAATCTAGGTTTGTCTTCAAATTTGTCGAAGCTGATCTTAGGGATCATGGCTTAAAGACGTACGGCTGAGTTAGCTGCCATTTGCTTGCCGAAAATATCTAGGGGAAAGCACATTGGCTTGTATTTTGCTGTTTATAGCTACCACTTATTGTTGACGACCCTGCTAAACGAAAAAAACAAAACGACGTTTGTATCTGCACCTGGAATGTGAGAACATTAAACAGGAGAGATGCAGGCGAAAAACTAGTGGAAGTCCTAAACTTCTACAAAGCAGACATTGCTGCTATCCAGAAAATACGATGGGATGGGCTGGGAAAAAAGAGGATGAAAAACTTTGACATCTACTATGGACCGTGTTGTAGTGAGCAGAAACAGCGACTATTCGGATGTGGATTTGTTATAAATGCCAGACTTAGGCAGGAAGTCTTATGTTTTCAAGACATTAGCGAACGCATTGTAACAATCCGCATCAAGGTCAAATTCGCCAAAATCAGTCTTATATGCGCTCATGCTCCGACGGAGGAAAAAGATGATATAACCAAGGATTGCTTCAACGAGCTCTTTGACAAAACCTATGAGCGACTACCAAAGTAAAACTATGCTGGGAGATTTTAACGCAAAGGTAGGAAGAGAAGACATCTTTAGCAGTATTGTCGGAAAATATAGCCTAAACGGCAACACGTCTGGTAACGCACTTAGCCTACTTTACTGAATTACGGAACGAAATGCCACTATAGGCAGCACACGGTTTCCTCACCTCGATATCCACAAGGGAACATGGCGGTCTTTAGATCAACGAATGATCAACCTAATTGATCACATTGCGATAGACAAGAGGCACGCATCCAGTATTTTGGATGTCCGAACATTCCGAGGGGCTAACATCGACTCGGACCACTACCGTGTTGTAGCCAAGGATATCCACCACGAGACAAAAAAACAGAAATACTGTGAAAAAATTTAATGTCGAAAGACTGCAATCGCCAGAGACCGACAAGACCTTCGCGCAGCGCGTATCCCTTAACCTGTCGACTGACAATACACCACCAGCATCTTATATCGAAGAACAATGGCATCGATTCCAAAAATCCATTAGATCAGCCGCAACTGATGTGCTAGGTTTCTCGCGGCCACCATCAAGAAACCCCTGGTTTGATGAGGAATGCCGACAGATGCTCGCAGCCAAGAACGAGGCCCACAAGGCTAAGCTGCAGTTGAAGACGGGAGCTGCCATTGAGCTCCATAGGCAAAGAAGAAGGGAAGAACATCGGCTTTTCAGAAAGAAGAAAAAAGAGCAAGAAAATCGCGCGATCGAGGATATAGAGAGGTGCCACTCCAGGAACGATGTTCGCAAGTTTTACCAAAGTGTAAAACGTCAACACCAAGGTTACAAGGCTCGAACAGAATCCTGTCGAGATGAACAATTAAATATCGTAGTTGAGACACAATCGATGCTGAGGATATGGAAGAACCACTTCTGCAGACTGTTAAACGACGATGACGAACAACATTCCGATGTCAGGCAGAACGAATATGGGCGACGACAGCGAAAACTACCAACCACCCGACCGATTTGAAGTAGGGATAGCAATATCTAAACTCAAGCTTAAGAAGGCTGCCGGAAATGACGACCTTCCCGCTGAGCTTTATAAAGCCGGTGAGATGACTTGGTAAGTAACATCCACCAACTCATAAGCCAAATCTAGTCGGTTGAAAGCATGCCTGCAGAATCGAACCTCAGCATCGTTTGCCCGATCCACAAAAAAGGAGACCCTCTGAACTGCGCCAACTACCGAGGCATAAATCTGCTCAACATCGCCTACAAGATCCTATCTGCCATAATATGTGAGCGCCTGAAACCGTTTACCAACAACCTGATCGGCCCTTATCAGTGTGGTTTTAGGCCAGGAAAGTCCACAATCGATCAAATTTTCACACTTCGGCAGATCCTGGAAAAACCCAAGAAGTCCAAATCGATACCCATCACCTATTATCGATTTCAAAGCCGCATATGACAGCATTTATAGAGACGAACTATACGGAGCAATGTCTAGTTTTGGTATACCGCCCAAACTCGTCCGTTTGTGTAGGATGACGATGGAGAATTCTCGCTGCACCATCAGGGTCGGAAACGACCTCACCGACACATTCGATACCAAGAAGGATTTAGGCAAGGCGATGCGCTGTTGTGTGACTTCGTCAATTTGATTCTTGAGAGGATTGTGCAAAACTTCCGAGCCAACACCAGAGGCACAATTTTCCAAAAATCGGTGCAACTACTAGCATACGCCGACGATATTGACATCATTGGTAGGACTCAACGTGATGTCATAGCCACCTTTGCTAGTATAGAGAAGGAAGAGGCGAAAATGGGTTTAGCAGTAAATGAGGGTAAGACTAAGTATATGCTGTCAACACGAAAGGACACACAACAATCGATGAATTGGACAGAACGTCACCATTGACAGATATAACTTTGAGGTAGTACGGGACTTTGTCTACCTCGGCTCCGCTATTAACTCTGACAACAACATCTCGTCAGAAATCAAACGAAGAATTACTCTTGCCAATCGCTGTTTCTTCGGGCTAAGAAGGCAATTTAGTAGTAAAGCCCTCACTCGAACTACTAAGGAGATCCTATATAAGACCCTGATCATCCCAGTCCTGCTCTACGGCACTGAAGCATGGACCGTATCAAAAGCGGATGAAGAAATCCTTGGTCGATTCAAGAGAAAATTCTTCGAAAAATCTTTGGTCCCGTTTGCGTTGACGGGCTATGGAGACGAAGATTCAACCAAGACATACCCCTGGTCAAAAAACTCCGCATTGGACGTTTAAGATGGCTAGGACATGTAGAAAGAATGGACACCAATACTCCGGCTCGCAGAGTCTTCGATTCCCAGCCAGACGTCGGACGCAGTAGAGGAAGACCTCGCCTTAAGTGGCGCGCACAAGTAGAAACCGATCTCAACCAACTTGGAGTGCGCAACTGGAGGCAGTTAGCTAAGGACCGGGCTAATTGGAGAGGCACGTTGGTTGAGGCCCAGGTTCATCCCGGACTGTAGCGCCACTTAAGTAAGTAAGTAAGTAATTTTGGTCCGGGCGTCGTAGTTATTTCATTTCCCACCTCCCCTGCATATCTACAGAGCTTTCCTCAATCCACCACCTGAGGACGCGTCCGATGAGCGACTTGCAACTCCACACGGAGTATGTGCAACTCCATCAGAAGAAGCCCTCATCATACTCTACTGACCTCCCAGCCTGGCTCAAGTAACAACTCAAACAAAACAGCTACTTGACATCAGTTATCTTCCTAATGGGAAGACAAACACAAAAATCGGATAAAGGACCCTTAATTAACCAAAACCCATCCAAGTGTAAAATGTATAAAATAACGGATAACACACAACAAATCTCTCATTTACAAAATCAAAGCAAACAAGCGAAGCCCTACCGTAGAACAATGCAAAAACAGGACACACATGTCCTTTCCATCTACTTTCAATTATTTTTGGCCGAAATAATTGACTGCTGCAAGGACAAACAATCAAATGGATATTTCGTATGCAATAGGTCTTCCGCCCGAGAGTGTCCTTTATCCTTGTGTCTAATGTGTGGGTTACAACCCCACATACAAGAAAAAAAAAATAAAATCATCTGCCTCTTGTGTCCTCATAATGAATGCCAAAGGATAATTTAGACATTTTGTCATTTTGTGCAATATCGTCCCTTGTTTTCATAAATCACCCTCTTGTTGTAAATATCAGCCACCGACACTGCCCCGTCGAGGCATAAGGGGCACGGACAAGTAGATTTCTCAAGAGAATCATTCAAAAGTCGTTTGAAAATATTGATGTCGTGTTTTACCAGCCAAATAAAAATCGCTTCACTTGTATGTGTGTTGGTGTGTGTGTCAACCCTCGAAATTTGCAAAAAAAAAAAAAACGAAATCGACGAAATCGCATTCAAGGGGTGAATTAACAATCGTTCAATGAGACTAAGGCAACCCCACCTACCGCATGTGTAGATATATCAAGTTCTTGGTCTTCTTCTCCTGCTTCCTTTAGATCGTCCTTTTTGTTCCCCGATAACAATCCGATGGCGCGATATTTCTTTTCACAGAAAACATTATCGTCAGACATGCATCTGTTGTGTTGTGGTGACGAAAATTTGTGCCAAACAATGGAATGCATACTGAAAAGATGTTACCACCAACACAGCAAGGACCTCGAACAAAGGGGGTGTGACATTTATTTGATTTTCGAATGAATAAGTTGTTAGAACCATTCCAGGACGCGCCGGCCGCACTAATTGTAATTCGAAACGAAAATCCGAATAATGGCGACTTGATGCAGATACACATTAATTTCGGTTTTTCCCGTTTTTTCTTCTTTCTTGTTGGTTGGTCCTGTTTGCTTCATCCATTCTGGCAGCAAAACTGTTTCCCATAATCCGATTATTATCTCGGGGATTTTATTTGATTCGTTGGGACACACTATCCCGGTGCCCCGACTGATGTGCTAGTGTTGAATGCTGACAATTGACAGCGCGAGTGTTAATTCGTCATCACGATGTTTCATAATTGGATTTTTAGCGAGCCTGGATGATGGTGATAACACTGTCAGGATCGGGACTTAACAATAAATAAAAATGGAAACCACGGAAAACTCAATGGGAGGGTGTGGACGGAGGGAGGTTCTTTCACGGATTGCGCTGGTGTTTGCATTGCAGGAAGTTCGTGTTAAGCTGCGTGTCGTTTTTAATTTGGTTCGGTTGGTGGTGAGCAGTTTATTCTCACAGTTGGCATTTGTTGGGGATTGGGATATTAAAAAGGAGCGGTTACTGTTGTTGTATCAGGGAACTCTTTGGAACAATGAATTCCCAAATGTCTACTAGCAAAGCGACACAATCTAATCTCAAAATAAGTCTGAATGCTGTATTCGACTCTGCATGGATATAGCTTCGAGAAGAACAAAGGGTGTTCAGAATTTGGTCACCTGACAACGGCCTTACATGCTTCCTTAAGAGGAGCTATAGTCCGGCGTGAAATATAACCTCAACCAACATGCATTTTTCATAGCTAACTGCCTCCAATTAAGCAATTCTAGGTGGTTGAGGTCGCTTTCAAGTTGTTCAACTAATATGCCTCTCCAATTAGCACGACCCTTTGCTAACTGCCTCTAGAAAGACCTCAACTAACTTGAAGTGTAAGTTAGTTGAAGTCGGTTACTCAATATGGGTACGACATACTCCTCCACTTCCGCTGGGTTCTTCCTTTACCTAGATCCTCTTCTGAGAAAAATTAGGCTTTGACAATATCAATGGATCCAAGGGTAAGGGTCTGAGACTTTGCGGATGATAGCTTCATCGTAACCGTGGCAAGCAATTTTTTTTAAATTGAACAGAAAACAAACGAAGCGATTTCATTCGACCTGGTTGGGGTCTGCTGGCCTTATTCTAGCGGAACAGAAAACGGAAAAAGTTGAAATAAGTAGGTGGGAGATAGGAACCTTAATTCCAATAGGTTTCCATAGGTTTAATAATCGGCAATAGGCTCTATTTTAACGGAAGCTGGTTCGGTGGTGCCGATTTTGACCGAGCAGCGAGATTTCTCCAACGTCATCATGCCCAACTGGTCGAGTTTGGTAGGGATGCCGAAACTTAACATAGCTTTATACAGCTCGTCTCTATATAAGTTATCTTACTTACTTACTTAAGTGGCGCTACAGTCTAGGATGAACCTGGGCCTCAACCAACATGCCTCTCCAATTAGCCCGGTCCTTAGCTAACTGCCTCGAGTTGCGCACTCCAAGTTGGTTGAGGTCGGTTTCTACTTGTGCGCGCCACTTAAGGGGAGGTCTTCCTCTACTGCGTCCGACGTCTGGCTGGGAATCGAAGACTCTGCAAGCCGGAGCATTGGTTTTCATTCTTTCTACATGTCCTAGCCACCTTAAACGTCCAATGCGGAGTTTTTTGACTAGGGGTATGTCGCTGTACAGCTGGTACAGTTCTTGGTTGAATCTTCGACTCCATAGTCCGTCATTGCAAACGGGACCGAAGATTTTTCGAAAAATTTTTCTCTCGAATCGACCAAGAATTTCTTCATCCGCTTTTCATACGGTCCATGCTTCAGCGCCGTAGAGCAGGACTGGGATGATCAGGGTCTTATATAGGATCTCCTTAGTAGTTCGAGTGAGGGCTTTACTACTGAATTGCCTTCTTAGCCCGAAGAAACAGCGATTGGCAAGAGTAATTCTTCGTTTAATTTCTGACGAGATGTTGTTGTCAGAGTTAATAGCGGAGCCGAGGTAGACAAAGTCCCGTACTACCTCAAATTTATATCTGGCAATGGTGACGTTCTGTCCAATTCGTCGATGTTGTGTGTCCTTTCGTATTGACAGCATATACTTTGTCTTACCCTCATTTACTGCTAAGCCCGTTTGTGCCGCTTCCTTCTCTGTACTAGCAAACGTGGCTATGACATCACGTTGAGTCCTACCAATGATACCAATATCGTCGGCGTATGCAACGATTTTTGGAAGATTGTACCTCTGGTGTTGGCTCGGGAGTTTTGCCCAATCCTCTCAAGAACCAAATTGAAAAAGTCACATGACAGCGCATTGCCTTGCCTAAATCCTTCTTGGTATCCAATGTGTCGGTGAGATCGTTTCCGACCCTGATGGTGCAGCGAGAATTCTCCATCGTCATCCTACACAAACGGACGAGTTTGGACGGTATACCAAAACCAGGCATGGCTCTGTATAGTTCGTCTCTATAAATGCTGTCGTATGCGGCTTTGAAATCGATGAATAGGTGGTGGGTATCGATTTGGACTTCTTGGGTTTTTTTCAGGATCTGCCGAAGTGCGAAAATTTGATCGATTGTGGACTTTCCTGGCCTAAAACCACACTGATAAGGGCCGATCAGGTTGTTGGTAAACGGTTTCCGACCTTCACATATTACGGCAGATAGGATCTTGTAAGCGATGTTCAGTAGACTTATGCCTCTGTAGTTGGCGAAGTTCAAAGGGTCTCCTTTCTTGTGGATCGGGCAAATGACTCTGAGGTTCCATTCTTCAGGCGTACTCACATCCTGTTACTTACCAAGTCATTTCTGGCGGCCTTATTAAGCTTGAGTTCAGATCTTGCTATCCTCACTTCACTTAGGTCGTGTGGTTGGCAGTTTTCGTTGTCGTTGCCAATATTAAATGGTTCGTTCTGCCTGACAGCGGAATGTTGTCCGTCATCGCCGTTAAACAGTCTGCAGAAGTGGTTCTTCCAGTAGTGTCTCAACTACGATATTTCCTTGTTCATCTCGACAGGATTCTGTTCGATCCTTGTATCCTTGGCTTTGACGTTTTACACTTTGGTAAAACTTGCGAACATCGTTCCTGGAGTGGCTCTCTATATCCTCGATCGCGCGATTTTCTTGCTCTTTTTTCTTCTTTCTGAAAAGCCGATGTTCTTCCCTTCTTCTTTGCCTATGGAGCTCAATGGCAGCTCCCGTCTTCAACTGCAGCTTAGCCTTGTGGGCCTCGTTCTTGGCTGCGAGCATCTGTCGGCATTCCTCATCAAACCAGGGGTTTCTTGCTGGTGGCCGCGAGAAACCTAGCACATCAGTTGCGGCTGATCTAATGGCTTGTTGGCATCGTTGCCATTATTCTTCGACATTAGATGCTGGTGGTGTGTTGTGATTCGAGAGGTTAAGGGATACGCGTTGCGCGAAGGTCTTGGCGGTCTATGGCTATTGCAGTCTTTCGACATTAAATTATTTCACAGTATTTCTGGTTTGTTGTGGCGTGGTGGATATCCGCATCCTAAATTGGGTACAACAAGGTAGTGGTCCCAGTCAATGTTAGCCCCTCGGAATGTTCGGACATCCAAAATACTGGATGCGTGCCAATTGTCTATCGCAATGTGATCAATTTGGTTGACTGTTCGTTGATCTGGAGACCGCCATGTTCCCTTGTGGATATCGAGGTGAGGAAACCGTGTGCTGGCTATAGTGGCATTTCGTTCCGTAGCGAAGTCAATTAACCTAAGTCCGTTACCAGAAGTGTTGTCGTGTAGGCTATATTTGCCGACAGTACTGCTAAAGACGTCTTCTCTTCCTACCTTTGCGTTAAAATCTCCCACCACGATTTTAACATCGTACTTTGGTAGTCGCTCATTTTGTCAAGAAGCTCGTAGAAGCAATCCTTGGTTTTATCATGTTTTTCCTCCGTCGGAGCATGAGCGCATATAAGACTGATGTTGGCGAATTTGGCCTTGATGCGGATTGTTACAATGCGTTCGCTTATGTCTTGGAAACATAAGACTTCTTGCCTAAGTCTGGCACTTATAACAAATCCGCATCCGAATAGTCGCTGTTTCTGCTCACTATAACACGGTCCATAGTAGATGTCACAGTTTTTCATCCTCTTTTTGCCTGGCCCATCCCATCGTATTTCCTGGATGGCAGTAATGTCTGCTTTGTAGCAGTTTAGGGCTTCCGCTAGTTGTTCGCCTGCACCTCTCCTGTTTAATGTTCTCACATTCCAGGTGCAGATACGAACGTCGTTGTCCTTTTTTCGTTTAGCATGGTCATCGATATCCCCTTAATAAATCGTTGTTTTTCGGAAGGAGAATCATCGTTGTTTCGTTGCAATCATGCAGGTTCCGAATTCTAGCAAACCCCTATTTTTGCGTTGAAGGTGAAATCTGTTTTTTTTTTTATCCTCTATGGTTACTCTGTGGCCCGAGCTATGCCAGACTCTATGCTAGGACATGCATACGTAGCTAAAACAACCCCCTTTTCTCTTTTCTGTCCTGTAAATCTCTATGGCACCGCCTCTCAAGGAATTCCTTCACGTGGCAGGTGTAGACATCATGTCCATTCCTCTTTTGGGTCCTGGTTTTTTGCCATCTTGTGATCTTTTTAGGTTTTCCCGCCGCAGATCTTCCATTATATTTGCAATGATGCTGTCGATAGCATATACGATATGAGATTTCGTGGGGTTGCTGTCCTGCCTATTTCGCTCTCTAGTGCGTTTCTCTCAGCTTCATACTTTCGGCATTCCAGCAGCAAGTACTCGGCATTTTGGACTTTACCATCACAATGACGACAGAATGGGTCATCAGCAAGCCTAAACCCGTGTAGGTATCCCCAAAAGCTTCCAGTTACATTAGGATTTGGGAAAGATGGAAATTTACTTCACCGTGCTTTCTCTTTTCCCCCTCTTCGATATTTGGCAGTGGTTTGTGCGTCCATCTTCCATTTGGTTTTGTGTTGCACTGTCTTTTCCATTCCATTTCAGCAGCTTCTCAATTTGAATTCTCTCAGAGCCCGATAAGCTTTCTCCCCAGTATTACACTAATTGCATCCCCAGATAGAGTTCTGTATGCACAGGATACTCTAAGCGATGCTCTTCTGTGCAGAGAGTTTAGCCTTCTCATGTATACCTCAGTGCATGTGGCCGATGACCATTTGGGCATGCGTACATGAGGAATACTGGATGCATGCCTCTTGTCTATCGCAAAGTGATCAATTTGGTTGACTGTTCGTTGATCTGGAGACCGCCATGTCCCCTTATGGATATCGAGGTGAGGAAACAGCATTTCGTTCCTTGCGAAGTCAATTAGCCTAAGTCCGTTGCCAGACGTGGTGTCATGCAGGCTGTGTTTTCCAACAATACAATTCAATTTTTTTTCAATTCAATGGATTTTATTTGCACAAAAGTGATTTTGCATTTACATTTATTACCTGCAAAGCATAGTGCTTGCAGGAGGTTGAGCATAAATTGAATACATTAACTTTGAAATGATTTAAATTGAAAAGATTTTTTAACAATTAGGTTACAATTACTATAGTGTTGTTAAAATCTTCTTTAACTTTCTAATTCATATAATAAAGTTCAATCAAGTGCTTTTTTAACTAATTTAGGGACTGTGCATCGCAGTTCCCTATCACCATAGTTTCCACGAGTTTTTTGGGTGTCAAGGTATCAAAGGCTTTGCTGAAGTCTATAAAGAGAACAAGTACGTGATGATTTTTATTTAGCCCCGCATTCACCACATTGGTAAATTCTCCCTGTAGCAATTGAGTGCTCTTGCATTTTTGAAATCCAAACTGGTTTGAGTGAATCACTCTGTGCTTTGACATAAAACAATTAACACGTTTCACGACTACCTCTTCCAAACATTTTTCAACTGTTGGCAGAATTGAAATTGGCCTATAAATTGCCGTGTCTTTTTTTATTCCTCCCTTGTATATTGGTCGAATTATAGACGTTTTCATGAGCTTAGGTACATAACACTGACACAAACTAAGGTTTATAATCTTCGTGATTACAGGGGTGAGACACATGGCATTCACTTTGAGATCGACTGGTCTTATGTTGTCTGCTCCAGGACCTTTTTTGCAACTAAGTTGACACAGTATTTCGTAGACTTCAGGTTGCTTCCTCTATGTAAATACTTTTTTGAAGTTCCCAGTTCTCATGGTCAGAGGTTTTGGTGTCTCATACATGCATAATGTTAGCCGCTTGATTCGAAAACCTCTCCGCGAATTCCTCAACAATATCTTTTCAGCCTTCTAGATTCGGACGCTTTGGAAAATTGATTTTTTATAGTTTCATCTACTGAAAGTTTCTTTCTTCCAAGCAGTTCGTTCACAATTTTCCACGTTTTCATCGGGTCATGATTGGCATTTAAGAATTTTTGTTTGTAAAAACTGGCTTTTATTAATTGAATATTCTTGTTCACAGTGTTTCGAAATTTCTTGTATTCACCCTCAAACGTCTTACACCTGGGACTGCTTTTCCACCATCTATATAGCTCATCCCTTTTTTTAGGCAGTGGAGTGATCCAAGGCTTATGTTTACGTTTTCTTTTTGTTGTGGTCGTTTTGCATGCTTCAGCGTATATATTATTCATTTCTCGTACAAAATTGTTGTATAGTGCCTCGTCGTCGTTTTCTTGAAGTACACTAGTCGGCATAAGTATTTTAACGAAATAAAAATCGTGCATTTTTGAGTTTAACTTCTAAATGGCTTGACAAGAATTCATGTTTATTTTTTCATTTTTATATATAACTAATACAAACTTAAAAATAGGCAAACAAATATTTTTTCATAGAAGTCAAAAAAGATATAAATTAATTTGTAATTTCGTGTGTTGGCATAAGTATTTTGACAAGTATATAACTCTAAGAAAAAACATTTTAAACTTAACAAAAGTAAATAAATAAAGAAGAATTTAGTAAAATATATAACATCCTTTGGCTTCAATAACTTTTTGAAGGCGTCTCGGTACTGAATCTACTAAATTTTGAAGAATCTCTGGAGATATCTCTTCCCAAAGGGAAGTGACCTCAGAAATCGTCTCTTCTCTGGTTTTATTTAAAGAAACTGTTCTTTTGCGTTTCAAAAGAGACCAGACGTTTTCTATTATATTTAAATCTGGACTTTGAGGTGGCCAGTCCAAAGTGGCAACACCAACATCCTTCAAAAATTTAGTTATCATCCGGGCTTTGTGGCATGGGGCATTGTCCTGTTGCAGGATAAATGATTCACCAATAAGCCTACCTCCGGAAGGAAAGGCATTATCATTTAGGGTTCTTAAATATTGACCTTGGTTCATCGAGCCGGTGATAGGAACCAATTCACCCAGGCCATTATACGCAACACATCCCCAGAACATGACAGAGCCTCCACCATGGCTCACTTTTTGACAAACGGGGCGTCTTTTTTGCCTTTCTACCTTTGGCAATCTAACGTAAAATTTGTTTTTTGATGAGTTATACTCAAAGGAGCTTTCATCTGTCCATAGAACGCTTCTCCAGTACTCCTTTGGCTTGTGCAGATGTTCCTTTGCGAAAGAAGGTCTTTTAAGCTTGTTTACCTTTGATATGTACTTCCTTCCATTAAACGTCGTCGGACAGTGCGCTCACTGATTGAATTCGTTGCCGTCAAATTCCATTGATTTGCAGCAGTTTGAGGCTTCAGGAATATATTTCTTTTAAATTCCAGTAGAAGGGTTCGGTCTTCAGTGGGCGTTGTTTTGCGCTTAGCACCTGATCTCATTAGGTTTGTGATGTCATTATGCTTTTTAAACTTATTGATTTGATAGTGCACAGTTTGACGCGACACATTAAACTCACTTGCTATGTCTTTTACTGCCGTTCCAGCGTTAAACTTCGCTACCATTGAAGATCTGACAACCAAACTTAACTCAGCCGTTTTACCCATGGTTTTTAATAAATTTTAATAAATTTTTATTTTGTTATCAACGTTTAATGTAAATTAAAGTTAACTACACAAGTTTTTTGGTTATCACGTGCTCAAAACTGTTAAAATATTTACACAAAGTTTCCGTCAAAATACTTATGCCACGTAAAAATTCTTTGTCTGCATGCGTTCTTATCAGCAGAAAGAGAATGCAAAAGGTAAACAATACAAAACTTGGCATGCATAGAGCTAAAAATAGATTCTTTGTTTCGCGCATCATTTTTGTACCGTTGTTTTAACGATACCAAGCAAAGTTAGTCTCAATAGTCACAAAAAGGTTTCGTCAAAATACTTATGCCGACTAGTGTAGATATCGTCAGTCTGTTTGTTCTATAAGTTCATTAACTTTCTGCTGATTAATGTGTTTAAATTCCGTTTCAAAGATGTCTTCTCTTCCTACCTTTGCGTTAAAATCTCCCAGAACGGTTTTAACATCGTACTTTGGTAGTCGCTCATAGGTTTTGTCAAGAAGCTCGTAGAAGCAATTCTTGGTTATATAATCTTTTTCCACCGTCGGAGCATGAGCGCATATAAGGCTTTTGTTGGCGAATTTGGCCTTGATGCGGATTGTTACAATGCGTTCGCTAATGTCTTGGAAACATAAGACTTCTTGCCTAAGTCTGGCACCTATAACAAATCCGAATCCAAATAGTCGCTGTTTCTGCTCACTATAACACCGTCCATAGTAGATGTCACAGTTTTTCATCCTCTTTTTGCCAGGCCCATCCCATCGTATTTCCTGGATGGCAGTAATGTCATAGTAAATACGAACGTCGTTGTCCTTTTTTCGTTAATATGGTCGTCAACAATAATATTAGTCCTTTGCGATGCTATTGGTTGCTTCGTAACATTGGCTTTTTTATATGGATGGGTAGTTAACCCAAAGCACAACCCCCAACCTGGAGGGCCAGGCCCTTGTTTTGACCCTAGGACAGCGGGCCGGAAAATACCGATGTCAGTAGCCCATTTTTGTAGTATGAGCGCTACCCATTGAGGGCTCCTCGGCCACCAACTCTTTTCAAATACCCTGGCTCAGTATTGCAAATCCCTATAGTCCTGGTGTTCAAATATGTCGAAGCAGCTCATATAGGGATTTCACTACCAGTTCGATCAAACTGGGGCTGTAGGCGCCACCGTTGACTCCATCTAGGGAATTCCTCCGCTGCCGCCTGAGATGAGTGCCTTAGTGAGAGGACACCCTCCCCCCACAGGGGTTTATTACCCCATCTCCAGTCGAGGTACTAGGCACCCACCAGTCACCAGAGTGGAGGTGAGAGTAGTAGTTGATAGTGAGAATCTAGAGTGACAACGCTTGTGTCCTCATATAATCGCATCACTATCCTTAAGCACCGGCTGCAAAAAGTTTTTGTGATTTCATATAAACCAAACCTCCTACATTATCACTTTACGGAAAGTATCCTCAAATTAGCCATTTAAGGCTCAAGACCTCTTTTTTTGTACGTCCCCATAAGTCAATCGTAAAAACTCGAGCCCCGTACAAAACATCCTTCCAAACTATAAACATCCCCTCATAAAACCAAAAACGGAGACGCACACTCTCAACTATTTATCTCAACCCATAAATAACCTGCTACACAGCCACAAAAAGTTATAAATCACGCATTCAACCACATCTTGCGACACAAAAGAGGCTACAAAAACAAGTCGTCGCAGCTCAATAAACTACAAACCATTTAGCATACCGCATACCTTCAGTCACAAGCTGCATACACTCGTACACATCCCGAATTCCGAAAGAACTAATGGACCGCATAAACCGTCCCCCCATATGCTCCTTCTGCCATTGTCCTTGAGAAAGGTAAACAGTTTTTTTTTTTTGGCAAACACACAATTTATATGCAATTTCCTTCATAGGTCATTTAGCCAGAAGCCCAAACACCCATAAGGTGTAACATCCCTCGAATGTTGCACACGGACCATTAAGGACCTAACCCCACATGACTGCAATTTTGAATTAACTTCCAATTCGACATTCCTACCTAGAGAGCAGCCGTTGCTCCTTGCAAACTGCAATTGCAATTACAAGATGCCCTCTCCTCGGTGTCGATGGGGTGTGCATATTCTAATGATGACTACTTAGGTTGCGACAGAAAATCCTTGGTAAATCCTTGCCAGCATTTTGGGTAATCTCGCAGTCGAAATATTATGTGCAAGGCCTTTCGTTGAGGAGCAAATAACGACGAAAAAACAGATGAAACTCATTTTACACAGCCACCACAGCAACAATTATTGTATATGCGGTCGTCCTGGCCTTGCTTGGATTATCCTTGTTGAAACTATAGAATTTCATTATGAAATCTCGCCAAGGATATGATAATGCAACAGCAGTGCTATCTGCCAGCCGGAAAACTATTACTTTAATGTGGAACAAATGAGGGCGGTTGGGACGGTAGAGGTTCCTTCCACAGAGTGTCCTTCTCCTGCCACATTTATGCTCCAGCACCACCAACTAGGCTGTTGAAACAAAACCAATTAAAATTTGGCCGCCGTCCAATTCTAATTCACAATTATTATTGTTATCCTGTTTTAGGGTTTTCTGCGAGACACTGAAACGTTGTTGGAGCGACTCACTGAAGGACGACAGTGATGGTGGTGTTGGTGGTGGTTTTAGGGTAAAGTTGAGAATTCACATTCATCCCATACTCGTATGATGCAGCAAAGAGTGTTTAAGTATGCAGTTTGCACGTCGTCCTTTTTCGATAGGACATACGTACATCCACTGTAGGCGGAGGTTACTCTTGCTCGACGACGACGACGACGATGGCAGAACTTTGAAGAACTTTTGTGAGAGGGCAAAAAGGAGATAAGGATGCCAGCAAACCGGCTTTTGTCTAACAATAATAATTCGTCGTTATTTCGGAGAGTTTATACAACATTCGTCCTCGACGCCATCTTGCTCTCTATCGGTAGAAATAGCTTTTTGGCTCTTCCTGGTCCTGATGCTGCAACTGTTTTGTGTTTGGTTTATTCAATGCCTAATGTAGCGAGAGATAATTGAAGATTTAGTCCTTGTTGCAGATCGTTGCATATCGTTTTATGTGTGCGCGCACAATAGAGTGTATCTATCCTCTTTCGGGGTGTGTGTAGTTTTATCTGCTTCGTTAAATGTCCGAGTGTGTGCTGGATGGGGGGGAGGACTGTATATGTGGTGAGTTCACTAGAAAATGGAGTGTCCTCACATTTATTGTGTGTCTGCGAGGACTTTTGCACATATTTAGTGGAGTAATAAATTTGTCCAAGGATAACTATCAGTTGTTCCCAACTGGGAGTTGCCATTGAATTGATGCTCTCGAGATGTTATATCTTCTTGCAATGGTGGTGGTGGGGGGAGGGGTGTTGGACGCAATTTGTCAGACATCGTCGCCAATAATTACTAAATCCTTATTGATATGAGATTTACTCTGTCGTCCTAGGAGGGGGGGTGATTGGATTCGAGGACTAATTGAGTTTACATAGAAGAATAAGTTGGGGTGCTTTATGACCAGAAGCTGGTAAGCTAGATGACCAAAGGCAATCTGGTTCCTTCGGGGGAGTTGTTTGTTAGCACAAAAAGGACAACAAGGTACCATTAGGTTCGATAAGGGGATGTTGAGATTATTTGCATGGGGAAATGTCAAAATTTTGGACCCACTCAGCTTATCAGCAACTTTTCCAAAGGCATAGAAATACATGTCTTTGGGGCACAATAAGACCAGGGCCCGGTATTTTTTTTTTTCGCAACCATTTGTGTGTGCAATGTCGGAATCTATTAATTAGGAAATTCTTGGTTAAGATAAGCGTTTCAGAGTAATTGATACCACTCAGGTGATTTGTCCAATCACAGAGGCGAAGCAGTACAACGCAGAGATTCAGTGGTGTGTGGGCTGGATTGCTACCTCCTACGAAAGCACCCACTGCCATTCGAAGCTTCCCAAGTTTACGCTTTAGAATCGACGTTAGATTGAAGGATATTTTTGGTAGAAATTAATCTTCTCACACACAAATGAGAGGAAAAGTTAAGTTTTAGTTTCTGATTGGGAAATTTGTCATTCTTGAGCTCGTGCAAAGATTATGAATTCTATACAGATGACGCATTGAAGCTCATTAGCTTCATGGTACGGGCGGGCGGTGTGCATGAAAACACATGAAAAACAAGAACAAAATTATATGGCGGGCTGTGCCAGCACGACCCGCCATAGAACAATTTTTCTTATATGGAGTGCGTCATCTGTACAGAATTCACAATCTTTGGCTCAGAGGTGATTCTCTTTTTTGAATTCATTATTGAAAACAATTTGTTGATTGCCAATAAAGGTAACGAACCAAACCTTCATAATTAGGAACAGGCGTGAGGTCTTAGACGTAACACTCTACAACAACTCACAAAATCTTACTGTGCGAGAATGGACTGTTTCCCAAGAAGCATCATTTTCAGACCACAGGATTATTGAATTCCTCATTGAAGCTAATGTTGAACTAATAAGTAAATGCAGGAACCCCAGAATAACAAACTGGGAAACATTCTTCCATGAAGTCAGGAAGAATAAACAAAAACTGCAACAAAATACGTTAGATACCCCAGAGGAAAGCGACGCAACCACAGAAACCCTAAATAAGATTCTGAAAAGCTTGTCCTTTACGGACCCCAAAGAGCAAGAAATCTCAACCATGGTGGACGAAAGAGCTCCTCGAAATCAGGAGAAATACTAGAGCGCTCTTTAACGCAGCCAAAGTAACAAACTTACCAACTGATTGGGATCTTTATAAATACAGCCAGTGCAAGTTCAAAAGTGCAATCACAAGAGCTAAACGCACTGCCTGGCACACGTTCTGCAGTGACATAGAATCTACAGTTCCAACGTATCTTAAAGATAGTGATGGCAACTGGACACAATCCTGTAAGGACACACTCAAACTCCTACTAAAGACCCATTTTCCGGGATGTACCCAGAGTCGAGACGGTAATCAGGTGACCCTAAACCCTTCAACGACTCTCTTCACAACTCCAGAAGAAGTCATAATTGAAGGAAAAATAAACTGGGCAATTGATACATTCTCTCCCTTCAAATCCCCAGGAAGCGATGGAATATTTCCAATTATCCTAAAAATGGCAAAAACACTAATCATACCAGTCCTCACACGACTGCTTAAAAGCAGTATAATGTGTGGCTACATTCCAAGGGCTTGGCGAGAAGTAAAGGTCGTCATCATTCCCAAAGCCGGTAAATCTAGCCATACAACTGCAAAAGATTTTAGGCCTATAAGTCTGACGTCCTTCATTCTGAAGACTTTTGACAAACTAATGAACATATATTTACTTAAGTGGCGCTACATTCCAGAATGAACCTGGGCCTCAACCGAACCGTTCTACATGTCCTAGCCATCTTAAACGTCCAATGCGGAGTTTTTTGACCAGGGGCATGTCGCTGTACAGCTCGTATAGTTCGTGGTTGAATCTTCGTCTTTATAGCCCGTCAACGCAAGCGGGACCGAAGATTTTTCGAAGAATTTTCCTCTCGAATCTACCAAGGATTTCTTCATCCGCTTTTGATGCGATCCATGCTTCAGCGCCGTAGAGCAGGACTGGGATGATCAGGGTCTTATATAGGATCTCCTTAGTAGTTCGAGTGAGGGCTTTACTACTAAATTGCCTTCTTAGCCCGAAGAAACAGCGATTGGCAAGAGTAATTCTTCGTTTGATTTCTGACGAGATGTTGTTGTCAGAGTTGATAGCGGAGCCGAGGTAGACAAAGTCCCGAACTACCTCAAAGTTATATCTGTCAATGGTGACGTTCTGTTGAATTCGTCGATGTTGTGTGTCCTTTCGTGTTGACAGCATATACTTAGTGTTTCCCTCATTTACTGCTAAACCCATTTTCCGCTTTCTTCTCTATACTAGCAAACGTGGCTGTGAAATCACGATGAGTCCTACCAATGATGGCAATATCGTCGGCGTATGCTAGTATTTGCACCGATTTTTAGAAAATTGTGCCTCTGGTGTTGGCTCGGGAGTTTTGCACAATCCTCTCAAGAATCAGATTAGAGAAGTCACATGACAGCGCATTGCCTTGCGCTTAAATCCTTCTTGGTATCGAATGTGTCGGTGAGGTCGTTTCCGACCCTGATGGAGCAGCGAGAATTCTCTATCGTCATCCTACACAAACGAAAGAGTTTGGACGGTATACAAAAACTAGACATGGCTCTGTATAGTTCATCTCTATAAATGCTGTCGTATGCGGCTTTGAAATCGGTAAATAGGTGGTGGGTTTCGATTTGGACTTCTTGAGTTTTTCCCAGGATCTGCCGAAGTGTGAAAATTTGATCGGTTGTGGACTTTCCTGGCCTAAAACCACACTGATAAGGGCCAATCAGGTTGTTGGTAAACGGTTTCAGGCGTTCACATATTACGGAAGATAGGATCTTGTAAGCGATGTTGAGTAGACTTATGCCTCTGTAGTTGGCGCAGTTCAGATGGTCTCCTTTTTTGCGGATCGGGCAAACGATGCTGAGGTTCCATTCTTCAGGCATATTTTCATCCCACCAGATTTGGCTTATGAGTTGGTGGATGTTACTTACCACGTCATCTCCGCCAGCTTTATGCTCAGCGGGAAGGCCGTCATTTCCGGCGGCCTTATTAAGCTTGAGCTTAGATATTGCTATCCTCACTTCACTTAGGTCGGGTGGTTGGCAGTTTTCGCTGTCGTTGCCAATATTAAATGGATCGTTCTGCCTGACAGCTGAATGTTGTTCGTCATCGCCGTTTAACAGTCTGCAGAAGTGGTTCTTCCATATCCTCAGCATCGACTGTGTCTCAACTACGAGATTTCCTTGTTCATCTCGACAGGATTCTGTTCGAGCCTTGTAGCCTTGGCTTTGACGTTTTACACTTTGGTAAAACTTGCGAACATCGTTCCTGGAGTGGCACCTCTCTATATCCTCGACCGCGCGCTTTTCTTGCTCTTTTTTCTTCCTTCTAAAAAGCCGATGTTCTTCCCTTCTTCTTTGCCTATAGAGCTCAATGGCAGCTCTCGTCTTCACCTGCAGCTTAGCCTTGTAGGCCTCGTTCTTGGCTGCGAGCATCTGTCGGCATTCCTCATCAAACCAGGGGTTTCTTGCTGGTGGCCGCGAGAAACCTAGCACATCAGTTGCGGCTGATCTAATGGCCTGCTGGCATCGTTGCCATTGCTCTTCGACATTCGATGCTGGTGGTATGGTGTTAATCGAGAGGTTAAGGGGCACGCCTTAGTCCGTTACCAGACGTGTTGTCGTGTAGGCTATATTTTCCGACAGTACTGCTAAAGATGTCTTCTCTTCCTACCTTTGCGTTAAGATCTCCCAGCACAATTTTAGCATCGTACTTTGGTAGTCGCTCATAGGTTTTGTAGAGGAGCTCGTAGAAGCAATCCTTAGTTATATCATCCTTTTCCTCCGTCGGAGCATGAGTGCATATAAGGCTTATGTTGGCGAATTTGGCCTTGATGCGGATTGTTACAATGCGTTCGCTTATGTCTTGGAAACATAAGACTTCTTGCCTAAGTCTGGCACCTTTAACAAATCCGAATCCAAATAGTCGCTGTTTCTGCTCACTACAACACGGTCCATAGTAGATGCCACAGTTTTTCATCCTCTTTTTGCCCGGCCCATCCCATCGTATTTCCTGGATGGCAGTAATGTCTGCTTTGTAGCAGTTTAGGGCTTCCACTAGTTGTTCCGGAAAAAATACCGATGTCAGTATCCCATTTTTGGGGTATGAGCGCTGCCGTTGACCCATTGAGGGCTCCTCCGCCACCAACTCTCTTCCAATACCCTGGCTCAGTATTGGAAATCCCTATAGACCTGGTGTTCAAATATGTCGAAGCAGCTCATATAGGGATTTCACCACCAGTTCGATCAAACTGGAGCTGTAGGCGCCACCGTTGACTCCATGTAGGGAATTCCTCCGCTGCCGCCTGAGAGTGAGTGCCTAAGTGAGAGGACACTCCACCCCCCTCTCTCGTTTGCTGCCACCAACGACCTTCCACAGGGGTTCAATACCCCATCTCCAGTCGAGGTACTAGGCACCCACCAGTCACCAGCGTGGAGGTGAGTAGGAGTTGATAGTGAGTGGCTAGAGTGAGAACGCTTGTGTCCTCATATAATCGCATCACTATCCTTAAGCAGCGGCAAAGAAAGGGTAAAGAAAGCAAATATTGCCCTCTATAGCTGCAACAGAATCTGCGGCAAAAAATGGGGCCCATGCCCGAAGGTCACCAAATGGCTATACACAGCAATTGTCAGACCAATCCTAACATACAGTTGCTTGGTCTGGTGGAATGCTATGAAAAAAGCAAGACATATGACCAAGCTTACGAAAGTTCAAAGGACAGCATGTATACTCACGAAAGGAGCCATGCGCACTAGCCCCACAATAGGGTTAGAAACAGTCCTAAACATAACACCAATTGACTAACAAATCAATGACACAGCAGCAAAAAGCGCAGCAAGACTCAAAGAAACGGGCAATCTACCCACGAAGCCTTTTGGCCATAGCTCAATATTAAGCTCAATGGCATATGCAGATGCAGCATCTGACTACATTATCCCATACCACGACTTTGATACTAATTACCCTATCAGAATACCAAGCAGAGACGATGGACTTCAAACAAAGTGTTATCTAACATTGAAATAGCAATCTATACCGACGGATCCAAAATGGAAGTCGGAGTGGGCTCTGGTGTCTACCCTGAAAAGATCGGGCTAGCTACATCCTTGAGATTAGCAAACTCGTGTAGTGTATTCCCAGCTGAGATCCTGGCCATACTCGAAGCTGCCGAATCGGCTTGGGTATTGGACATATCACATGAGGATATCTCAATCTACGTGGATAGTCAAGCGGCCATTAAAGCTCTGGCATCCAATATAGTAAAATCACGGGTAGTTGGACGCTGCCGCGAAGAGCTGAAGGCTCTTTGTAACCAGAACAAAGTCCAAATTATCTGGGTGCCAGGACATAATGACATTATAGGAACTGTGAAATCAGACGAGCTAGCCAGACTAGGATCGTCCAGTTGCATTTCCCTAGCTGATAAAAGGGTCAATCCCCCGCTAGCATCTAAAAAACATGTAATAACCAGGCACACAAAATCTCTCTGGCCGGAGTTAAGCGGCAGCACATCAAACAAGTTAATAGCTTTGAATAGAGCATCCATTTCTAAAGCGGTGAGAGTGACAACAGGTCACAACCTGTTGGGTAAGCACTCCAATAAGATAAAACTGACTGGTGCGAACCAACTTTGCAGAAATGCAGCGACCCTGACGTCGAAGAAGAGGTCTCACACCTACTATGCCACTGCCCTGCGATCAGTGGCAGTCGTTTAAAAATACTAGGCAGCCTTTACTTCGATGACCTAAGTGACCTAACGACTATCCCAATAGCTCTGATAGTCCGTTTTTGTAGCAGATCAGGATGGAGCAACTACCTCTTTCAGGCTGAAGGAGCAACACAGACCAGCACCGCATAAGTATCACTAGCGAACTTAACCAGGTATCCTCTTTCTCTATTTCAGGGTACTTTCATCGAAGGGTATCGCTATGGGCCCACGTAGGCCTATGCGAGCTTGACGACTCACCCGAGCGTCAACAGCCCATCTAACCTAACCTAAGTAGGAATTCTTGAGCACATTTTGTATATGATAGCCCCACGAAATACAAAAAAAAAATAGCCTTGTTCCAAACTGCAGACTAACTGACATTAGTGTATAGAAAGTTGGACGTCCTATGTTTCAGATGACATAACAGGTATCATCGATAAGTAGTGTGCAAACAGAGCCCCTCGTCTAGCAACAAGCTGTCGTCTAGCAACAAACTTAGCTAACTTTAAACAAGGCGCTAGGTTATAACAACTTTACAGCTGAGTCTCAAATGATGAGGGTGCTCTTCTGCAAAGGCAAACTTGTCATTTTCAAAGTAATACACGTTTTCGAGAGCACACGCTTTAACAACTTTCCACTCATGTGTAACCTAAACAAATTAAGCACGTTCTTCAAAGGCAAAGCCTAGATTAAGAGTCAGTTAAGCCGGTATTAAGCCTTTCCTTTGATTTACTTTATCTATCGTCTAGCAATTCAATGTTTGACGCTGACTCTGTGGCTCTGTATAAACCCAACTCCAACCAAATAAATCGCAACTTTAAGTCCGCCATTTTGAAAGCGGATATTTTACATATGTGTGGTCTTGCCTCAGTATAGACGAGTGGTTATAAAAAATCAAATTTATTCATTCCATGAACAGCGTTCTATGTACATCAACATGGACTACAAATATTCTCAGAGGATCCTTTCGGACTCCGTTTAGCTATCTTCAAACACTCAGGACTCCTTATGAGTGGATCGAGTAGGTGCTAACTTTGCCGTTGTCATCCAAAGTTGTAGTGGCTGCCTTGTAACCGGCGTGCCTACCGTTCACATCATGTTCCTCAGCTTCGGCAGTCGAGAGATGGTTGTAGTTGTTGGGCTTTCCATCAGGACCGTACTAGAAAAAAAAACGACATTAGCACATTATCCTCTTAAAAAGCTGCAACAACCTACCTGTGTGCCGGAAGACCATTTCGAGCTCTTCTCCCATGCCTTGGAACGGTATCCACCAGTTCCTGCACCACCATAGTTGCTACCTAACCTACCATCAGATCCCAAACCAAATGAAGAACCTCCACCCAAATTCAACTGTGAACTTCCACTCCTGAAGCCACCGATTCCAATATCTTGAGCTTGCATCTTAGCAAGGCGTTCCGACTCGCTCATGTACTGGCTAAGACCAGATGTGCTGAGTCCACTGCCAAGTGAACCGAATTGTGAAGAACCATAAGTGCTGCCGCTGGAGCTTACTCCGGGCATAACCATCGAACCGGAAAGACCACCACTTGAGGTCATCATATTGTCAGTCAACATTGAGGTAGAACCTAACCCACCAATAACTGGAATCGTGCTAGCAGCTGAGTTCTGTGATGCTGATGACATGAAGCTGGAGTGTGAGCTGGCTGCGGGGTTGCTGTATACAATTGTGGGCTGTGCCATGGTTTTTGAGGTCTTGTGGGTGTAGTGACTGAATTCGGAGCCACCAGATGGAGCAATGATTGTGCTCAGAGTTGGAACAGCTTGGGTCTCCTGATGCATATTCTCCGACATGCTGTTGAATGATGAACCACCGGTGGGGAAGAATTGGACTCCAGGTTGGCTAAGCTGAGATTGGCTGCTCATCAACGATGAGTGTGAGTTCATGCCAACAGCTGGAGCAATCAGCATTGGAGCGGCTTGAGATTGGGTTGAGAATTTCCTCATCTGTGAGTAGCTTTCTGATCCGGTAGATGGCGCGATATAGACTGGAGTTGGTTGAGACTTGATGATCTTCTCGCTGTGGTGGGTGTAGCTCTCGGAGTTGCCGCCAGTTGGACGCACGACAATAGCTGCTGGTGGGCGTTGGACGGTGCGAATGCGCGAATGGGTGTACCTCTCGGCACCGCCACTTGGGAATGAGTAGACGATTGGTGTAGGTGCGCTGTTGATACGTTCTTGTCTGGAGTGGATGTAGCTTTCGGATGCTCCGCTTGGTTGTTGGAGGACAATTGGCATTGGCCTGGACTGGATGCGTTGTTCACGATGGTGGGTGTAACTTTCTGAGCCAACGCTTGGTTGTTGGACTACAATTGGCATTGGCCTGGACTGGATGCGTTGTTCACGGTGGTGGGTGTAACTCTCTGAGCCACCGGAAGGTGAGGTGATGTATACGGGTGCGGCTTGGTTCTGAACACGACGTTCTTCCTGATGGGTGTAGCTTTCGGAACCTCCAGAGGGTGAGGTAATGTAAACAGGGGCCGCTTGGTTCTGGACGCGACGTTCCTCTTGGTGGGTGTAGCTTTCGGAACCACCGGAAGGTGAGGTTATGTAAACAGGGGCGGCTTGGTTCTGGACGCGACGTTCCTCTTGGTGGGTATAACTCTCAGAACCACCTGATGGTGATGTGATGTAAACAGGGGCTGCTTGGCTCTGCATGCGACGTTGTTCCTGGTGAGTGTAACTCTCCGATGAACCTCCGCTGGGAGCCACATATACTGAAGCGGGTTGACGTTGGATATGGGATTCTTGGTGATGGGAGTACAAATCGGAACCACCAACTGGTGATGAAATCAACATAGGGGTCGCTCCGCCTTCAACATGCTTCTCGGAATGTTCAGAAAAACTCTCAGATCCACCTTCTCCACCAGCGACGGGGATGACAATAGCTCCACCGGCACCTCCTCCGTTTTGAGACGAACTATATTCGGTGTGGAATGATGATGCACCATTGCCGGCACCACCTAAACCTCTGCTAATGTACATAGGATTGCTCTCCTGTTGCACTTGTTGGGTATCGTATTGGCTGTTGCTTCCATAGCTACCACTAACTGAGCCACTGGCACCGACAGTTCCGACACCATATGAACCGACCTCTTCGAGCGACGAGTCCAGTGTTTGTTGTCTAAAAAAAAAGTGAAAAGGTGTGACCATCATTTTGGAAGGGCTTCACTGGGCATTGGCTTACCCTTCAATGTCACTGGAGGCGGCATTGCCCAATTTTTCAGTCACAATCTTCTTAGCATCGTCAACGGTTTGCTGATGTTGTTGGTAATGGCTGAGGGATTAATTTTTTTTAATAAAAGTTTTGTTAAGTTTTTTTCTTAATTTTAAAACCAAATAATGATTTTTTTTTAATTTTTTTGTACCAATTCGCCAATTAGAAAATTTTGTATTTTTTTTATTTAAAAACAAAACTAACCAAACGGTTTACCGGTACTTACATATCGCGGATGGAAGAAGGTAATCTATGAGCGTGTGAAAAAGATTTTTTTTTTATTTAAATTTAATTTGCCACCATGGAAACACATAAAAGACAGACAAAAGTGATATAAGCTTTTTTTTTTTTAAAAAAATTGATTAAATGTATTAAGCTCTGCAACTGAAAGTAAAAAAATGGAACAAAGATAAGGAGACTTTAACCTACCTTGACTGAAGGTCTGTTGGGAGATCTGAAAATAAATGGAAAGGTCAGGAATAATTTTAGTTAAATGATCTCTCGCTCTTGTTATCAAATTAAATTGTTGGGAAAAGTATGCAAGAATATTGCGGTTATCAAGCTTTTAGTGAGACTAACGTGTTTTTTTTTTTTGGAATTTAATCGGAAATTAATTATAATAAACAATTATCAACCCAAAAGTTGAGAAGATTGAACATACCATACGAACATAAAGACGAAGGTTTTGAGCCATCAGTGAACCATCATCTGTAGTCTTAAACCGATCTTATCTAACAATGTATGGGCTACCTAAAGCATATATCTGAAAATTCCGAGCCTTTAAATGAACTTGCTGAACTTACAAGGCGACTATTGAACAGACAAGGTAAGACAGCAAAACTACAAAAAAGGCAGAGAGTGACTGCCAATATTATTACGAAGAAGCCTAGAGCATAAGAAAGACCGAATTTATTGAAGCAGAAGCAGGGAGGTCTGCCAACCCAGGCAAACCTAGATCGCCTGGGACGGCAGACATCCCAGGCGAACTTAGATGAGCTGCTTCGACATATTCGAACAACAGGTTATCTAGGAATCTCAAGGGTAAGTCAGGCCCCTTGAACATAGATGGTGGCGAATGAACCGAAAGGTCAACGGCAGAGCTCAATTCCGTAGTAGATACTGATGGCCCCGTGGCCTAGGGTTATTTAATAAATTGGAACTAGCCCTCCAGGTTGAGGGTTGTGCTTTGGGTTAACTACCAACCCATGGAATCAACAATTGTTACGAAGGAACCAATAGCCTCGGAAGGGACTGATATTATTGTTGACGACCATGCTAAACGAAAAAAGGACAACGACGTTCGGATCTGCACCTGGAATGTGAGAATATTAGACAGGAGAGGTGCAGGCGAACAACTAGCGGAAGCCCTAAACTGCTACAAAGCAGACATTACTGCCATCAAGGAAATACGATGGGATGGACCGGGCAAAAAGAGGATGAAAAACTGTGACATCTACTATGGACCGCGTTATAGTGAGCAGAAACAGCGACTATTCGGATGCGGATATGTTATAAGTGCCAGACTTAGGCAGGAAGTTTTATGTTTACAAGACATTAGCGAACGCATTGTAACACTCCGCATCAAGGCCAAATTCGCCAACATAAGCCTTATATTTGCTCATGGCCCGACGGAGGAAAAAGACGATATAACCAAGGATTGCTTCTACGAGCTTCTTGACAAAACCTATGAGCGACTACCAAAGTACGATGCCAAAATCGTGCTGGGAGACTTTAACGCAAAGGTAGGAAGAGAAGACACGACAACATGTCTGGTAACGGACTTAGGCTGTTTGACTTCGCTGCGGAACGAAATGCCACTATAGCACACGGTTTCCTCACCTCGATATCCATAAGGGGACATGGCGGTCTCCAGATCAACGAACAGTCAACCAAATTGATCACATTGCGATAGAAAAGAGGCCCGCATCCAGTATTTTGGATGTTCGAACATTCCGAGGGGCTTATATCGACTCGGACCACTACCTTGTTGCAGCCAAAGTAAGGATGCGGATATCCACCACGCCACAAGAAACCAGAAATACTGTGAAAAAATTGAATGTCGAAAGACTGCAATCGCCAGAGACCGCCAAGACCTTCGCGCAACGCGTATCCCTTAACCTCTCGACTCACAACATACCACCAGCATCTAATGTCGAAGAATAATGGCAACGATGCCAACAAGCCATTAGATCAGCCGCAACTGATGTGGTAGGTTTCTCGCGGCCACCAGCAAGAAACCCCTGGTTTGATGAGGAATGCCGACAGATGCTCGCAGCCAAGAATGAGGCCTACAAGGCTAAGCTGCAGGTGAAGAGGGAAGCTGCCATTGAGCTCTATCGACAGAGAAGAAGGGAAGAACACCGGCTTTTCAGAAAGAAGAAAAAGGAGCAAGAAAAGCTCCCTATCGAGGATACAGAGAGGTACCACTCAAGGAACGATGTTCGCAAGTGTTACTAAAGTGTAAAACGTCAAAGCCAAGGATACAAGGATCGAACAGAATCCTGTCGAGATGAACAAGGAAATATCGAAGTTGAGACACATTCGATGCTGAGGATATGGAAGAACCACTTCTGCAGACTGTTAAACGGCGATGACGAACAACACTCCGCTGTCAGGCAGAACGAATCATTTACTATTGGCAACGACAGCAAAAACTACCAACCACCCGACCCAAGTGAAGTGAGGATAGCAATATCTAAACTCAAGCCTAACAAGGCCGCCGGAAATGACGGCCTTCCCGCTGAGTTTATAAAGCTAGCGGAGATGACTTGGTAAGCAACATCCACCAACTCATAAGCCAAATCTGGTCGGATGAAAGCATGCCTGAAGAATGGAACCTCAGCATCGTTTGCCCGATCCGCAAAAAAGGAGACCCTCTGAACTGCGCCAACTACAGAGGCATAAGTCTACTCAACATCGCTTACAAGATCCTATCTGCCGTAATATGTGAACGCCTGAAACCGTTTACCAACAACCTGATCGGCCCTTAGCAGTGTGGTTTTAGGCCAGGAAAGTCCACAATCGATCAAATTTTCACACTTTGGCAGATCCTGGAAACAAACCAAGAAGTCCAAATCGATACCCACCACCTATTTATCGATTTCAAGGCCGCATATGACAGCATTTAAAGAGACAAACTATACAGAGCCATGTCTAGTTTTGGTATACCGCCCAAATTCGTTCGTTTGTGTAGGATGACGATGGAATATTCTCGCTGCTCCATCAGGGTCGGAAACGCCTCACCTACACATTCGATACCATAAAAGGATTTAGGCGAGGCGATTCGCTGTTGTGTGACTTCTTCAATTTGATTCTTGAGAGCACTGTGCAAAACTCACGAGCCAACACCAGAGGCACAATTTTCCAAAAATCGGTGCAACTACTAGCATACGCCGACGATATTGACATCATTGGTAGGACTCAACGTGATGTCATAGCCACGTTTGCTAGTATAGAGAAGGAAGCGGCAAAAATGGGTTTAAAGCCGTAATTGAGGGTAAAACTAGTATATGCTGTCAACACGAAATGACACACAACAACGACCAATTGGACAGAACGTCACCATTGACAGATATAACTTTGAGGTAGTACGGGACTTTGTCTAGCTCGGCTCCGTTGTCTACCTCGGCTCCGCTATTAACTCTGACAACAGCATCTCGTCAGAAATCAAGCGAAGAATTACTCTTGCCAACCTCTGTTTCTTCGGGCTAAGCTAAGAAGATAATTTAGTACTAAAGCCCACACTCGAACTACTAAGGAGATCCTATATAAGACCCTGATCATCCCAGGCGCTAAAGCATGGACCGTATCAAAAGCGGATGAAGAAATCCTTGGTAGATTCGAGAGGAAAATTCTTTGAAAAAATCTCCGGTCCCGTTTGCGTTGATGGGCTATGGAGATGAAGACTAAACCACGAACTATACGAGCTGTACAGCGACATACCCCTGGTCAAAAAACTCCGCTTGGACGTTTAAGATGGCTAGGACATGTAGAACGAATGGACACCAATACTCCGGCTCGCATATTCTTTGATTCCCAGACAGACGTTGGACATAGTAGTGGAAGGCCTCTCCCTAAATGGAGCGCCCAAGTATAAACCGACCTCAACCAACTTGTAGTGCGCAACTGGAGGCAGTTAGGTAAGGACCGGGCTAATTGGAGAGGAATGTTGGTTGAGGTCCAGGTTCACCCCGGACTGTAGCGCCTTTTTTATAATTGGCACGCGCTTAAGGGATTATGAATTCCCTTATAGTGTTGGAGCATAAGCGGACATTAAGGAAATTCAGGAGAAGAAAAGAGGAGATACCGATGTGCGTTGGTTTTGAATTTTTGTAAGTTGTAGTGGAGAAGAAAAACTGGGTTGGTAAAACATTCCACAATCGTGTTGTTAGGAATGAATCTCTAACGTCCGACGATGCGATTCAGGGTGAACTGATTAGCAAACATGGCATGGCGAGTATTACGATGGAATTATTGAAGGGGCGGAATCCATCTGGACATTTCGTTAGAACATTTGTTGTTGTTATAGCGGTAAAAGAGTGTAAGGCAGGAGACATTCCTACGATTTTCGAGCGAAACTATGGAGTTCGCTATGGTTGAAACTCTAGTAGGTGCAATGATGTTTTGGCTGCACCTGACCATGCGTGGGCGGTGAACTCAAGTTTGTTGTGGATGTACGCTTTGTGTATTGAGGCCTGGATCAGAAGGGGTGAAAAATTTCTTTCAACGGTTAGGGAAACCTAGACATTTCGCTGCATATTTAGCGATTTCAAATATGTGGTCGTTCCACATTTTTTTTAAATTCTGACCTGCCTAAGCAGTAATATACACATCGACCTAAAAGATCTATTGTGCTTGCCGTCAGATGTTTTTTAGGTTAGTAGCGCTTCTACTTTCCTAATGTAGCTGATAATACTTTCAGCCGAAGATTTCCTCGGTTCTTCGGGACTTAAAAATTCCCTGAAGAAAGATTCCCTTCTCATACCTTAAAGGGCCGAGCATTCACATATGATATGCTTGGCTGTTTCGTCTTCTTCTAGACATAGTCTGCACTCCGGTGAGTCGACTAGACGCATTTGGTTTAGGTGATATCGCAGACCGTGATGACCAGTTAGGTAGTTAGGTAGCCCCAAGTTTTTGATATCGTGCCTGCGAAGATTTAGTATCTTATTGGCATCTGATTTGAAGGGCTGAATAGCTCTTTTGGCCTGTCTTAGGCCTGGGATGTTTCCCCAGTATGAAACACATTTGTTTTGTTCCCAGTTTTTAATGACCAGATTTATGGCTGATTTGGGGATTGCACAGAAGGGTTCAGGTCCAATGAAGAGGGTTTCCGAGCCTTTTCTGGCTAGTTCATCAGATTTTTCGTTCCCTTCGACTCCCTTATGTCCGGGGACCCACCATAGTCTAGTTTTGTTCCTGGAACTGAGTGTTTGGAGGGAGTTGAAGCAGTGTAGTACTGATTTGGAGTCAATGATGTGTGAGCTAAGGGCTTTTATAGCTGTTTGACTGTCCGTGAATATATGGATGTTTGCGCCTTTAATACCTGAGTTGTGTATTAGGTTTGCGCATTCTTTTATGGCATGGAGCCCGGTATCCGAAGTTCGCAAACTAGCGGCTTAAAACTCCCTTTTTAGCCATGCATCCTTCGGCGTTTGCTGTTCCACCTTGGATTTGGGTTTACGGGTTTCCTTCCACCTCAAACTTATGGCTCCCGCTTGTTCATTGATCGTGCGTTGCAACGTGTTACAGCGCACGGTCAATATCTAAGTTCCACATACCGAGGATGGAAAGTTTTTCAGTTTCGACGATGCAAGTGTCATTCATGGATAATGGCTGAAAATTTTGGTTCCGCTTGGATGACAGAAGACAGCATTGCGTTTTGGAAGCATTAAATTCCACTCTACAGCCATTTAATCATGCTGTTGAGGTCGGAATTTAACATATTTTGTCGTTTTTGTTCCACATCCGAATACAAGCCCTTCGCTTTCGAAAACGAATATGATAAGCTAAAGGTACTATCATCAGCGAAGGAATGGATTGAATTAGAAGTTGCAGACAAGAGCTCATTAATAAAAATGCGCAAGAGTATCGGAGACAAAACGGAGCCTTAGGGAACACCAACATTTATTTCGTGAGTAGCAGACTTGAAACCGTCCAAAACTACTTGAATTGAACATTTCGAGAGGTAGTTTCTAATCCATTGAAGGAGAGTATCATCGATACCAAAAGCACGCATTTTCGACAAAAATGCTTGATGCCAAACCCTGTCAAATGCCTTTGAAATATCAAGTGCAACGTTCTTGCTTTTGCTACCAAGGTGGATTGATTGGTTCCACTTTTCGGTGAGATATGACATCTAATCACCAGTGGACCTGTCACTACGAAAACCGTATTGTTGGTCATTGAGTAGTTTTCGTGATTCAAGATATTTCATAAGCTGACGGTTTATCAGCGTTTCCATCTCCTGAGTATGAAGGAAGGTAAGTGCAATTGGTCGGTAGTTGGAGAGAGAAGAAGATTCGCCGTTTTTTTGGGGACGGGCTGTACAAATGCAGTTTTCCATCGAAAAAGTCCTGATGGATATGACAGATGGAAAAGCTAACGCAGTGGCTTTGCCAGCGTTGAAGAACTCCTCTTCAGAATTATGAAGGAGATACCATCTGGACCAGCCGATTTGTGTATGTCAAGATCGCGACTGTATGAGTACGAAAGTGGATTGGTCCCATAGCATCCAGTAGAGGAGAAGACTGGGCACAATCTGGCAATGTAGAATTGGCTGGGAAATACACAGCGAGCAGATTGGCTTTGTCTACAGAGGTGACAGCTGGAATGTCATTGTAAATGATCGGATGGAAGGTGTGGTCGAATTTTGTTTGTTTACGAACGACCAAAAGTTTTTACTACCTTGGGGACATTCAGAGGCATAAGTCTCCCCAACATCGCCTACAAGATCCTATCTGCCGTAATATGTAAACGCCTGAAACCGTTTACCAACAACCTGGTCGGCCCTTATCGGTCTGATTTTAGGCCAGGAAAGTCCAGAACCGATTAAATGTTTACAATTCGGCAGATCCTGGAAAAAACCCAATAAGTCCAAATCGATACCCACCACCTATTTATCGATTTCAAGGCCGCATACGACAGCATTTATAGAGACGAACTATACAGAGCCATGTCTAGTTTTGGTATTTCGTCCATTTGTGTAGAATGACGATGGAAAATTCTCGCTGCTCCATCAGGTTCGGAAACGACCTTACCGACACATTCGATACCAAAACAACGATTTGGGAAAGGCGATGCGCTATCGTCTGACTTATTCAATTTTTTTACTACCTTTGGGACGAAGTACAATTTTTCGCCCCAGCTTGTGGTCCTTTCAGAATTTGACACGCTTAATGTAGGCATTACAATCGTTTTTGGTTCGTTTAAACTTTAATCGATTTTCCTCAGTGGAATTGGCCCTATATGACTGAAAACAGAACTCTTTGGCAGGAATATATTAAAGGGCTGCCCAGAATGCTTGTCTGTAGCTGATACATGTAGCTGAGTAAAAAGTTAAAAACAAGGCAACTCGTAAGCGCTAACACAATGTGTATCTTCTTGAATCTGTAGCTTGAAGTTGAATAGAGGGCAACTTCATGCAAGAAATGTATCTCTCTCTTGACGATGCAAGATACAAGCTAAAGATATGCATTCTTGGCAGGCTTTACGAAATGTAAGGTGCATGCCGTCAAGCTATACAGACGTCAGACGGCATGCACCTTACGTTTGCATGCCGTTTGTATAGCTTGACGACATGCATCTTACATTTAATTTGATTTAATCGAAAGAAGACTTGCAACCACTTTGGTGCTATCAGCTATTCTGAAGAAAAATTTGAATTTAGAGTGTCATTACTGATAAAAGCCTCTAAAGTGTTTGCAATGTTTAATTTGTGTCATGGTAGAGATACAAATTTCCTATTTAGTTCATTGGAATTCATTGTTTGCTTTGGCAATTAGAACTTGACGAAGATTTTTCTACACCGATCTTGTCCGCTGATCGATGGATTTAGTCGAATGGAATACATTTTACTTTTAGCAGTGCATTTAGCCATTTTGACATCGTTCCAAAATAAGAGGTACACGCAGTTCCTGTAGACGAAATCGTTTCGCCTTACTATGAGCAAGCGAATCTGAAACGAAAACCATGGTTTTTCAATGGGTGATCACAGAGGGTTTTGATAGGAAATTGATCGTCCTCCAGTTAATGCTTCTTCCATAATGTTAGTAGCCACACTTAAGTAAGTAAAGAAGTAGCTTTATGTGCCTTCCTAGACATAGAGGGTGCTTTTGACAACACTGGATATGACTCCATATCAAATGCTTTGACTCATAGAAGAATACATCACCCCACCATCAAATGGATCAAAGCGATGCTTGAAAGTCGGAAAATAACTGCTTCATCAGCACTGACCTCAGTATCAGTAACAGCCGTTAAAGGCTGCCCTCAGGGAGGAGTACTCTCACCCCTACTATGGTCTCTGGTTATCGATAACCTACTTCAAGACCTAAGTAATGCAGGTTTCAATATAATTGGATACGCCGATGACCTAGTCATCATAATAAAGGGCAAAGAACCAAACGAGGTTAACGTTTGCAAAACGCCCTTAAGATAGTCATAGACTGGTGTAATAAAGAAAGTCTTTCTATAAACCCCAGCAAGGCTGTCATCGTCCCTTTTACAAAAAGAAGGAAATTAAGTCTTTAACCAAATTTCAATTAATGGTACACACATTGAGTATTCCAACGAAGTAAAATATCTTGGAGTGATCCTCGATAAAAAACTAAGCTGGAACTCCCACATCAACAACAAAATTCAAAAAGCAACCAAAACTTTCTGGGCTTGCCGAAGCATGTATGGTAAAACCTGGGGAATCTCTCCAAAGACCACACACTGGATCTACACGATCATGGTCAGGCCCATTATAACATAGTATGGTGGAACCAAGTCACCCAAAAAACAACTGTAAATAAATTAAACAAGGTACAACAACTTGCCTGTCTGGGCATTACCGGAGCTATGCGTACCTGTCCCCCAGCGGCTATAGAAGCCTTAATAGGACCAACGCCCCTCCACATCTATAAAAGAAAAATGGCAATTCGCAGCTCAGCAAGTTTGACACAAGCGGAAGAGTTAAACATTAGCGAACACCTTAAACTAATTGACCTTCCATCCGAACTTCCAGAACTTGACATGATCTGTGCGGTTACAGACCGCTTACCAAAGACACTATGCTTCGACAAAAGATTCTCAACGGAGATCACAACCAGAGAAGCATGGTGTAGCAACAACCCTCCAAACTGCCTAAACGGCCTAAAGAGGTATACGGATGGTTCTAAAATGTACTCAGGGCTAGGAGCGGCATACATGGACCAAATAGAAACATCTCAATACCTATGGGAAAAAACCCTAGTGTATTCCAAGCTGAGCTACATGCCATAAAAGAATACGCAAACCTAATACACAACTCAGGTATGAAAGGCGCAAACATCCATATATTCACGGACAGTCAAGCAGCTATAAAAGCCCTTAGCTCACAAATCATTGACTCCAAATCAGTACTACACTGCTTCAACTCCCTCCAAACACTCAGTTCCAGGAACAAAACCAGACTATGGTGGGTCCCCGGACATAAGGGAGTTGAAGGTAACGAAAAAGCTGATGAACTAGCCAGAAAAGGTTCGAAAACCCCCTTCATTGGACCTGAACCCTTCTGTGCAATCCCCAAATCAGCCATAAATTTGATCATAAAAAACTGGGAACAAAACAAATGTTTTTCATACTGGGGAAACATCCCAGGCATAAGACAGGCCAAAAGAGCTATTCAGCCCTTCAAATCAGATGCCAATAAGATAATAAATCTTCGCAGGCACGATATCAAAAACTTAGTAGGCTACCTAACTGGTCATCACGGTCTGCGATATCACCTAAACAAAATGCGTCTAGTCGACTCACCGGAGTGCAGACTATGTCTAGAAGAAGACGAAACAGCCGAGCATATCATATGTGAATGCCCGGCCCTTTACGGTATGAGAAGGGAATCTTTCTTCAGGGAATTTTTAAGTCCCGAAGAACTGAGGAAATCTTCGGCTGAAAGTATTATCAGCTACATTAGGAAAATAGAAGCGCTACTTACCTAAAAACATCTGACGGCAAGCACAATAGACCTTTTAGGTCGATGTGTATATTACTGCTTAGGCAAGTCAGAATTTTAAAAAAAAAAGTAAGTAAAAAACCACCACCTCCTGGTTTACGACCACAAATCATAGGTGCTTCTCCGTTGTGACAAACACTATCTCTGAAAACAAAAATTTAAGAGAATCTTAGACCAGGATTCTCTTAATGGTCTGACATATGGATTTACCAACCTTGAAGGAAATCTTATCCCAGCTCAACCGTTCGAATTCGGCATAAAACAATGGGTTCCGCCATTGTGCAAGAACTACACAAGCACATGAATGGGCTGTGAACAACTCTCAACTATGAATTATCACGCCATCACAATAGGGAACTATTCTACATATACTGGGGAAGTTGAAAGGCTAGGCGTCAGAATTTGTACTCTTGTAGGTCTAAGACCTTTGGCCCATATTAACATATTAGACGAATGGATAATGGATATACATAGTCCTGAATCTAACTTAAAGGAATACAACGCATTAGAGAAGACCTCGCCCTAGCTGGTGCAAACATGTCAAAAATGACCTCAACTACGGTCACAGACTGGTACTCCCATTGACGAAGTACACCATACCCCGGGCCATATACTTTGCGTCTCAGTTGTGACAAACACTTATCTTTAAAAATTTAAGAGGATGTTGGTCTAAGGCCTTTCGCAATGGTCTGATAAATCATGTGAATAGTACCAACTGTGAAGGAAACCTTATCCCAGCTCAACCGTTCGAATTCGGCATAAAACAATGGGTTCCGCCATTGTGCAAGAACTACACAAGCACATGAATGGGCTGTGAACAACTCTCAACTATGAATTATCACGCCATCACAATAGGGAACTATTCTACATATACTGGGGAAGTTGAAAGGCTAGGCGTCAGAATTTGTACTCTTGTAGGTCTAAGACCTTTGGCCCATATTAACATATTAGACGAATGGATAATGGATATACATAGTCCTGAATCTAACTTAAAGGAATACAACGCATTAGAGAAGACCTCGCCCTAGCTGGTGCAAACATGTCAAAAATGACCTCAACTACGGTCACAGACTGGTACTCCCATTGACGAAGTACACCATACCCCGGGCCATATACTTTGCGTCTCAGTTGTGACAAACACTTATCTTTAAAAATTTAAGAGGATGTTGGTCTAAGGCCTTTCGCAATGGTCTGATAAATCATGTGAATAGTACCAACTGTGAAGGAAACCTTATCCCAGCTCAACCGTTCGAATTCGGCATAAAACAATGGGTTCCGCCATTGTGCAAGAACTACACAAGCACATGAATGGGCTGTGAACAACTCTCAACTATGAATTATCACGCCATCACAATAGGGAACTATTCTACATATACTGGGGAAGTTGAAAGGCTAGGCGTCAGAATTTGTATTTTTGTAGGTCTAAGACCTTTGGCCCATATTAACATATTAGACGAATGGATAAGATATACTTAGTCATGAATCTGACTTAGTTCACTACCCACACACAGAAAAAAATATTGTTACGAAGCAACCAATAGCCTCGGAAAGGACTGATTTTATTGTTGACGACCCTGCTAAACGAAAAAAGGACAACGACGTTCGTATCTGCACCTGGAATGTGAGAACATTAAACAGGAGAGGTGCAGGCGCACAACTAGCGGAAGCCCTAAACTGCTATAAAGCAGACATTACTGTCATCCAGGAAATACGATGGGATGGGCCGGGCAAAAAGAGGATGAAAAACTGTGACATATACTACGGACCGTGTTATAGTGAGCAGAAACAGCGACTATTCGGATGCGGATTTGTTATAAGTGCCAGACTAAGGCAAGAAGTCTTATGTTTTCAAGACATTAGCGAACGCATTGTAACAATCCGTATCAAGGCCAAATTCGCCAACATAAGCCTTATATGCGCTCATGCTCCGACGGAGGAAAAAGATGATACAACTAAGGACTGCTTCGATGAGCTTCTCGACAACACCTATGAGCGACTACCAAAGTACGATGTTAAAACCGTGCTGGGAGATCTTAACGCAAAGGTAGGAAGAGAAGACATCTTGAGCAGTACTGTCGGAAAATATAGCCTACACGATAACACGTCTGGTAACGGACTTAGGCAAATTGACTTCGTTACGGAACGAAATGCCACTATAGCCAGCATACGGTTTCCTCACCTCGATATCCATAAGGGGACATGGCGGTCTCCTGATCAATGAAAAGTCAACCGAATTGATCACATTGCGATAGACAAGAGGCACGCATCCAGTATTTTGGATGTCCGAACATTCCGAGGGGCTAACATCGACTCGGACCACTACCAAACTACCAACCACCCGACCTAAGTGAAGTGAGGATAGCAATATCTAAACTCAAGCTTAATAAGGCCGCCGGAAATGATGGCCTTCAAGCTGAGCTTTATAAATCTGGCGGAGATGACTTGGTAAGTAACATCCACCAACTCATAAGCCAAATCTGGTCGGATGCAGGCATGCCTGAAGAATGGAACCTCAACATCGTTTGCCCGATCCACAAAAAAGGAGACCCTCTGAATTGCGCCATCTTCAGAGGCAATGTCTGCTCAACATTGCCTACGAGATCCTATATGCCATAATATGTGAACGCTGAAACCGTTTACTAACAAACTGATCGGCCCTTATCAGTGTGTTTTAAGGCCAGGAAAGTCCACAATCGATCAAATTTTCACACTTCGGCAGATCCTGGAAAAAACCCAAGAAGTCCAAATCGATACCCACCACCTATTCATCGATTTCAAAGCCGCATACGACAGCATTTATAGAGAATGGAGAATTCTCGCTGCACCATCAGGGTCGGAAACGACCCCACCGACACATTTGATACCAAAAAAGGATTTAGACAAGGCGATGTGCTGTCATGTGACTTTTTCAATTTGATTCTTGAGAGGATTGTGCAAAACTCCCGAGCCAACACCAGAGGCACAAAAATCGGTGCAACTACTAGCATACGCCGACGATATTGACATCATTGGTAGGACTCAACGTGATGTCATAGCCACCTTTGCTAGTATAGAGAAGGAAGCGGCGAAAATGGGTTTAGCAGTAAATGAGGGTAAGACTAAGTATATGCTGTCAACACGAAAGGACACACAACATCGACGAATTGGACAAAACGTCACCATTGACAGATATAATTTTGAGGTAGTACAAGACTTTGTCTGCCTCGGCTCCGCTATTAACTCTGACAACAACATCTCGTCAGAAATCAAACGAAGAATTACTCTTGCCAATCGCTGTTTCTTCGGGCTAAGAAGGCAATTTAGTAGTAAAGCCCTCACTCGAACTACTAAGGAGAACCTATAAAAGACCCTGATCATCCCAGTCCTGCTCTACGGCGCTGAAGCATGGACCGTATCAAAAGCGGATGAAGAAATCTTTGGTCGATTCGAGAGAAAAATTCTTCGAAAAATCTTCGGTCCCGTTTGCGTTGACGGGCTATGGAGACGAAGATTCAACCAAGAACTATACGAGCTGTACAGCGACATGCCCCTGGTCAAAAAAACTCCGCATTGGACGTTTAAGATGGCTAGGACATGTAGAACGAATGGACACCAATACCCCGGCTCGCAGAGTCTTCGATTCCCAGCCAGACGTCGGACGCAGTAGAGGAAGACCTCGCCTTAAGTGTCGCACACAAGTGGAAACCGACCTCAACCAACTAGGAGTGCGCAACTGGAGGCAGTTAGCTAATTGGAGAGGCATGTTGGTTGAGACCAAGGTTCATTCCGGACTGTAGCGACACTTAAGTAAGTAAGTAAGTGAATCTGACTTAAAGGAATACAACGCATTAGAGAAGACCTCGCCCTAGCTGGTGCAAACATGTCAAAAATGACCTCAACTACGGTCACAGACTGGTACTCCCATTGACAAAGCACCACCATAAACCGAACCATATACCTTACAAACTCTCCGTCTATTTGAAAATAGAAAATTATACATCACACGGTATCGCCGATTACAACATCCACTTCCCCCCGTAAACGCCTTAACGTAATCTCGAAAATCAGCGTTTACAACGTCAATCTCATTGATTAACTAAAAACCACGCTCTTCCATAACAATCTGCGTCTTAATTGACTAAAAAAAAATACCTTTGACTAAATTTTTTTAAATTTTCACTTAAAATTGAAACTTTCACTTGGAAAAAAGTATATTTTACCTGCAACAGCAGCACTCAGGCACAAGGCCAACACAATAAAATATTTCATTGGTAAAAATTTATGAAAAAAACTTTAAAAAAATATATACAACGTCTATCCAATGCTGATGTGTCTTATTCGATTACTGAACACTAACTGAAGTTGATTTTGATATTTAAATGGATCACAATATGTCGACACGTATTTCACCCGTCAGAATCGAAATTTATTTACGAAACTTATATAAAAAAAGTTCTGAGACTGATAAGAGCTGTCACCACATCAAGTCGTACTTATGTGAAGACGAACCTCAGTGATAATCGCTATATAAGCCATTTAAATAAATATTTTCATTATAATTCACAGAATCCTATAATTATTTAATAAATTTTATTTAAAAAAAAAATTATGACCTCACTGGACGCAGAAAGTTTTTTTTTTTCATCTCAAGTTGATACACTATACGGGACGGGCATATATAGATTTCATTAAGGAGGTGATAGGAGGAGTACACTTCGGAAAATAGTTCATGGGCAACTGATTAAGTCCGAACTGAGACTTGAAGAGATTGAATTTCGAAAGTAATGGATGACGAATGAGGTGGATTGGTGGTTGCAATGTATGAAGAAGATTCTGAGAATGGGACTATGTCAGCAAGGTCATAGAACATCCGGAGATATCTTCGAGAACCGACTGATTGGGAATATTGAAGCGCTAGCGGGCGTGAAGTTGTATATGGATTGGACATCATATAATAGATAATGGAATCGGACAGATTTAGGCATATACAGTCAAATTTGCATGACCTTGGCAACGATTTTGAAAATACATGATTAGGTGTTTGAAAATAGTATTTAGATACTTTGGATCCTTACCTAACCTAACAAGAGTACGCCTATTGTGATGGAAAATAACGGGTGATTTTTTAGCTGGTTTGGTTTTGGCAACACTGGTTTTGACAGCTGACGTGTGTTTAGTACCTTGTGTCACTGTCAAACAGCTTCAGTTTGGTTTGCAATTTAACCATAGATCGTCTTACAAATGAACAACGCTTGCAAATTATTGAATTTTACTATCAAAATTCGTGCTCGGTTCGAAATGTTCATCTCGCGCTGCTTCCATTTTATGATCGGCATTCTCGACCTTCTGAGCAGTCTATTCGGAAGATTGTGACCAAATTTCGCACCAAATTTACTTTGTTGGACATTAAACCACCAACACGTTTACGTACTGTGCGTAGTGAAGAAAATATTGCGGCCGTATCAGCTAGTGTGACAGAAGACCGCGAAATGTCGATTCGGCGCCGTTCCCAGCAGTTAGGCCTTTGTTACAGCACTACGTGGAAAATTTTGCGGAAGGATTTGGGCGTAAAGCCTTTTAAGATACAGCTGGTGCAAGAACTAAATCCAGCCGACCTACCACAACGCCGAATTTTTGGTGAATGGGCTCTTGGAAAGCTGGCCGAGGATCCGCTTTTTTATCGAAAAATTGTGTTCAGCGATGAGGCTCATTTTTGGTTGAATGGGTACGTAAATAAGCAAAATTGCCGCATTTGGAGTGAAGATCAGCCAGAAGCATTGCAACAGCTACCAATGCATCCCGAAAAAGCCACTGTTTGGTGCGGTTTATGGGCCGGCGGCATTATTGGGCCATATTTCTTCAAAGATGATGCGAATCGCAGCGTTACTGTCAATGGTGAACGCTACCGAGCGATGATAACAAACTTTTTTTTGCCCGAAATGGAAGTTCTTGACTTGCATGATATGTGGTTTCAACAAGACGGTGCCACATGCCACACAGCACGCGAAACAATGGCGCATTTGCGAGGCGAGTTTGGTGAACAGTTAATTTCACGTTTCGGGCCGGTCAATTGGCCGCCTAGATCGTGCGATTTGACACCATTTGACACCCCACCATTTTGTGGGGGTATGTCAAGGCTAATGTCTATAGGGACAAGCCCGCTTCGATTGACGCACTGGAAGCCAACATCCATGCATTCATTCGTGAGATACCGGCCGATATGTGTGAAAGCGTATGCCAAAATTGGACTCAGCGGATGGGCTACCTGAGACGCAGCCGCGGTCAACATTTGCATGAAATTATCTTTAAACATTAAATTGCAAGGTTCAAACTATCGATTCAAATAAATATTTCATTCATTTTTTCGAATTTTTTGTGTTTTTTTTTTAAAAAAAGTTCTAAGCCTCTTAAAAAATCACCCGTTATATTTTTTGAGGAATCATTGATGCGAATGATCGAGGCGAATGGTCTACTGAGGGTAGCAATCAGCTCGTCAGGTGAGGTGTTGTTACGGTAAAAATTACCGCAACAAGGCTCACTCTCTTATCCCTTAAAATCCCTTCGTTCCCTCTTTTCGTTGTGGGCGCAAAGCCGGCATTTGAAGGAAGTGGCGGGCAGCCATGGTTCCATAAGCCACTGGTCCACGACCTTCAGATCCGCTAAGGCAACCCAAAACAGGTATAACGAGTGCGACAGAGGAGTCCACTCAAAAGACGTTTTCCAACTCTGTTCGGTGCAGCCCTAGGGAGATTAGGGAGACTCACGACAGAGCAACGCCACAAAAGTGCGACAGGAGTCCACTGTAAAACGCCGTCGTCGAAGCCCAAAGGAGGTCGGAGACTCGCGACGGGCAGCATCGGACAGGAGCGGTCCGAAAAGTTCGATGGGTGAGGGAGGACGATCCCTCGTCGACCCCAACACGATGATGACGGGTAGGAGAGGACGATCCCTGGAGCCTACACCCCCAACGAATCGTTTGCGCCACCGCATTATTGGCGCAAACGCAGAAAAGTACGATGGCATGGAGTAGACGTTCTCCTATTTCTCCCAACGAGGGAGCAACGGAGGAGCAGCAGAGGCGTGGGGCGGACGGCCCAAAAGACACCCCTCCAACAAAGTCGCAACACGAAAAGTTGGGTTCGATGGCTAAGAGAAGACGATATCTTTCCCCCAACGCTGGAGCAACGGAGGAGCAACAGAGGTGTTTAGGCGGACGGCCATGTAAAAACACCTCCACGAAAACACAAAACGACACCACGGACACCAAAGACATGGGACAGTATATCTAAAGACGGTCAGAAGACAACTGTCAAAGTGTCCAAGGGCAGCTGTCACATTATCCGACAGCTGTCAAAATGGCAAACGCCTGTCGAAGATGACAGCGAAAGGTGTCCAAACACCAGCGACACCGAAACCAAAGGCCTGGAGCCAAACAAACAAAAAAAGTAATGTGAATGGCACCCGAAGGGAAATCCCTGCCTCCAAAACCTGCACGCGGAACCACCAACATAGTTCGCGAAAATGTTGTTTTTTTGACAGTTCATCTTTTCCTCCTTCCTCAAAGCTCACTGCTTCTGAGGAAGTGCGGTGCCCTCCTTCCTTCCTTCTGGTATTCAATCTTCTCCACCATAGTTTGGGTAGTTCGGGTTTCGTATTGGTCGCGGTCAATCAGACATAGGCATCGGGGCAAATGTTTGATTGACAGAAAATAGTTGTCCAGGATTGACACCGGGATTTTCCTATGAAAAACCGGCGTGAATGTTAAAATCCAATTGGTGTATCCAATTGGAAAGAGCAAGTGTGAGGTGTCTGGCAGCGATAACACGCGTTGGTTTTATTTCACTCCATCGGTTTTACTATTCATTTTATTTTCTTTCGGATTCGTCGGTTTCAGTTTTTTATATTTTTTTTTCAGGTTTCGTAATTTTTCCGAAAATGCGTCCAAAATCCATTGTTCACTTGGAAGCCAAAGCGCTCCAAGTTTGAACCCACCCCGCACGGTGAGCTAGCTCAGCCTCTCGTAGTTCGCCTACGAGAAGTTGCAAATCTTCGGGTGAGTGATCTTTGTTTGACAGATCGCTCGCAGTGTGTTTTTTAATCAACCGCCCATAACCCAAGAACGGTCTAAGTCAATTAAAGAGTTGTTGGATGCATCAACCGAAATAGTCCATATCTTGCAGAGTTTGAAGGTTCAACATTGGGATGCAGTGCCAACGTACGTGTTTCCTCAAAGATTTCAGTCAAAATCACAACAGCTTTGGGAAGTAAATCTGGATTCGAAGAAAATGCCAAGAAATTGGCCTTATTTGCGGAATCTAAGCAGCATGGTAAACCTGTCGGTGTTTAAGGGTAGTGATGCGACTACATGAGAACCAAGCATTCTCACTCTAGCCTCTCACTATCAACTCCAACTCTCACCTCCACGCTGGTGAATGGTGACTGGTGTGTGCCTAGTACCTCGACTAGAGATGGGGTAAGAAACCCCTGTGGAAGGTCGTTGGTGGAGTGTCCTCTCACTAAGGCACTCACTCTCAGGCGGCAGCGGAGGAATTCCCTAGATGGAGTCAACGGTGGCGCCTACAACTTCAGTTAGATCGAACTGGTAGTGTAATACCTATAAGAGCTGCTTCGACATATTTGAACACCAGGAATATAGGGATTTCCAATACTGAGCCAGGTAGTTGGAAATGAGTTGGTGGTGGAGGAGCCCTCAATGGGTCAAATGCAGCGCTCATATCCAATAATGGGCTACTGACATTGGTATTTCCAGCCCGCTGTCCTAGGGTCAAAACAAGAGCCTGGCCCTCCAGGTTGTGGGTTGTGCCGTTGGGGTAACTTCCTGACCATGGAAAAAACCATTCGTTATGAGAGAGACACAACCAGCCTCGGATAATGAAACTCCTCATATGGCAACAAGACCCGGATCGTCAATGGACTATGATATGAGAGTTTGCACCTGGAATGTACAAACACTCTACACCCCGGGTGCCACTCAAAAACTTGAATCTGTTCACACGCGGTACAAGGCAGATATAACCGCAATCCAGGAGATACGATGGATAGGATCAGGTAAAATGAATGCATACATTCCGAGGGGCAAACGTCGACTTTGACCATTTTTTGTCGCGGCTAAATTCAGAGCTCGACTGTCCAACGAGAAGAAGTTGCGAACTGCCCAGAAGAAGAAATTCGCCGTTGGACGCCTTAGCACGCCCGGAGTGGCCAGAGCCTACAGTGAGCGCCTGAGTATGAAACTCTCCTCTGTGCACTCACCTACCGCAGACGCCAACAATCAGTGGTGCCAGTATAGCGACATATCATCAAAGAGCCACCCCCGTGGTATGATGATGAAAGCGTGTACAGGAAAGAGGTGACAGAAGATGCACACAAGAAAGCGCTGCAGCGCAAAATAAGGGCAGCGAGAGAAGAGTATCGAGCCAGGAGAAGGGAAGAAAAGAAAACCCTGCGTAGAAAGAAGAGGGCTTCCCAGCTCAAACAGATCGAAAAGTCGAGCGATCATAACAACATCCGAAGGTTTTCTAAAAATGCCAAGCTACTGGCTACTAGTTACAAAACCGGAACGCAGGCTCTTCGAGACAGCGAAGGAAACCTAGGCACCGAAGCGCAGGAAATATTTCAGCAGCTGCTTAATGGGCATCATGTAGAGAGAGTGATAGGACAAGAAGAGAACCCACATCCAGTCAATGAAGAACTAGTTCCACGGCCTAATATAGAAGAAGTTTGCCTAGCTAAGGAACAACAAGGCCGCAGTCTCTGATGGCTTACCAGCAGAGCCTTTTAAATGCGAAGGTGTGATGTCTTGATATTTTGATAAACATGCCCGATGACTGGACTATCAGCTCCATATGCCCCATCTACAAAAAAGGCGGTCCTATGTCTTGCAAGAACTATCAAGGCAGGGATATGCCTTGATAGTTCTTGCTTAACGTCGCATACAAGATCCTATCCAACGTACTGTGTGAACGTCTAAATCCGTTCTGCAACACACTAATCAGCACGTACCAGTGTGGCTTCCGGCCCGGCAGATCGACTATAGACCAAATTTTCACGCTGAGGCAAATCCTGGAAAAGACCAACGAATTTCAAGTCGAGACTCACCACCTAGTCATCGACTTCAAGGAGCTCCATATGGCGATGTTCGAGTTCGGAATCCCGACAAAACTGATTCAGCTGTGTCGCGTGACGCTGGAAAACACGCGATGCAACGTGCAGTTTGGAAGTAGCTCCTCCAAACTATTCCAAACATGCACCGGATTTCGGCAAGGAGACGCGCTGTCATGTGACTTCTTCCATCTCGTACTGGAGCAGATAGTGCACAGGGCAGGTGTTAACACGGAAGGCACTATTTTCAACAGGTCCGTGTAGGTGCTGTAACATGAAAAAGGCTATGCGGACGATATTGACATCATCGGTCGCTCTCAGCGTGCTGTAATAAAAGCGTTCACGGCGATTGTAGAACAGGCGAAATCCGTTGGCCTTGAAGTAAATGAGGACAAGACCAATTACAAGCTATCAACAAACAAACAAGCATCTGTCCACCGCCTAGGACAAAACGTCGCTATTGATAGCAGCAATTTCGAGTTAGTTAGTGAGTTCACCTACCTCGGGGTTAACATGAACTCCACGAAGGACACCCTAGTGGAGATCCGTCGAAGAATTACCCTAGGAAACCGTTGCTACTTCGGTTTGGCGAAACAACTGGGTTCAAAACTCCTAACTCAAAGGACGAAATATGTGCAAGATGGGAGAGCTGATACTCGAAATAAAAATACTTCGACGGATTTTTGGTCCTGTGCACGAGGAGGGCGAATGGAGGAGAAGATAAACCTCTATGAGCTAGACCAAGATGTGGATGTAGTCCAAAAAGCCAAAACACTACGACTACATTGGCTCGCCCACATCGAGCGAATGGACAATAATGCTCCAGCTAATAGGATCTTCGAATCCCAGCCCCCAGTTTCGAAAAGGCTAGGAAGACCGAACCTCGGTTTCAAAGGCCAAGCTATCGCGGATGCCAGAGCACTTGGTCTAGATAACTGGAAGAAACGAGCCAGGGATCGTAGAGGTTGGAAGGCTGCAGTGTCTCAGGCAGAGACTCTTCACGGGTCGGGAGCCCGACAAGTATGTAAGTAAGTAGTAAACCTGTAGAATCATGTTAAAAGGTCGTGCAGCGAAATTCGTTTCGCTCTCAGACTAGTTCATTCAAATATTCGTACAAGCTGTGCCAACAGACGCTCACTGAATTCGAAATTGCAGTCGGCTTAGAAAAATGAACGTCCATGACCGCTATCTGAAGCTGGAACGAATCCTCTTACTGGATTTCCTGCAAAGAGATCCTATCAATATACAAAAAGGAACTGAGGAAATCCAGGCGCAAATCCTTTTGTGATAAAATAGACGAGACTTCCGAGTTATCTAGACTCTGAAAAATCCTATCCACTAGCCCAAATATTCCAACCTATAACAAAAAAAAAGATGACACTTGGACGACTTCAAGAAAAGAATCCTAAGAACTACGAATGGACACTTATTTCCCAGGTAGTTCACTGGAAGCTTTCCAAGATGACATCTTACTTACTTACTTACTTACTTAAGTGGCGCTACAGTCCGGAATGAACCTTGGCCTCAACCAACATGCCTCTCCAATTAGCCCGGTCCTTAGCTAACTGCCTCCAGTTGCGCACTCCAAGTTGGTTGAGGTCGGTTTCCACTTGTGCGCGCCACTTAAGGCGAGGTCTTCCTCTACTGCGTCCGACGTCTGGCTGGGAATCGAAGACTCTGCGAGCCGAAGTATTGGTGTCCATTCGTTCTACATGTCCTAGCCATCTTAAACGTCCAATGCGGAGTTTTTGGACCAGGGGCATGTCGCTGTACAGCTCGTATAGTTCTTGGTTGAATCTTCGTCTCCATAGCCCGTCAACGCAAACGGGACCGAAGATTTTTCGAAGAATTCCCAAGATTCGGAGGGAAGTGAAAGTACAAGGTGGGCCAAAAGAGATCACCCTATTGGAAGATGCTCTTCGTTTTGCAAATGGCCGCCAATGTCAAATCTGTTTTGACATTTGGGGACTAGACAGATGTAGAATATAAGTGAACAAGCTATGGAGCGATACACTCCCCAGGAATTCGGAACAATCTTGTCTATTTTTGCTTAGCAATTCGTCTGTAGTGTTGGCGCAGCGCGAATTCCGTCGCCGATTCCCCTGCCATCCGAAAGCGACTGCGCAAACACTGCGTCGTTTGGCCACCAACCTTGAAGAGTATGGGACCAAACGAGAAGTTGCCAAGAGTGGCCGGCGTCGAAGCGGCCATTGTGCCGAGAATATCGCCGCTGTTGCCAAGGATGACGAGCTGTCGCCGGAAACATCGTCCAGACGCCGTGCCTCGCAATTAGTCATCAGCCGGTCGTCCCTAAGGCGAATTTTGGTCAAAGACTCGATCATTGTTCCCGTACAAAGTCCAGTCCGTGCATCAACTGCTGCCTATCGACCGCCAAACGCGTGTAACCTACACCCAAGCCATCCTCAATCTCGAGGATGAAGTGGACGATTTTTCGACCAAAAATCATAATGAGCGATGAGGCTCATTTCCACCTCAGCGGGTACGTGAACAATAGAAAGACTATCGCTTCTGGGGCACCGAAAATCTGCATGGTGCGCTGTTCATGCTGGAGGAGTCATCAGGCCATTTTTTCGAGCACGCCGCTGGTCAAACAACAACAGTGGACGGTGTGCGCTGTAGGGCCATGTTAACCGAGTTTTTTCTGCCGCAATTTGACGAATTAGGACTGGAGGACATGTGGTTCCAACAGGACGGAGCAACGGCACGAGCCACAACCGATATTCTGAACGCCCAAACAACATCGGAAGACTTCTTTTGGCCCACCTTGTAGTAGCAAGTAAATCCATCAACACATATCGCTCTGTGCCACATGCGTCTACCCAGGTTACTTTGGCCACAGCTACCTTGAAGGTGAACGGATCGTCAGGAAAGGAAATTACACTTCGAGCATTGATAGATTCAGGTTCTGAGGCTTCTTTGCTAACAGAATCTGCCTTTCTACTCTTACAGTCGAGTCACCAAACGGTTTCCGGGTTAGGTTTGGTCAGTAGCAGCACTTGTATGAAGATCGTTGATATTACGATCGGTTCACACCACTAAGCCTTCAAAATTTCACACAGGCTCTGGTGTACAAGTCGCTATCGGGGCATATTATGGCCTGGATACTTTCAGTTGTTGATTGGAGGCACCCCGATGGCTTGAGCTTATCCTATTTATCCATTTTTAAGCAGCCAAAATCGATTTGTTGGTAGGCAGCGACTTTTGACAGAATTGATCAGACCAAATGATGCCAATTTGCAATAAAGGCCCATACTGGGTTGAATTTTTTTTAGACATTCACCCTTTTCGTCTCAAAGGGAAAGAACTTCCACCAAGCGTGTACCCTTGATGTCATTGTGCAAAAGTTCTGGGGGTCAGAGGAATCTTCTTTTCAAAATCCGGAAAGACCAGAAAACATAGCTTGTGAGGAGCGCTTTTTCACCCTTTCCTTCAAAGGAAATGATCGACCGATGATTGAACATTCGAGAGAAGGTGCTCTGCGGAGATATAAACCATTTGAAGGGCGTTTTATTAAAAAAAACTACAAATCGATTACTCGACGGCCACGGAAGACTTTGTTGTATGTCCTTTCCGGTTGGCAGCATAGGTATATACTTGGTCTTACCAACATACTAGCAAACGTGGCTATGACAACACGATGAGTCCTACCAGTGATGTCAATATCGTCGGCGTATGCTAGTATTTGCACAGATTTTTGGAAAATTCCACCTCTGAGGTTGGCTCGGGAGTTTTGCATAATCCTCTCAAGCATCAGATTAAAGAAGTCACATGATAGCGCATCGCCTTGCCTAAATCCTTTTTTGGTATCGAATATGTCGGTGAGGTCGTTTCCGACCCTGATGGTGCAGTGAGAATTCTCCATCGTCATCCTACACAAACGGACGAGTTTGGGCGGTATACCAAAACTAGACATGGCTCTGTATAGTTCGTCTCTATAAATGCTGTCGTATGCGGCTTTGAAATCGATAAAAAGGTGGTGGGTATCGATTTGGACTTCTTGGGTTTTTTCCAGGATTTGCCGAATTGTAAACATTTGATCGGTTCTGGACTTTCCTGGCCTAAAACCGCACTGATAAGGGCCAATCAGGTTGTTGGTAAACGGTTTCAGGCGTTCACACATTACGGCAGATAGGAACTTGTAAGCGATGTTGAGTAGACTTATGCCTCTGTAGTTGGCGTAGTTCAGAGGGTCTCTTTTTTTGTGGATCTGGTAAACGATGCTGAGGTTCCATTCTGCAGGCATGCTTTCAACCGACCAGATTTGGCTTATGAGTTGGTGGATGTTGCTTACCAAGTCATCTCCGCCAGCTTTATAAAGCTCAGCGGGAAGGCCGTCATTTCCGGCGGCCTGATTAAGCTTGAGTTTAGATATTGCTATCCTCACTTCACTCAGGTCGGGTGGTTGGCATTTTCGCTGTCGTTGCCAATATTGAATGGTTCGTTCTGCCTGACAGCGGAATGTTGTTCGTCATCGCCGTTTAACTGTCTGCAGAAGTGGTTCTTCCATATCCTCAGCATCGACTGTGTCTCAACTACGATATTTCCTTGTTCATCTCCACAGAATTCTGTTCGAGCCTTGTAGCCTTGGCTTTGACGTTTTACACTTTGGTAGAACTTGCGAACATCGTTCCTTGATCGCGCGCTTTTCTTGTTTTTTTTTCTTCTTTCTGAAAAGCCGGTGTTCTTCCCTTCTTATCTGTGTATAGAGCTCAATGGCAGCTCCCGTCTTCACCTGCAGTTTAGCCTTATAGGCCTCGTTCTTGGCTGCCAGCATCTGTCGGCATTCCTCACCAATCCAGGGGTTTCTGGCTGATGGCCGCGAAAAACCTAGCACATCAGTTGCGGCTGATCTAATGGCTTGTTGGCATCGTTGCCATTGTTCTGCGACATTAGATGCTGGTGGTGTGTTGTGAGTCGAGAGGTTAAGGGACACGCGTTGCGCGAAGGTCTTGGCGGTCTCTGGCGATTGCAGTCTTTTGACATTTTTTCACAGTATTTTTGTTTTTCTGTGGCGTGGTGGATATCCGCATCCTTACCTTGGCTACAACAAGGTAGTGGTCCGAGTCGATGTTAGCCCCTCGGAATGTTCGGACATCCAAAATACTGGATGCGTGCCTCTTGTCTATCGCAATGTGATCAATAAGGTTGATCATTCGTTGATCTAGAGACCGCCATGTTCCCTTATGGATATCGAGGTGAGGAAACCTTGTGCTGCCTATAGTAGCATTTCGTTCCGTAGTTCAGTAAAGTAGGCTAAGTGCGTTACCAGACGTGTTGCCGTTTAGGCTATATTTTCCGACAGTACTGCTAAAGATGTCTTCTTTTCTTACCTTTGCTTTAAAATCTCCCAGCACGGTTTTAACATCGTACTTTGGTAGTCGCTCATAGGTTTGTCAAGAAGCTCGTAGAAGCAATCTTTGGTTTTATCATCTTTTTCCTCCGTCAGAGCATGAGCGCATATAAGACTGATGTTGGCGAATTTGGCCTTGATGCGAATTGTTACAATGCGTTCGCTTATGTCTTGGAAAAATAAGACTTCTTGCCTAAGTCTGGCACTTATAACAAATCCACATCCGAATAGTGGCTGTTTCTGCTCACTACAACACGGTCCATAGTAGATGTCAAAGTTTTTCATCCTCTTTTTGCCTGGCCCATCCCATCGTATTTCCTGGATGGCAGTAATGTCTGCTTTGTAGCAGTTTAGGACTTCCGCTAGTTGTTCGCCTGCACCTCTCCTGTTTAATGTTCTCACATTCCAGGTGCAGATACGAACGTCGTTGTCCTTTTTTCGTTGAGCAGGGTCGTCAACAGTAACATCAGTCCTTTTCGAGGCTATTAGGTGCTTCGTAACAATAGTTTTTTCCGTGGATGGGTAGTTAACCCAAAGCACAACCCCCAACCTGGAGGCCCTTGTCTTGACCCTAGGACAGCGGGCCGGAAAAAAATGCCGATGTCAGTAGCCCATTTTGGGCCCGTATGAGCGCTGCCGTTGACCCATTGAGGGCTCTTCCACCACTAACTCATTTCCAATAACCTGGCTCAGTATTGGAAATCCCTTTAGACCCGGTGTTCAAATATGTCGGAGCAGCTCATATAGGGATTTCACTACCAGTTCCATCAAACTGGAGCTGTAGGCGCCACCGTTGACTCCATCTAGGGAATTCCTCCGCTGCCGCCTGAGGGTGAGTGCCTTAGCGAGAGGACACTCCTACCCCCTCTCTCGTTTGCTGCCACCAACGACCTTCCACAGGGGTTTAATATCCCATCTCCAGTCGAGGTACTAGGCACCCACCAGTCACCAGCGTGGAGGTGAGAGTAGGAGTTGATAGTGAGAGGCTAGAGTGAGAACGCTTGTGTCCTCATATAATCGCATCATTATCCTTAAACACCGGCTCCCACCTTTTGTTGTTCCAAGATCCAGTCAACGAACACTCTTCGCGCTGCATGGCTAGTAGTCTTCAGATCTTGAGTCAATTTAACTTTGTAAGCATTAAGTTTCAAGTCTTTCGTGAGAATTCTCTTACGAGAGCTTCTCGAAAAGCCCAATTCTTGACACCGATGCCGAATTGATGTTGCTGGACTGTCAGCCAATACTCTCGTCAACTATGCTTCGATGTTTCCTGTTGAACGACTTGTGATTGGACAGCCAGAGTGTCTCAAATCAATAATTGATCCAGTCTCCCAGAGTCTTTCAATTATTCTCTTCACAGTTTTAAACACTATGACGTCCATTTTGGACCAAAAATAGCTTACTGTAGCTGACAAAGGTTGATTATTCTTAAAATACTTATCAACAATGAAAATGCGTTATGTTTTCATACAGCACTCCATTTTTACTAACACCGAACTGTCAGCTGTCACATTCTTATCTCTTTTTTTCCGTTGGCAACGCGATCGTATTAAATGGCGCAAAATTCAAATGTTTCGTGAATTATATGGGACACCCTTTGAATTGTCAACACGAAGAACTAATCAAAGTCCTTACTAAAACAACCCGACTTTCATCATAGCCCATGATTATAACAAAAGCTATACAACATCATTCAAGGTAATTACAACAAATTTAGATACCAAGGTCAATTTGATAAAAAAAAAACAAAAAAAAAAAATAAACGACGACTTCAATAACAAAAACAAAAGAAAATTATTTTTCGGAATTTACACACACAAACAAGACAGTAGACAGAGTTCATTGAAGCTCTGATAACCCACTTCGACATTCAGTTGAATCTGAAACGATCATTTCCTTTCTTGAAATACTTTTTTTTTTTTTTATTTTCATTCACATCTAGGTAGATTCATATAAATTTTTGCATTTTTTTTTAAAAGAATCCTTTGTGCCACTTGATTCCTGCAGCTTATGAGTGCACTTGATAAGAGGTGATCTTGCCATTATCATTGATCGTTGTAGTTGCACCACGATGGTTTGTCTTCTTTCCATTGAGATCTGCTGATGATGCATACGAACTCACAGATACTCCACGATGTCCACCAGCACCTCCTGTTGATTCAGAGAAACGGTTGTGGATGTTGGGAAGACCCTGGCGAAAAAAAGGATATTCATTGGGAACACATTTTAATTGAGTGAGGTAATTAATTTACGGGATTCTCTGGATGAATGGAGGCTGATTGAGTGAAGCCATTGTTTCCAAAGCTTCCACTTGCTGAGGCATAGTTGGGGGCGTAGTTTCCATTGGAGTATCCACCAGCACCAGCTCCTGATTGACGACGAATGTTGTCGAAGAAGGCTTGTTGACGGTTGAATTGCTCTTGGAATAGCCTATATTTCGAGTGGGAGGATAAATATTTTAGGTTGCAATAGATACAAATACGAGATTAAGAGATTTTCCGAAAGCAATCAAAAAGCGGTTTTTAAAAAAAATGAAAAATATTTACTCATCGTAGTCGGGGTAATTAGAAGCTTCAGCAAAAGCAGACGCATCATCTGACGCGTATATCGATGTAAAGGCGCTACAAATTAAATGAAATAAGCAGTTAGTCTTAGATAGAAGCGCCTCTTAAGAAAGTTAAGTGGAAGTGTAAGTTTATTAGTGTGCATGTGTTTTAATAGTTTTTAGAGTCTTATAGCCATATGGGGACCAGATAGCAATGATGTTTTGTTTCAGAACCTGTCAAAGTTACCAATGACATTCAGGTGTCAAAATATTTAGTAGGGTTTGCATTGCATCATGAAGTTTATCGAAATTCCGTCTCTGTTGTAAAACGTGTCCTTCATCGTGAGGTCGATTACTATCAAAGTTACCAATGACATCCAGGTGTCAAAATATTTAGTAGGGTTTGCATTGATGGTTGGGTGCTGTAGAACGAGGGTACACTCTGATTGGCGTTAACTTGGCAATGCCCAGTGTTGTAACTCTGACTACACATCAAATGTGCTTTTTTTTACCTCCAAGTGGTAACCATCGCGTACTGGTCCCATCCAACCGGATTTGACTTGCTAAACGATAAGTGCGAGTGTTGATAACACGACGAAAAACAGCAACACCATAAACACCCTGGTGAGAATGGCACGGATGAATACCCGGCCTACTGTCCCAGGCGAACCTAGATGAGCTGCTCTGACATATTCGGACAACAGGTTGTCTAGGAATTTCAAGGGTTAGTCAGGCCCCTTGAACAGAGATGGTGGCGGATGAACCGAAAGGCCAACGGCAGCGCTCAATCCCGTAGTGGATACTGATGGCCCCGTGTCCTAGGGGTATCTAATAAATTGGAACTGGCCCTCCAGGTTGGGGGTTGTGCTTTGGGTTAACTACCCACCCACAGAAAAAAAAAAATGGTTACGAAGCAACCAATAGCCTCGGAAAGGACTGATTTTATTGTTGACGACCCTGCTAAACGAAAAAAGGACAACGACGTTCGTATCTGCACCTGGAATGTGAGAACATTAAACAGGAGAGGTGCAGGCGAACAACTAGCGGAAGCCCTAAACTGCTACAAAGCAGACATTACTGCCATCCAGGAAATACGATGGGATGGGCCGGGCAAAAAGAGGAAGAAAAACTGTGACATCTACTACGGACCGTGTTATAGTGAGCAGAAACAGCGACTATTCGGATCCGGATTTGTTATAAGTGCCAGACTTAGGCAAGAAGTCTTATGTTTCCAAGACATTAGCGAACGCATAGTAACAATCCGCATCAAGGCCAAATTCGCCAACATAAGCCTTATATGCGCTCACGCTCCGACGGAAGAAAAAGATGACACAGCTGTCTTCTATGCGCTCCTTGACAAAACCTATGAGCGACTACCGAAGTACGATGTTAAAATCGTGCTGGGAGATTTTAACGCAAAGGACATCTTTAGAAGTACTGTCGGAAAACATAGCCTACACGACAACACGTCTGGTAACGGACTTAGGCTAATTGATTTCGCTACGGAACGAAATGCCACTATAACCAGCACACGGTTTCCTCACCTCGATATCCACAAGGGGACACGGCGGTCTCCAGATCAACGAACAGTCAACCAAATTGATCACATTGCGATAGACAAGAGGCACGCATCCAGTATTTTGGATGTCCGAACATTACGAGGGGCTAACATCGACTCGGACCAATACCTTGCAGCAGCCAAGGTAACAATCCAGAAATACTGTGAAAAAATTTAATGTCGGAAGACTGCAATCGCAAGAGACCGCCAAGACCTTCGCACAACGCGTATCCCTTAACCTCTCGATTAACACCATACCACCAGCATCGAATGTCGAAGAACAATGGCAACGATGCCAACAAGCTATTAGATCAGCCGCAACTGATGTGCTAGGTATCACGCGGCCACCAGCAAGAAACCCCTGATTTGATGAGGAATGCCGACAGATGCTCGCAGCCAAGAACGAGGCCTACAAGGCTAAGCTGCAGGTGAAGACGAGAGCTGCCATTGAGCTCAATAGGCAAAGAAGAAGGGAAGAACATCGGCTTTGCAGAAAGAAGAAAAAAGAGCAAGAAAAGCTCCCTATCGAGGATATAGAGAGGTACCACTCAAGGAACGATGTTCGCAAGTGTTACCAAAATGTAAAACGTCAAAGCCAAGGATACAAGGCTCGAACAGAATCCTATCGAGATGAACAAGGAAATATCGTAGTTGAGACACAGTCGATGCTGAGGATATGGAAGAACCACTTCTGCAGACTGTTAAACGGCGATGTCGAACAACATTCCGCTGTCAAGCAGAACGAATCATTTAATATTGGCAACGACAGCGAAAACTGCCAACCACCCGACCTAAGTGGAGTGAGGATAGCTATATCTTAACTCAAGCCTGATAAGGCCGCCCCACTGAGCTTTATAAAACTGGCGGAGATGATTTGGTAAGCAACATCCAACAACTCATAAGCCACATCTGGTCGGTTGAAAGCATGCCTGAAGAATGGAACCTCAGCATCGTTTGCCCGATCCACAAAAAAAAGAGACCCTCTGAACTGCGCCAACTACAGAGGCATAAGTCTCCTCAACATCGCCTACAAGATCCTACCTGCAGTAATATGTGAACGCCTGAAACCGTTTACCAACAACCTGATTGGCCCTTATCAGTGTGGTTTTAGGCCAGGAAAGTCCATAACCGATCAAATTTTCACACTTCGGCAGATCCTGGAAAAAGCCCAAGAAGTCCAAATCGATACCCACCACCTATTCATCGATTTCAAAGCCGCATATGACAGCATTTATAGAGACGAACTATACAGAGCCATTTCTAGTTTTGGTATACCGCCCAAACTCGTCCGTTTGTGTAGGATGACGATAGAGAATTCTCGCTGCTCCATCAGGGTTGGAAACGACCTCACCGACACTTTCGATCATCCCAGTCCTGCTCTACGGCGCTGAAGCATGGATCGCATCAAAAGCGGATGAAGAAATTCTTGGTCGATTCGAGAGAAAAATTCTTCGGAAAATCTTCGGTCCCGTTTGCGTTGACGGGCTATGGAGACGAAGATAAAAAAAACTTCGCATTGGACGTTTAAGATGGCTAGGACATGTAGAACGAATGGACACCAATACTCCGGCTTGCAGAGTCTTCGATTCCCAGCCAGACGTCGGACGCAGTAGAGGAAGACCTCGCCTTAAGTGGCGCGCACAAATAGAAACCGACCTCAACCAACTTGGAGTGCGCAACTGGAGACAGTTAGCTAAGCACCGGGCTAATTGGAGAGGCATGTTGGTTGAGGCCCAGGATCATTCCGGACTGTAGCGCCACTTAAGTAAGTAAGCATCTGAGAAGACAGTTGTATCTTCAGTTTAGGACAACGTTACGTGGTTTGACAACGTTACGTGGTTTAAACATTTTATTTATTTTTGGAAACATGTTCCTGCCGTCTGATGTTAATATGCTTTCAGCACGTTTTTTCCAGTAATCGTTGACAATATTCTTAAACTTCTGGCTTAACAGAGACTTCACATTCCTCAGAAGGGATTTTAATCTTTGTAGCTCCGCATTGTGCGATTGATTTAGAAATTGACGTTGTATTCGATTTATCTGACTGATCATAAAGCTTTTGTGTGTCTGTAGGGTCTCTTAATGTCACGGTTTAGATAACATTCAATGCATTCAATAATTTTCGGAATAGACGACTCCATAGCTTGTAATACCACCGTGTTTATGTTCCCGATATAGGAATCACACTCCTCGTTGGAAAGATTCCTATTGCTAGGAATACTAGTAGAGGAAGGGCAATTCCTATATTTTCTGGTGGCGCAACGCTGAAATCGGCACCAATCAGTCTGCCTAAAATTTAATTTAGGGACATCGTGCCACGTAGCGAAGCTAAACGCAGAGTCGTCAACAAACTTCCATCTGCATTACTATTGCATTATGGTTGCTATCATATGGCAATAAAGAAATTTTATTATTTTGGACCGTTTCAATTTGCAATCGAGCGTCAAAGATCAAGATATGAATTTCCAGAGGGGAAACTTGGCGTAACTGGGCTGTATAATCTTAATTTGTACTCGACCTGGGGCCTATTTCTCAGAACATGCATCATCATACAGCACATACAATTGTATGATTTTGACAATAATCACACAGCAATTCTGGTACTCAGAAATGATGTAGCTTGTGCTGTCATACAGGAATGTATGTAGGGAGAATCGACTGGAAATATTGGAAAAATGTATGATTCTGTTACTCAAAAATTTATCATACATCGTTGAATGACAGCAAAAGGAAATTAATTTAAAATTTCAAACAGCAGAATAAAAAGTTGTTAACTGAATAAAATCGGAAAAATGAGTCAATCAAAACGAAAATTTACAAAAGTAAGTACTAATGTTGTCATTTTAAATAGTTCGGTTTAATTTGTTTGTTTAATATTTTAAACAGTCCGGAAAAGAACAACAAATAATGGTTCTTCAGGAAATGCTTTCAAAGAAGGCACTGTTGTTTGGCAAATTCAATGGAACCACAACAACAAAAGAGGAAGTCCATAATTGTTGGAAAGAAATCGCCTCATTGGCGCAGTGCTTAGGGCTTATTGTGGATAACGATGAAGAGAAATTTAGAAGGATGACATGGCAAAATTGGCGGCGTAATGCTGTGGTATGTTTTATAAGCGTATTTATGTATTAAATTATGTATATTTAAACACAGTTTTTGAAAACATTTCAGGCAAAGGGTCGACCTAACCAGCATCTGCTGGACGAGAATGACAAAATAAATTTGGAAATTTTGGGTGAAGAGGTAACTTGATTAAGATATAAATTATAAAAAATGTTCCTACCAATAATTTATAATTATATACATAGGTAGCGTATGACCTAGATTTGCAGAAAGTGATGGAGCTAACATTGATGTACCACTAGACCAAACACACCAGCCAACAAGTGCGACTCCTTCAAATCAAAATCAGGCACCACCGCCATTAAGTCAAGCACCTTCAAATTCACACCAAAGAAAACGCAAATCGAACGACAACAACAGTGAGCAGGAAATGAGGATAAAGCTAATGGAAATAAGCTTTTACTGCAAACAGCTTGAGTGCCGTGATAGGGAGATAAAACTAGATCTCCCACCTTCCATGTTTACGGAGTCATTATATTCTGACTCTGAACGTTAAAATGTACACCTATGTTTTAACATTCAGAGTCCAAAATATATTGACTGTGTGTACATATGTAACGGGTGATTTTTTAAGAGGCTTAGAACTTTTTTTAAAAAAAAACACAAAAAATTCGAAAAAATGAATGAAATATTTATTTGAATCGATAGTTTGAACCTTGCAATTTAATGTTTAAAGATAATTTCATGCAAATGTTGACCGCGGCTGCGTCTCAGGTAGCCCATCCGCTGAGTCCAATTTTGGCATACTCTTTCACACATATCGGCCGGTATCTCACGAATGAATGCATGGATGTTGGCTTCCAGTGCGTCAATCGAAGCGGGCTTGTCCTTATAGACATTAGCCTTGACATACCCCCACAAAAAATAATCTAATGGTGTCAAATCGCACGATCTAGGCGGCCAATTGACCGGCCCGAAACGTGAAATTAACTGTTCACCAAACTCGCCTCGCAATTGCGCCATTGTTTCGCGTGCTGTGTGGCATGTGGCACCGTCTTGTTGAAGCCACATATCATGCAAGTCAAGAACTTCCATTTCGGGCAAAAAAAAGTTTGTTATCATCGCTCGGTAGCGTTCACCATTGACAGTAACGCTGCGATTCGCATCATCTTTGAAGAAATATGGCCCAATAATGCCGCCGGCCCATAAACCGCACCAAACAGTGGCTTTTTCGGGATGCATTGGTAGCTGTTGCAATGCTTCTGGCTGATCTTCACTCCAAATGCGGCAATTTTGCTTATTTACGTACCCATTCAACCAAAAATGAGCCTCATCGCTGAACACAATTTTTCGATAAAAAAGCGGATCCTCGGCCAGCTTTCCAAGAGCCCATTCACCAAAAATTCGGCGTTGTGGTAGGTCGGCTGACTTTAGTTCTTGCACCAGCTGTATCTTAAAAGGCTTTACGCCCAAATCCTTCCGCAAAATTTTCCACGTAGTGCTGTAACAAAGGCCTAACTGCTGGGAACGGCGCCGAATCGACATTTCGCGGTCTTCTGTCACACTAGCTGATACGGCCGCAATATTTTCTTCACTACGCACAGTACGTAAACGTGTTGGTGGTTTAATGTCCAACAAAGTAAATTTGGTGCGAAATTTGGTCACAATCTTCCGAATAGACTGCTCAGAAGGTCGAGAATGCCGATCATAAAATGGAAGCAGCGCGCGATGAACATTTCGAACCGAGCACGAATTTTGATAGTAAAATTCAATAATTTGCAAGCGTTGATCATTTGTAAGACGATCCATGGTTAAATTGCAAACCAAACTGAAGCTGTTTGACAGTGACACAAGGTACTAAACACACGTCAGCTGTCAAAACCAGTGTTGCCAAAACCAAACCAGCTAAAAAATCACCCGTTATTTACTTATGTAGGTATTCTTCAGAAATGAATATCAATTGAAAAACGTTATATAATTTCTCAACTCATCTACTGTGGCGCTGTTGTCATTTTCATTTTCGTCTTCAAAATTTTCTTCATTTTGATCCTCTTCTTCGGTATCATATTCCGGTAATTTTGTATTATCTTCACAACTCATTCTCTTCCGAATATTATATAAAACAACGCAAGAGTTAACAACTTTTGCACAACTTACTGCCGTCTTTAAACGCAATCCATAAGCATGGGGAAATTTCCTTTAATTGATCAATGCTACATTCCACGATTTGTCTGGTTTTTTTAGCTTCGAAAGAAAACGACGTTTGCCTCGTCCTTCTTCAATACTATTTGGAATGTTAGGTGTAAATAACCAATTTCGCAATGGGATAGCCTGAGTCGCCAATAATTACAGCGTTTGGAAATGGACGCCAACCTTCATCGTTCCATTTTCTATATAATCTACTACACTGTAGAACACGGCTGTCATGCACAGAACCAGGATAGTTACTGTTTATGGAATAAAAACGATAATCCGCCCCAGCAACTAACATCACGTTTAGGGAATGATGACCTTTTCGATCAACGAATGACTGTTCATTTACTGATGGCGCTTCTATGGGTATTAAAGTTCCATCAATAGCCCCAACAACGCGTGGCATTCCCGCTATATTAAAAAACCATTGCGCTACAGCGTTTACATTTTCCGGCCATTTAACTTCCTCGTCTGATAAGAACATGAAGTATAAAAAAATGTTAATTAATACATTTTAAACCTAATTTGTCCATTAATAGTTACATAGTAAATGTTCTGAAATATGTGAACATACTGCATTTACAACACGACATATAGATGCTTTCGAAACTCCATGCATTGTTCCAACACCATGGTACTGACTTCCATTGCCAAGCCAATGAAGAGTCCACAATATTTGTTCTAGGGGCAAAAGTGCTTGATTGCAATTTGTAGGACGTACTATAAATGCACCCAATCGTCTAACTAAAAGTTCAACGCAGATTTTAGGCATCCTGAATTTTTCGACGAAATATGGATCCTCCATATTAAAGTTGACGCGTTCTGAAATTCGTCTTGAGCGTCTTATAACACGTACATTAATTTGTAACACTTCTTCGTTTTCAAAAAGTAAAATCCATTATTGTTTGGTAATTTAAGTTAAACACTGATTAAAAATTCAAAATATTTGGAAAAAAACGATGTTTACCCGAATTCACGTTTGATGACAATAATAATAATAATATCTAAATGAAAATTTCAACAACTGTCAATATACATTTCATACAGCAATCGTTCATATCATACAACACTTCCAATAAAATCTAACTAACAGAAAATTGTATGTGCTGTATGATTGCGATTTTGCTGTATGTTGTTTGTGTTGTATGTGCTGTATGTTCTGAGAAATAGGCCCCTGGTTGTCTTCGATAAAGCGATTTAAGAACCTGCCTCTTCCATTTTCCACCGTGCCCAACCAGGCCGGGTTTTTCGCGTTTAAATCCCCGGCTAAGATGAAATAGTTGTTTAAACTATATTTAAACATATACTCTGAGGCATATGCAGCGAAATTATTTCTCTATGTTACAAACTATATATCAAAACTAATAAACCCCTATAGGATAGGTTATAAAAAATGCCAAAAAAAAGTTTAGATCAATTTTTTTTTCAAAATTGTGAAATTAAGTACTTAATTGGCTTTTTGTGGTCAATGCTTATATCAATTTTGAATCGAGCACAAAAAATCGAATAGTTTTGTATCTTCTAGTTCTTGAGAAAATTCGAAAAAATCGTACATTTTCATATATAAAAATAAATAAAATTAATAATTTTAATTAAATAAAAAATACAACAACAAAGTACCATTTCTACTTAAAGGATTTCAAAAAAAATTATTTATCCATTTTAAAGTTTTTTTTAAAGCAAAATTCTTGCCCAATAAATAAGCCATCGACCGCTATACCTGCGAAAATACTTAAAACAAGCATTACAACATCAGCCACATCACACACACCAATAAAAAAAATTATTAAATAAAATTTTGAGTTTTAAGTTAATAAAAGCAAAAAAAAAATAAAAGTTTTCTCTCAAATACTTGTTTTGTGCGCTTTGTTGTGCCAAAATCTGTTGAGTCAATTTCTGATGGAATTCGAATGGATCAATGAATCCATAATCGGGTGCGTAGTTTTGTCTTCCCGAGTTAATGTATCTCTTCCGTTGTGCTAAAGAGATGAGTAAATTTTATTTTTTTTATTAAAGCTTCGATTAAGGGATGCCCATACCTGAAGCAGCACATCCAACCATGATCACACAAACTAAGACTATCTTCCACATAATTAGCTTCAAATTTGACCTGATATTGATCTGAAATTTAGAGATTTTGCATTAGGGGAGGATTAATCTGAGAGAATTCAACAATAAACCTTAATTTGCATGCAGAGTTAAATTTGATTTTTTTTTAAATTGAATTTGAATTCATTTTTAGAGCGGGTAAAAACTTGTTTCCATTTTAAATATTTTTTTCTGAACATTGAACAGTTTCAATGAAATCATGTGCTAATGAGTTGTTTTTAAAACAAACAACGGTAACTATTGGAAAATGTTTTATGGTAAAAGTTTTTAATTAAATCCACAGATGTGATACTTTTGATAAAATTCCATGAGATCACATTAAGAGTGCATATTGTATGAAAGTGGTGATGGGTAAAAAAACGACCCATAGATGGAACCGACACAGGCCATCTCAAGAAAGAGAAAAGAGAGTTAAACACTGTTGGATATAAGGCTGGTTATAGCTATTATTGAAAAAAAAATCGAAACCTGAAAAGGACAATGAAGTTCGTATCTGCACCTGGAATGTGAGAACATTAAACAGGAGAGGTGCATGCGAACAACTAGCGGAAGCCCTAAACTGCTACAAAGCAGACATTACTGCCATACAGGAAATACGATGGGATGGGACGGGCAAAAAGAGGATGAAAAACTGTGACATCTATTATGGACCGTGTTATAGTGAGCAGAAACAGCGACTATTCGGATGAGGATTTGTTATAAGTGCCAGACTAAGGCAAGAAGTCTTATGTTTTCAAGACATTAGCGAACGCATTGCAACAATCCGCATCAAGGCCAAATTCGCCAAAATAAGCCTTATATGCGCTCATGGCCCGAAGGAGGAACAAGATGATATAACCAAGGATTGCTTCTACGAGCTTCTTGACAAAACCTATGAGCGACTACCAAAGTAAGATGTTTAAAACGTGCTGGGAGATTTTAACGCAAAGGTAGGAAGAGAAGACATCTTTAGCAGTACTGTCGGAAAATATAGCCTAAACGGCAACAAGTCTGGTAACGCACTTAGCCTACTTTACTGAACTACGGAACGAAATGCCACTATAGGCAGCACACGGTTTCCTCACCTCGATATCCATTAGGGGACATGGCGGTCTCTAGATCAACGAACAGTCAACCAAATTGATCACATTGCGATAGAAAGAGGCACGCATCCAGTATTTCGGATGTCCGAACATTCTGAGGGGCTAACATCGACTCGGACACCTACCCTGTTGCAACCAAGGTAAGGATGCGGATATCCACCACGCCACAACAAACCAGAAAGACAGTGAAAAAAGTTAATGTCGAAAAACTGCAAAGTCGCGTATCCCTTAACCTCTCGATTCACTCGACACCTGCAGCTTCGAAAGTCGGACAACAATGGCAACGATGTCAACGAGCCATTAGATCAGTCGCAACTGATGTTCTAGGTTTCTCGCGGCCATCAGCCAGAAACCCCTGGATTGGTGAGGAATGCCGACTGATGCTCACAGCCAAGATTGAGGCCTATAAGGCTAAGCTGCAGGTGAAGACGGGAGCTGCCATTGAGCTCTATAGACAGAGAAGAAGGAAAGAACACCGGCTTTTCAGAAAGAAGAAAAAAAAACAAGAAAACCACGCGATTAAGGAACGATGTTCGCAAGTGTTACCAAAGTGTAAAACGTCAAAGCCAAGGCTACAAGGCTCGAACAGAATCCTGTCGTGATGAACAAGGAAATATCGTAGTTGAGACACAGTCGATGCTGAGGATATGGAAGAACCACTTCTGCAGACTGTTAAACGGCGATGACGAACAACATTCCGCTGTTAGGCAGAACGAACCATTTAATATTGGCAACGACATCGAAAACTGCCATCCACCCGACCTAAGTGAAGTGAGGATAGCAATATCTAAACTCAAGCTTAATAAGGCTGCCGGAAATGACGGCCTTCCCGCTGGGCTTTATAAATCTGGCGGAGATGACTTGGTAAGTAACATCCATAAGCCAAATCTGGTCGGATGAAAGCATGCCTGAAGAATGGAACCTCAGCATCGTTTGCCCGATCCACAAAAAAGGAGACCCTCTGAATTGCGCCATCTTCAGAGGCAATGTCTGCTCAACATTGCCTACGAGATCCTATATGCCGTAATATGTGAACGCTGAAACCGTTTACTAACAAACTGATCAGCCCTTATCACTGTGTTTTAAGGCCAGGAAAGTCCACAATCGATCAAATTTTCACACTTCGGCAGATCCTGGAAAAAACCCAAGAAGTCCAAATCGATACCCACCACCTATTCATCGATTTCAAAGCCGCATACGACAGCATTTATAGAGACGAACTATACAGAGCCATGTCTAGTTTTGGTATACCGCCCAAACTCGTCTGTTTGTGTAGGATGACGATGGAGAATTCTCGCTCCTCCGTCATGGTCGGAAACGACCTGACCGACACATTCGATACCAAAAAAGGATTTAGGCAAGACGATGCGCTGTCATGTGACTTCTTTAATCTGATTCTTGAGAGAATTGTGCAAAACTCCAAAGCCAACACCAGAGGCACAATTTTCCAAAAGTCTGTGCAACTACTAGCATACGCTGACGATATTGACATCATTGGTAGGAGTCAATGTGATGTCATAGCCACGTTTGCTAGTACAGAGAAGGAAGCGGCAGAAACGGGATTAACAGTAAATGAGGGTAAGACTAAGTATATACTGTCATCACGAAAGGACTCACAACATCGACGAATTGGACAGAACGTCACCATTGACAGATATAACTTTGAGGTAGTACGGGACTTTGTCTACCTCGGCTCCGCTATTAGCTCTGACAACAACATCTCGTCAGAAATTAAACGAAGAATTACTCTTGCCAACCGCTGTTTCTTCGGGCTAAGAAGGCAATTTAGTAGTAAAGCCCTCACTCGAACTACTAAGGAGATCATATGTAAGACCCTGATCATCCCAGTCCTGCTCTACAGCGCTGAAGCATGGACCGCATCAAAAGCGGATGAAGAAATCCTTGGTCGATACGAGAGGAAAATTCGTCGAAAAAACGTTGGTCCCGTCTGCGTTCACGGGCTATGACAAAGAAGATTCAACCACGAACTATACGAGCTGTCCAGCGGCATAGCCCTGGTCAAAAAACTCCGCATTGGACGTTTAAGATGGCTAGGACATGTAGAACGAATGGAAACCAATACTCCGGCGCGCATAGTCTTCGTTTCCCAGCCAGACGTCGGACGCAGTAGAGGAAGACCTCGCCTTAAGTGGCGCGCATAAGTAGAACGACCTCAACCAACTTGGAGTGCTCAACTGGAGGCAGTTAGCTAAGGACCGGGCTTATTGGAGATGCATGTTGGTTGAGGCCCAGGTTCATCCCGGACTGTAGCGGCACTTAGGTAATTAAGTAAGTAAGTGCCAAATATTTTAAAGCTTGCGGCGGTGCACTATAGTTTCCAGTTGAGTTTAGGGAATGACTTCAGTCTAGATCTTGTACAATCAACTGCACCGCTTATTGTATACCTGCTTGCCTTTTGGAATTAATAATCTTAAGTCCTTCGAGACACCATTTTTTTTTTTTTTTTTCAATCAGCACCCACTTTGCCACTGCAAATTTACCATTGATGGTCTTGCTATGCACTAATAAGTGATTCCTACATAAAAAAAATGGTTTTCAGTCATCATCATCATTTTCACCACATGAATTGTTTGCGGTTTTTTGGGGTATCTTGCCCCACTGTAAGACGAGTCAATATTGATCGAGAAATAGCGACCGTATCGGTCGAAATGTGTCACATAGTCATCGATAATTGGGTTCAATGTATCGATCGCTGCATAATTTTTTTGATATCTCAAGTAGTTAGCATTAAAAAAATAAGTTGCCAAGTCCTTAATGAAAGACCCATTAATATACCAAAATTTGTCACCTCTTGGTAAGTATCTAATGCGAATTTACAATTTATTTGCAACAAAAAAAAACATGTTTCCTCATTTCCATAGATTTGCAATTGAAATCCTCACGAGTCGCTTTAATTTGCGCATCACTTAACCTCCAGTGACCTTCAGAAAGCAACACTACACTGATTTTTTTTTAAAGTAAATAAATACTCATTTGATTGTGAGAATAAATTAATTAGAAGAGTCTCCATCAAGTCGGTTCGAACCACCTCCAAATTGAGACAAATCATCCATTATCTCATAATAAACTCTATCTAGATACACAGAACAACAATCAACACTCTTGTAACAGTCATTTTCGAACAAAATCGATTTGTCTGTTCTCGTATCTTCTTTCATTTTTATGGCAAATTTTGAATTGAATTCACTCGCACAAATTGTTTTGTTTATCAACCGAAAGTATCTACAGCTCTAAGCTTCACAATCATTATCGTTGGAAACCGGAAAAAATAATGGCAATTCCCATCGTCTTACCACACTACCACAAAGTATCTTCTCCGTATAGATACGACAGATATTTTCAAACAATTGCACTTGAAAAGATTTAGGAATTTTGAAATGACGTGTTCGCTTGTTTTTTTTATTTTTGGCAAATTCTGAATCTTTGACCACCTCGGAGACACTTGAATGCTCTCTTTGCGAAATTTTACTCGTTACTAAGATTAGAAAACTCATCAAATGTGGTGTAAACGCTGATTAGCACCCGATAGATACACCGATTAGGTTTAGAGATTTTGCGTAGTTTATTGAAATCGGTATCACAAAGCAAGCTAATTCCATGACCTTTCAAAGCCGTATTGCTTTTTGAAATGTTTTTTTTTTTTTAATCAGTATTCGCAAAAGCATTGAATATTAATCACAATTGACAATGACAGCACACACATTGACATAACGGAATTGTTATTTTAAAATTTCCGACAACAAAAAAAAATCTTTTTAATCGAACTTTGCTTACATAGTTTAATTCACGAGAGACGTCTTTCGTATACACCTGTGGTACAAGTAATAAACCCGTACAGGTTGTTGGGACGGTCTTTTATAAAATTTCAGGGCTTTTCGATGATTGTTGTTGTTTTATTTATTTTTTTTCTCCACTCTTTTATTTTGATTACTAATACTTGAGGGGGTTTTTTGTTTGTTTGTTGCCAAATGTGTGTATCTAGATTGTGCTTTGATTTGTCAAATATTAAACTCGGCTTGGGTCGGAATAAGTGTGATGATGACGTCGGTCAAGTCGTTAAATTTGAGATACAAAAGCACAAGATGTTCAGCTATTAGGCAGAGACGAAAACCTTCAAACAACAACAACTCAAGCAGGTTTTGGAATAACTTTTTCTGTTGTTTATAAATAACTACGGATAGAGGGGTCATCTGATCATCGGTTATTGTGCGATGTCGCTATTTGTGGGTTTAGTTTGGATAAAAATATCTAAAAATGTTCATCTACTAGTAACAGACTATCTACAGTAGTCATCGGTGGAATTATTGTAGTTTGGCTGGTTAACTACAATCGCTGTTCGAGATTGTCGCAAAAATGACGTCAGATCAAAGTATTTAACGATTAGTTCGCGCTGCTGTTTCTCTATGCAATGTAAACAAAAATATTTTATTGACAATTGGCATTGGAAATATTTCAATAAAATATCAAATACTGACTTTATTGCTGACGACCTACTACTTACTTACTTAAGTGGCGCTACAGTCCGGAATGAACCTGGACCTCAACCAACATGCCTCTCCAATTAGCCCGGTCCTTAGCTAACTGCCTCCAGTTGCGCACTCCAAGTTGGTTGAGGTCGGTTTCCACTTGTGCGCGCCACTTAAGGCGAAGTCTTCCTCTACTGCGTCCGACGTCTGGCTGGGAATCGAAGACTCTGTGAGCCGGAGTATTGGTGTCCATTCGTTCTACATGTCATAGCCATCTTAAACGTCCAATGCGGAGTTTTTTGACCAGGGGCATGTCGCTGTACAGCTCGTATAGTTCTTGGTTGAATCTTCGTCTCCATAGCCCGTCAACGCAAACGGGACCGAAGATTTTTCGAAGAATTTTCCCCTCGAATCTACCAAGGATTTCTTCATCCGCTTTTGATACGGTCCATGCTTCAGCGCCGTAGAGCAGGACTGGGATGATCAGGGTCTTATATAGGATCTCCTTAGTAGTTCGAGTGAGGGCTTTACTACTACATTGCCTTCTTAGCCCAAAGAAACAGCGATTGGCAAGAGTAATTCTTCGTTTGATTTCTGACGAGATGTTGTTGTCAGAGTTGATAGCGGAGCCGAGGTAGACAAAGTCCCGTACTACCTCAAAGTTATATCTGTCAATGGTGACGTTCTGTCCAATTCGTCGATGTTGTGAGTCCTTTCGTGATGACAGCATAAACTTAGTCTTACCCTCATTTACTGCTAAACCCATTTTCGCCTCTTCCTTCTCTAGCAAACTACAGTCTAGCAAACGTGGCTATGACATCACGTTGAGTCCTACCAATGATGTCAATATCGTCAGCGTATGCTAGTAGTTGCATCGACTTTCGGAAAATTGTGCCTCAGGTGTTGGCTTTGGAGTTTTGCACAATCCTCTCAAGCATCAGATTAAAGAAGTCACATGACAGCGCATCGCCTTGCCTAAATCCTTTTTTTGGTATCGAATTTGTAGGTGAGGTCGTTTCCGACCCTGATGAAGCAGCGTGAAATTTCCATCATCATCCTACACAAGCGGACGAGTTTGGGCGGTATACCAAAACTAGACATGGCTCTGTACAGTGCGTCTCTATAAATGCTGTCATATGCGGCTTTGAAATCAATGAATAGGTGGTGGGTATCGATTTGGACTTCTTGATTTTTTTCCAGGATCTGCCGAAGTGTGAAAATTTGATCGGTTGTGGACCTTCCTGGCCTAAAACCACACTGATAAGGGCCAATCAGGTTGTTGGTAAACGGTTTCAGGCGTTCACATATTACGGCAGATAGGATCTTGTAAGCGATGTTGAGTAGACTTATGCCTCTGTAGTTGGCGCAGTTCAGAGGGTCTCCTTTTTTGTGGATCGGGCAAACGATGCTGAGGTTCCATTCTTCAGGCATGCTTTCATCCGACCAGATTTGGCTTATGAGCTGGTGGATGTTACTAACCAAGTCATCTCCGCCGGCCTCATAGAGCTCAGCGGGAAGGCCGTCTTTTCCGGCAGCCTTATTGAGCTTGAGTTTAGATATTGCTATCCTCACTTCACTCAGGTCGGGTGGTTGGCAGTTTTCGCTGTCGTTGCCAATATTAAATGGTTCGTTCTGCCTGACAGCGGAGTGTTGTTCGTCATCGCCGTTTAACAGTCTGCAGAAGTGGTTCTTCCATATCCTCAGCATCGACTGTGTCTCAACTACGATATTTCCTTGTTCATCACGACATGATTCTGTTCGAGCCTTGTATCCTTGGCTTTGACGTTTTACACTTCGGTAAAACTTGCGAATATCGTTCCTGGAGTGGCACCTCGCTATATCCTCGATCGCGCTTTTCCTGCTCCTTTTCTTCTTTCTGAAAAGTCGATGTTCTTCCCTTCTTCTTTGCCTATAGAGCTCAATGGCAGCTCTCGTCTTCCCCTGCAGCTTACCCTTGTAGGCCACGTTCTTGGCTGCGAGCATCTGTCGGCATTCCTCATCAAGCCAGGGGTTTCTTGCTGGTGGGCGCGAAGAACCTAGCACATCAGTTGCGGCTGATCTAATAGCTTTTTGGCATCGTTGCCAATGTTCTTCGACATAAGATGCTGGTGGTATGGTGTTAGTCGAGAGGTTATGGGTTACTCGTTGAGCGAAGGCCTTGGCGGTCTCTTGCGATTGCAATCTTTCGACATTTACTCTTTTCACAGTATTTCTGGTTTGTTGTGGCGTGGTGGATATCCGTATCCTTACCTTGGCTGCAACAAGGTAGTGGTCCGAGTCGATGTTAGCCCCTAGGAATGTTCGGACATCCGAAATACTGGATGCGTGCCTCTTGTCTATCGCAATGTGATCAATTTGGTTGACTGTCCGTTGATCTGGAGACCGCCATGTCAGCTTATGGATATCGAGGTGAGGAAACCGTGTGCTGGCTATAGTGGCATTTCGTTCCGTAGCGAAGTCAATTTGCCTAAGTCCGTTACCAGACGTGTTGTCGTGTAAGCTATGTTTTCCCACAATACTGCTAAAGATGTCTTCTCTTCCTACCTTTGCGTACCCAGCACGATTTTAACATCGTACTTCGGTAGTCGCTCATAGGTTTTGTCAAGGAGCTCGTAGAAGCAGCAAATCGCTGTGCCATCTTTACCATCCGTTGGACCGTGAGCGCATATAAGGCCTATGTTGGCGAATTTAGCCTTGATGCGGATTGTTACAATGCGTTCGCTATTGTCTTGGAAACATAAGACTTCTTGTCTGAGTCTGGCAGTTATAACAAATCCGCATCCGAATAGTCGCTGTTTCTGCTCACTATAACACGGTCTGTAGTAGATGTCACAGTTTCCAGCCTCTTTTTGTCCCGTCTATCCTATCGTATTTCCTGGATGGTATTAATGTTTAATGTTCTCACATTCCAGGTGCAGACGGTGGTCAATCGGAAGCTAATGCGATTATATGAAACACTGAGTTTTCATCTGGCTAATGACTACCAACTCTCAGCCTTCGCGTGGCGACCGCTAAGTGCTTAGTACCCTGATACAAACGCAGCCGTTGTCCTTTTTTCGTTTAGCATGGCCGTCGATTGTGAAATCAGTCCTTTCCGAGGTTCTTCGTTGATTCGTAACAAAGTTTTTTTTACCAGGATTAGGAGGACCAGGCCTATGTGTCCACCTGATGACATCTGGCTGGATATGCTATGCCGTGCCAATCATTCTGACCTGTGCACAGTGTACCTATTTTCCGTCTTGTTATCGTCACTCGAACTTATAAGTTTAACAAGTTCACTCCTGTTGGATGAGACCCGTTTTCGGTGGTTACCACTTGGAGATAAAATAAGCACAATTGATGTGAATTCAAAGGTACAACGACTGGGCACCACCAAGTTAACGCAAATCAGAGTTAGCCCTAGTTCACAACCTCCAACCATCAAGAAATTAATAAAGGCCGTGTAACCGCTTATATGGGTTTCATCGGATTCTAATGAATAAGGCTGATGAAGTACATTTTAAGCTGTATACCTGTGAGGTTGACCATTTTAACTAAAACTGACATATTCCCGAAAAAAAAACTCATTTGATTCGATAGCCCAACAGGTAGTATGCCCAATAGGTAGTATAGAACAATTCGACTCTCCCCAAAACCAAGACCTCAGTGGCGCAAGTGGTAGGCACTTGGCACACTAGGCACGGGATTACAAGTTCAATCCCCAGTTAGGGAATAAGTTCTTTCAATAATTATATAGAGAACTGAACGTTCAAGAAGCATCACTATTAGAAGGAATCTGATGAGGACACTTTGTAATGTCCGAAATAGCTATAATTCCAACCAAATAGTGTTGTTGTACACATGTTGTTGCTGTAATTTCAGCCATTCAATTGATAATCAGACATTTGTCAGGGGTCGGCCCCTTAGAGAATGGTTGTTACTCCTACCTCACTACTACCAGTATGTCAGCTGTCAGCTGTCAGCAACGCCCTGTGGAATGTATGAAAAGGTATATGTTCGCTCTTCTGAGATGGAGTCTTGGCACGACGTGTCTAATAACCAAACCAATTTGGCCAAAGCTGGATTTGAAAAGATCCTATGGACTGATTTCTCTCGATATATCGTACATTAGCACCACCATAGGTGTCATCACTGGACACTGTTTAATATAGGCAGACACGCAGAAAGTCTAGGCCTACCCTCAAACGACTTCTGTAGGAGCTGCATGGACAAAGAGGAAGAAGAAACCGTTTTTCATATCATTTGTAACTGCCCGGCCCTATCAAGCAAAAGGAAGCTTGGAGCTTACTATTTTCAAAAACTCAGCGATTTGACAAAAACGAAAGCGAAAAGTCTCCTCCGTTTCATTAAAAGCTCAGAATGGTTTTCTCAGAGATAACAAGGAGAACCAAAAGATGGTCTTTGTATGCTGGCAAACTCACTGGCAGCCACTCAAACCCAACCTAACCTAACCTATGTTCGCTCTAACAACCTTTAAAAAAGGTTACAAGCGTTCTCACTCTAGCCTCTCACTATCAACTCCTACTCTCACCTCCACGCTGGTGACTGGTGGGTGCCTAGTACCTCGACTGGAGATGGGGTATTAAACCCCTGTGGAAGGTCGTTGGTGGCAGCAAACGAAAGAGGGGGAGGAGTGTCCTCTCACTAAGGCACTCACTCTTCAGGCGGCAGCGGAGGAATTCTCTAGATGGAGTCAACGGTGGCGCATACAGCCCCAGTTTGATCGAACTGGTAGTGAAATCCCTATATGAGCTTCTTCGACATATTTGAACACCAGGTCTATAGGAATTTCCAATACTGAGCCAGGGTATTGGAAGAGAGTTGGTGGCGGAGGAGCCCTCAATGGGTCAACGGCAGCGCTCATACCCCAAAAATGGGCTACTGACATCGGAATTTTTTTCCGGCCCGCTGTCCTAGGTCAAAACAAAGGCCTTGCCCTCCAGGTTGGGGGTTGTGCTTTGGGTTAACTACCCATCCACGGAATATAAATTATGTTACGAAGCAACCAATAGCTTCGGAAAGGACTGATTTTATTGTTCAAGACCATGCTAAACGAAAAAAGGACAACGACGTTCGTATCTGCACCTGGAATGTGAGAACATTAAACAGGAGAGGTGCAGGCGAACAACTAGCGGAAGCCCTAAACTGCTACAAAGCAGACATTACTGCCATTCAGGAAATACAATGTGATGGGCCGAGCAAAAAGAGGATGAAAACTGTGACATCTACTATGGACCGTGTTATAGTGAGCAGAAACAGCGACTATTCGGATGCGGATTTGTTATAAGTGCCAGACTAAGGCAAGAAATCTTATGTTTTCAAGACATTAGCGAACGCATTGTAACAATCCGCATCAAGGCCAAATTCGCCAAAATAAGCCTTATATGCGCTCATGGCACGACGGAGGAAAAGGATGATATAACTAAGGATTGCTTCTACGAGCTCCTTGACAAAACCTATGAGCGACTACCGAAGTACGATGTTAAAATCGTGCTGGGAGATTTTTACGCAAAGGTAGGAAGAGAAGACATCTTTAGCAGTACTGTCGGAAAATATAGCTTACACGACAACACGTCTGGTAACGGACTTAGGCAAATTGACTTCGCTACGGAACGAAATGCCACTATAGCCAGCACACGGTTTCCTCACCTCGATATCCATAAGGGGACATGGCGGTCTCCAGATCAACGAACAGTCAACCAAATTGATCACATTGCGATAGACAAGAGGCACGCATCCAGTATTTTGGATGTCCAAACATTCCGAGGGGCTAACATCGACTCGGACCACTACCTTGTTGTAGCCAAGGTAAGGATGCGGATATTCACCAAGCCACAACAAACCAGAAATACTGTGAAAAAATTTGATGTCAAAAGACTGCAAGACCGCCAAGACCTTCGCGCAATGCGTAACCCATAACCTCTCGACTCACAACACACCACCAGCATCTATTGTCGAAGAACAATGGCAACGATGCCAACAAGCCATTAGATCAGCCGCAACTGATGTGCTAGGTTTCTCGCGTCCACCAGCAAGAAACCCCTGGTTTGATGAGGAATGCCGACAGATGCTCGCAGCCAAGAACGAGGCCTACAAGGCTAAGCTGCAGGTGAAGACGAGAGCTGCCATTGAGCTCTATAGGCAAAGAAGATGGGAAGAACATCGGCTTATCAGCAAGAAGAAAAAAAAGCAAGAAAAGCTCCCTATCGAGGATATAGAGAGGTGCAACTCCAGGAACGATGTTCGCAAGTTTTACCAAAGTGTAAAACGTCAAAGCCAAGGCTACAAGGCTCGAACAGAATCCTGTGGAGATGAACAAGGAAATATCGTAGTTGAGACACAGTCGATGCTGAGGATATGGAAGAACCACTTCTGCAGACTGTTAAACGGCGGTGACGAACAACATTCCGCTGCCAGGCAGAACGATCCATTCAATATTGGCAACGACAGCGAAAACTGCCAACCACCCGACCTAAGTGTAGTGAGGATAGCTATATCCAAACTCAAGCTTAATAAGGCCGCCGGAAATGACGGCCTTTCCGCTGAGATTTATAAAGCCGGCGGAGATGATTTGGTAAGCAACATCTACCAACTCATAAGCCAGATATAGTCGGTTGAAAGCATACCTGAAGAATGGAACTTCAGCATCGTTTGCCCGATCCACAAAAAAGGAGACCCTCTGAACTGCGCCAACTAACATCGCCTACAAGATCCTATCTGCCATCAGGGTCGGAAACGACCTCACCGACACATTCGATACCAAAAAAGGATTTATGCAAGGCGATGCGCTGTCATGTGACTTCTTTAATCTGATTCTTGAGAGAATTGTGCAAAACTCCCGAGCCAATACCAGAGGCACAATTTTCCAAAAATCGGTGCAACTACTAGCATACGCCGACGATATTGACATCATTGGTAGGACTCAACGCGATGTCATAGTCACGTTTGCTAGTATAGAGAAGGAAGCGGCAAAAATGGGTTTAGCAGTAAATGAGGGTCAGACTAAGTATATGCTGTCAACACGAAAGAACACACAACATCGGCGAATTGGACAGAACGTCACCATTGACAGATATAACTTTGAGGTAGTTCGGGACTTTGTATACCTCGGCTCCGCTATCAACTCTGACAACAACATCTCGTCAGAAATTAAACGAAGAATTACTCTTGCCAACCGCTGTTTCTTCGGGCTAAGAAGGCAATTTAGTAGTAAAGCCGTCACTCGAACTACTAAGGAGTTCCTATATAAGACCCTGATCATCCCAGTCCTGCTCTACGGCGCTGAAGCATGGACCGCATCAAAAGCGGATGAAGAAATCCTTGGTCGATACGAGAGGAAAATTCGTCGAAAAATCTTCGGTCCCGTTTGCCTTGACGGGCTATGGAAAAGAAGATTTAACCAAGAACTATACGAGCTATATAGCGACATACCCCTGGTCAAAAAAACTCCTCATTTTGCGTTTAAGATGGCTAGGACATGTAGAACGAATGGAAACCAATACTCCGGCTCGCAGAGTCTTCGATTCCCAGCCAGACGTCGGACGCAGTAGAGGGAGACCGCGCCTTAAGTGGCGCGCATAAGTAGAAACCGACCTGGTTGACGCCCAGGTTCATCCCCACTTAAGTAAGTAAAGTACGAAGAGGTTTCAAGACGGTTACGTCATGACCTACAATTAGCTATCAAAACACCACTTTTGACATTCTTACATGCTTAACATGCGCCAACGATTTTTTTTTTTATGTTTCAAGACATCGTTCCCACATAGTTGGAAGCACCAACTTTAGAAATTAAAAGCTTTAGCAGGCAGTTCCGCATATCATTTAAATACGGAAACAAGCCACAGACACGTGGGTTGAATTACATTCTGAGTTTAACACACAATTCGGACGCTGATATTCATTTATGCAGATATAGGTCACTACTGCGAACTCGAACAATGCCTAGGAGACGTGGTAGATCATGGGTGATATGAGTAAAAGAGATACCAAAAGAGCCAACCGTAGTCTTCTTTGCATGTAAATGACTTTTTTTCTAAAAATTCGCAGGTACTTGTAGTTTAATAAATTTTTATGAATTTTTTTGTTAAACTTGAATCCATTGTATGGTTGATCTCTTGACATTGTAAGGAGCAGCTTAAGTAATAAATCTGACACTTTAGTTAGAAGAAGAAGGTATGATATGCATACGTAAGTGGATTCACTTTCATTGTCATTGGCAAAGATTGATTTGCATTCCGAACCGACCTCATATTGACTACAAGCCCTTAGTATTTATAGCACGTAGGTGCAATATTACAATTAAAGCAAAGAAAATATTGACAACCATCCATCTTAAGTCATAATGTAGATACTTGCGTGGCAAATTGAATTCGTTTGATTAATAAAGGGTGAGCTGGAAATATATTCAGATATTTTATGAGAGCCGTTTAGGGCTATTTATCGGAGATTAAACAGAGGGTTATTGAACTCAACATCTACAACCAAGGCTTCAATACAGGTCAGCTTCTGAAAGTAAACAAATTCAGTAAACCCATCGAAATTGAATGTCTTACGTTCTTTAGGTCACATAATTGCACTGATTTCTACCGCCAAAGCAGCCAAGCCAAGCAGCCATCAAATCCCTAAAATCAGTCTCAAAAAACTCAAAAACAACCCAGACTGCAGCTCATCTCTTCAAAAGATGTCATATTCACCTATGCTGGGTACCTGGGCATAGTGACATTCCAGGGAACTGTAAGGCTGATGAAATCGCCTGACATGGAACTCAATTACCAGTCATACCCGACACGGGTGCACCTGGTAATCCTATGCAAAAGCCTACTAGCTCATCATGCTAACAGCAAATCATATCTCAGATAGAGTCTGGAGGTTAGTTGACCAAACAAATTTGACCAAACTGGATTCAGGGAGATCCAAGGGACTGATCTCGCTAGCTAGACCATAAATAAGCGCCACAGATAGAGTCTTGGGGTTATTTGACCAAACAAATTTGACCAAACTGGATTCAGGAAGGTCCAAGGGACTGATTTCGCTCCCTAGACCATATATTAGCGCCACCATAGGTGTCAACACTGGGCACTGTTTAATAGGTAACCACGCAGAAAGGCTAGGCCTTTTCTCAAGCGACTTCTGTAAGAGCTGAATGGACGAAGAGGAAGAAGAAACAGTACTTCATCTTCTTTTTAAATGCCCGTCCCTATCAAACAAAAGGAAGCTTCATCTTGGAACTTACTTCTTTCAAAGTTTCAGCGATTTGACAAACACGAAAGTGAGAAGTGGAGCTACAGTCCGGAATGCACCTGGGCCTCAACCAACATGCCTCTCCAATTTACCAGGTCCTTAGCTAACTGCCTCTAATTGCGCACTCCAAGTTGGTTGAGGTCGGTTTCTACTTGTGCGCGCCACTTATGGCGATGTATTCCTCTACTGCGTCCGACGTCTGGGAATTGAAGACTCTGCGAGCTGGAATATTGGTGTCCATTCGTTCTACATGCGGAGTTTTTAACCAGGGGTATGTCGCTGTACAGCTCGTATAGTTCTTGGTTGAATCTTCGTCTCCATAGCCCGTCAACGCGAAGATTTTGTCTCTCGAAACGACCAAGGATTTCTTCATCGCCCATGCTTCAGCACCGGAGAGCAGGACTGGCAAGATACCCGTCATGTATAGGATCTCCTTAGCAGAAGTACTCAGAGTGATGGAACGAAGAATCAGGGATTGGGAAGAGTAATTCTTCGTAAGGCTTTTGACGAGATGTCCTCTTCAGAGTCAATAGCGGAGCCGAGGTAGACAGAGCCCATCAAAGTTATGTCTGTGAATCGTAACGTTCTGTCCAATTCGTCCATGTTGTGTGTCCTTTCAAGTTGACAGCATAACCTTGGTCTTAGCCTAATTTGCCACTTCCTTCTCTTTACTAGCAAACGTGGTTTTGCCATCACGTTGAGTCCGACCAATGCTGTCAATATCGTCTGCGTATGCTAGTAGTTGAAACGATTCTTTGAAGATTGTGCCTCCGGTGTTGGCTCGATAGTTTTGCATAATCCTCTCAAGAATCAAATTGAAGAAGTCACATGACAGGGCATCGCCTTGCCTAAATTCTTTTTTGGTATCGAATGTGTCGTTGAGGTCGTTTCCATTCCTGATGGAACAGCGTGAATTTTCCTTCGTCATCCAACACAAACGGACGAGTTTGGGCGGTATACCAAAAATCTAGACATGGCTCTGTATAGCTCGTCTCTAAAATATGCTGTCGTAGGCGGCTTTGAAATCGATAAATAGGTGGTGGGTATCGATTTGGACTTCTTGGGTTTTTTCCAGGATCTGCCGAAGTGTGATTTGACCAGTTGTGGACTTTCCTGGCCTAAAACCAACCTGATAAGGGCCAATAAGGTTGTTGGTAATCGGTTTCAAGCGTTCACAAGTATCGACAGGTAGGATCTTTTAGGCGATGTTGAGGAGACTTTCTCCTTTTTTTGTGGATCTGGTAAACGATGCTGAGGTACCATTCTTCAGGCATGCTTTCAACCGACCAGATTTGGGTTATGAGTTGGTGGATGTTGCTTACCAAGTCATCTCCGCCGTCTTTATAAAGCTAAGCGGGAAGGCCGTCATTTCCGGCAGCCATATTAAGCTTGAGTTTAGATATCGCTATCCTCACTTCACTTAGGACCTCACTGTCGCCAATATTGAATGGCATGCTCTTCCTGACAGCAGGAGATAGTTCGTCATCGCCGTTTAGCAGTCTGCAGAATTAGTTCTTCAATACCAGCAGCATCGACTGTGTCTCAACTAAGATCTTTGCTTCGTCATCTAGACAGGATTCTGTTCGAGCCTTGTATCCTTGGCTTTGACGTTTTATACTTTGGTAAAGCTTGCAAACATCGTTCCTGGTTTGTCTCCTCTCTAAAACGTCGATCGCGCGCTTTTTTTGCTTTTTTTCTTCTTTCTGAAAACCCGGTGTTATTCCCTTCTTCTTTGCCTATAGACCTCAATGGCAGCTCTCGTCTTCACCTGCAGCTTAGCCTTGTAGGCCTTGTTCTTTGCTGCGATCATCAGTCGGCATTCCTCATCAAACCAGGGGTTTCTTGCTGGTGGCCGCGAGAAACTTAGCTACGGCTGATCTAATGGCTTGTTGGCATCGTTGCCATTGTTCTTCGACATTTGATGTTGGTGGTATGGTGTTAATCAAGAGTCTAAGGCATGCCTGTTGTGCGAAGGTCTTGGCGGTCTCACTACATTAATTGACAAAAGCCTGATGTTTGTCCTTCCTATCATATGTTTCGAAAAAAATTACAGAAAACTTGAATTTTTATCTGAAATCTTTCGGATTTATTCGGTAGGAGCTTTCGGTAAGACTCATAAGTTGATCGTTAGTCATTGGTCTTGGACAATACGACTCTAATTAAATTATTCATAGCTAACACCATTATGCAGATGAAAATTAACATTTAGGTTCGAATTTGCAAATATTAATGTGAATAGGATTTCTCTTCCTAAAAGTGAATTTTTTTTCCAGCTGACTTAAAACCAGTCAAACTATTTTGTTTTCATAAATGTGTAGCATAAGTAGGTGGAAAGCTTCGAAAGCCGAAGTGTGGGAACTAAAACCACCTCTGTTTCCAGCCCCTGCTCTCCATGGTAGCGGCTTTAGGAATTTCATCATGGGGGGCTTTCAGCCGTAGCTGTATCTTTTATCTGGCAGTGTGGGACTGTGTGTGCAGGATGCACGAATTTGTAAGTCATTGTGTGCCTGTGTATGCCGCTATTGCTGTGTATGTATGTTTGGCAATTGTCTGTAAGTTACATCCCGTTTATACGTCTCCTCTATGTCTGTCTGCCCGCGCGGCTGTTCCGGTGCGTTTTGGACAGTGGCTATGTGTCTGCTTGTATTTACCGTGTTATTTCTTTTATGTTCTTCTCGCTCGTTCCCCTCGTAGGAGCTGCAGCATCATGCTAGTGATCATTTGGGTCGCCGTAAGGCCCGTTACCATGCTTCGATCGACGTCAGTATGACCACTATGAGGGATCTCGGTGTAACTTGCCCGCCAAGTGCTCTTTAAAGCAGATTCCTAGTCGTCGTGAATATCCTCAACTCCGTCAGGGTGTCCTCAGTAATCTCTATTTGTTCATTCACAGTGTGGGCAGTAAGGCTCATCCCCTTGTTTGCATTTATGGAGACAATCCCGGAAGCATTCATGCCCCGACAGAAACTGCGTCAAGTAGAAGTTAACTTCGTCATGTTTCCTAATGACCCATTCTTCCTTGTCCTAGATGAGCGTATGCGGCTAAGTTATTCCAACTGCTTTGACTTTCTGCGTGTAGAGACTCGTTGATGGTTCTTCTATCTTCAGGTTGGTTCTCGCTGAGAGCCGCATACCTTTTTATTTTAAGGTCAATGGGCATTCGGATGGTTACAAAGCGATATTTAAATTCAAGCTTAATAAATTTGCTTTAAATGACGGCCTTCCCGTTGAGCCTTATAAATCTGGCGGAGATGACTTGGTAAGTAACATCCACCAACTCATAAGCCAAATCTGTTCGAATGAAAGTATGCCTGAAGAATGGAACATCAGCATCGTTTGCCCAATCCACAAAAAAGAAAACCCTCTGAACTGCGCCAACTAGAGAGGCATAAGTCTGCTCAACATCGCCTACAAGATCCTATCTGCCGTAATATGTGAACGCCTGAAACCGTTTACCAACAACCTGATCGGCCCTTAGCAGTGTGGTTTTAGGCCAGGAAAGTCCACAATCGATCAAATTTTCACACTTCGGCAGATCCTGGAAAAAACCGAAGAAGCCGAAATCGATACCACCACCTATTTATCGATTTCAAAGCCGCATACGACAGCATTTATAGAGATGAACTATACACAGCCATGTCTAGTTTTGGTATACCGCCCAAACTCGTCCGTGTGTGGGATGACGATGGAGATTTCTCGCCGCTCCATCAGGGTCGGAAACGACCTCACCGACACATTCGATACCAAAAAAAGGATTTAGGTAAGGCGGTGTGCTGTCATCTGATTCCTTTAATTTGATTCTTGCGAGTATTGTGCAAAACTCCCGAACCAACACCAGAGGCACGAAAATCGGTGCAACACTAGCATACGCCGACGATACTGACATCATTGATAGGACTCAACGTGATGTCATAGCCACGTTTACTAGTATAGTGAAGGAAGCTGTAAAAATGGGTTTAGCAGTAAATGAGGGTAAGACTAAGTATGTGCTGTCAATACAAAAGGCCACACAACATCGACGAAATGGACAGAACGTCACGGAAGACGTAGAGGAAGACCTCGCCTTAAGTGGCGCGCACAAGTAGAAACCGACCTCAACCTAGGCAGCTAGCTAAGGACCGGGCTAATTGGGGAGGCATGTTGGTTGAGGCCCAGGTTCATACCGGGCTGTATCGTTACTTATGTAAGGAAATGGGTATTGGCCTAGAAATGACATTGATAGCGTTTCCTGACATCGTTTTGAAGGCGCAGCATACTCTTAGCGGTGCAATCCTATGCACTGCGTTTGTACGTTTCATATACGTTTTCCGATCCACTACTGATGTCCATATTGGGGTCGCGTATTAACTTGCTCACTTTTGCTAGCAGATTTCTAATTGGCTGCCTGAGTCCTCCGACGTTTGGCATTAGTCTTGACAGCGCTACTACTGCCCGGGAAGCCCTTTCACCTGATTACTTCATATGCTCTTTAAAGTTGAGCCTGTGATCCAGCATCATTCCTAGTTACTTGCTCGCCAACTTGTATTGTAAGGTGTTCTATCTGTTCCCGGCCTTGTCGTCTGCCAGTTTAAGACCTGCTCCTTGTTGCTATTCCTTTACGTTTGTGTTTTATGTCTACGACGGCTCAGTAATTTTCACTGCCCCCCAACCATCTCTGTTCTGCGATTGATTCGCAATATCGCAAACTGTCATATAGTCCTTCGCTTCTTTCTAAACTCAAACTGTCGATTGGAGAGTCCAGTGTTTCCTTCTGTGTATGTCTCCAGCCTTGTTTGAATTATTTTTTCGAGTATTTTCCCCATTTTGTCAAGCATGGTCAGCGGCTTTTGGAATGTGGACTAGCCGCTGCCTTTTCAACTGCCATAGAAGGATGCAACGTCCCCTGGTCTTGCGTTAATTGCTTCTTTTATTAAGAAGTTCGGAATCCCGTCCATTTCCGCGACTTCTAGGACTTCGTCAGTTGTGACTGCTGGTGTTGCTTCTACTGCTTCATCTGTTCTTCGAGGTAGGATGGATCCGTTTTGTTCTCAGAATGTGTTATGTCGTTGTGTAAGTAGGTTTATTCCCGTAAAAAAATACTTAAATGGCGCTAAAGTCCGGAATGAAGCTGGGCCTTAACCAAGAAGACTTTCCAAATAGCCCAGCCGTAGTACACACATGTCCTAACCATTTTAAACGTCAATGCGGAGTTTTTTTGAATAGTGGCATGTCGCTGTACAGCTCGTATAGTTTTTGGTTGAATCTTCGTCTCCATTGCCCTTCAACGAAAACGGGACCTAAGATTTTTCAAAGAATCTTTCTCCCAAAACGACCAAGGGTCTCTTCATCCGCCTTAGTTTGAGGACACACCTTTCCCCGCTCGCATCTGCTGCTGCCAAGTCTTTTCACAGTGATTGACACCCAACTTATAGTCAAAGTACTGCCACTCATTTGTCGCAACGGGAAAGCTGAGAGTCAGAGTTGGTATTACTTATAGCTGCCAACCAGTGAAGAGTCTCTTCATGAGACACTGCAGCTTTCCATCCTCTACGATCCCAGGAATACTGCTTCAAGTTGTCCAGACCTAGCGTTTTGGCATCCTCGATGGCTTGGTCTTTGAAACAAAGGTTCGGTCTTCCTTCTCTTCTCGATCCTGGCAGCTGGGATTCGAAAATCCTTATAGCTGGAGCATTATTGTCCATTCGCTCGATGTGGCCAAGCCAATGTAGTCGACGTGTTTTGGCTTTTTGAACTACATCCACATCTTGGTACGGCTCATAGAGTTCGCGGTTGTATCTTCTCCTGCATTAGCCCTCCTCGCGCACAGGACCAAAAATCCGTCGAAGTATTTTTCTTTCACTCTTGTCCTCATTTACTTCAAGACCAACGGATTTCGCCTGTTCTTCAATCGCTGTGAACGCTTTTATCACAGCACGCTGGGAGCGACCGATGATGTCAATATCGTCCGCATAGCCCAGCAGCTGGACGGACCTGTTGAAAATAGTGCCTTCCGTGTTGACACCTGCCCCTCGCACTATTTGCTCCAGTACGAGATTGATGAGGTCACATGAAATAGCGCGTCTCCTTGCCAATATCCGGTGCATGTTTGGAACAGTTCGGAGGAGCTACTTCCAAACTGCACATTGCAGCGCGTGTTTTCCAGCGTCACGCGACACAACTGAATCAATTTTGCCGGGATTCCGAATTCGGCTATCGCCATATAGAGGTCCTGACGATGAATGCTATCATACGCGTCTTTGTCTTCGATGAATAGGTGGTGAGTTTCGACTTGAAATTCGTTGGTCTTTTCTAGGATTTGCCTCAGTGTGAAAATTTGGTCTATAGTCGATCTGCCGGGCCGGGAGCCACACTGGCACGTGCCGATTAGTGTGTTGCAGAACGGTTTTAGACGTTCACACAATACGTTTGTTAGGATCTTGTATGCGACGTTAAGCATGGATATGCCTCTATAGATCCTGCCAGTCATGGGATCGCCTTTTTTGTTGATGTGGCATATGGAGTCGATAGTCCAGTCATCGGGCATGTTTTCTTCCACCCATACTTTGTTGATGATTCGGTGCATGCTCCCTACCAAAACATTATAACGGGTGATTTTTTAGCTGGTTTGGTTTTGGCAACACTGGTTTTGACAGCTGACGTGTGTTTAGTACCTTGTGTCACTGTCAAACAGCTTCAGTTTGGTTTGCAATTTAACCATGGATTGTCTTAAAAATGAACAACGCTTGCAAATTATTGAATTTTACTATCAAAATTCGTGCTCGGTTCGAAATGTTCATCGCGCGCTGCTTCCATTTTATGATCGGCATTCTCGACCTTCTGAGCAGTCTATTCGGAAGATTGTGACCAAATTTCGCACCAAATTTACTTTGTTGGACATTAAACCACCAACCCGTTTACGTACTGTGCGTAGTGAAGAAAATATTGCGGCCGTATCAGCTAGTGTGACAGAAGACCGCGAAATGTCGATTCGGCGCCGTTCCCAGCAGTTAGGCCTTTGTTACAGCACTACGTGGAAAATTTTGCGGAAGGATTTGGGCGTAAAGCCTTTTAAGATACAGCTGGTGCAAGAACTAAAGCCAGCCGACCTACCACAACGCCGAATTTTTGGTGAATGGGCTCTTGGAAAGCTGGCCGAGGATCCGCTTTTTTATCGAAAAATTGTGTTCAGCGATGAGGCTCATTTTTGGTTGAATGGGTACGTAAATAAGCAAAATTGCCGCATTTGGAGTGAAGATCAGCCAGAAGCATTGCAACAGCTACCAATGCATCCCGAAAAAGCCACTGTTTGGTGCGGTTTATGGGCTGGCGGCATTATTGGGCCATATTTCTTCAAAGATGATGCGAATCGCAGCGTTACTGTCAATGGTGAACGCTACCGAGCGATGATAAGAAACTTTTTTTTGCCCGAAATGGAAGTTCTTGACTTGCATGATATGTGGTTTCAACAAGACGGTGCCACATGCCACACAGCACGCGATACAATGGCGCAATTGCGAGGCGAGTTTGGTGAACAGTTAATTTCACGTTTCGGGCCGGTCAATTGGCCGCCTAGATCGTGCGATTTGACACCATTAGATTATTTGTTGTGGGGGTATGTCAAGGCTAATGTCTATAGGGACAAGCCCGCTTCGATTGACGCACTGGAAGCCAACATCCATGCATTCATTCGTGAGATACCGGCCGATATGTGTGAAAGAGTATGCCAAAATTGGACTCAGCGGATGGGCTACCTGAGACGCAGCCGCGGTCAACATTTGCATGAAATTATCTTTAAACATTAAATTGCAAGGTTCAAACTATCGATTCAAATAAATATTTCATTCATTTTTTCGAATTTTTTGTGTCTTTTTTTTAAAAAAAGTTCTAAGCCTCTTAAAAAATCACCCGTTACCTTCGCAATAAGCTCGTTCAGAGTCTGCGGCCGTGTTATTCTTAAGCTTTTTTATAGCTAAACCAACTTCTTCTATAGTAGGTGGTGGAACTAGTTCTTCATTGACTGGACGTCGATTCTCTTCTTGCCCTATCACTCTCTCTACATGATGTCCATTAAGCAGCCGATGGAAATGCTATTATTCCCTGCGCTTTGGTGACTAGGTTTCCTTCGCTGTCTCGAAGAGCCTGCGTTCTGGTTTTGTAGCCAGCCGCCAGTTGCTTGTTTTTTTTTTAAACCTCCGGGTGGTTTTACGATCGCACGACTCTTCGATCTCCTTGAGCTGGGAAGCTGTGTAAGCCCTCTCTGCAGGATCTTTTGTGGGAGTTGGTAAGTAGCTAGGTGAAAGCTTAAGGTTTCATATAATCCCATTGCCTACCATTTGAACACCATCGACAGTTCTCAGATGCCAGTAATTTGTCTGAAAATGTACACCAAGGTAGAATCGCCAAACTCGTTCGATAACATGTTTTTTACAAATGGAAAACCGTAAGCCCTGCATTAATAAATGCTAATTACCTAATCAGTGACTTACTTTTGACATTTGCGCGAGTTTTTCAATCATTTTCGATTGGTCTACAAATATGTCATCGGAAGGATTTTTCTCTCCTGATATCGATTTCTATTTGTCAAAAAGTATGTTTTCTCAAAACCTACGTTTTGAAAGTTCTTAGAAAGGAGTTTACTGTCTGGATTTCATTTCAGAAGAGAAAAACGCTTACGATAGCATCAATGAGCAATGACAAACGTCAATGATGTGTAACAGGTTTGCATGTTGGAGTCCATGTTGGGAAATTCCATTAACTCGAAGAAATCATTTTGACAATATATTTTTCCTCGATTAAGTTTATCGAAAAAATTACAAAAAGGATGTGGGTTCATACAAAGTACGCCTCATTAAAGTGCACCTGCAAACTTGGACATTTTAATGAACAAAATGCATTGCAACATCTTTTATTTTTAATTTAATTGTCTTAGTTTATTAAATTAATACTGACAACATGTATATAAAAGAAAATGATCGATCGATCACGTCTTTGTAACATCCCGTAGCTATTATAGCCGTCTAATCCGTTTGAGCCCCCCTCTCCATGTCAATTTGTCAGCTAGCACGTTTTGTTTTCATATTTCCGGGAATCAATTAATCGCAAGAGAAAACAAATTAAAACAAAATACTCAAATTGGTTTTATTGTGGGTCTATTTCGCAAACCGCAGCCATTTAGAAAATGCGCATTTCGAATTTCATTATTAGATCATCGAGGATATCCGCAAATTAGGTTGAAATTGATAATAATTGCAGACAGAGATTCTTCATTTTGTTTTGTCTATTTATTCAGAAAGAACTTGACAGGCTAGAAGGTGTCAATATATCATCTCAAGAAGTTTGTTAGCAGGTGGGTTTTACCTGCGGTTTTGTTGTTCTTGTTAAATATGTAACTTTCAGCTTGAAGCTGGTAATTAACAAGATCCGTTCTTTAGATCTCGAATCAATTTTGCATAATCGATTTCTTTTTATTTTGTTTAGATCGTGAGTGGGTGTTAGATTGAATGAGCACTAAAGCATCAATTAATGCTAATTTGCATAGTCATGACGATAATTGCTTGTGGAGTATTCTCACATTGATGACAATAAGATATACGTCAGTCGAGTTGTCATTTCTTCAACTGGAAGGGGGTGTCTAAGTGTCTAAAATGTAGTCTGGCTAGATTGTCATGCGGGGTCAAATGGTAGGCAATCCGATTATATGACACTTTGAGTTTTCATTTAGCTGATGCCTACCAACCCCGACTCATGCATAGTACCTTGATCGTAGACAGAGTCTCCATCCCTGCGTCAAGTCTTGGCGGGAGCAGATGAGAGCCGGGGAGACGTGTGTTCAGACTAATTCACATATTCTCTTTCCAGGTAGCGGAAGAACTCACAAGAGAAGCCAATGTCTACCTAGTTAGGATGGATAAAGTCAATAACAAGCTACAAAGCAGACATTACTGCCATCCGTAAAATACGATGGAATTGGCTTGGCAAAAAGAGGATGGTGAGCAGAAGCAGCGAATATTCGGATGCGGAATTGTTATAAGTGCTAGACTTAGGCAAGAAGTTTTATATTTTCAGGTCTTTAGCGAACGCATTAAAGCCAAATTCGCCAACATAAGCCTTATATGCGCTTACGCACCAACGTAGGAAAACAGGTGATATTGTGAAAAACTACAGAGGTACGATATTGAAATTGTGGGGAGATTTTAACGCAAAGGTAGGAAGAGAAGACATCTTTAACATTATTGTCGGAAACACAGCCTACACAGCGACACGTCTTGCAACGGACGGCGAATTTCACTAAAGCCAGCACGAGGTTTCCTCACTTCAATATCCATATCCGGATCTAAGAAGGGTAAATCACATTGATCACAAGAGCCAAGCATACAGTATTATGTATCCGAGGGGCTAATATAACGCCTCGGACGACTGCCTTGTTGCAGCCAAGTTAAGACGTCGGATATCCATTACGTCAATTAAATGCAAAATATTAACAAAAAATATTTCATGTCCAAAGATCGCAAGAGACCGTCAAGTCCTTTGCGGAATGTGAATCTATTAACAAGAAACCCTTGGTTTGATAAGTAATGACGACAGATGCTCGCAGCCAAGAACCCTACAAGGCTAAGCTGCAGGTGAAGACGAGAGCTACCATTGAGCTCTATAGGCAATGGAGGAGGGAATAACACTGGCTTTTCAGAAAAAAAGAAAAAAGAGCAGGAAGAGAGCGCGATCGAGGATATAGAGAGGTGCCACTTAAGGAATGAATTCCGCAAGTTTGCCAAAGTGTAAAACGTGAATGTAGTGGCTTCTGGTTGGACTACTAAGCGCGAGGTTCTTAGTCCAAATCCCGAGAGTGACACCACTATCGTTTTTTTTTTACCTCCTCCACCTTTTGCGAAAGTCTAACAAACATCCAAGAGTAACACTGTCATGAGAAGCTTCTTAAATTTGCGTTCAGCTAAGGCGTTAAGCAGGAGGTTCTCTTCTTTGTGACAGAAACAATAACTTCTTTCACAGAAATGAAGGGAGAAGCTAGGTTAAATTTTTTTCCAAACGTCAAAACCAGGGATACAAAGCTCAGACAGTATCCTGTTGAGAAAAACAAGGAAATATCGAAGTTGGGACACAGTCAATGCTGAGGTTATCGAAGAACTACTTCTGCAGACTGTCAAACGGCGATGACGAACAATCTCCCATTGCAAGTCAGAACAAACCATTCAATGTTGGCGACGACAGCGAAAACTACCAACCGCCCGATTTAAATGAAGTGTTAGCAATATCCAAAGATAAGCTTTACAAGGCATAAATGACGGCCTTCTCTCCGAGATTTATAACGCCGGCGGAGATGAATTGGCAAGTAACATTCAGCAACTCATAGTCAAAATTTGGTCGGATGAAAGTATGTCTGAAGAATGGAACCTCAGCATCGTTTTCGCGATCCCCAAAAATGGAGAACCTGTGGACTGCGTCAACTACAGAGGCATAAGTCTCCTCAACATCGCCTACAAGACTGACTATCTGTCGAAATATGTGAACGTCCGTCTGAAACCGTTTACCAACAACCTGATCGGCCCTTATCAGTGTGGTTTTAGGCCAGGAAAGTCCAAAACTGATCAAATTTTCACACTTCGGCAGATCCTGAAAAAAACCCAAGAAGTCCAAATCGATATCCACCGCCTATTCATCGATTTCAAAGCCGCATACGACAGCGTTTATAGAGACAAACTATACAGAGCCATATCTAGTTTTGGTATACCGCCCAAACTAGTCTGTCTGTGTAGGATGACGATGAAGAATTCTTACTGCTTCATCAGGGTCGGAACTGACCTCACCGCCACATTCGATACAAACGAAGGATTTAGGCAAGGCGACGCACTTTCATGTGACTTCTTGAATCTTATTCTTGAGAGGATTGTGTAAAACCCCCGAGCCGAAACAACAATCGTCCATAAATCGAACTACAAGCATACGCCGACGATGTTGACATCATTCGTCGGACTCAACGTGATGTCATAGCCACGTAGAGAAGAAAGCGGTAAAAATAGGTTTAGCTGTAAATGAGGGTAAGACCATGTTAATGCTGTCATCTTGAAAGGACACACGGCATCGACGAATTGGACAGAACGTAAGACGGGACTTTGTCTACCTCTGCTTCGCTATCAACTCTGACAACGAGATCTCGCCAAAAGCCAAACGAAGAATTACTCTTCCCAATCGCTGTTTCTGCGTTCCCCCACTCTTGCTACTTCTACTAAGGAGATCCTATATTAGACCCTAGGGTAGGTAGGTAGAAGTCGCTGTTCATCATGAACCCAATTATCACTTGTGTGACTTTTTGTTGCCACGACTCGCGTGACCTTTATTATGATTGTAGTGGATGTAATACAGGCGCTCTCCAGATCCAGCCTGTGAGGTTTAGAAAACGGATAAGATCTTGTATCCTTTTACCCGAGATGTCGCTAAGTTTGTCAGACATTTGCAGATGAAATGGGAGAGGGTTTCTCTCTCATTTGTGTTCCCGCAAATGCGGCATTGAGGGTTGTATGGGATCCCTATTTTGGCCGCATACTCTCCAATTGGCCAGTGCCCCGTGACTAAAGCCGTAATTCTTGCGTCGTTTGTTCTGTTCTTGTCGTAGGTAGGCCTTATCTTCCTCGATATGACACAATTTGTTAACCTTCTTCATTTGCAGTCGGCCGTCTTCAGAAAGTATGAGTGGATTTGTCCCTTAACCGCACCTAGCGGAATACTGACCCTTGCCGCAAGTGAGCAGTGTAGAGCTGAGCCTAGCCTGAGCAGCTCGTCTGCACGCTCGATTCCTTTAATATCACTGTGCCCTGGAACCCAGAGAAGTGTGACCCAGAAGCGTTCTCCCAGATGGGCAAGTTCGTTCCGTCATTCCTGTACCAGCTTAGAGGATATGGTAGCTGAGTTGATGGCCTTTATGGCCGCTTGGCTATCTATGAGAACAGCAATATTTTGCTTGTTTCCGTAGTGTTACGCCGCAGTATAGAGCTGTAGCAAACCGTATGTATTCGTTACTGAGTAACGAATATTCGATACGATTCGAAGTAACGAATCGTTACTCTCCAATAAGTTTCGTTACTTTTACAGGTTTCGTTACTCGAATCAGATTCGTTATTCTTATGTTTTTTCGATACTCGCCGTTCGGTTCGTTTGGAAATAATTTGAATTTTGTGTATACCTATACTGAATGTTGTATCTTATCCGTGCAGACGGAGAGGTACCTACCCTGTTTACATAGCACCTGATGCTGATAGCTATGTAGGCAGGGTAGGTATATGTTTTTTTTTTGTTTTTTTATGTGTTTTGCGTCTGCAGTGTAGTTGTAGTCATATAGTGATGTTTTATTGTTTTATAACAGATTATATATACATTTATATATTGGATTTAATAAACACCTTAATGTTACTAAATGATCTAATATTGTTTTATTTATTCACTCTTCTCAGTTAAAAATCAAATTGAACCTTAACCACTCTTCCCGAAAAGCGCTTCTAACAACACCCTGAGTACTTTAAAACGTAATTCTATCGAATGTAAGAAAGTAACGAAAGTAACGAATACTTTGTAACGGGTAGTTACTTAAAAAGTACCGAACACATACGGGTACTGATTTTTTCGTTACTTTTACAGCTCTACCGCAGTATCGTTCTAGCCTCTCGGATAGCCAATAGTTCCGCCTGGAATACGCTGTCAAAATCCTGTAGGCGGTGTGATAGTTGTATTTTCACTGATTCCGAGAAGACTCCGGACCCCACACCACAGTTCATATCAGATCAGTCGCTGTGGACGACCTCGTCGAAATCTCTTACTACTTCGTTCCTCTTCCACTGAGCTCTGGTGGGAAAGCCTACGTGGAATTCCTTTCTTGAAGCTTAGTGTAGGTGTGATGTGTATAAGACCCTAAACACCCCATTCCTGCTCTACTGCACTGAAAGAAGTCCTAGTCGATATGAGAGAATATTTCTTTGAAAAATCTTTGGTTCCGTTTGCGCTGATGGGCTATGGAGACGAAGATTCAACCAAGAACTATACAAGCTGTACAGCGACTTTCCCCTGGTCAAAAAAAAAACCCGCATTTGCCGCTAGGACAAGCTTTAAAACGAATGGACAACAATACTCCGGCTCGCAGTCTTCGATTCCCAGCCAGACGTCTGACGTATAGTAGAGGGAGACCTCGCCTTAAGTGGCGCGCACAAGTGGAAACCGACCTCAAACAACTTGGAGTGCGCAACTGGACGCAGCAAGCTAAGGACGGGGTTAATTGTTGAGGCATGTTGGTTGAGGCACAGGTTCACTCCGGGCTGTGGCGACTGTAAGCACGGGATTGAGCGCTACCGTTGTGATTCCTAGATAACTAGTAGAAGACCGAATATGTCTTAGGAGCTCATGTTAAATGGCAGATGCCACCATTGACACGATCTGGGTAATTTTTTTCGAAGTTGTCCAGCGAAGAATTGTTGCGGAATAAAAGGGACTGTATCCTTCATTTATTTTGTCCCTCATCGGGTACCTCAAAAGCAAACTGTGTTCCAATTGGAACTGACTTTCGATTCGGAAATTCTTCCGAACGGATACCTCGATAGGGCTGAATATTGTGTCTACTTTAGCTCTGGTGTTATGTAGGCCCTTAGACAGTGGCTCTCAAACACACGCATTTTAATGACCTAGAGAGTTTGTGACACGAAGAAGCATCTCCGCATTGAACCTCTTTCATAGAGGATCTTGAACTTCTGATTCGCATGTGAATACTGGTTCGGCGTCATCCTAACAGAGATCTCTTCCCAGTAAGTGATTCAATCTTAAAAAACAAAAAAAAATCCACTTGCACATTCCAAATATATTTTGCAATCAAATTTGATGGTTAAAGCTGAGAAATCCTTTTTTGGCCGAAAATTACCTCATCGCTTGTTTGTTTGGGGATTACCATTTGAATTGTCATTTTGGCATTTTAATGTGCCAGCAACATGCTACAAATCGAAATTGCCATCAATGCTTGAATGCTCCATTAATTCAATCCTTTGACCACACAATCTCTCCGCAGTTCCGTTCGATGGGATTCGCCCATCGCCCCCAAAACGGATTCAAAACAAAACATTTGCATATTCGGGGGCAATAACTTCCGTTCAAAGCAAGCACATAGTGTTTTACCAAATTAATTTTAATTAAGAAAACAACTATCCAAGACGTGCGTGTATGTGTGTGCCCATTTGAATACCAACTACATGTACCTACACGACAAAACGCACATTCAACGCATACGAATCGATGTGGTCTGGCCTTAAGCCCGCTCATTATCATTTAAAAACGATTTAACTGTTAATTCAATTAGATAAGTTATTAGAAAAACATAGATGTATCCCAAGATGAGATAAGTGTCTTGTCAGAGCCAACAGATTTGGATTAGTTGGTTTGGGAAAATCCCCATTTCGCCGCCACCCCGTGTCCCCATGACGAGAGCTGTTAATTTAAATTCAAGACTTGATGTGAATTGAACTTGTGGGGGGGGGGGGGGGAGGGGGTTCTTGCATTTTATTATCGTTATTCTACTTTTTCTTTGTTTGGTGTGTGTGACTGTATGGCTGCCAAAAAAGAAAAAAAAGAGAAATGCCGTCTTGAAATAAATTTATGACTTGCGATCGAGATGGCGAATCGTGATTTCATTTTTGTTTGCTTTTGCAAAGTATCTACCATCTCAACAGCGACCACATCAATCTTTTTTTCTTTACTGCATACTTCTAGGAGGGTGTAATTGGTTTTTTTTAAACGAAATCGAAAATGACAGTTACATTCGACCATTAGACATCGACCAGTAACCACAAAATCAAATTTAGCCAATGGCAGGACTATTAACCGATGGAACTAAATAAGGATACGAAATCAATTAAAATGGTTTTTGTCAGATGTCTACAACAGATATCGACGACATAAATTAAGTGGTTTATGGGTTCCACGTGTAAATGAAAGGGAATCTTGTGTTATCACAGGATGTGGACATTAATAAGTCCCGTCTAGAGATCGACTATATCATGCCTCATTTTCAATTGAAAATTAGTGAAAATGTGGAGTTGGTAGTCTCCTAGTGCACACGAATCCTCACGCTCTGTACATATCCAGGGTATGTAAAACAAATCTACACGAGCTGCTCAGATTTATGCGGACAGCAGGCCTGTAAGAATTTCAGGGATTAGTCCTCGAATAGTGATGGTGGCGGCGCGGCGTTAGTATCCCTTAATCCCTGTTGACAAAAATGTTGATTCAAAAGAGGTGGACAAATAAAAATACCCTTTTTAATTGAAAATATAGGGAATTTTATTTCCTATGAAAATAAATGGAAATTCATGTTTAAACTAAGAAATAATAGAAATGGTATAAATCTTACACTTTTGTGTGTCCTCTCTGTCCAAGTGTCAACGATTGAAAGAAGAAAATTATTCAAAGGCGGAAAAGGTCGCCACTGAACTATAACACTTGAAAAGAGGGTACGTTCATGATAACACTTAAATGAATAAATACTTTATTTAATAGTAGCCGCAACATCCCGGACCCCGTGAATCTACTACGTCCCAGATTCACCTACATCTAGTTTGGCCAGCATACAAGCAGGCCGTTTAAGAACGCCTGATCTCGTTTGCACCTCAGCAACTCTGACTTGGGAATCCTTCCCGGTGAAGACTCGAACAATTCGTCGCATCGGCCACTTCGAACGATGGAGGCTTCTGTCACATACCAGAACGACGTCATCAATTTCCAGTGGTTTGACAGGTTGACACCACTTTGTTTTGCGACACAGGTCTGGCAGATATTCTGACACCCATTTGTTCCAGAACCGATGTTGCATCTGTTGCACCTTACGCCACTGCTTTCGGGTCGCACGCGATATTTCTCCATGCGGTTGAGGCGTCTGTTCAGAGTTGGGTACACCTAAGGGAAAATTATTAGGGGTTAAAAGTCGGTGTGTCTAAAGGAATATCTGTCAGGGGTTGCGAGTTAACGATGTTTTCTGCTTCGCACATTAAGCTAAATAGGCTGTGTTCCTGGAGACTCTCGTTGTAGAGCGCATGGCCCATTGCCCTTTTGACGCAGCGTACTAGTCGCTCCCAGCACCCACCAGCATGTGGATTGAGGGGACAATTGAACACCCATTCAATGTTTGAATTCGCAATAGTATCCGCAATAACTCCACTGTCGAACTGCTCTAGCTGTCGTTTCAATTCTCTATCTGCTCCCACAAAGTTCGTTGCATTATCTGATCGAATTCTCACAGGAGTTCCTCTTCTATTGATGAAATTGCGAATGCACATCATGCACGTATCTGTTGTGAGATCTCTAGCGATTTCTAGGTGTACCGCTCGAGTCGTTAGAGACGTAAATAGTGCGATCCAACGCTTCTTGGCACGTCTCCCATTCAATATCGTAAATGGACCCATGTAGTCGACTCCTACATATGAAAAGGGCCTAACGAACGGCGTCAGTCTATCCTCAGGAAGTTGTATTTTTACAAAATTGACAACGTTTCGCAACCCTTCGCACCACTATCCTTATGTGCGGAATCCAGTATCGGCGACGAATTTCGGCGATAATGGTCCTTTCGTTCTGATGCTTCTGATGCGGTGATAGTAATCAACAATTAGGTCTGTTACAACATGATTTTGTGGCAGTATTATTGGTTTGCGAGCTACCATCGGTACCGACACAGCAGCATCGATTCGTCCATTCATCCTAATAACACCCTTCTCATCTAAATACGGACAGAGCTTCCACAATCTGCTCGTGCGTTTAAGCTGCTGTTTTGAACTGAGCAACTGATGTGCTGTTCGGCAAATAATCAGCTTCGCATGCTTAAGCTCATTTGCTTTCAAACCTCCGCGGACTCTTTGAAGTGGGGATTTAAAACAATTTTCGTAAAACCTTATCATCCAACCTACTACTCGTTTAAGATGACCGTAGTTTGAAAAATCTGAAAACATGTCGGTAATGTTTATAAACATAATGGACGATCTTGGACGAAGCTCCTCGTCGGTAGCATTAAATGAGCGCGTCCCAGGCCATTCAGACTCACCTTTCGTCAAAAACTGTGGACCACTAATCCAAAATGATTCACGCCTTTCATCTTTCGGGCGCGTCCCAAAATCAGCTGGGTTGAGAGCGCTTGGAAGCCACCTCCATTCATCGATGTTACTTGTCTCCAGTATTTCATTCACACGGTGAGCTACGTACGGCTTGTATCGTCTATGATCTGATTGGATCCACTATAAAACGGTTTTCGAATCACTCCACATTACCGTCCTTAATGCTGTTACATCGTGGTATCGAAATATCATCTCACGCAGCCGCGTGGCCAAGACAGCCGACAGAAGCTCAAGTCGAGGAATTGATGTCAGTTTCAATGGTGCGCACTTTGTCTTTCCAGCAACGAATGACAGCTGCGTTCCTCCGGAGTCCACAGGAAATCGCCAGTAGGCATAACGGCTGCATAAGCCTGCTCAATAGCATCGGCGAACACGTGCAGCTCTTCCGGTCCCAAAGCAAACCCAGCGCCATAGCAACGAGACACGCTAATATTTTCGACTTCCTCTAACATATGCAGCCACTTTAACCAGATCGTGTTGGCTTCATCAGGAATCCGCTCATCCCACTCGACATTCTGGCGCCAAACCGATTGAAGCCATCAACGAATATTCAGCTGCTAGACCAAACGGGTCAAACACGGACATGGCAATGCTCCGCATTTCGCGTTTGGTTGGTCTTCTTTCGCCCTTTAGCAAAACTGGATCAATCTTTCCAAAGGCGATGACGAATCTGAAGGCATCACGATCTGTATCCCAGAGCAATCCCAAAACCTTTTGGAAATGTCCCGAACCGCCTTTGTCCAGATCCAAAATTGATAGCTTCGCGTCAGGTTCACTGAATTTCTGTGTCACCAGTTTCGAGTTGGACACAAACCTTTTCAGCTCAAAAACCTCCTCGCCTTTGGATCCTAACAACATCTTGTGTAACACGAACGGCTTCACACTCCGTAGAAAAACAATGAACGAAGTCAACATAGTGATTGTTCAAGATGGCCTCAACTGCTTCTGGACACTGAGCTCGAAAGTCCTCTGCATTCCGGTTCTTAACGAACTGCGCCGAGCATGTTGAGCAAGTAGCTCCAAAAATCATCGAAGTCATCACGTACTCTCCAAGTGAATCTTTAGGGCCCGATCTCCATACAAATCGTTGCGCCATCTGGTCGTTTTTGCGAATTTTGACTTGGTGGAACATTTCGACGATGTCCGCACAAACTCCAATCGGCTTTTGTCGAAATTTCATTAAAACCTTTGTCAAAGGCTGACACTCATCTGGGCCGCTAAGCAACTTCGAATTTAGAGAGACCCCGCTTACCTCGGCTGCGGCATCGAAAACTAATCGAAGCTTATCGGGTTTATTCGGATTGACTACGCCGAAATGTGGAAGATACCAGGTGCGATTGCCCTTAACAGATGCCTCAATCTCACTTAACTTCCTTGAGTATCCCTTCCGTTCATAGTCGGCCATAATACGAATATACTCGTCGCAAAAGCCATGGTTTTGCTGAAACTTCTTCTCCAAGGCGGCGAACCTTCTCTCAGCCAAGCGTTTACTTCCTGGAAAAGTCACGTCATCACTCTTCCACAAAAGTCCGGTCTCAAAGCGTTCTCCCACACGCACTGTTGTGGACTCTAGCAACGGTGGTGTTTTGACAGGTCTCACATCCATGCTGTCGTCAGCGATATACTTCTTCACTAAATTCTCCAACCCGTCCTTAGGCTCAACTTGAGCGAAGAATACACGGTGGCTACTTGCAGGGCTTCTTCCTTGAATGCCGTAGACAACCCAACCGAGTTTAGTTTTTACCACAGCTGGACACCTCTATCCATCAGCCATAACTTTTCCCACCTCCTAAGTGGGCGTTGTCGAGTCCGATTAGCAGCTCTGGCGTGGCTGCACTATAATCGTGGATTGGCAGATTCTTCATGTAACGATATTTCATGTGTAGCTCGGCGATGTTTAACGTTTGAGTAGACAGCTGCAGGTCCCTTACCGTTCTGACGTTTGTCAAATTAAACTTCGCACTTCGTTGTCCTATTCCAGATATCTTCACATCAACTCGGCTGGATGGTTCGGTGACCCTCCGCAAAACAATTAAAACAAAGCCTACATTGCCGTGCATACCGCCATCTTTCACCATTATTCATCCCTACAAATCGCTTACAATTAAAGATTTCATGTTCACCTGCACAAACAACGCACTTTCCACCTTCTGCTTCATTGCTCACGTCATTTGTTAGAAAAAACTGCGTTCGCCTTACCCGCATACGATCGCCTTGTAGTTTAGATTCGTTAACATCAACACAAGCTAAATTCACCAGCCTCGCAAACTCCTGCAGCCAATCGCTGAGATGTTTAATTGTTGGTGATGATGTCTTGATTTTGATACAATATTGGCCCATTCTATTCTTCTTTGCACTGGAAGTTTCAGAAGCAGCTCCTCCATTCGTGTAGGGTTGGCCAGGTGGTGCTCACATTTCGCAGCTGTCAAGAATGAAGCCAAATTCTGCACTTTAGCTGAAAATGGAACTATCTGTTCGATGTGGTTGTCCGAAATAGATGGGAAGCTTCGAAGTCTTGTAATTTAGCTCTTAACCAACTGTTCTGGCCTACCGAATTGTGTCTTCAGAGTAATAAGAATTTCAGCTACGTTGTCGCTATGCATCAGCAAACAATGAACAACTTCTTTGGCCTTACTTCAATGCCTTCTGAAGGCGCATCAAATTTTGCCTATTACTATACTTATACTCTGCAGTTGTGATCTCAAATGATTCATTGAACATTGGCCAATCCTCCGGCCGCCCATCGAATTCGGGGAGATCGTATAACTTCCCACCTTGCTCCGGCTCCGGCCGAGCGTTGTCCCTGAGTCGCTATCGTTCCCTTCTGTCGTAGGCGAAATCGTATCGGCAGCTGTAACATGCTGCTGAAGTGTTTTTTCCCGCACGTGGTTACCCTTCACCACTTCGGCCTGTAAGGAATTGAGTTGGCTCATTATTGCAGCTAACCTCAATTCAACAGAACTAGTTTCGTCTGTTATTGACGGCCCTGCTTCGTATACGGTGTTATTTAGATCTTCTTGACTGCCGATGTCGCCTTCATCCATGTTGAAGCAGATCCTAATTTTGGCGGCATTCCAATTGATGTTTGAAATTTATCGCGCCTTAAAAAACACCCTACCTAACCCTGACGTATTTTAATACTCCTATCGACATACAGACTTATCTCTAACACCCCCAATCAATTTCAAGATGTACTTACCCCACGAACGATTTGTTCTATGCTTGTCGACTAATATCGCCTGCACCTTGCTCAACGATTCCCGCGCCGCAAACACGTAATACTTCGGAAGTTTTCTTTAGGATGTTGTGCTGCCGTGCCTGGTCAATTCATGAAGTTCTTCTCCTTTTCACATTAAAAAGTGAAATAAAAAATGTTGACAAATGTTGATTCAAAAGAGGTGGACAAATAAAAATACCCTTTTTATTTGAAAATATAGGGAATTTTATTTCCTATGAAAATAAATGGAAATTCAGAAATAATATAAATGGTATAAATCTAACACTTTTGTGTGTCCTCTCTGTCCAAGTGTCAACGATTGAAAGAAGAAAATTATTCAAAGGCGGAAAAGGTCGCCACTGAACTTTAATTTAAGCCACTGAACTATGACACTTGAAAAGAGGGTACGTTCATAATTCTAAGGCTATGATAACACTTAAATGAATAAATACTTTATTTAATAGTAGCCGCAACAATCCCCTAGCAGATTTTAATAAATTGGAACAGCCCATTCAAGTTTTACGTTGAGCTTTGATTTTTACCAAATCACGTAAAAAACTTTTATAACGAAGCAAACCAAGAGCCAACAAAGGTTGGACGTTGTAGAACGGGCCGAACTCTGATCGGGCGGCGTTATCTTGGCAATGCACTGCCCAGTCGTTGTAACGTTGACTAAACATCAACTGTGCTTATCTTACCTCCAAGTGGTAACCATCATATACTGGTCTTATCCAACCGGATTTAACTTGCTAAGCTTAGAAGTGCGAGTGTTGACAAGAAGACGAAAAACAACAGAATGCTTGGCAAGGGTTATATAGCTTGATGTCCTCAGAGGAACCTAGATGAGCTGTTTGGAAAACAGGTTAGTTACAAATCTCAAAGGTAAGTCAGGCCCCTTGAACAGAGATGGTGACGGATGAACATAAAGGCCAACGGCAGCGCTCAATCCCATAGTGGATACTGATGGCCCGTGTCCTAGGAGTATCTTTAAAATTGAAACTGGGCCCCCAGGTAGTGGGTTGTGCTTTGGGGTAACTACTCAGTCACCCGATAAAAACGATTGTTTAGAAGCAAACACAAGTTTTGGAAGGACTGATTACACTGTTGACGACCATGCTAAACGAAAACAAGGACAAGGAAGTTCGTATCTGCACCTAGAATGCGAAAACATTTAACAGAAGAGGTGCAGGCGAACAACAGCGGAAGCCCTTTGTTGCTACAAAGCAGATATTACTGCCATCCAGGAAATACGATGGGATGGGCCGGGCAAAATGACGATGAACTGTGACATCTACTACGGACCGTGTTATCTCTCTCTCTCTTCTTCTCTTAAGTGGCGCTACAGTCCGGGATGAACCTGGGCCTCAACCAACATGCCTCTCCAATTAGTCCGGTACTTAGCTCACTGCCTCCAGTTGCGCACTACAAGTTGGTTGAGGTCGGTTTTTATTTCTGCGCGCCACTTAAGGCGAGGTCTCCCTCTACTGCGTCCGACGTCTGGCTGGGAATCGAAGACTCTGCGAGCCGGAGTATTGGTGCCCATTCGTTCTACATGTCCTAGCCATCTTAAACGTCCCATGCGGAGTTTTTTGACTAGGGGTATGTCGCTGTACAGCTCGTATAGTTCGTGGTTGAATCTTCATCTCCATAGCCCGTCAACGCAAACGGGACCGAAGATTTTCCGAAGAATTTTTCTCTCGAATCGACCAAGGATTTCTTCATCCGCTTTTCATACGGTCCATGCTTCAGCGCCGTAGAGCAGGGCTGGTATGATCAGGGTCTTATATAGGATCTCCTTGGTAGTTCGAGTGAGGGCTTTACTACTAAATTGCCTTGTAAGGCCGAAGAAACAGCGATTGGCAAGAGTAATTCTTCGTTTGATTTCTGGCGAAATGTTGTTGTCAGAGTTGATAGCGGAGCCGAGGTAGACAAAGTCCCGTACTACCTCAAAGTTATATCTGTCAAAGGTGACGTTCTGTCCAATTCGTCGATGTTGTGTGTCCTTTCGTGTTGACATTTACTGCTAAACCCATTTTTGCCGCTTCATTCGCTATACTAGCAAACGTGGCTATGACATCAAGTTGAGTCCTACCAATGATGTCAATATCGTAGCCGTATGCTAGTAGTTGCACCGATTTTCGGAAGATTGTGCTGGAGTTTTGCACAATCCTCTAGCGAATCAAAGAATTCACATGAGGCTCTGTGTAGTTCGTCTCTATAAATGCTGTCGTATGCGGCTTTGAAATCAATAAATAGGTGGTGAGTATCGATTTGGACTTCTTGGTATCTGGAATATGAGAACATTTGACAGGAAAGTTGCAGCCGAATAACTAGCGGAAGCGCTTTACTGCTACAAAGCAGACATTACTGCCATCTAGAAAATACGATGGGATAGGGCAAGCAAACTGTGGATGAAAAACTGTGACACCTACTACGGACCGTGTTATAGTGAGCAGAAACAGCTTAGGCAAGAAGTCTTATGTTTCCAAGACATTAGCGAACGCATTGTAACAATCCGCATCAAGGCCAAATTCGCCAACACAAGCCTTATATGCACTCATGCTCCGACGGAGGAAAAAGATGATACAACCAAGGTCTGCTTCTGCGAGCTCCTTGACAAAACCTATGAGCGACTACCAAAGTACGATGTTAAAACCGTGCTGGGAAATTTCAATGCAAAAGTAGGAAGATAAGACATCTTTAGCAGTATTGTCAGAAAATATAGCCTACACGACAACACGTCTGGTAACGGACTTAGGCTAATTGACTTCGCAATGGAACGAAATGCTGCTATAGCCAGCACACGGTTTCCTCACCTCGATATCCATAAGGGGACATGGCGGTCTCCAGATCAACGAACGGTCAACCAAATTGATCACATTGCGATATACAAGAGGCCGCATCCAGTATTTTGGATGTCCGAACATTCCGAGGGGCTAACATCGACTCGGATCACTACCTTGTTGTAGCCAAAGTAAGGATGCGGATATCCACTAAGCCACAAAAAATCAGAAATAATGTGAAATAATTTAATTTCGAAAGACTGCAATCGCCAGAGACCGCCAAGACCATCGCGCAACGCGTATCCCTTAACCTCTCGACTCACAACACACCACCAGCATCCTATGTCGAAGATCAATGGCAACGATGCCAACAAGCCATTTGATCAGCCGCAACTGATGTGCTAGGTTTCTCGCGGCCACCGGCAAGAAACCCCTGGTTTGATGAGGAATGCCGACAGATGCTCGCAGCCAAGAACGAGGCCTACAAGGTTAAGCTGTAGGTGAAGATGAGAGCTGCCATTGAGCTCTATAGACAGAGAAGAAGGGACAAATACCGAATTTTCGGAAAGAAGAAAAAAGAGCAAGAAAAGCGCGCGATCGAGGATATAGAGAGGTGCCACTCCAGGAATGATGTTCGCAAGTTTTGCCAAAGTGTAAAACGTCAAAGCCAAGGATACAAGGCTCGAACAGAATCCTGTCGAGATGAACAAGGAAATATCGTAGTTGAGACACAGTCGATGCTGAGGATATGGAAGAACCACTTCTGCAGACTGTTAAACGGCGATGACGAACAACATTCCGCTGTCAAGCAGAACGAACCATTTAATATTGGCAACGACAGCGAAAACTGCCAACCACCCGACCTAAGTGAAGTGAGGATAGCAATATCTAAACTCAAGCTTAATAAGGCCGCCGGAAATGACGGCCTTCCCGCTGAGCTTTATTAAGCTGGCGGAGATGACTTGGTAAGTAACATCCACCAACTCATAAGCCAAATCTGGTCGATTGAAAGCATGCGTGAAGAATGAAACCTCAGCATCGTTTGCCCGATCCACAACAAAGGAGACCCTCTGAACTACGCCAACTACAGAGGCATAAGTCTACGACAGGCATCGCCTACAAGATCCTATCTGCCGGAATATGTGAACACCTGAAACCGTTTACCAACAACCTGATGGGCCCTTATCAGTGTGGTTGTAGGCCAGGAAAGTCCACAACGGATCAAATTTTCACACTTCGGCAGATCCTGGAAGAAACCCAAGAAGTTCAAATCGATACCCACCACCTATTCATCGATACCAAAGCCGCATACGACAGCATTTATAGAGACGAACTATACAGAGCCATATGTCTAGTTTTGGTATACCGCCCAAACTCGTGCGTTTGTGTAGGATGACGATGAAGAATTCTCGCTGCACCATCAGGGTCGGAAACGACCTCAACGACACATTCGATACCAAAAAAGGATTTAGGCAAGGCGATGCGCTGTCATGTGACTTCTTTAATCTCAGGCTTGTGAGATTGTGCTAAACACCCGAGTCAAGACCAGAGGCACAATCCTTCATAAATCGGTGGAAGTACTAAAGCATATGCCGACGATATTGACCTCATTGGTAGGAGTCAAGGTGATGTCATAGCCACGTTTTCTAGTATAGAGATGGAAGCGGCAAAAATGGGTTTAGCGGTAAAGCCTAATTATATGCTCTCAACACGAAAGGAAACACAATTTCGACGAATAGGACAAAACGTTACCATTGGCAGATATAACTTTGTGGTAGTACGCGACTTTGGCTACCTCGGCTCCGCTATCAACTCTGACAACAACATCTCGTCAGAAATTAAACGAAGAATTACTCTTGCCAACCGCTGTTTTCGGGCTATGAAGGCACTTCAGTAGTAAAGCTCTCACTCGAACTACTAAGGAGATCCTATACAAGACCCTGATCATCCCAGTCAGGCTCTACGCTGAAGCATGAGCCGTATCAAAAGTGGATGAAGAAATCGTTGGTCGACTTGAAATGAAAATTCTTTGAAAAATCTTCGGTCCGTTGGCGTTGGTACGTCGAAAAGGTATACGAGCTACATGTCCGCATTCAAAAAACTCCGCATTGGACGTTTAAGATGGGTAGGACATGTAGAACGAATGCACACCAATACTCCGTCTCGCAGTCTTCGATTCCTAGCTAGACATCGGACGCAGTAGAGGTAGACCTCGCCTTAAGGGGCGCGCACAAGTAGAAACCGACCTCAACAAACTTGGAGTGCGCAACTGGAGGCAGTTAGCTAAGGATGCATGTGGTTCAATCCTGTCTGTAGCGCCACTAAAGTAACTAAACGGGGAAATCAATTAAGCGAGGTGCAATTAAGCGGGAAATACTGTACATAAAACAACTTTTACCATAAAATGGATTTAAATGAACATTCGCCTTCAAAAAACATTGGAAATGCAGCATAAAAACCTCCACTCCGACCTACTTTCCAAACGACTACATAAAAGATGACCAAAAGCCGTTGATGTTTAAAGAAAACAGTACTGCCAGGGTAAACATTTGGTTTACGTTTGTTTGATAAGATTTTATTAGTGCAGTTCAAAGGTAGGTCACGTTAAAAAGTGCCCCCTCTCACCAAAATAGTAAAATTTAACAATTTGTAAACCTTAACAAGGATAATCAGAATAATTAACAATTATAAAATATATTCAATGTCCATCTATCGCTTAGTATCTATGTGTGTGTGGCAGCCATTTAAAATTTAGCTCCACACACGTACACATCCAGGAGTATCAATCAAACAAAATAAACCGATAGATGGACAGAGGAAAGTTTCTTCTTTTCGTTTTCATCTCAAACACAACATGAATACAAAAATAACTGCACATTGGAAAAAATACTACAATTACACAAGTTAGTCGCGATATACTCTACACACACACACAAATATTACGTTGGTCCTTATGAATAAAATGCAAGCAAGTCCTTAATCGGTAGGGGTTAGGTGAAATTTCAATCGAAATTGCACTCCTTCTACAATTTGGATTTGACATTTGGAATTAGGACGTCCCTCCACCAGGATGGCCTCTCGAATGCTCCCTGATTCGTCATAAACTCATTTTGGATATTCTGATAGAGTAGACCATCGGATTTGCCAATCACTGAGCCGAGAGCAAAGTCCGGTGGGGCTATAGCATCTGCGACCGATACAGCGGAGTCCTTTAGCTGTGCGCACTTTTCCAGCAAATGTGAACGCACCAAATCGGCGAATTCCTTTGTATTGGCGAAGCCACCCAGATAGAAGGTGGTCAGATGTTTGTCAAGGCATGAGAACGAGTACACTGAGAACAGCAGATGGAGGACTTCGCTTAGTTCTGCGGTGACGTCGGGCCTCTGACAGCGCTCGTAGAATTTCCGAAGAGCGAAATATTCCGCATATGCTCTCCAGAGATTACGAGCCGCATAGACTTGAGAGTTGTTTCGTGCGTCGAAACGGTGTTTGCCGCTCTTGATTTCCATTTTCATTTGCATTGATGTTTTGTTGAGCAGGAAGCATAGTAGCCATTCGTAAGCATGTAGGACAACTGGAAGGATAAAATATTGTTAATGGGTTTGGAAAATTCCCTGTGGGGTTATCTATACTTACACTCCATGGAGTCCATTTTGACTTTTTTCAGAATATCTTGGCAGGTCTCTGACAGAATTCTATCTCGTTGGGAGATGAAGTTTGCCGTACCAATGGGACTCTCGACTTTGTCTTCCCACTGACGCAGAAGCCAATTTGATGCTTGCTGGCCGAGGACGTTGTTGTCACCCTCATATGTGCAACTGGGATCGTGGTCGTTGCGTAAGTCGCCTAGTTTGGACGCCTTTAAGTAGCCATGACCACCGCATGCCTCTCTAGCCTCTTGAATGGCATCTCGTGCTGTCCACGTAATGAGCGGCTTCGATGATGAGATGACTGCATGGAGTTCGGAAACTATTTGAGTCTGAAATGGGGAAATATGGCCGTTAGTCTGAGATGGTGAGGTCTTTTGGTATTTTGTTCAGAGAGACGTGTGGGCATTAAGTTATGGATGAAGGATCTGTCGGCGAAAACCAGGACAGAGTGCTGATTTAGCTTCAAAAATGTTATACCAAGCAAGGTGCTTTGAAAAGAGCGAACGAAATGAATGGCTGAAGGAATAACGTCCTAGCTCCAAAAATTTTGGCGCGTGATCAAACGTGTCCCTTGTTTTGCGTTGTAGATTCTGGACTACCAATTTATTAAAGCATTAGAGGAAGACCTCGCCTTGAGTAGCACGCACAAGAAGTAACCGAATTCAACCAAATTGAAGTGCCCAGCTGGCAGTTAGCTAAGTACTGGGACAACCAATATGGGCCATGTTGGTTGGATCCTGTACTGAAGTAAGTAGGAAAACGTCAAATATCGGTCTTGAGTATATCTGGCCCAGCTATCACAGATGATCGTGAATGGTTAAATGAAGTTTCTGCATCTAATATCATCCAAGGTGAGCTTGACACCCAAATTTGAAAGAAATCCCACATAAGCCAGAGCCATCGAGAGCAAAATCTATCAAACCTTTGTAGAACGCGGATTTCTTAGTCTCTCGACGAGTCTCCAATATTCTGCGATTCGATAGGCCATCGACAGAATGCCGACAAGTCCTTGTAGGCAAGAATGATTCCTAAATGGCAACTTCCCACGGAGTGATGGGAGCTACTGAGATAGTTGTCATTAAGCTCTAAAGCCAGAGGAAGTGGAAGAACACCAACTTTCTACGATGAATGAGGAAAGCGACTGATTGAAGACTCTATCAGGCGATTTATCAAAAGTATGGATATGGGTCGTGGCGATCACCGAGCGCCTGGAACTTTGACCGTAGATAGGGTATCAATCCCTGTGAAACGACTTGTCAGCAGAAGATGAGAGAGTCCTCCAACTAAGACACGTAGTCCCTTTTTCAATACAGCAGCGGAAGAATTCCATAGATGGAATCAACAGTGGGGTATGCATTCCCAGTTAGGATGGACAAAATGAAAGACCTAAATGAAGGGCTTAGACATATTCGAACAACAGGTCATCTAGGAATCTGAAGTGTTAGTCAGGCCCCTTGAACAGAGATGGTGGCGGAAGGGCCGCAAGCCCAACAGCAGCGCTCAATTCCGTAGTGGATATTGATGGCCCCGTGTCCTAGGAGTATCTAATGAATTGCAGCTGGGTTGGTTGTGCTTTGAGTTAGCTACCCAAAAAGTTAAAAAAAAATAAAAAAGCAACCAAGGGCATCGGAATGGACTGATTTTATTGATGACTACCATGCTAAACGAAAAAAGGACAACGACGTTCGTATCTGCACCTGCAATGTGAGAACATTAAACAGGAGAGGTGCAGGCGAGCAACCAGCGGAAGCCCTAAACTGCTACAAAGCAGACATTACTGCCATCCAGGAAATACGATGGGATGGGCCGGGCAAAAAGAGGATGAAACACTGTGACATCTACTATGTGCCGTGTTATAGTGAGCAGAAACAGCGACTATTCGGATGCGGATTTGTTATAAGTGCCAGACTTAGGCAGGAAGGCGTATGATTTCAGGACATTAGCGAACGCAGTGTAACAATCCGCCTCAATATCGTAGTTGAGACACAGTCGATGCTAAGAATATGGAAGAATAACTTCTGCAGACTGTCAAACGAAGGATTAGGGGGCATCCTTAAGAGTGGTTAGAAGGTAGGAAAAGAGCAACCAATACTCATATATGACAGAACATTCTAGTGAGAAACCAGACTTTCTTATCCCTCTCAGGATCCATGGAGCAGTGCAAATACATAACACATGTCATTCTACCAGGATCTAGTACACTCCTGTTCCTTTCTGGGTATAGACGAATGCGCAAGAGTGAACCCTCGAAAGAAAAATGGATGTCCATCTACACAAAAGGATAAAATATGGACAGTGGAACTCGTGCTGTAAAAATGTCAGAGGACTTGACCCATTAATTAGGATTTTTAATCGAATTTATGAGTTCATAGCTAAGTTGGGGGAAACCATGGAAATGATCGTAATGATGTCAGTTTTGTCCATACCAAACGGTGATATTAGCACTGCTCTAGCAATATCATCGCTAGAGGAGTGTCAGTGAAAAATCATTTAGCAGTTGCTACGGCTGGGAAACGAAGGCAGACCTTCTGCGCTGCAGTTCTTCGCACAAGATAAAACAAAAAATCAATTATGACGACATCAACAAGGGGGGATGACGAATGCACACTCTAGGTCATAACTAACCTTCTCTCTAACTGTCCGAATCCATGTAACTTGAGGAAGAGAAAAATTGCTGATTTGATGACAATCAATCCACCATGGTGGAGACCAGCAAAGGCTGGTGTTTAAGGATAGTGATTACATGAGAACACAAGCGTTCTCACTCTAGCCTCTCACAATCAACTCCTACTCTCACCTCTACGCTGGTGACTGGGGGTACCTAGAACCTCGACTGAAGATGGGGTAACACAAACAAAACCCTGTGGAAGGTCGTTGGTGGCAGCAAGCGAGAGAGGGGGGAGGAGTGTCCTCTCACTAAGGCACTCACTCTCAGGCGTCAGCGGAGGAATTCCCTAGATGGAGTCAACGGTGGCGTATATGAGCTGCTTCGACATATTAGAACACCAGGCTATAGGGATTTCCAATACTGAGCCAGGGTGTTGGAAAAGAGTTGGTGGCGGAGGAGCCCGCAATGTGTCAACGGCAGCGCTAATATCCCAAAATGGGACACTGATATCGGTATTTTTCCGGCCCGCTGTCCCAGGGTCAAAACAAGGGCCTGGCCCTCCAGGTTGGGAGTTGTGCTTTGGGTTAACTACCCATCCATGGTAAAAAGCTTATGTTACGAAGCAACCAATAGCCTCGGAAAGGACTGATATTACTGTTGACGACCAGGCTAAACGAAAAAAGGACAACGACGTTCGTATCTGCACCTGCAATGTGAGAACATTAAACAGAAGAGGTGCAGCGAACAACTAGCGGAAGCCCTAAACTGCTACAAAGCAGACATTACTGCCATCCAGGAAATACGATGGGATGGGCCAGGCAAAAAAAAGAGGAGGAACAACTGTGACATCTACTATGGACCGTGTTATAGTGAGCAGAAACAGCGACTATTCGGATGCGGATTTGTTATAAGTGAAAGACTTAGGCAGGAAATCTTATGTTTCCAAGACATTAGCGACCGCATTGTAGCAATCCGCATCAAGGCCAAATTCGCCAACATAAGTATGCGCTCATGCTCCGACGGAGGAAAAGGATGATATAACTAAGGATTGCTTCTACGAGCTCCTCGACAAAACCTATGAGCGACTACCGAAGTACGATGTTAAAATCGTGCTGGGAGATTTTAACGCAAAGGTAGGAAGAGAAGACATCTTCAGCAATATTGTCGGAAAACATAGCCTACACGACAACACGTCTGGTAACGGACTTAGGCTAATTGATTTCGCTACGGAACGAAATGCCACTATAGCCAGCACACGGTTTCCTCACCTCGATATCCATAAGGGGACATGGCGGTCTCCAGATCAACGAACGGTCAACCAAATTGATCACATTGCGATAGACAAGAGGCACGCATCCAGTATTTTGGATGTCCGAACATTCCGAGGGGTTAACATCCACTAGGACCACTACATTGTTGCAGCCAATGTAAGCATGCGGCTATCCACCACACCACAAAAAACAGAAATACTGTGAAAAAATTTAATGTCGGAAGACTGCAATCGCAAGAGACCGCCAAGACCTTCGCACAACGCGTATCCCTTAACCTCTCGATTAACACCATACCACCAGCATCGAATGTCGAAGAGCAATGGCAACGATGCCAACAGGCCATTAGATCAGCCGCAACTGATGTGCTAGGTTTCTCGCGCCCACCAGCAAGAAACCCCTGGTTTGATGAGGAATGCCGACAGATGATCGCAGCCAAGAACGAGGCCTACAAGGCTAAGCTGCAGGTGAAGACGAGAGCTGCCATTGAGCTCTACAGGCAAAGAAGAAGGGAAGAAGAAAAAAGAGCAAGGAAAGCGCGCGATCGAGGATATAGCGAGGTGCCACTCCAGGAACGATGTTCGCAAGTTTTGCCAAAGTGTAAAACGTCAAAGCCAAGGATACAAGGCTCGAACAGAATCCTGTCGAGATGAACAAGGAAATATCGAAGTTGAGACACAGTCGATGCTGCGGATATGGAAGAACCACTTCTGCAGACTGTTAAACGGCGATGACGAACAACATTCCCCTGTCAGGCAGAACGAACCATTTAATATTGGCAACGACAGCGAAAACTGCCAACCACCCGACCTAAGTGAAGTGAGGATAGCTATATCTAAACTCAAGCTTAATAAGGCCGCCGGAAATGACGGCCTTCCCGCTGATCTCTATAAAGCTGGCGGAGATGACTTGGTAAGTAACATCCACCAACTCATAAGCCAAATCTGAGCGGTTGAAAGCATGCCTGAAGAATGCAACCTCAGCATTTTTGCCCGATCTACAAAAAAGGAGACCCTCTGAACTGCGCCAACTACAGAAGCATAAGACTACGACAAGCATCGCCTACAAGATCCTATCTGCGTAATATGTGCACGCCTGAAACCGTTTACCAACAGCCTGATCGGCCCTTATCAGTGTGGATTTAGGCCAGGAAAGTCCACAACTGATCAAGTCTTCACACTTCGGCAGAACCTGAAAAAAACCCAAGAAGTCCAAATCGATACCCACCACCTATTTACCGATTTCAAAGCCGCATACGACAGCATTTATAGAGACGAACTATACAGAGCCATGTCTAGTTTTGGTATACCGCCCAAACTCGTCCGTCTGTGTAGGATGACGATGGAGAATTCTCACTGCTCCATCAGTGTTGTAAATGACCTCACCGACACATTCGATACAAACGAAGGATTTAGGCAAGGCGACACACTGTCATGTGACTTCCTGAATCTTTTTCTTGTGTAAAACCCCAGAGCCAATACCACAATCGTCCATAAATCGAACTACAAGCATACGCCGACGATATTGACATCATTCGTCGGGTTCAACGTGATGTCATAGTCACGTTGGATTGTATAGAGTGGCGAAAATGGGTTCAGCCTATCAGTAAATGAGAATAAAGCCAAGTGTATGCTGTTAACGCGAAAGGACACACCATCGACGAATTGGACAGCACATCACCATTGCCTGATGTAACTTAGAGGTAGTACGAGACTTCGTCTACCACGGCTCCGGTAGACAACTCTGACAACGACATCTCGTCAAAAGGCGGTTGATGAACTACTCTTTCCAATCTACTTCACTGTTTCTTCGTTCTCTCATTCGAACTACGAAGGAGATGCGATACAACACCCTGATCATCTCAGTTCTGGTCTACGGGGCTGAAGCATGGACCATATCAAAAGCGGATGAAGAAATCCTTGGTCGATTTGAGAGAACAATTCATCGAAAAATCTTCGGTCTCGTTTGCGTTGACAGATAAAGATTTAACCAAGAACTATACGAGCTGTACAGAGACCTCACTCACTTACTTATCGATCTCCCGACCAGTGAAGAGTGTCTGCCTTGGACACTGCAGCCTTCCATCCTCTACAATCCCTGGCTCGCTGCTTCCAATTGTATAGACCAAGCGCTCTGGCATCCGCAATGGCTTGGTCTTTGAAACAGAGATTCAGTCTTCATTGTCTTTTCGAACCTGGGGGCTAAGATTCGAAGATCCTCTTAGCTGGAGCATTATCGTCCATTCGCTCGCTGTGGCCGAGCCAATGTAGTCTACGTGTTTTGGCCTTTTGGGCTACATCCTCATCTTGGTACAGATCATAGAGTTCGCTTTGTATCTTCTCCTCCATTCGCCCTCCTCGCGCACAGGACCAAAAATCCGCCGACGTATTTTTCTTTCTAAGGAGCCCAGTATCAGCTTCCTTCTTGCTTAGCTTCCTCCAGCGCTCTTCGCCATAAAGCAGAACTGGCAGGATTAGGGTTTTGAAAGCACCGGTTCTTCCTTCTAGTTTGGAGTTTTGTTTTTGTTTCGACAAACCGAAGTATCAACGGTTTCCTAGGGTAATGCTTCGCCGGATCTCCACTAGGGTGTCATTCGTGGAGTCTATGTTTACTCCGAGGTAGGCGAACTCCCTAACTAACTCGAAATTGTTGCTATCAATAGTGACGTTCTGTCCTAGGCGGTGGACAAATGCTTGTTTGTTTGTTGATAGCATGCACTTGGTCTTGTCCTCATTTACTTCAAGGCCAACGGATTTCGCCTGTTCTTCAATCGCCGTGAACGCTTTTATCATGGCACGCTGGGAGCAACCGATGATGTCAATATCGTCCGCATAGCCCAGCAGCTGGACGGACCTGTTGAAAATAGTGCCTTCCCTGTTGAGACCTGCGTACTGTCTGCTCCACTACGAGACTGAAGAAGTCACATAATAGCGCGTCTCCATGTTTGAAATAGTTCGGAGGAGCTAATTCAAAACAGCATGTTTCAGCACTTGTTTTACAGCGTCACGAGACATAGCTGAATCAGTTTTGCCAGGATTCCGGATTCGGCTATCGCCATATAGAGCTCCTGACTATGTATGCGATCATACGCGGCTTTGATGTCAATGAATAGGTGGTGATCGACCTTCACCATGCCAAAAAAAACGCATTGGACGTTTAAGATGGCTAGGACATGCAGAATGAATGGACACCAATACTCCGGCTCGCAGAATATTCAATTCCCACCCAGACGTCGAAAGCAGTAGAGAAAGACCTCAACTAAGTGGCACGCACGAGTACAAACCGACCTCAACCAACTTGAAGCGCACAAATCCAACTTCGGACAACTCGGTGAGCTAAGATTGGAGCTAGCTGAAGTTAAATTGTCGATTGGGAGGCACGTCGTTCAAGGCCGGAATTGTCGGCATTCAACGAGATGACTGGAATTCCTAAGAGACGAACTAATTGGAGAGGCATGTTGGTTGAGCACCGGGATTATTTTAGACTGTAGCGTCACTTAAGTAAGTATCAAGCTGATGCCACATCAAGATTATCCTTGAGTTGGTAGGCTGTGATAACGACAAAAACCTTAGCGTTGGGTGGATTAAGCGGCGGGCAAACATCGCCATCTTCTGTGACTAAAATTAGAGGCAACTACGATGAAGAAACTTCCAATGAAAGCGTCCAAAGTTTCAAGAAACCCATCACGCCAAAGAACTCATCTCATTAAAAATGGAGTGCGACGGTTGCAGTTGTTATCCCGAATTAGAGGCACACAGCTTGATCCTGTCCCTATAAAGTCGTTCTTTTCGTCCAATTACCTTCCCAAAAACACTTACCAGCAACTCAAATCCATTTAAATCCGCCTGTGATCGTTGAATTGTCTCCAAGTAAGTATGTGTAAGTTCCACTGTGGCAACCTTCAGCACGCACGCCGCTGCCAGGTACGGGAATATTCTCCATTGCTAAAATATAAACCCAAACCGATTAAACCAATCACTAATCCCATCCAAAGGTATTCCACTTACATGCAGTTGATACTCAATAATTGGTATCTCAGGTCCATCTCTCTCATAGCCGAATTGCTTCCTCAACGCTGCGTACCGAACAGCGATCACAGCCGCATTTGAAAGCGTATTCACAGACTCTTGCATAATACCAATTCGCCCAGCAGAAAACGACTCCAAGGCGGCGCCCAGAATCTTTCCAGGTTCGCTAAACACACTCTCGTACGTCCCCTCGGGTGTGATGTCACCCGTACGATTCAACAAGTTATCCTTCGGAATGCGATAGTTGGTGAACATCATGAATCCGTTGTCAATGCCGTTCAGTCCGATCTTTTCGCCAATATCGCCCACCAACACCCCCGGATAGGACTGGAGAGTTCTCGGATCCCGCACCGGAATCATGAACCCATGTAGTCCATGATTTGTGCCATCAGCGGTGTATAGATTGGCGAAGGTCATCGCATAAGTTGCGGTCTTTCCCAGATTGCCAACCCAACATTTTGCCGCCTCAAAATCCGGCGTATTGATGATGAATTCCTGTGTCTCTGGATCGTAGGTAGCAGTCGTTCGGATGCTCTTCGTATTACTGCCATGGGAGACTTCTGTGATAGCAAGGCAGGTGACAATCTCCCGATTCCATGCTGCGTCACAGTATTTCATGTGTTTTTCCGTGCCCATTGCTCGCAGGGCATTGTTGAACAGGCCAACTCCTAGGGCGATCTTCACCGACAGACTTGGGCTATAAGTATGAAGAGCTTCGTTGACACTCATCAAGTATTTGGTACGTTCTGAGAAGGTTTTCTGTTCGATCTCCTTCGGAACTATCGGCAACTGTGCCATTTTATTCATTTGCATCGCACAGATACGTTTCTGTTCGTCGGTGGGTAGGGAAGTTGTGGATTTGGCGAAGAGTGGATCGTTTTCAAGGATTTTCCACACGTTCAACTGGGAATTGAGAAAAACAAAATCAATATGCGTGTGGATGTGGAATAGTTATGAACTCACCTTGATGCGCAGATCATTCTCCCGTTCGAAGATGAGACGCAATCGTTTCCAGTCAAACTTGGAGCGTTTTCTGTAAAGGCACAGTGGACCTGTTGGTAGGTCAGGAATGAATGCTGTGTCTGGTTGGGCTTTCATTTTTAATCTGAAAAGAGGAAATGCGGTTATTGTAAGCGGTTAAGGATGGGGGGAGTGTTGAAGCTTGGATGGTCTACGTGAATTGTTTCGAAATACAACGGCGACTGATTCATTGATACACAAATGTCAACCCTTTGGTGGTCATCAGTGGCATCTTGATGGTGCATTATGTAAAGAATATCTAATGGACCACATTGCGATCAAATGACTTTTTTGGAAATTGCATCAGAGAAGTCCGGTATAGTGATATGTCCCGGGATTGTCACCTCGTCTTACGTTAGACTTCATAATGATTCCGTGAACGGCAACCGTTCAGAACAAGTGAACTCCTAAAAGGGTGCGGTGCCTATCAAGAGCACACTAATTGCTTAAGAAGACAAAGTCTCACAAGTAAGAAGAGTCAACAGCTCCAAGAAGACTGGGATACCTTGCCAGAATGCTGCGAAACATACCTTTGTAATCCTTTAAACGCCCTTCTTCTCCGACTGACAAAACACGGAGAAGTTATAGTTGTGATCCAAGAATCTTGGATTATCAACAACATGGTGTGCGGACTCAGAAGTCCAGTAAGAAACGAAGGTAAACCTAGATGATGTATTCTTGCTAAGAGCTCCTTAAATATTTTTCTACTCTCTAATTACAGAGATCCGGATAATGTCGCAGCCAATATTGAAACAAGACACAGCAGCTATAAGCTGGTCCGGCACACTTTGGTCACAACCATGCAAGATCAATTCCTCAGGGCAACCTAAGGAAACTGAGTGCGGAAGAAGAGAGACGCTAAACTGCCCTCATCATTGGCTGTGATATTATATGGGACTGCTGCAACTGCTCTTCGATTCCCAGCCAGACGTCGGACGCAGTAGAGGAAGACCTCACCTTAAGTGGCGCGCACAAGTAGAAACCGACCTCAACCAACTTGGAGTGCGCAACTGGAGGCAGTTAGCTAAGCACCGGGCTAATTGGAGAGGCATGTTGGTTGAGGCCCAGGTTCATCCCGGACTGTAGCGCCACTTAAGTAAGTAAGTCAGCTCCAACATTAACGAAAGAGGTGAGTTACTCTTTGGAACAAACCTTCTCCATTGTAACCTGTCCTCCGCCCCTACCTTCATATACCGAGTTGTCAATGCAAAATTCGGCAACTTAAGTCTTATATGCGCTCACGCTTCGAAGGAGGAAACAGATGATTTAGCCAAATACTGCCTCTACTAGCTCCTCGACAAAACTTGAGAGCGACTTCCGTACGATTCTGTCGTGCTGAGAGATCTTAACGCAAAGATAGGAAGGGAAGACATCTTTAGCGGTATTGTCGGAAAACACAGCCTACACGCGTCCACCAGCAAGAAACCCTTGATTTGTTGAGGAATGACAATAGATGCTCGCAACCAAGATCGAGGCATACACGGCTAAGCTGCAGGTGAGGACGAGAGCTGACATTGAGCTCTATACGTAAAGAAGGAGGGAAGAACACCAGCTTTTCAGGAAGAAGAAAAAAAGCAAGAAAAGCTCCCTATCGAGGATATAGAGAGGTGCCACTCCAGGAATGATGTTCGCAAGTTTTAAAAGTGTAAAACGTCAAAGACAGGGATACAAGGTTCGAAGAGAATCCTGACGTGATGAACAAGGAAATATCGTAGTTGAGACATAGTCGATGCTGACGATATGGAAGAACCACTTCTGTAGACTGCTAACCGACGATGACGAACACTCTCCCGCTGTTAAGCGGAACGAACCATTCAATACTGGAGACGACAGCGAAAACTACCAACCACCCGTTGTGGATAGCAATATCTAAACTTTAGATTTACAAGGCTACCGGGAATGACGGCCTTCCTGAGGAGCCGGCGGAGATGACTTTATAAGTAACATCCACCAACTCATATGCAAAACTTGGTCGGATGAATGTATGCCTTAGGAATGGAACCTCAGCATCGTTTGCCCGATCCACAAAAAAGGAGACCCTCTGAACTGCGCCAACTACAGAGGCATAAGTCTGCTCAACATCGCCTACAAGATCCTATCTGCCGTAATATGTGAACGGCTGTAACCGTTTATCAACAACCTGATCGGCCCTTATCAGTGTGGTTTTAGTCCAGGAAAGTCCACAAGTGATCAAATCTTCACACTTCGGCAGATCCTGGAAAAAACCTAAGAATTCCAAATCGATACCCACTGCCTATTCATCGATTTCGAAGCTGCTACGATAGCATTTATAGAGACGAACTATACAGAGCCCTGTCTAGTTTTGATATAAGGCCCAAAATTGTCCGTCTGTGCAGGATGACGATAGAGAATTCTCGCTGCTCCATCAGGGTCGACCTCACCGACACATTCGATACCAAAAAAGGATTTAGGCGAAGTGATGCGCTGTCATGTGACTTCTTTAATCTGATGCTTGAGAGGATTGTGCAAAACTCCCTAGCCAACACTAGAGGTACAAACTCCAAAAATCGGTGCAACTACTAGCATACGCCGACGACATTGACATCAACGTGATGTCATAACCACGTTTGGGTTAAGCAGTAAATGAGGGTAAGACTATGTATATGCTGTCAACACGAAAAGACACACAACATCGACGAATTGGACAGAACGTCACCACTGACAGATATAACTTTGAGGTAGTACGGGACTTTGTCTACCTCAGTTTCGACATTAACTCTGACAACATCTCGTCAGAAATTAAATGTTTCTTCGGGCTAAGATGGCAATTTAGTAGGAAAGCCCTCACTCGAACTACTAAGGCCCTGATCATGCCAGTTCTGCTCTACGGTGTTCAAGCGTATCAAAAGCGGATGAGAAATCCTTGATTTGGTCGTTTTGAGAGGAATATTCTTCGCTCCCGTTTGCGCTGACGAGCTATAGAGACAAATATTGGACGATTTAGATGGCAAGGACATGTCGAACGTATGAAAACCAATACTCCGCCTCGCAGAGTCTTCGATTCCCAGACAGACGTTAGACGCAGTAGTGGAAGACCTCGCCTTAAATGGCGCGCACAAGTAGAAACTGACCTCAATCAACTTGTAGTGGGCAAACTGGAGGCAGTTAGGTAAGGACCGGCCTAATTGGAGAGGCATGTTGGTGGAGATCCAGATTCACCCCGGACTATAGCACCTTTTTTTTTAATTGGCACGCGCTGAAGGGATTATGAATACCCTTATGGTGTTGGAGAACAACGCGGACATTAAGGAAATTCAGGAGAAGAAAAGATGAGACATCGATGTGCGTTGGTTTTGAATTTTTGTTAGTTGTAGTGAAGAGGAAAACTGAGTTGGTAAAGCATTCCACAATCGTGTTGTTTGCTTTAGGAATGAATCTCTAACGTCCGAAGATATGCTTTAGGGTGAACTGATTAGCAATCATGGCACGGTGAGTATTGCGATGAAATTGTTGAAGGGGCGGAATGCATCTTGCTATTTCGTTAGCATTTGTTGTTGTAATAGCGGTAAAAGAGTGTAAGGCAGGAGACATTCCTACTATGTTCGAGCGAAACTATGGAGTTCGCTATGGTTGGATCTCCTATCAATTTTATCGCTCGCTTTTGTATCCTCTCTAGTAGGTGCAATGATGTTATGGCTGCACCTAACCATATGTGGGCGTTGAACTCAAGTTTGGGGCTTATGTACGCTTTATACATTGAGGCCAGCTCAGAAGTGGTGAAATATTTCTTTCATCGGTCTAGGAAACGCGATTTCGAATATGTGGTCGTTCACACAATGTTCGTTATAAACACACATACCGAGCATGGAATATTTTTCGGTTTCGACAAAGCAAGTGCCATTCATGGATAATGGCTGAAAATGTTGGTTTCGCTTTGATGATAGATGACAGCATTGCAACCATTTAATTATACTGTCCAGGTCAGAATTTAACTCGGAATTTAGGTCGGAACTTAACATATTTTGTCGTTTTTGTTCCACACCCGAAAGTGAAGGGCGTGAATTCGAAAACGATTTGGATTAGACAGCTACGATTGAAGCATTGAAGGTCAACATTACCCGTGTTATTCGCGAGATACCGACGAATATGCTCAAACTTCTTACTTACTTAAGTGGCGCTACAGTCCGGGATGAACCTGGGCCTCAAACAACATGCGTCTCCAATTAGCCCGGTCCTTAGCTAACTGACTCCAGTTGCGCACTCCAAGTTGGCTGAGGTCGGTTTCTACTTGTGCGCGCTACATAAGGCAAGGCCTTATCGAAGACTCTGGGTATGTCGCTGTACAGCTCGTATAGTTCTTGGTTGAATCTTCGTCTCCATAGCCCGTCAACGCAAGATTTTTCGAAGAATTTTTCTCTCGAAACGACCAAGGATTTCTTCATCCGCTTTTGATACGGTCTATGCTTCAGCGCCGTAGAGCAGGACTGGGATAATCAGGGTCTTCAGAGGGCCTCTTTTTTTGTGGATCGGGCTAACGAAGCTGAGGTTCCATTCTTCAGGCATATTTTCATCCGACCAGATTTGGCTTATGAGTTGGTGGATGTTACTTACCAAGTCATCTCCGCCGGTCTTATAGAGCTCAGCGGCAGCCTTATTTAGCTTGAGTTTAGATATTGCTATCCTCACTTCACTTAGGTCGGGTGGTTGGCAGTTCTCGCTGCCGTTGCCAATATTAAATGGTTCGTTCAGCCTGCCAGCAGAATGTTGTTCTTCATCGCCGTTAAACAGTCTGCAGAAGTGGTTCTTCCATATCCTTGTATCCTTCGCTTTGCCGTTTTACACTTTGGTAAAACTTGAGAACTTCGTTCCTGGAGTGGCACCTCTCTATATAATCGATCGCGCGCTTTTCTTGCTCTTTTTTCTTCTTTCCGAAAACCCGTTGTTATTGCCTTCTTCTTTGCCTATAGAGCTCAATGGCAGCTCTCGTCTTCACCTGCAGCTTACCCTTGTAGGCCTCGTTCTTGGCTGCGAGCATCTATCGGCATTCCTCATCAAACCAGGGGTTTCTTGCTGGTGGCCGCGAGAAGCCTAGCACATTAGTTGTGGCCGACATTAGATGCTGGTGGTGTGTTGTGAGTCGAGAGGTTAAGGGATACGCGTTGCGCGAAGGTCTTGGCGGTGTCTGGCGATTGCAGTCTTTCGACATTAAATGTTTTCACAGTATTTCTGTTTTTTTTTTGTGGCCGCATCCTTACCTTGGCTGCAAAAAGGTAGTGGTCCGAGTCGATGTTAGCCCCTCGGAATGTTCGGATATCCAAAAAACCGGATGCGTGCCTCTCGCAATTTGGTTGACTGTTCATTGATCTGGAGACCGCCATGTCCCCTAATGGATATCGAGGTGAGGAAACCGTCTGCTGGCTATAGTGGCATTTCGTTCAGTAGCTAAGTCAATTAGCCTAAGTCCGTTACCAGTCGTGTTGTCGTGTAGGCTATATTTTCCGACAATGGTGCTAAAGATGTCTTCTCTTCCTACCTTTGCGTTAAAATCTCCCAGCACGATTTTAGCATCGTACTTTGGTAGTCGCTCATAGGTTTTGTCGAGGAGCTCGTAGAAGCAATCCTTAGTTATATCATCCTTTTCCTCCATCGGAGCATGAGCGCATATAAGGCTTATGTTGGCGAATTTGGCCTTGATGAGGATTGTTACAATGCGGTCGCTAATGTCTTGGAAACATAAGACTTCTTGTCTAAGTCTGGCACTTATAACAAATCTGCATCCGAATAGTGGCTGTTTCTGCTCACTATAACACGGTCCAAAGTAGATGTCACAGTTTTTCATCCTCTTTTTGGCCGGCCCATCGCATCGTATTTCCTTAATGGCAGTAATGTCTGCTTTGTAGCAGTTTAGGGCTTCCGCTAGTTGTTCTCCTGTGTAATGTTCTCACATTCCAGGTGCAGATACGAACGTCGTTGTCCTTTTTTCGTTTAGCATGGTCGTCAACAATAATAAAAATCCTTTCCGAGGCTATTGGTTGCTTCGTAACATAAGTTTTTTCCGTGGATGGATAGTTAACCCAAAGCACAACCCCCAACCTGGAGGGCCAGGCCCTTGTTTTGACCCTAGGACAGCGGGCCGGAAAAATGCCGATGTCAGTAGCTCATTTTGGGATATGAGCGCTTGTGGGCTCCTCCGCCACCAACTCTTTTCCAACACCCTGGCTCAGTATTGGAAATCCCTATAGACCTGGTGTTCAAATATGTCGAAGCGGCTCATATAGGGATTATACTGCCAGTTCGAATATGCTCAAACGGGTCATTGAAAATCGGAACGTCCGCATGGATGAGCTACGGTGCGTGTCGCAGTTGCGGCCAACATTTGAAAGGGAATTTCTTTAAAAAGTGAATGTCAAGAATGGTTCTTTAGATTAATAACAAAAATTTTACTATATTTGAATTGTGTCTGTTTTTTTTTGCATTTCAAAAAAAATACCTCTTGACTGATGACCCTTTACTTTGCGAAGTTATCTCTTTCACAAAAATTTCACCAACTTGTAGGACCACAATTACAAGTTATATAAATAAAAGTACTGCCTGTCCCTGTTATTCTAATTTTCTAAATTTTCTTGTCGCTCTTTTGACATTTCTCTTCAGTAAGGTTTGCCATTTCATGATGGAAAGATATACGAGCCAACAACGAGTCGAAATTATTTAAATTTACTACCGAAATTCGGAGTCAGTGGCCTCAACGTTAAGAGCGCTACGTCCAACTTATGGTCTCGTCATAATCGTCCTAGCAGATCAACAAATGAGAGTCTAGTGGAAAAATTTGAATCCACAGGCACATTACAAAACGTTCCCGTACCAGTGAGACAAAGCGTTGGGCATCTCTGTGACGTCGTTGTGGCGAATTTTGCGAAAAGATCTTGGCCTACATCCTTACAAGATTAAATTGCTGCAAAAACTGAAGCCGCTTGACCACCAGAAGCTTCGTATGTTCGTGATTTGGGCTGAGCAACAACTTGAAAATGATTCGGATTTTCATCGAAAAATCATCTTCAGCGATGAGGCTAATTTCTGACTGAATGGCTTCGTCAATAAACAAAATATGCGGTATTGGTCAAGCAGCAAGCAATCCACACGTACTCCATGAGTCATCATTGCATTCCGAAAAATTACGGTTTGGAGTGGTTTATTGGCCGGCGGCGTCATTGGGCCGTACATCTTCCGTGATGATCAAGACCGGCACGTTACTGTGAATGGGAATCGCTACCGTTCGATGTTAACCGAATATTTTTGGCCCCAATTGGATGATTTGGACTTGGAGGACATGTAGTTCCAACAGGACGGCGCCACAAGCCACACAGCGAATGTCACAATCAATTTATTGGAAACCAAGTCTGGAGAACGTGTTATCTCACGAAATGGCCCAGTCGCTTGGCCGCCTCGGTCGTGCGATTTGACGCCGTTAGACTATTTACTGTGGGGCTACGTCAAGTCTATGGTCTATGCCAACAAGCCAGCGACGATTGATGAACTTCGTACGAATATCGAACGTGAAATTGGGTTCAGCGTCTGGACTTCTGCAAGCGTGCCCGTGGTGGCCATGCAAAAGAAATCGAGTTCCATACATAATGGCATCGAACGTACTTTCACAGGAATAAAGAATTTCATTGATATCCAAAACCGTTCTTGTTTTATTTAAAAAAAAAACGTTTGTAGCGCTCTTATTGAAAAACCCGATATAATCCAATAGTGGGCCTTCTATGTTCGTTTACGAACTTACAAACAAGCTTCAAGCTTCAAGTATCTTATCTGACAATATATACACATGTACACATGTACACATTAAAAATTATCGCTTCATTAAAAAAAAATTCATAGTGTGACTTTTTATCTCAATATACCTACTTCCGTAGGGGTATATTAATTTTAACGCATAGCTTGTAACATAGAGAAATAATTTTGTGTCGATCTAGCCATATCTGTCCTTCCCTCCGTCCGTACGTCACCACCAGTATTTGGGGCTTACATTGTGAGCTAAACTGATGAGATTTAACGGGTGATTTTTTTAGGGTAGTTTTTTTAAAAATCGAATAAAACACTCAAATTTGCATCAAATATTTAAAAATTTTATTGTGATCGATGAATAGGCCTTTGCCATTTACGTTTTAGAGACAACTTCATGTAAATATTGCCCGCGGCTCCGTTTCAAATGGTCCATTCGGAAGGTCCAATTTGGCGTCACTTTTTCGATGTTATGTTATCCTGTAAGGCTTCAATCGTGTTCGGCTTGTCCACATAGACTAACGACTTTACATAACCTCACAAGAAATAATCAAGAGGCGATAAATCGCATGTGCTTAAGGATAGTGATGCGATTATATGAGGACACAAGCGTTCTCACTCTAGCCTCTCACTATCAACTCCTACTCTCACCTCCACGCTGGTGACTGGTGGGTGCCTAGTACCTCGACTGGAGATGTAGTATTAAACCCCTGTGGAAGGTCGTTGGTGGCAGCAAACGAGAGAGGGGGAAGGAGTGTCCTCTCACTAAGGCACTCACTCTCAGGCGGCAGCGGAGGAATTCCCTAGATGGAGTCAACGGTGGAGCCTACAGCTCCAGTTTGATCGAACTGGTAGTGGAATCCCTATATGAGCTGCTTCGACATATTTGAACACCAGGTCTATAGGGATTTCCAATACTGAGCCAGGGTATTGGAAAAGACTTGGTGGCGGAGGAGCCCTCAATGGGTCGACGGCAGCGCTCATACCCCGAAAATGGGCTACTTTTTCCGGCCCGCTGTCCTAGGGTCAAAACAAGGGCCCGGCCCTCTAGGTTGGGGGTTTTGCTTTGGGTTAACTACACATCCACGGAAAAAAAATATTGTTACGAAGCAACCAATAGCCTCGGAAAGGACTGATATTATTATTGACGACCATGCTAAACGAAAAAAGGACAACGACCTTGGTATCTGCACCTGGAATGTAAGAACATTAAACAGGAGAGGTGCAGGCGAACAACTAGCGGAAGCCCTAAACTGCTACAAAGCAGACATTACTGCCATTCAGGAAATACAATGGGATGGGCCGGGCAAAAAGAGGATGAAAAACTGTGACATCTACTATGGACCGTGTTCTAGTGAGCAGAAACAGCGACTATTTGGATGCGGATTTGTTACAGGTGCCAGACTTAGGCAAGAAGTCTTATGTTTTCAAGACGTGTTAACGAACGCAATGTAACAATTCGCATCAAGGCCAAATTCGCCAACATAAGCCTTATATACAAAAGGAGACCCTCTGAACTGCGCCAACTACAGAGGCATAAGTCTGCTCAACATCGCCTACAAGATCCTATCTGCCGTAATATGTGAACGCCTGAAACCGTTTACCAACAACCTGATCGGCCCCTATCGGTGTGGTTTTTGGCCAGGAAAGTCCACAATCGATCAAATTTTCACACTTCGGCAGATCCTGGAAAAAACCCAAGAAGTCCAAATCGATACCCACCACCTATTTACCGATTTCAAAGCCGCATACGACAGCATTTATAGAGACGAACTATACAGAGCCATGTCTAGTTTTGGTATACCGCCCAAACTCGTCCGTTTGTGTAGGATGACGATGGAGAATTCTCGCTGCACCATCAGGGTCGGAAACGACCTCACCGACACATTCGATACCAAAAAAGGATTTAGGCAAGGCGATGCGCTGTCATGTGACTTCTTCAATTTGATTCTTGAGAGGATTGTGCAAAACTCCCGAGCCAACACCAGAGGCACAATTCTCCAAAAATCGGTGCAACTACTAGCATACGCCGACGATATTGACATCATTGGTAGGAGTCAACGTGATGTCATAGCCACGTTTGCTAGTATAGAGAAGGAAGTGGCAAAGCGGGTTTAGCAGTAAATGAGGGTAAGACCGAGTATATGCTGACAACACGAAAGGACACACAACATCGGCTAATTGGACAGAACATCACCATTGACAGACATAACTTTGAGGTATAGTAAGAGACTTTGCCTACCTCAGTTCCCATTTTACCTCTGACATTAACTCGTCAGAAATTAAACGAAGAATTACGCTTACCAAAAGCTGTTTCTTCGGGCTAAGAAGCCAATTCAGTAGTCAAACCCTAACTCGAACTGTTAAGGCCCCGATCATCCTAGTCCTGCTTTACGGAAGAGAAATCCTCCGTTTGCGCTGACGAGCTATGGAGACAAATATTGGACATGTCGAACGTATGCACACCAAAACTCCGCCTCGCAGAGTCTTCGATTCCCAGACAGACGTTAGACGCAGTAGTGAAAGACCTCGCCTTCAATGGCGCGCACAAGTAGAAACTGACCTCAACCAACTTGTAGTGGGCAACTGGTGGCAGGGGCCGCGGCTCCGTTTCAAATGGTCCATTCAGAAGGTCCAATTTTGCGTCACTTTTTCGAGCATTTCGGCCTGTATTCCACGAATTACGTGTTAAGTTATCCTGTAAAGCTTCAATCGTGTTCGGCTTGTCCACATAGACTAACGACTTTACATAACCCCACAAGAAATAATCAAGAGGCGATAAATCGCATGATCTTGGCATGATCAACTCACAGGACCATTTCGAGAGATAAGCTGCTCACCAAATTCATCCTTCAATATTTCCATTGTTTCACGAGCTGTGTGGCATGTGGCACCGTCTTGATGAAACCACATGTCAACCAAGTTCAACTCACCCAACTGGGGCAAACGAAAGTCGCGTATCATGGATCGATATCGTTCGCCGTTGATGGTAACGTGGACCGTGGAAGAAGGTCGTCTTTGAAGAAAAATGGACCGATGATTCCACCACCCATAAACCACACCAAACTGTCGTTTTTTTTCGGGATGCATCGGTAATTCTTGTATGGCATGTGGCTGTTCATCACTCCAGATGCGACAGTTTTGCTTATTTACGAATCCGTTGAGCCAGAAATGAGCCTCATCGCTGAACACATTTTTTTCGATAAAACAGCGGATTGCACATTTTTCACAGAGCACGAATTTTGATAATAAATTTCAATAATTTGCAATCGTTGCTCGTTTGTAAGTCTTTTCATGATTAAATGGCAGAGTATACTGACAATAAGACAACCTTTCACTTTGACAGATGACGTTTGGACGCCATTACTAACCAGTGCTGCCAACCCGTTAGTACACGAACTCTTTATTGCTAACAGCAAAATTCCGCCTACTGCCACCCCCTATCAAATAGCGGTAGAGTCCGTACCAAATCAGTTGGCCATTCTACTGCGCAGGTCTCTTAAAATTTATTGTAAAATATCTTAAATTTCCCTTAAATCCTCTCTCTGCGCAATCGATCGTTGGCCAACTGATTTGGTACGGACTATACGTCAGTAAAGTTCGAGCTAGAATGATGCAAGTCGATACAGTATTATTTTTTTTGTTCCACCTCTTTATCAATTCTTATAGTGAAATTGAAAAAAAAAAAGTTAAGTCCTCCCACTAACACGCCCACCTCATAAACCAAAAACTTTGAAAAAGTATCTTAACAATATATTTAGACAATGGCTGCGTTCCGGATTTCAGTTTTATAAAGTCGACTTTGCCGGTGCACTGCTTTCATTGGTCAATCGAGCATTTTTAGTCATGTGACATGGTCGATTGATCAATGAGAATAGTGCATCGGCTAATAGTGCATTCACACCGAACCAAAAACTGAGTTTTCGCAAAAACACCTGAAACCTTCATCGAAAACCGAGTTTTCCCATACATTGTCAGTTCTCAAAACCTTGTAGGTTATGACGTAACCTTCTCATAATCACTTCGCAGACGTCATCTTGTTGCAGGTTTTTGGAAAGAACACACCTTTTCATACATTCTACACGTGTTCAACACGTCCCACAAAACAGCTGATGAACTCGCTGTCAAAACAATTTTTTTTTTTTTCAGAAATTTACACACCAGATGAAATAAAAAAAAACAAGCGGCGGACTTGAGAGCCAAAAACTGTTGTCAACATCTTTAGATTTGTTTCATTTTGGACTTCAAATGCTAATATTAGTTTGATTATATTAGAATTCATTTTATTATTCAATTACAATATTTTCACACACAAATGTTGCAGCTAGTATCACAATTCACAGCTGATTGAAATGTCAAACGAAACCTGGTCAGAGTCGGTGTGAAAGCATCCAGTGGTTTACGTAAACTTTTTGCCAAAAACGCAGTTTATGATTCGGTGTGTAAGCGCTATAAGTTAACTTGGGAAATCTAAAATCCGGAACACGGCCAATGATATTGCTTACTTCTCATCATTAAAAAGCCACGCCCCATTTATGGAGTCATTTTCTTAAATTAAATAAACATTTAAACCCCACACAGTTTTATTTTAATTATGCGATGGGATAGGGTATTCAACGATTCGCATAGCAGATTGTAGCCTTTCTTTATCATTTAATTTCCGCATTTTTAAACTTTTCGCAATGTTGACATTTAGATTCTTATTTCTTACGTGTTGACATTACTCAGCAGTGTTTACATGTGATGTAGTTAGGTAGGTATGTATTTTCTACCGCTTTTTTGCTCGCATTAGTTTATACGTATGCAATTTATTATTTGGTTCATTAAGATGACACATGTCACTTCTGACATCTAACACCATAAACATTTCAACGTGAAGCTACTACCAGTGGCGGTTAATGACGTTGGAACACTAAAAACTAATTAGCAACATTTTTGTTTTCGCCTATCAAAGTGATACAGTTATGTATATGTATATAAAAATGAGTTCGTCCACACAGGTGTAGTGTTAGTAGTACAGAGTTCGACTACCTGGAAGCCAAAGAAATCTTAATAACTCCCCATGTAATACAATCCACCATTGCGTCGCTTGAAATATAGAACATGTACTTCATAGTACAGTTAGTCAAAGGTTTAACAGAGTCGAAGGAAATCAATAAAGCATTACTTTGGATTCATTGTGACATATAACGCGTTATAAACGTACCCACAAGTAAAGGGTGATCCATTTCGAGGTTCCCTACTTTTTTAAAGAAAAAAACACAGAAAATTCAAATTTAATGGAGAATGTTTATTATCATTTGAAAGAACATTCTTTGGCATTTATTTTTTGAAGATTATGTCTATCAAATGTTGGCCGTTGCTACGTCGCAGATGGTCCATCCGTTGAGTCAAATTTTCGATCACTCGTTCGAGCATTTCGACTGGTAACTGGCGAATGACACGCGTGATATTTTCCTCCAAGGCCTGAATTGAAGCGGGTTTGTCGGCATAAGCTTTTGACTTTACATATCCCCACAAGAAAAAGTCTAACGGTGTGATATCACACGATCTTGGTGGCCAATCGACCGGCCCAAAACGTGAAATTATGTGCTCACCGAAATGTTCTCTCAATAAGTCCATTGATTGATGCGATGTGTGGGAAGTCTTGCTGAAACCGAATGTCGCCGAGATCACGAGCTTTAATTTCAGGCATCAAATAGTCGGTTATCATGGCACGATAACGGTCGCCATTGACGGTTACGTTCGCACCGGCACTCTCAGCTACGGCCGCTATATTTTCTTCACAGCGTGCTGGACGTGGTCTATTCGGTCGAATATTATCCAATAATGAATGCTGGGACTCAAAATGGGTGATGGTGTTGCGAATAGTACGCTCAGTAGGCCGATTATGTTGACCATAAGTTGAGCGAAGTGCACGAAACACATTCCTCACACAACGTGAATTTTTATAATAAAGTTGAACAATTTGTAAACGTTGTTCACGCGTAAGTCTTTCCATTATGAAATGCCAAACAATACTAAACAAAAATAACATGACAGCATGACACGACTCACACGTGATCTGTCAAAAAAGGCTATTGAAAAAAGTATCTCTACTTGGATCACCCGTTACTTCTTGCACAAGTAGGAAGGTAGTAGTTCTGTTCCCGTACAAAATAATATTTACTGATTCTAACTGATTTTTACTGATTTTTACTTATTGCCGTTCCCGTACGCAAAAATAAGTAAAAGAGACAGTTCACGAGAGAGTAAAAAACTACCCCTCCATAAAAAACTGTAAAAAATTTACTGCAGAAATTTCTGTTGGTAAAAATCAGTAAACTGTCAGTTGGTATCTAAATATGACAACTCGCTTGTTTCGACAGGTGATTTATGTCATTTGTTCTTTAATAGGCATACAAAATATATAATTTTACTGTTTTTTACTTAAACGCGTTCCCGTACTTTTTGGTAAATTTGCCTCTTTCTGAGATAATTTACCCCCACTCCAAGGGGGTATGCTCGATCGAGCATAAAAGAGGTTGATCTGGTTGTGTGTGTGTAAGTGTGCCATTTGACAGCTTATTGTTTATCTTTAGGCCGCAGTTATAGCTACCATTGAAAACCAGCATTAGAAATTTTCTATTACTCATTGCGGCTTTTTTATAAATTCAACCATTGCCAAGTTGGTGTCAAAACAACAATCGAAAACGAAAAAATTGATCGAAAACGCTATTAGTTACGGAACCGGGCCATTTTCACATAAATGCCACCAATGAGAAGAAAGTTTAGTCTAAGAGCTCTTTATACCCTATCCCATAGGGGTATATTAGTTTTGACATTAAGTTTGTAACATAGAGAAATAATTTCGATAGATATACTTCAAAGTATATGGATCGATTCAGAATCGCTAGCTGAGTCGATTAAGCCATGTCTGTCTGTCTGTCCGTCCGTCCGTCCTTCTGTGTGTCACCGATTTTTAGGCCTTAAATTTTGAGCTAGAGAGTTGAAATTTGGTATATAGACTCTCTAGCCGACGAAGCAGAACAAGTGTAAACATTTTTGCCATTTTGTAAACAGCTAGCGATTCTGAGTCGATCCATATACTTTGAAGTATATCTATCGAAATTATTTCTCTATGTTACAAACTTAATGTCAAAACTAATATACCCCTATGGGATAGGGTATAAAGAGCAAGAACAGCGAGTTAGCGATTATATAGAAAGGTTTCCTGAAGTGATGGCACCTCTTTATATTCTCGATATGTTCGCAAGTTTTACTAAAGTGTAAAACGTCAAAACAAGGGAAATAAGGCTTAACAGAAAACTGTCGAGATGAACAAGGAGAGATCATAGTTGAGATAAAGTCGATGTTGAGGATATTAATGAAACACTTTTGGTCGGATGAGAATTTGCCGGAAGAATGGAAACTCAGCATTAACTGCGCCAACTACAGAGGCATAGTTCTCCACAACATCGCGTACCAGATCCTATCTGCCGTAATATTTGAACGCCTGAAACCGTTTACCAACAACCTAAATCGACCTTATTTTAGGCCAGGAAAAACTAAAAATAGTCAAATCTTCACACTTCGGCAGAAGAAGTCCAAATCAAAAGCGGATGAGAGAGTGTTTTCAATCGCTGGAAACTTTGTGACCAAAGCAAGGAACAGGCTGTCCGATAGGTCCTTGAATGCTTTGGTATTCTTAAAGTCTTATTTCTCCGGCAACCAGACTCGTAAATTTTTATAATAAAAAGAAAATACTGAAAAACTAGAGTTTTTTTCTAAATAACTCATTCCCGGGTACCCGGGAATTCCCGGGAATTAAAAATAATCGTTCCCGATTCCCGGGAATCAAAAAGAGCCGGGAACGCGAAAACCCTACTTGGTTCTGTATGATGTAAACAGAAAAGTCTGGGACTAAAATGTTTAGTACCGGCCCAAATATAGTTCACGGTGTAAACTTAGCCAATGACGGTGCCGTTTGAAATAACGTCGAGCGAAATAACGCCGTATTCCAAAACACAATTTGGAATTCGGCGTTATTTCACGGCACCGCAAATGACTTTTGTAGAAGCTGGAATCTGGAGGTTAAGTGCATCCCAAACTTTATCTGTTCATGTCCAACGTCTTATGGAAGAGAAGGCTTTAATCATAAACAGCAGATGTACCACATTTACATACAATCCAACTTACTAAATATTTTTGTTGCAGAATCTGCTAGGAGTGCCTTAAAGGATATTTGTTCAGGAGCTGCAGCAATTACGAGTTGATGTACAGGTGGCGCAAAAGTAATCCTCCTATCAGAAAATGCTATAAATTTTGCGATTGGCCCCTAATGTCAGTTCTGTTTTGACATTTGTGTAGTAAACACATGCGAAATACACGTTAATAAACAATGTTACGCTACACTGCTCCAGAACGCGGAATATTGGTGACAATTTATTTGAGCAATAATCGGTCGGTGACTTTGGCACAACGTGAATTTCGTCGCAGATTTCTTAGCCGTCCAACGCCTACTGGTGAAACACTGCGACGTTTAGCCGCTCGCCTCGAAGAGACTGGCAAAACACGAGATGCTGCCAGTCGTGGCAGACTCCGGAGTAGCCGTTCTGCAGAGAATATTGCTGCTGTAGCCGAAGATGTCATGGAAGCGCCGTCGACATCGACCAGACGGCGTGCCACGCAAATGGGTATCAGTCGACGGTCTTTACAGCGAATTTTGGTACAAGATTTGAAGATGTTTCCGTACAAAGTCCAGACGGTGCATCAGCTGTTAGCTGCTGACCGCCAATCACGTCTAACATACGCTCAAGCCATCCTTAATCCCCACCAAGAGGAAGATGATTTTTCATCAAAAATAATCATGAGTGATGAGGCCCATTTCCATCTTAGCGGGTACGTAAATAAGCAAAATTTACGCTTCTGGGGCACTGAAAACCCGCGTGTAACCCACGAAGAGCCATTACACCCGCTCAAAGTCACTGTATGGTGTGCTGTTTTTTCTTCGAAGACGTCGCGGCCCAAACGGTTACTGTGAATGGTGAGCGCCACAGAGCAATGATCAACGAGTTCTTTTTGCCGCAACTTGATGAACTGGGATTGGAAAACATGTGGTTCCAACAGGACGGTGCAACGGCACACACTGCACGTGCCACAACCGATATGCTGAAGGATGCATTTCCCGGGCGCCTAATCTCCCGTTTGGCGATTTGCACTGGCCAGCAAGATCGCCTGATTTGACCGCTCCAGACTTCTTTTTGTGGGGCTTTTTGAAGTCGCGGGTTTATGTCAACAAGCCTCAGACTCTTGCAGCTCTTAAAGACAATATCCGTCAAGAATGTGAGGACCTATCGCCGGAAGTTTTGGCCAAAGTAATGGAAAATGCCATAAAAAGGGCTCAAATGACAATCAACTGTGGCGGCGGCCATTTACATGACATCATATTCTCGACTTGATGTAAAAAAAATTAAAAGACCAAATAAAAATAATCCACAAGAAGAATCAAAGTTTTTCATTTTTTTTTTTTAAATTACAGCCAAAAAACATCGGAAGGTTATTTTTGCGCCACCTTGTATAATGACTTATAGGATACTTGTTCAAGATCCCCAGCCTATTAGACCGAGAGACCACCGCTATTCGCGGACTAAAACAAGTGTAGTTGGGTAGAACCTGTTAAGTTGATTTGTGACACTCAACAAAGTCGTTTAAGGTGACTTTTACATGTGAAAATCACATTTTTTATGAAGTTTTCTCTTGTCATTTAGATTAGATTCCACCGCTGTGAACAGCTTATACTACGTTAAAGGGTCATTCGAGAGTAATCCATGTTTTTTAGTTTAAATAGATTTGTTGACAAAATGTGCAACCTGTCATTCAACCATTCAAAATATAGAAAATGTTAATTTACATACTGAAATGATTTCAATTGTCCCCCTTACTTTTGTATCTTCTCAGGCCAGACATGAAGTTACTTTCTCAATTAAAATTAATTAACTATTGGCGCGTCAGCGCTTGCAACAAGTTGTTAGAACAACAAAATGTCTCATTTGCATCTGAATTATGTAGGGGTGTGTAAGTGCAACGTTTCACTTTCACGCGTTGAAGGGGAGTGTAGGGGTGTGTAAGTGCAACGTTTCACTTTCACGCGTTGATTCATAAATAAGTCGTCTGGCTATGAAAGATGTCAGTCATTGTGCTGTATGGGTTCTAGGAGCTTAATGTGTAGTTTTCGATTGCAAATTTTATTTAGGGAGACTTTCGACGATGTGCGACATTAATTAAAAGTTTAGCACTAACAATCATTTGTCTTGGTTTGGTTAGAGTTTTATCTATTTATTGCGTTGGTCTGGCATTATTTTTAAAATTTTAAATTTACATCGAACAAGTCGATAAAACATAGTTCACTACCCACAAATTATATCGAGAAGGGAACACTTTATCTACCCAGAGCTTAACGGTCATGTTTGACAATAATTTCAGTAAAATACTAATTGAGGGTTGGCAACGCTGATTTCACCGGTGAGCGCTGGTACATATGTAATTCTCAGGTGAACATTAATAACGGAGAATTTGTCGGGAATTTCGATAATCATAACACCGCGTCTCCACGAGCAATATTTGATAGCTTACTATCTGTCACTTTTCATAGAATGAAATAACTATAGAATGCTATGAAATGCAGGGTGGGCATTTCTATCGCTTACTTTCTCATTCAAAAACACAAATGTCAAACAGAAACGACAGCCCATAGAATACTATCCATAGAAAGCAATGGACTGAGCAATACATAGAAAGACATTTTTCATAGAATTCTATTTGAGGTCTCCATAAGCAATCTTCATAGAATGCCACATTGCATGCTATGAAATATTGCACTTGATATTCTCCCCTGAGAATTTTTTCACTCCTATTCTGAATGATATGACAGCGGGAAATGTTTCCCTTTTCAAAAAGGAAAAAACGTCCCACTGTCTTATTATTCAGAATAAAACCTAAAACACTCGTGCAGAAAAGATAGAACACACAGTTTTCAATGGGAGTGAAGTGAACAATCCACTGCGAAAGCCAAAGACACCATAACACAAAAGAAAGAAGAAATTAAAGATATTCGGAATAATTGGATTATGAATAAATAAACGCCAAACAAAACAAAAGTGTCAAAAATGGAGGAGAGACGTTTTTTTTTTATTTCAATCAAAACATTTACTTTGCGGCGAAATTACTTTCGGATTCCCATACTTCGAATCACAAGACGTTAACACATCCAACGATAGCCATTATTTGTTTGAAATGTCAAAATAAATATCAACAAAAACCACCACAGTAAGCTGAATATTATGATAGGAGCCACTGCGCTGCATGTGTGTAATGTGTATGTCAAACAAAAATGTGTCATGCTTGCTGCACTGCATCCAGAACCACTGCAAATGCACTTCTGACATAAGAGAGTAGAAAAAAGTGAAAACGAAAATTCTAGGGGAATTTTTATTCATGATTGTACTGAATTTGTATTGTTCAGATGGGATTTGACAGCTGACACACTAAATAATAGCGTTTTCGATTGGGATACAAAAAGCACTCTTTTTTTACTCTAGAGTACTTTTGAAGAATCTGGATTCCAAGTCAGATTTACGCCAACATGCACCAACACAAAAACATTTAACATCTGACTTAATTATGTCAATTTGAAGTTTGCATTTCGCAGTTTGATGATTAAAACGTGATTTTCGGGGAAAACTATAATAAGAAATTAAAATATTTTTGGATAATCATAATCTAAAATTCATAAGCTTTGTTTTGACACCAACTCGCCAATGGTTGAGTTTATAAAAAAGCAGCAATGAGTAAAAGAAAATTTCAAATGATGGTTTACATTGATAGCTAATAGCTATAATTGCGGCCTAAAGATAAACAATAAGCTGTCAAATGGCACACTAACACACACAGATAACCAGAGTAACCTCTTTAATGTTCGATTGGGACGGGTAAAATCTGAAATCTGAGAGTAAATCTAAAAATCCCAATCGAAAACGCTATAAGCTTTCTATTAAAAATTAAAAATAAAATCTGATTGGTCCAAAGTCGATTAAATATTTTAACCAACTGTCACGCTAAGATTAAAGTGTTTACCTAATGCAGTTCATTACAATGTGTCCAACCCATGTCAGGGATGTTTGAAATTTGGTGAGTTATAGCAACCATGTTGTTAAAGGAACATTCTGTCAAATTTATTCTAAGTTGTTGAAGTATTGGACGACATGTGTAAACCATCACATTTTGAGTTTCAAAAACATCATCATCCATCAAAAATTGGTCTCTTTGCTAAAGAGACTCATTTTTGATGGATGTATGGGTGTGTTTATAGGCAAAATTGTCGAACTTGAGACTATACCAATCTACGATATACCCAAGATCTCCAGCATCATATTCATCCTGAGAATAACACTGTTTGGTGGGGATTTTAGTCCAGCGGAGTTTATCGAAATGTGTCAGATTTATAAGTCATTGCCATCGATTATAATTATTACCATGGATGTGAAACGTCAGAAAACAGTTCATATACAGAAAGTGTTTTAATCAAAAGATCGTTCCGTTCCGTTCATTGCTTCCGGCGGATATTCCCTCAGAGATTTTCTTTCACTGCCTCAGGTCAGGTTTTTTTGATTCAATGAAACAACGTTCTCAGCAAAGGAGAACTTTTTTCTGTCAAAACAGCAGTTTCCTTACTTCTCAGCTTACTGTAATGATGAATTCCCTTCATGCATGCATGTAATAAACCTTTTCTTCATCTCTCTCACTCTACTCAGACACCGATTGTTAATTCCATCCGATATAGACTCAATGAGTACAAAAACAAGGTATATGTCAAGTCCAGCAATTAACTCCTCTCTTTAAAAAAGACTAACCACACAATCGCATGATTGTATTAATCACAATTTCATCCATCACAATGGTCTTATCGATGAAAATAGCATTTTCACTGTTAATAATAGTTGTCGTTGTCGTGACTCGTTTTTTCTATTTTTTCACCCCCAAATTATTGGTGGCAATTATGAGCCTAATCACTCATGCACGGGTTATTTATAAATATCCTTTTCTCAAGGATAAATCACACTGACAATGAACTTGAATGTGAACAATGGAAAAGTTTTCATTACGAATAGGTATAGAATATCCTTCAGAGGAAACGAGCAACAGGGTTGGGTGGAAACGTCAAGCAGACAGAGAGTATACATAATGACCCGATTGCGTAGAAACGTCAAGCAAACAGCGTTATACTCTCTGTCAACATCAACAAGAGAGTTTACTCTCCAATGTGGTTGATTCACAATGGTATCCTGTTACATAAGCGCAGGTAATCGTGATTCTGGATTGCTGATGTTATGTAACTATGTCAACAGGTCATTGATGTCGGTCCTTGAATGTGACAGATGTTATGAAATGCGCATACACCCGTTTTAAATACATGTTTGTAGTGTTTCGGAATTTTGGTTGGATCTGAGTGTGTGTGATGGCTGTTTCCGTCTTTCAATTTTATTGCAGTGGAACGCCTTTAACTTGAACTTTCATGGATGAATTGAGTTTTTTTTTTATTAAAAAATGACGTCAACAAAAATAAGTACGAAAAGGAACGAGAGACCACCTGAATACAAGTTCCAACATGGAACTAACAATTGAGGACATATGTCAATTTTTAACTCGTTTAACTTAGGAACTACATGTTGTGAAAGCTAACTTACGTCACAGTGTTTTTTTGAATTCATCAGTATCCGGGAGTTCATCAGTAAATGTCTGGAAAATTGAATAAATATGTCGGAGCTAATGATTTTAATATTCCAAATTTTTTATTTGATGCAACTTGTAATGATTCATATGCAGCTGGTGGTGTTGGTGTATTCTTTAAGAGTAGCATAGTAGGCAAACAAATAAAAAAAATATAACTTACAGAGTGCTGATATAATAAGTTTTAGTTGCGTAATTTCTGGTACTTGCTATTGTTTTATATGTGTTTATAGATTACACAAATGTACAGCAAAGACCTTTACTGAAGAATTTACAGTGTTTTTGGAATCACAATCGTGCAAAAATACTATTCTGCTCGGCGATTTTAATATTAATATTTTAGCTGACTCATCAGATGTCGATCAATTTTTGTCGACTCTGTATGCGTTCGGTTTTGACTCCTTCCTTTTTCAACCTACTAGATTAAGTTCATGTTTGGATCACATATTTATAAGGGTTCACGGAAATAATTTAATAGAGTTTAAAACTGCGTCATTTGATCTGAAACTTACGGACCATAATCTAACTTCTATTCAATTTGGTTTAAATGTGTCACGTACCAAAGCAACTGAGAGTCAAACACAAACACATGTCAAAATCAATTTTGGGATTCTGAAAAGCCGCTTGAATTATGAGTTTTGGGAAGATGTTTTTAGTGCAAGTGATCCATCTATTGCATTTGATTTATTTCTTAATAAGCTTCAATTTCACATCTCTAATAGCAAGTACATAAATAGTCTAAATAACAAAAATAAATGTCTGAAGCCATGGATGACTCTATCACTCCTGAAAAAAATTCGGAAAAAAATAAGCTCTGTGCTCGTGTAAGAAAACACCCTCATAATTTTTGGCTTCAAACGTATTTCGAAAAGCTAAGTAATGAGCTTAAAGTGGAAATCCCTCTGTGTAGAGATAATTATTTCCGTAATAAATTAGCTGCATGTCTTGGAAATTCTAAAAAAGAATGGCGGATTGTTGATGAAATTCTCAATAGAAAAATTTCCGAAGTTGATATAGTTTTGAATGCAAACAACTCATCTATCTCTGATTCTTTAGAAATTGCTGATTTATTTAATAATTATTTTTGTAACATAAGTTCTTTTCAGAACTCAACACACAATAACTTTAATTTTGATATCAATAATAATACGGATAGTCATACTGAAAGTTTTTTCTGTGAACCATTCACTGCGCTGGAGATTCATAAAATAATTTGCTCTCTTAAAACGTCAAATTCTACCTCTTTTGATAATATATCAAGCTCTATGTTGAAAAAAATTACGTTTCAAATTTCGGATGTTTTGTGTTATATATTTAATATTAGTATACAACTAGGTATTTTTCCACAATCCCTAAAGACAGCAGTAGTAATACCACTCCACAAAAAAGGTGATAATACTATTTTAAATAACTATCGTCCTATATCTCTACTTTCGATATTTTCAAAAGTATTTGAGAAAGGTATTAAATCAAGAATGGTTTCGTTTCTAGATAAAAAACATTTCTTTAGTGATTGTCAATTTGGTTTTAGGAATGGAAGGTCTACTGAGACAGCACTGTTAAAATTAACTGGTGAATTGTATAACAGTTTAAATTTATCAGAAATACCGTCTTCCTTGTTTATTGACATCACTAAAGCTTTTGACATGGTAGATTACTCAATATTACTTGCCAAACTTTTTCATATAGGGTTAAGGGGTTATATATATGATTGGTTTGTTTCCTATTTGAAAAATCGGAAGCAAATGGTAAAAATCAAAAATATTTATAGCGCTCCGAATTGCATTGAACTTGGGGTTCCTCAAGGCTCAGTTTTGGGTCCTATTTTGTTCCTGATATATGTCAATTCATTGTTCTCTCAACCTTTTAAGGGTAAAGTTACAGTGTTTGCTGATGATACTGCTCTTTCATATTCAAACACAAGTTTGCTGAATAATTTTGCAGATGTTAACTATGACCTCGATTTACTAAGGAAATGGTTCATAAATCACAAACTAATAATCAGTGATAAAACCAAATTTATGATATTTAATATTAAAAGTAAAACCTGTGATGATTTGCCGATTTATTATCACTCTCCAAGTTACTTACAATTTAGCTTAACTAATATAAATGATAATTTCACAACATTCAATAATTCAAAATCTTGTTGCAATGATTGTTTTAGGATTGAGTGCGTTGACAATTTTAAATACTTAGGTATAGTGTTAGATAACAAGCTCTGTTGGAATAATCACACACTTTATCTCAAACAATATCTCAATAGAGTTGTAAAACAACTCTATCATCTAAGTCTATATTGTCCACAATCAATTACAAAACTCGTTTACAATGGTCTTTTAAAATCTAAGCTACAATATGGTATCTCTTGTTGGGGTGGTGCTTATTTTAATAAAACGGAGTCACTATTAATAAAACAGAAACATGCAATACGGATTTTATGCAGAGTAAATCGCAGAACTCCAAGTCTTTTTTTGTTCAGAAACCTTGAAATTCTTCCCTTAAGGCATCTTTACTGTTACAAAGTCTTAAAAATATTTTTCGAAAACTCGGGATTTTACTCTGTAAGAAACATAGATAACTATAATTTACGGGTCAATACTAGAAGTTTGGTAACTATTCCTACAGCTTATAAAACATCCTTCAAAAGATTTTACTATGCCACCGCACCCCGTTTGTTTAACTCACTTCCAGATCTCATTAGGTGTGAGAGGGTAAAAAATGTATTTTTAAAAGATGTTAAAAAATGGTTGTTGTCTTTGGATTATTCAGCCATAAATAGTTTCTTTTTATGAATATTGATCATTGTAGGTCTGGTACCTTTGCTTTTTCATTCTCTTTTAACTTTTGTAATTAAACATTTTTTTTTTGCATTGCTTCCTTTTGTAATTCCCCATTAACAATTGTTTATGTAATTATTAGCGTAGATTGCTTGGTACATTCGACTCTTGTCACTCGGACAATAGATTGTACGTTCCTATTTCATACTTATCACTAAATGAATTTATAAAATCAAAGAATTGTATACTCAAAACATTGTGTGAAATAAAGCATAATAATAATAATAATAATAATAATAATAATAAATAATGACCGCTAGACTGTAATTGAATATCATCTCAGAAATTTGGAGTCAAACTTGCTAGCCAACTAGGTACAAGAATCTGTCCATATTGAACGTTTTTAGGCCTCGATAGGGTGACTTTGAAAAATTGAATTGAACACATCATGAGTCATTATGGTCATGCAAAATAATGAGCTAGCTGATAGAGCTAGAACAGTCCATAGCTAGAACCCTTATAGTGTTTTGCATTGCGTGCAACATTTTATTTCATTATGTTAAGTTAGACTCTCGGCGAATTTTTAAATTTTTAATCATACTATTGGTTTCCTGCCCTCTCCCCCTATACTCATGTGTCATGTCCAATCAGTAAAACTGGGTGATGCACGAAAATCCTATGTTCTAGTGACATCAGAGCTATAATTATTTCTACAAAAGTATAGCCCCGTTTAAGTGGTACATTAAAAAGGTGACATCATCACGAAGTGTGTAATGTACACGAGCTAGCTTTGGCAGATAGACCAACTATAAACAACACACCAGTGGCGTGGGGGTGACATTGATGAGAAGGGAAGCCTTTAATGTCAATAAAACCTTTTTTTATTCCAGAAACATAAAATCTTTCTACAAAAACTACATAAAACTATTAATACGAGGAGATAATTTGTAATCTTTCTATATTTTCATCGGATTCACAAAGGATGGTCATAAACCGTGAAAACTGCTAAACACAGCCAATTACTTGCTGACTTTTTAAACGGTAATAACAGTATTATTAAACGAACCTATTTAACATGAGAATAAGCTTAAAATGTAATTTTCGTCATGTATAATGTTTATAGGTAAACCGATAGGAATTGGCTTATATAGACCTCACGCCAGTGCAACATACCTAATGTTCTTTATACATGACTTGTGAACTTGAAGTAAAATAATGTAATCGTGTATGGGAATATATTAAAAGGTTTCCTAAAAAAAAAAGAATTAGGTCTGGAGATTCGGAAGAAAGCAATTTTGCAAAGGCACGCAATCTACGCGACCACGAAAAGATTGGCGATAGAGCATTAACATACCCAAGCGACCATGACATTCTTGGGTGCCGGCAAATAAAACTACGAATTATACGAAATATTTGCGTTTCGTCAAAAAAAAAATTAAATAAAACTACAGAAAGAACTCTATAAACCTTTTTTATGTACACTGTTCGGTTTTTGACTTCCCAATTTCGATTTTTTAGATAAATCATACTTCGCATCTTTATGCACATCCCCACGTCTCAGGGAAATTGTTACATTCGAGTAATTTCAAAAACGATTGTCGTCGAGACGATGTATATGTTCTTCTGTCAGTACCCCCATACTTTAGAGTTCTGTAACCATAAATTTTAGGCCACTTTAAAGGAATTTTGTATTCGAACTTCTTGTTGAGCTAGCAGAAAAAGTGTGCATTTTTAAAATTTTTTTAGTCAAACCACATAGAGATTTGAAAGTATTCACACAACACAGCCGGTGCTTAAGGATAGTGATGCGACTATATGAGGACACAAGCGTTCTCACTCAAGCCTCTCCCTATCAACTCCTTCTCTAACTTCCACGCTGGTGACTGGTGGGTGCCTAGTACCTCGACTGGAGATGGGGTATTAAACCCCTGTGGATGGTCGTTGGTGGCAGCAAACGAGAGAGGGGGGAGGAGTATCCTCTCGCTTAGGCACTCACTCTCAGGCGGCAGCGGAGGAATTCCCTAGATGGAGTCAAAGGTGGCGCCTATAGCTCCAGTTTGATCGAACTGGTAGTGAAATCCCTATATGAGCTGCTTCGACATATTTGAACACTAGGTCTATAGGGATTTCCAATACTGAGCCAGGGTATTGGAAAAGAGTTGGTGGCGGAGGAGCCCTCAATGGGTCAACGGCAGCGGTCATACCCCAAAAATGGGCTACTGACATCGGTATTTTTTCCAGCCCGCTGTCCTAGGGTCAAAACAAGGGCCTGGCCCTCCAGGTTGGGGGTTGTGCTTTAGGTTAACTACCCAACTCAAGCTTAATAAGGCCGCCGGAAATGACGGCCTTCCCGCTGAGCTTTATAAAGCTGGCGGAGATGACTTGGTAAGCAACATCCACCAACTCATAAGCCAAATCTGGTCGGTTGAAAGCATGCCTGAAGAATGGAACCTCAGCATCATTTGCCCGATCCACAAAAAAGGAGACCCTCTGAACTGCGCAAGCTACAGAGTTATGCCTCTGTAGTTTGCGCAGTTCTGCTCAACATCGCCTACAAGATCCTATCTGCCGTAATTTGTGAACGCTTGAAACCGTTTACCAACAACCTGATCGGCCCTTATCAGTGTGGTTTTAGGCCAGGAAAGTTCACAATCGATCAAATTTTCACACTTCGGCAGATCCTGGAAAAAACTCAAGAAGTCCAAATCGATACCCACCACCTATTCATCCATTTCAAAGCCGCATATGACAGCATTTATAGAGACGAACTGTACAGAGCCATGTCTAGTTTTGGTATACCACCCAAACTCGTCCGTTTGTGTAGGATGACGATGGAGAATTCTCGCTGCACCATCAGGGTCGGAAACGACCTCACCGACACATTCGATACCAAAAAAGGATTTAGGCAAGGCGATGCGCTGTTATGTCACTTCTTCAACTTGATTCTTGAGAGGATTGTGCAAAACTCCCGAGCTGACATCAGAGGCACAATTTTCCAAAAATCGGTGCAACTACTAGCATACGCCGACAATATTGACATCATTGGTAGTACTCAACGTGATGTCATAGCCACGTTTGCTAATTTGAGAAGGAAGCGGCAAAAATGGGTTTAGCAGTAGACAAAGTATATGCTGTCAACACGAAAGGACACACAACATCGACGAATTGGACAGAACGTCACCATTGACAGATATAACTTTGAGGTAGTACGGGACTTTGTCTACCTCGGCTCCGATTTTAACTGTGACAACAACATCTCGTCAGAAATCAAACGAAGAATTACTCTTGCCAATCGCTGTTCCTTCGGGCTAAGAAGGCAATTTAGTAGTAAAGCCCTCACTCGAACTACTAAGGAGATCCTATATAAGACCCTTATCATCCCAGTCCTGCTCTACGGCGCTGAAGCATGGACCGTATCAAAAGCGGATGAAGAAATCCTTGGTCGATTCGAACAAAAATTCTTCGGAAAATCTTCGGTCCCGTTTGCGTTGACGGGCTATGGAGACGAAGATTCAACCACGAACTATACGAGCTGTACAGCGACATACCCCTGGTAAAAAAAAACTCCGCACTGGACTTTTAAGATGGCTAGGACATGTAGAAAGAATGGACACCAATACTCCGGCTCGCAGAGTCTTCGATTCCCAGTCAGACGTCGGACGCAGTAGATGTAGACCTCGCCTTAAGTGGCGCGCACAAGTAGAAACCGACCTCAACCAACTTGGAGTGCGCAACTGGAGGCAGTTAGCTAGGGACCGGTCTAATTGGAGAGGCATGTTGGTTGAGGCCAAGGTTCATCCCGGACTGTAGCGCCACTTAAGTAAGTAAGTAAGTACTTACAAGATATCGTTATCTAAACGGTTTTCCAATAGGAACGGAACGATGTTGACAGTCTGTGGCGGACATGTTGCTTTAGCCGGAGTTATTTATTAATCAATCACTGATGCAAAGTTACAATATTGAGCAGCACGTCCAAATGCGCTGATTTTACGGCAGAAACGATGATTATTGAATCACCCCTATCGAGGTATCCGTCCGGAAGAAAAATTTCTCCGATTTGTCCGATAAAATGTGACGCACATGATCGCTCATCGGCGATATGCCTTAAATCAACAAGTTTTGACAGCTTTGTGTTGAATTTGGACTACTAAATTTTTTTAACTTCGGGATAACGCAAAAGGATGGTTGATTTTGATTGTCGACAATGCATTATTGAGATAGGAAAATGTAATCACTTTTAAATACCGAAAAAATAACTTTTCCCCCACATAAACTCTGAATTTTGCAAAATTATCTTATCTCGCATCTTCAGATAAAAAGAAATTTCTGAGAAACCTGGATTAATATCTTTTTAAAGAATATACAAATCAATTAAGATTTTTTAAGCTCTTCATCAAATTAGTAATTAATATTAGGTGTACTGAAGGGGTGTTCTTCTACGCTAGCAAAACCACTGCGTAAGCTTTTCTATCTATCCAACTTATCAGGACTCTTTCCGAGTAGATGGAAAACTGCATTTGTCCAGTTTGTACCAAAATGAGGCGAATCTTCTTCTCTTTCCAACTACCGACCAATTGTACTTACGTCCCTTCTTTCCAAGGTCATGGAAAAGCTGATTAATCGTCAGCTTATAAAATATCTCGAAACACGAAGACTTCTCAATGACCGGCAGTATAGTTTTCGCAGCAACAGGTCTACTGGTGACTTGATAACACATCTCACCGATAATGGAACCAATCAATCCACCATGGTGGAGAATGCATGAATATTGCACTCGATATTTCAAAGGCATTTAACAGGGTTTGGCATCAAGCCCTTTTGTCGAAAATGCGTGTATTTGGAATCGATGAAAAACTTTTTCTATGGATTAGAAACAACAACTTGAATTGAACGTTTCGAAAGATAATTTTTCGAAACGTTCAATTCAAGTTGTTTTGGACGGTTTCAAGTCTGCAACTCATCAAATAAATGCTGGTGTCTCCCAAGGCTCAGTTTTGTCTCCAACTCCCCTACTAACAATTTCGCTTCGATAAAGCACTATCGAAGGTATTTCCCTTCCAGCAATATTACTTGTAGGGAGTCTTATGGAAAAACATTTTACTTCTATAAGACTTCTATAAATACTTCTAATAAGGCTGAAAGAAATAACTTTGTTTGCTTATAAAAGGCCATACAGAAGCAACTTATAGGCTTCGCTAAAATTCATTCCATATTTGCAAGCCTTATCGAAGTTGTAAAATAACATTATTTTTTATTATTTTCTTATATTATTTACTTCTCTCGCACCGTAGTCCAACACGCTATCCACTAGGCTGTACTCTCGAACATGAAAGACGAGTAAATACAACGCAGTACCTAAATCGTGTTGACTCATTCTCCGGTAGATTCCCGATCTTTTCACCTTTTTTTCAAATCTTTACACCTTGTCCCGATCTTTCAACCTTAGCTTTTTTTAAGCCTTCATTCGTAAGCTCTGTACATGCTATGCTTCGGATTAACTTCGTGCGAAGTTCTACCGAAACATTTTAACTTATGGTACATGTACACACATCTCCGGAAGCTTTAAAACAACCTTACAGAAGTTACACCATCATAATTTCGGTTATGCTTGTGATTTTTCCTGCATAATGTCTCAAACAAGCTGCAACCCAAACAATCGACTGCCAAATTGCTCAACCTCCGCGCACAAGTACTATATAAGGCCTATAGAAATAATTGCTTGTGGGAATTAAATATTTGTACCTTATAGATTGTTAGTTGGGTTTCTTTCTCATTTTTAACTTTCTCTTACAAAGAGAGAGATATTGTTTTCGTTTGAAAATTTTCGACCCCGAGATTTTGATTGATTCTAAAATTACCATGATAGCAAGCCTAAAAAAGCGGTTTTTGGAATTTCGTCCGTCTGTCCGTAATGGTCTCCCCAGCCTAAACACCTAGGCCGATTTTCTTCAAACTTCGTATCCAAGCTTGTTTTGGTCACAATTCCAGTACATTTTTTTTTTGCTTTTAGCCATGTTGATAACGGTACCTGCCATATAATAATTACACATAACCTAAATTTTCTCGAAAACGGCTCTAACGATTTTGATTAAACTTTATACATACTATAATCATGTTAGTTCCAACAAAACTGCATACCAAGTTTTTTTTTCGAGAAAATCCATATAACGGATTTTGTCATTTAGGCCATATAAAGAAAATTGTTAATTTCTCGCAAACTATTATGTCAAATTGAATGAAATTTAATATATACTTTACTATTACAGCTTGAAGCAATTCCACATAATTAGTTTTAGCCCAACTATCACTAAACGAAATTTTCAGTTTTGGCCACTAACGGAAAATCATTATTATTCACATGCCACCGATTCCTTCAAATTTCGGATTAAACGTTCGTATAATCACATTTCGACATTATTTATATCATTTTGAGTATTAATAATCAAAATGCGTACATTTTGATCTAACGCCTAACTCCAACTCGCAGTGAAAGAGAAAGTTGCGTACGACCCAGTCGTGCACCCACCACTCGTTATAAATGATCTCCTGTCTTCAACTTCTAATCTAATTCATTTCTTCGCTGATGACAGTACCCCCAGCTTCTGATATTCGTTATCAGGCCCTCGTCCCTCGAAAGCGGACTCAAAACGTCAACATATGTTAAGCTCATTAAATTCCGACCTTGACAGTATTACCAATTGGGGTAAATCCAACAGTCTTCTGTCATTAAAGCGAAACCAAGATCTACAGCCATTATCCATGAATGGCACTTGCGTCGAAGAAACCGAAAAGCTTTCCATGCTAGGTAGGTGTGTAAGTAACGACTTACGTTGGAACGACCACATATTCGGAGTTTCTAAAACCGCAGCGAAATGTCTAGGTTTCCTTAATCGATGTAAGAAATATTTCCCCCGTTCTGATCTGGCCACAATATATAAAGCATTTATACGGCCAAAACTTGAGTTCTACGCCCACGTCTGGTGGGTTGTACCAAAAACAACATTGCACCTCCTAGATAGGATTTAAACGCGTGCGAAAAACGTATAGGAGACATAGAAATAGCGAACGCTTTAGTTTCGCTCGAACATCGTCGAATTATCTCCTGACTTAACTTGTTTTATTTCTATTTTAACAACCAATGTTCAAATGTTTCTTCTTATCCCGAATTCCATTGACGCCCGCACTTGACCCCTTGACTCTTGAGTGCGCGAAAATTATAAAAAAAACATTTCTCCTACTTAAATATTTTTGCTTATATGTAGTAGTTTATGCGTCTTATACAAAGTCTATACATCTGACTATAAAAAAAACGCTAAATTGTCTTCTTATCATTCAGGAATAGAACTCGGGGAATAAAAAAAAATATATAAACTAAACAGTGCACTCGTTTGCGAAGTATAAATTATTTTTAAATTTAACTGAAAGTGGAATTCTGAACTTGAGCCAAAAATAAATAGAAAAAAATTTTAATGCTGCAAAATCGGATTTAGATTTCTGTTTTTATTATTGTATTCTTTGGAAAATACAGATACATATTTGTTTTGTTTTATTTATTTAGAATATCTTGTAATAGTTTTTTTTTCGAAGATAACGGGTCCGCCATCTAACGTTTTTCTTTTCAACTAGTGCTTATTTCGTGAATGGTAACACTTAGCTCATGTCTGATTTGACAGATAATTAGTTTTATCCTTCCGCTGATAATATGGTTGTGTGTACGTTTGAACAACGCTGGTAAATATTGCGACATTACTTTGAAAATCATGGTAATGTTGCAGAATGTGTGCGAAAATTGCGTACGGATTTTGGAAGAAGAGCGGCACCATCAGCTCCGTATGTTCGTTATCTTGTGAAAAAAGTGAAAGAAACTGGCATCCTCATCGATAAACCAAAGCGTGAAAAGCCAAAAACAGTGCGTACACCCGAGAATATTGCTGCTGTGGCAGAAAGTGTGCGTGAAGCGCCATCAACATCAATTCACCGTCGTTCTCAACAATAGAACATTTCGGAGACATCATTGAGACGAATTTTGCATAAAGACCTTGGTATGACGCCATACAAAGTCCAATTGGTTCAGGAGTTGAAGCCAACTGACCATCCAATGCGTTTTCGCTTCGCTAAGTGGGCCTGCGACCGATTTTGCCAAAAAAAATCATCTTTTTAGATGAAACTCATTTTGATCTTTGCGGGTATGTAAACAAGCAAAATTGTCGCATTTGCGGCACAGAAAACCCGCACGCATACATTGAAAAGCCGATACACCCAAAACGAGTCACTGGTTGGTGCGGATTTTGGTCCAGAGGCATAATTGGGCCATTTTTCTTCGAAAATGAGCAAGGAGTGGCCGTTACAGTCAATGGCGAACGTTATCGGGCCATGTTGAACGAATTTTTGTTCACAAAAATTGAAGAGGAGGATATTGGCAACATTTGGTTTCAACAGGACGGCGCTACGTGCCACACAACCGAAGCTACACTCGATGTTTTGCGCCCTGTTTTTGAAGATCGCATTATCAGCCGCAGAGCTGATGTCGTCAGTGGCCACCTCGGAGCTGCGATTTGACACCGTTGGACTATTATTTGTGGGGTGCCGTAAAAGATAAGTGTTACGCCGACAAGCCAGAGACAATTGACGCTTTAAAGGACAATATGGTGAAATACAGCTGCACACAATCGATTATGTGCTTAAAAATTGGACCGATCGTGTAGGCGACTGCATGGCCAGCCGAGGCAGCCATTTGAATGAAATTATTTTCCATTCAGTAGTTTTTTTTATAACATTTTCAAAAAAAAAAGTTATTTGGCGGACCCTTTAATTAGGCTTAACCTCATTTTCTGCTAAACCCATTTTTAACGTTTCCTTCTCTATACTAGCAAACGTGGCTATGACATCACGTTGAGTCCTACCAATGATCGTAGGCGTATGCTAGTAGTTGCACCGATTTTTGTGCCTCTGGTGTTGGCTCGGGAGTTTTGCACAATCCTCTCAAGCATCAGATTAAAGAAGTCACAAGACTGCGCATCACCGAGCCTAAATCCTTTTTTTGTATCGAATGTGTCGGTGAGGTCGTTTCCGACCCTGATGGAGCAGCGAGAATTCTCCATCGTCATCCTACACAAACGGACGGGCGGTATACCAAAAGTAGACAAGGCTCTGTATAGTTCGTCTCTATAAATGCTGTCGTATGCGGCTTTGAAATCGATGAATAGGTGGTGGGTATCGATTTGGAATTCTTGGGTTTTTTCCTGGATCTGCCAACGTATGAAAATTTGATTGGTTGTGGTCTTTCCTGGCCTAAAACCACACTGATAAGGGCCGATCAGGTTGTTGGTAAACGGTTTCAGGCGTTCACATATTACGGCAGATAGGATCTTGTAGGCGATGTTCAGCTTGAGATTAGATATTGCTATCCGCACTTCACTTAGGTCGGGTGGTTGGCAGTTTTCGCTGTCGTTGCCAATATTAAATGGTTCGTTCTGCATGACAGCGGAATGTTGTTCGTCATCGCCGTTTAACAGTCTGCAGAAGTGGTTCTTCCATATCCTCAGCATCGACTGTGTCTCAACTACGATATTTCCTTGTTCATCTCGACAGGATTGTGTTAGAGCCTTGTATCCTTGGCTTTGACGTTTTACACTTTGGTAAAACTTGCGAACATCGTTCCTAGAGTGGCACCTCTCTATATCCTCGATCGAGCGCTGTTCTTGCTCTTTCTTCTTCTTTCTGAGAAGCCGGTGTTCTTCACTTCTTCTCTGCCTATAGAGCTAAATGGCAGCTCTCATCTTCACCTGCAGCTTAGCCTTGTAGGTGTTGTTCTTGGATGCGAGCATCTGTCGGCAACCTAGAGCATCTGTCGGCAACCTAGAACATCAGCTGCGGCTGATCTAATGGCTTGTTAGCATCGTTGGGATTGTTCTTCGATATAAGATGCTGCTGGTATGGTGTGAATCGAGAGGTTACGCCTTGCGCGAAGGTCTTGGCGCTAGCAGTCTTTCGATATCAGAAAGATAGGAGGAATATTTACGAAAAAGGTCGCAATATCAGAGGAGAATACAACAAGGTATAAGTAGACTAGGAAGTTCCGGGAAAAAGGACAAAAGGTTTTTTTTTTGCACGAACAATCTTATTAATATCGTTGCTGTTGTGTTTTTCCCATAAAACTGTCATGAGAAGCTTCTCAATTTTCCCGTTCGTGGTCGGTATTAAATGAGAAGTTCCATTGTTTATGGCAAAAAAAAAACTTCGCATATAGAAATTATTAAAAAGACACGATTTGAACCCTAGCTATACAAATGTGGAATTTCGGAATGTCTTTGACGTTTACAAATTTTCCTAAAGTTGTTTGTCATTTGACACCAAAATGTTTGATTATTCGCTAAGATGATTGTAAAATGGCGCATTTTAGTGTCATCTCTATAAAAAAAAAACATTCAAAATGAAAAATATTTATTTATTCAAATAATAAAAGTTTATTTGGCTACCCTACAAAACATTTTACAACACGCCACTGTACGAACAAACAAATTATTTTATTACCTGAAAACAGTTTGTTTTATGTATGTGGGCGTACAAAAGTAAACGTCTTCGAAGAAATTACAACGTCACTTCTTTATGGTCCACACAAATAGTTCATTACTTTGAGAAACCCCCGGAAAAAGGAAAATTCCAAAGATAATCCCTTAAATGCCAACGAATAGATTTTACATTACAATAGATAGCGCATGACATAGACGTGAGTTTCTTGTAATAATTAGTACCTTCTTGGCGAGTCCGAAATCCGAAGTCATCGAAAATGTGCTTCCACACATTGCACGAAGAAGTTGGCGAAGAATTTTGACATTCAGGCCTATCGCGAATCAGATTGCTGAATGGGAATAGTTACCCGGGAAAATTTATTCGCGATAGGCCTGATTATATATCGCAAGGTACCGACTTAGGTGAATATAATAATGGAGACTATAACACTTTAACATCACGTTTGTTTCATTATTTCATTTTTTGTTTTTTGAATGAAATAAATAAAATTCCATTAAAAATGGATAGAGATGGCTAAATGACATCTTAAAACAAACGTTCATTAAAAAAAAAGTTAAAAAGTAAAATGTTTACGACCACACAGATGCAAAACGTTAATTTTCTATAAGAACGTAAGATTTATTTTATCTTAGCAAACATTGGGCTATGCTAACATTTTTATTGTTCACGTTAAACCAACAGTCACAGCAAATGATCTTGAATCAACAATTGCGTAATTGGAAGCATGACAATTAAAGCGAGATTACGCTAAGGTCTTTAAACTTAACAAACATGACGATAAAAATGATAGCATCACTTATTTGGGGTCTGTAATTTCGGTCTTAAATAAATTTAGGCGCATCTGGCGGAACTTTTCGAAGAAGACGCATTATAATGCGACTTTTTGCCAAGAACGTGGCAAATCGAATTCGAAAATCATCAACATCAAGATTTTACAAATCAACCGAGTCATTCCTTACGTTTCGACAAGGACAAAGACAAGGTATGGCTCAATATATGTTTTGTTCCCATACTTTTGCAGTAAAAATTAGTAAATTCTCGAATTTTTCAGGGTTGTGGTAAATTTTCTCAGATAGCAACAATTTTACGAAAAAGTACGGGATAAATGATTTTGTAAACTGTCAAACTATTCGTTTTAATTACCTTTTAAGGAACAAATACCATAAAACTTTTGTCAAAACAAACGACTTGTCACTTTCAGATACCAAATAACCCACGTATTAATAAACGCTGATAAGTGAATCAATGGCTAACTTGACAGTTTTCCCCATAAGAAATAATCGCGAAATGTCAAAAGTTATTAGCTAATCAGTGTTCATTAATAAGGGGTTACCGCGATTTTTGGATACGAGATGGTGGCGGAGGAGCCCTCAATGGGTCAACGGCAGCGCTCATATCCCAAAATGGGCTACTGACATCTTAAAACAGTCAAATTAAATTTTCAAAACATTTTCGAGTTGCTGAGATCTGAATCTGAATATATTGTACACGTTCACAAAAACATTTTATAAAATGCCCACATTTATGGAATTGAAAATAATTGTGTGCTTGGTATTTATGATCTGTCAAAAACATCTGATCATTTAATCCCAGATTAAACTTATCAAACTTGCTGGGTTAACCCTGAATTTATATTTCTCGAGTTAACTTGATTTAAATCCTGACACTAGGATGATCTCGCGCTGAAAAACCGGGCCTAAGTGGACAAGAATAAGCACCATCCGACCGAAAACGAAGTTCAAAAAAGTGAACCCGTCTGAATATTCCATTATACAAATGTCAAATTGCATTTGTTTTCATACTGATGTCAGATGTCATTTGCCACTGATATTGTTCCGATGTACCTACTCTATGGGCATTATTAACTCAGAACAATGTATCGAAATACTTTCATCCGACCAAACAATGCTTATAAATCAGTGAATGCTCCCCTAAAATTCGGGTTTTCAGTGCGAGATCATACTACTTTCAGGATTAAACTCGAGATTCATATTTCAGAGACTAGAAATTGTTTGAAATGTTGAGTTTAATTGTTTTAAGACGACAAAAACTTGTAGGATCACCACAACAGCAAGAGGAGAAGTAAACCAAACAGCGAATAACTGTGCGGTTACAGAATATATACATTTCGATAACTTTTTGACAGCAAAATCGATAAATCATCAGTGTTACCATATTGAATCTCCACTCATGGAGTAGTATTTAATCCTGCACCGAAAAACTGCTTCATTACCTCTCGATAATTTGTAATCCAAAGCTAGTTGTCCCTGGGTTAACTCAGCACTGAAAAACCGAGCCTACGTCATCTATATTTTGTTTGTTCGGATGCTTAAAACTCGAAAACGACTGGACCAAATTGGATACTTCCTTCTGCAGATTTGTTCGTAATTGCTCCGCGAAGGTTTAGGATAAAAGAAAAATTGAAAAATTCTCAAAATTGCAATATTTGAGCCGATGAAAAGCCAGCAATCCAACAACTTCCAATGCAACACCAATAATGCACTGTTCGGTGCGGTCTATCGGCAGGTGGCATCATCGGGCCGTATTTCTTTAAAAAAATAAATCGGATAATACGCGAAATTCAAGAACACTTTTGCTGCCGAAAATTCAAGATATTGTTGTAGCTGATTAAAATGGGGCAAGTCTAAACATTTTCAGCCGCTGATTAGAAATTTAGGTGCTAGAACCCAAGCTAAAGGCGCAGATTTGTCGCCATTGACTTCGGTGAAAATCTTCAGCGCGATCTATACGACGCATGTTAAATAATACCATCATGACCTTGGTTATAAGTTTATGCTGTTATATGTCTAATTGTTCAAATTGTAATTACTTTTCTACAACTAGGTTAATTGTAAACAGATTGTAAACCTTTCCCCTATTGGCATGATTAGAAAAGATTTGATGAGGTGACATAATTCAATAAACTCAATGCTAATGAAATTTCGTTTTCATATCTCAAACTCATAATGACGGGAATCAGCTTTACGGTCATTTGAAACGTAAACATCAAGCACTAGTCATGCTACACCGTCTGATAATGTTTACACGCACATTTCCTTATTTTTTTTATCTGATTATGTCGCTTGTGATCACATATTTGAGTTGTTCATCAAAACATAAACAGATTATAAACCTATTACAAAGCCTATTTTTTTTTTGTAGTCATGATCAACCAATATTCACAGTTTTTCATGCGATACATAGTTATCATATCATTATCTACAGATTTAAAACAACCTAATTATATGTGAGCATTGGAATGTGCTGCAATTATTAAAAATTGACATTAGTTATCATTATAGTGACAATGGATAAATTTCACGTTGTTTCTGGGAGATTTTAACGCAAAGGTAGGAAGAGCAGACATCTTTAGCAGTACTGTTGGAAAATATAGCCTACGCGACAACACGTCTGGTAACGGACTTAGGCTAATTGATTTCGCTACGGAACGAAATGCCACTATAGCCAGCACACGGTTTCCTCACCTCGATATCCATAAGGGGACATGGCGGTCTCCAGATCAACGAACGGTCAACCAAATTGATCACATTGCGATAGATCAGAGGCACGCATCCAGTATTTTGGATGTCCGAACATTCCGAGGAGCTAACATCGACTCGGACCACTACCTTGTTGTAGCCAAGGTAAGATTGCGGATATCCACAACGCCACAAAAAAACAGAAATACTGTGAAAAAATTTAATGTCGAAAGACTGCAATCGCCAGACACCGCAAAGACATTCGCGCAACGCTTATCCCTTAACCTCTCGACTCACAACACACCACCAGCATCTAATGTCGAAGAACAATGGCAACGATGCCAACAAGCCATTAGATCAGCCGCAACTGATGTGCTAGGTTTCTCGCGGCCACCAGCAAGAAACCCCTGGCTGATGAGGAATGCCGACAGATGCTTGCAGCCAAGAACGAGGCCTACAAGGCTAAGCTGCAGGTGAAGACGAGAGATGCCATTGAGCTCTATAGGCAAGGAAGAAGGGAAGAACATCGGCTTTTCAGAAAGAAGAAAAAAGAGCAAGAAAAGCGCGCGATCGAGGATATAGAGAGGTGCCACTCCAGGAACGAAGTTCGCAAGTTTTACCAAAGTGTAAAACGTCGAAGCCAAGCATACAAGGCTCAAACAGAATCCTGTCGAGATGAACAAGGAAATATCGTAGTTGAGACACAGTCGATGCTGAGTATATGGAAGAACCACTTCTGCAGACTGTTAAACGGCGATGACGAACAACATTCCGCTGTCAGGCAGAACGAATCATTTAATATTGGCAACGACAGCGAAATCTGCCAACCACCCGACCTAAGTGAAGTGAGGATAGCAATACCTAAACTCAAGATTAATAATGCCGCCGGAAATGACGGCCTTCCAGCTGAGCTTTATAAAGCTGGCGGAGATGACTTGGTAAGCAACATCCACCAACTCATTAGCCAAATCTGGTCGGTTGAAAGCATGCCTGAAGAATGGAACCTCAGCATCGTTTGCCCGATCCACAAAAAAGGAGACCCTCTGAACTGCGCCAACTACAGAGGCAAAAGTCTGCTCAATATCGCCTACAAGATCGTATGTGAACGCTTGAAACCGTTTACCAACAACCTGATCGGCCATTATCAGTGTGGTTTTAGACCAGGAAAGTCCACAATCGATTAAATTTTCACACTTCGGCAGATCCTGGAAAAAACCCAAGAAGTCCAAATCGATACCCACCACCTATTTAACGATTTCAAAGCCGCATACGACAGCATTTATAGAGACGAACTGTACAGAGCCATTTCTAGTTTTGGTATACCGCCCAAACTCGTCCGTTTATGTAGGATGACGATGGACAATTCTCGCTGCTCCATCAGGGTCGGAAACGACCTCACCGACACATTCGATACCAAAAAAGGATTTAGGCAAGGCGATGCGCTGTCATGTGACTTCTTTTATCTGATTCTTGAGAGGATTGTGCAAAACTCCCGAGCCAACACCAGAGGCACAATTTTCCAAAAATCGGTGCAACTACTAGCATACGCCGACGATATTGACATCATTGGTAGGACTCAACGTGATGTCATAGCCACCTTTGCTAGTATAGAGAAGGTAGCAGTAAAAATGGGTTTAGCAGTAAATGAGGGTAAGACTAAGTATATGCTGTCAACACGAAAGGACACACAACATCGACGAATTGGACAGAACGTCACCATTGACAGATATAACATTGAGGTAGTATGGGACTTTTTATTAACTCTGACAACAACATCTCGTCAGAAATCAAACGAAGAATTACTCTTGCCAATCGCTGTTTCTTCGGGCTAAAAAGGCAATTTAGTAGTAAAGCCCTCACTCGAACTACTAAGGAGATCCTGATCACCCCAGTCCTGCTCTACGGCGCTGAAGCATGGACCGTATCACAAGCGGATGAAGAAATCCTTGGTTGATTCGAGAGAAAAATTCTTCGAAAAATCTTCGGTCCCGTTTGCGTTGACGGGCTATGGAGACGAAGATTCAACCACGAACTATACGAGCTGTACAGCGACATACCCCTAGTCAAAAAAAAACTCCGCATTGGAGTTTAAGGTGGCTAGGACATGTAGAAAGAATGGACACCAATACTCCGGCTCGCAGAGTCTTCGATTCCCAGCCAGACGTCGGACGCAGTAGAGGAAGACCTCGCCTTAAGTGGCGTGCACCATCATTTAATAAACGTCAGTGTCAGATAATTTTCCTATTTCCCTTTCCATTTTTTTCCTTTTAGTACACAGAAAATTTTCAAAAATCGGGGAAATACCATCAAATTATTGTCACACCTACATAGAGTAGGTACAATTTGCAATCCGAAAGTAAATGGATTTTTATACCCTAGGGGCATATTAGTTTTGGTACATAGTTTGCAACATAGAGAAATGATTTAGGTAGATACACCCTTTTTCATTAGAATTCGAGACAGTCCCTAAGTCATTAGCAGCCTTTATTCAAGGTCGCACAAAATCTTATTCATAAAATATTTCCCTATCCACAAAAGTTATACCTACAGGGTTTGTGTCAAATAAAGTACCAAAAAGAAGGAAATTTATTACAATTGACTGTTCCACAACTCAGCAGAGAATTTTTGAGGTTAAGAAATAATTGTATTCTAAACTTTTTGTCATCGGAGGGGACTTTAATGCAAAACATACATTCTGGGGATCTAGATGCATATCACAGAAAGGTAGGATGCTCTATGATGTAGGTAGAAAGTACAATACCGAATTTCATTCTACGGGAAAACCAACTTACTGGCCATCTGATGTTAGAAAAATACCGGATTTGATCGATTTTTTCATTGTAAAAGGTCTGCCGTCCAATCGAATCAAAGTTAAAGAATTCTTTGATCTTTCCTCTGAACATTCTCCAGTCATTTTAACAACGAGCGAGTCACTGGTCGAAATATTTGAACACCAGGTCTATAGGGATTTCCAATACTGAGCCAGGGTATTGGAAAAGAGTTGGTGGCGGAGGAGCCCTCAATGGGTCAACGGCAGCGCTCATACCCCAAAAATGGGCTACTGACATCGGTATTTTTTCCGGCTCGCTGTCCTAGGGTCAAAACAAGGGCCTGGCCCTCCAGGTTGGGGGTTGTGCTTTAAGTTAACTACCCATCCACGGAAAAAAAACATGGTTACGAAGCAACCAATAGCCTCGGAAAGGACTGATATTATTGTTGACGACCATGCTAAACGAAAAATGGACAACGACGTTCGTATCTGCACCTGGAATGTGAGAACATTAAACAGGAGAGGTGCAGGCGAACAACTAGCGGAAGCCGCAAACTGCTACAAAGCAGACATTACTGCCATCCAGGAAATACGATGGGATGGGCCGGGTAAAAACAGGATGAAAAACTGTGACATCTACTATGGACCGTGTTATAGTGAGCAGAAACAGCGACTATTTGGATGCGGATTTGTTATAGGTGCCAGACTTAGGCAAGAAGTCTTATGTTTTCAAGACATTAGCGAACGCATTGGAACAATCCGCACCAAGGCCAAATTCGCCAACATAAGCCTTATATGCGCTCATGCTCCGACGGAGGAAAAAGATGATACAACTAAGGACTGCTTCTATGAGCTTCTTGACAAAACCTATGAGCGACTACCAAAGTACGATGTTAAAATCGTGCTGGGAGATTTTAACGCAAAGGTAGGAAGAGAAGACATCTTTAGCAGTACTGTCGGAAAATATAGCCTACACGACAACACGTATGGTAACAGACTTAGGCTAATTGACTTCGCTACGGAACGAAATGCCACTATAGCCACCACACGGTTTCCTCACCACGATATCCATAAGGGGACATGGCGGTCTCCAGATCAACGAACAGTCAACCAAATTGATCACAAGCGATAGACAAGAGGCACGCATCCAGTATTTTGGATGTCCGAACATTCCGAGGGGCTAACATCTACTCGGACCACTACATTGTTGTAGCCAAGGTAAGGATGCGGATATCCACCACGCCACAACAAACTAGAAATACTGTGAACAAATTTAACGTCGAAAGACTGCAATCGCCAGATACCGCCAAGACCTTCGCGCAACGCGTATCCCTTAACCTCTCGACTCACAACACACCACCAGCATCTAATGTCGAAGAACATTGGCAACGATGCCAACAAGCCATCAGATCAGCCGCAACTGATGTGCTAGGTTTCTCGCGGCCACCTACAAGAAACCCCTGGTTTGATGATGAATGCCGATAGATGAACGGAGCCATGAACGAGGCCTACAAGGGTAAGCTGCAGGTGAAGACGAGAGCTGCCATTGAGCTCTATAGGCAAAGAAGAAGGGAAAAACATCGGCTTTTCAGAAAGAAGAAAAAAGAGCAAGAAAAGCGCGCGATCGAGGATATAGAGAGGTGCAACTCCAGGAACGAAGTTCGCAAATTTTACCAAAGTGTAAAACGGCAAAGCCAAGCATACAAGGCTCGAACAGAATCCTGTCGAGATGAACAAGGAAATATCGTAGTTGAGACACAGTCGATGCTGACGATATGGTAGAACCACTTCCACTATCCACTGAGGATATGGAAGAATCACTTCTGCAGACTGTTAAACGGCGATGACGAACAACATTCCGCTGTCAGGCAGAACGAACCATTCAATATTGGCAACGACAGCGAAAACTGCCAACCACCCGACCTGAATGGAGTGAGGATAGCAATATCTAAACTCAAGCTTAATAAGGCCGCCGGAAATGACGGCCTTCCCGCTGAGTTTTATAAAGCTGGCGGAGATGACTTGGTAAGTAACATCCACCAACTCATAAGCCAAATCTGATCGGATGAAAGTGTGCCTGAAGAATGGAACCTCATCATCGTTTGCGATCCACGAAAAAGGAGACACTCTGAAGACCCTGATTATCCCAGTCCTGCTCTAGACCGTATCAAAAGCGAATGAAGAAATCCTTGGTCGTTTCGAGAAAAAAATTCTTCGAAAAATCTTCGGTCCCGTTTGCGTTGACGGGCTATGAAGACGAAGATTCAACTATACGAGCTGTACAGCGACATACCCAGAGTCTTCGATTCCCAGCCAGACGTCGGATGCAGTAGAGAAAGGCCTCGCCTTATGTGGCGCGCACAAATAGAAACCGACCTCAACCAACTTGGAGTGCGCACTGGAGGCAGTTAGCTAAGGACCGGGCTAATTGGAGAGGCATGTTGGTTGAGGCCCAGGTTCATCCTGTGTAGCGCCACTCAAGTAAGTAAGTAAGTAAAGTGGATTGTAGCCTTCTCAAAGTGTTATTACTTTGTATAGGGTTTTAGAAATGATGTTGGGTGTAGAAGAAACTTACTTCATGAGTGGTGTCTCGATTAACCTTCGCGGAGTCGCTGTTTTTCTTGTGTTCGTTAAATTTCTAGAATCTTTTTTTTAAAGTTGATATTCCCTTAAGCAAGTAGGTACACGTCGAATTTAGTTTTTAAAGAGGCTTAGTTTTTAAACTAGCAACACCATTTCTACAGATCGTCAATTTGACAGGTGAAAGTTGTACGTTTTCCAATTTTACGACAAATGTGTGTCCAAACACAAGTGTCCAAACATATTTTTTAAGCCATGGTTCGGTTTGCCAAACTTATCGTGCGCTACGTTCATATTACAATCCACATAATCTTCCACCTGAGCAAGTAATTGGGAACACGATGAATCTTTTTTGAACCACGTAGACTCTGGTGGATAATACGGATCCCAAAAATAGACGACAAACAGTGACATCAGAAGAAGTTTTCGCGTTTTGGAGCGCAGTGTTGAGGAGCATACGAATGAGTCGATTCGCCATTTTGCACAGCAAGTGTAGCTATAGTTATACCCATCCACATCGTAGAAGATTTTACGGAAAAATCTTGGCTTAAATATCCAGCTTGTGCTAGAGTTGAACCCGCATGATCATTGACCGTGTTCCGGATTTCGAAGACGAAGCTCTGTTCTGATTCGTCAAAATGTCCGATTGACCAATGAAAACAGACCATCATCTAAGATCTCTTATTAAATCTGCCATTATACGCGTCGTAGGTTCGGTGAATGGGCCGAATACATGATTTAGCTTGATCCTCATTTCCAACGCAGAATTTTGTTCCCCGATTAGGCCCATTTTTGTTAAAATTTGGAGAGGAGAAAACCCAGAACCCTTTGTCGAAACGTCCTTACAACCATTAAAACTCACCGTTTCTTGTGTTGGTGGAGTCATCTGCCAATATTTCTTTAAGGACGATGCCGGCCAGAATGTTACCGTCAAAGAAGAGCGCCATAGAAACATGATTTCTGACTTCTTCCACCTTCAATTGAATGACATTGACGTGACTGAGCTTTAAGGCCTGCTCAGAATGCATATCTGTAGCTGGTATCTGTAGCTGAGTGAAAGTTAAAAACAAGGCAACCCGTAAGCGCTTTCACAATGTGTATCTCCCGTGAATCTGTATTCACGTTTGACGTTTCACTCAGCTACAGATACCAGCTACAGATATGCATTCTGAGCAGGCCTTTAGATTCAACAAGATGGCGCAACATGCCACACGATGAATTTATTGTGGAAGCCATTAGCTGTGCGCACAATTTCGCGTAATAGACCTATGAACTGGCCTCCACGATCGTGCGATCTCACACCTTTAGATTACTTTCTTTGGGGGTATGTGCAGTTAGTAGTCTTTGCCGATAAACCAGTGACATTTGACGATTTCGAATTCATCATTCGCCGTGTTAGGCCCTATGACCTTAGGGGGAGTCGGAATACTCACTTTAGAGCAAGGAGATCAATGGTTAAACATGCACAAGTTCCCACGTAACCAGAAGTATGCCTGTTCAGAGTACAACTTCTCACATAAGTGGTATGTGCCGGCAGTTTTAGTGGGGTGGTATATACCCAGCCCTTTTTTGGCTGGGATTAAAGTCACAACAGTCCACTCAACAGGCAAACACATGACCACTATACATCGACCACCCAATGCTACCTACCTACAGACCTTTGCTCAAATTTGCCTTTTTTATGCAGGAATTGGATAAAAAAAATACTGTCTGTCGTAGCATGACCACTCCCGATAATAAACAGCCAATTTCCATTCATCGCAAGCGTGCTAATTTCGTCATACGCATACCCCAAATCAATTACCCACCAAACAGTCTTGAAATATCCTCCCAGTAACTCCACCCAATCTTCCTCGCGACCCGATTACCTACCATAAATACATTCCAACATAGGTAGGTAGATACTCACATTCTTTCAATACTACCCGTTCATTCAAAACTATCCACGTCCGAGCAATCTAATTCGCCCCATACGAGAACGAGGCTTGCCATCCATTAATCCCCAAAAGAGTCCCTTCCCCCTGAAACACTCCGCACAACAAGACTCCATTAAATTAGAGGGAGGAAATGAGATAGCAGGGCACAGTAAATATTTGCGCACATTCCGTATCCATAAAAGACACGACCGTGTCGTCTATCAATTCCCAAGATACAATCATCACTGCCCAATTCAGCAGTCATGTAGTAATGACAAACAACAAGCACCCACTCATGACTGTCAATTACCATCACGTCACTCGAAAAGCGCATAGAAAAATTATTTGTTAACGTCAACCTCAAAAGACCCATCGTTGAGATAAAAATACAACCTACATGCACTTGCACAAATGTATCTATATCTAGAGCAGAAAAGTTGAAATTTATAAAATAAAGTTAAATATTTACCGTTTGTTAGTGTCACTTGTCACAAAAGAAGCTACAAAACGAGGGCTTCAGTATCTGCGTCTCCCTTGGAATTAACGATGATGTGTGGTTTAGTGATGGCTGGAAATACCCTCTTCTGCCTGCACGTTGCTTCAATTAGTAATCACAATTTCCGTGGTTAGGTTCTGTTGTTTAGTTACACTGGTCACGCAGTGTAGCTTCCTTTTTGTGGGAAGAGACGAACTTTTTTTTTCAGTTTCCACTTTCCACACTCAGCCAGACTAGGGGTTTCGCGAATTTTAAATGACAGACACTCTTAACACGGCACTCTACCGACAAATTTCCACTTCACAAATGGACACTCACCAAAGGAGATTTTGGTATGCTTCACATTCACGTTTGTTTCGCGTGCAAAATGCGAATTTTTCTTACAAAAAAAAACAAACACTTGAAGTGCCCTTGAATAGATAAAAAGATACAAAGCCAAAATCGGACGATTTTATTTGAAAATCTTTGCAAAACGTTGACGTAGTGTATGGGTAAGCGAGCACGAACAAAAAAACCGGTTGTTTGGTTTAGAATTCAATTTATCTATCGTTTTCCAAAAATAACAAAAAAATATGTATCTACAACACTGTTTTAAATTCCAGCATGTGAATATGAGCTAACTAAATGCATACAGATATTCCGCACAGAACTCGCAAAAACTAAACTTAAAGAACAGCAAAAATTTAAACAAAACAGCAGCTACTAACAGCAACCCACCACGACCGGCAAAGTATCTGTATCTACTGCCAGAAAATGGAAACCCGGAGCGTTGGCTTAGGTTCTGCTCTGGTTGAATGGAAAAGTATTTATTTTTTCAATGCCTCTCTACCAGCGGCAACGCAAATATCATGCCCGCCACCGCGGGCCAGTGTACATTGTTTTTTTTTTTTTTTCATTTATGGATCAGAACCGTAATGAAAGAAAATCTAAAATGAAAGAACAGATACATAATATGTTGTTACATATAGGAGTGCAAGCAGTGTGGTGTTTGGTGTATCTATGGGATACACAGAATTCGTTATACAGACCTGAGCGGTGATTGTGGAATTGTCCTTGTCTAACCACAGCAGCCGGTATTGAAATTTGCACACATGGTGATGGAGATAGAGATGGTATGCCAACAAGTTTCGATGATGCCATGTGCGCGAAGCGCGATGTATCTTTTGCTTAGATACAGATAGCTCTTGCGATTGCGAGTTGCGAGAGAGAGAGAAAAAAAAACAAAACAAGTGGAAGTGTTTTTGAATTTGTTGTCGGCGGCGCCCGCCGCCGGTGCGGTGGTTGAATGATTATTGTGAACTGCCACAATGTTAAGTTAACAGAATGTCTAGTGTGTGTGAGTTGCGCACTGCAGGTGGTTTTATTATAGGGTGTGTTGGAATTGGTTTGCTTTTTATGGTGGAAAACATTTTCTGTGACAAAAATAGATTGATGCATTTTTGAAGACTAAATAATATAGGCGTCCATATAATTTCATAACCATATCATAAAGTCAAAAAGGACACAAAAAAAAAAATCAATGCCCAAGAGTTAATAGTCTTAGGGCCGATTTTTCAATCACCAGATAAGCAATCAGAGAACTCTTAAGGGTAGGTGTCCCATGCAAAAATAGGTTGGAGTTTTGCGCTAAATTGTATAGCGTTCACAATTTTCCGAATATTTAAATTAAACAAACAGTGATCGATTGGAAATATGTTTAGCATTTAAAAAGCATTAAAATATCTTTGCGTCTCAAAATCGTCTGACATGTAGAAAAACCATACAAAAAAGTTAGATGCTATTTGTGATCGTTTTCTATATCTTTAAATAGATATTTTTTATTTATTTTATTTTTTTTTCCTACAGACAATAGATTTGCACATATAATGAGGGACTTATTTTTTTTTGTGAATTTTATTATTTATCCCAAAAGAAATACACAAATCTATAAAAAATAAGGTAAATTTACAATGTTTAAGTAGATGTATATGGTGGTGGAAAAAATAATAGAAACAATGGTTAACAAATGGTCAGTCAATGACTGCATAGACTTACGTCATTCTGCGAAACCATATTTATATATATATAAACCGAGAGTGCTTTATACTCCTTTGTACTAGAATGTGACCTAACAGTACTTTGAAAAAGTACAGCGGTTGGCCCATGTCACACCTTTTATTAGGCTTTGTGGTACCAAGTGCAAGCGTAATATAAATGTTATCTGGGAAAAATAATAGAAACAAAGGATTTCACAAGTGATTCTAAAGTAAATACAGGTCTTTTTTGTCATATAAAGATATATAATAGTTTCTCTTGTGTTTCAGTTTTGTCAAGAGCCAAATATTAAAATCAGTGAAGTTTTAGTTTTATAAAAATGGGCCATGGAGTTCATTCCACCAATTCTGATCGCGAGTTAATGAAAAAATTAAGAAAATGTGGCAAAACAATGGATGAAATAGCAGAGGTCATGAATTGTTCCAAAAAAAAAAAGGTATTTACAGCTGTCCATTCATGTATTAAAAAATAAACCAGAGGCAGAAAACGGAAAACAACACCGCGTTTGACCAATTGTTAGTACGACTATGCAAGAGAAATCCGTTTTCTTCTTCAACGGAACTAAAAAATGAATTAAACGCTCAATTACACAATAAGGAACAGACTAAGAGAAGCTGGGCTTCCTGGAAGGAGTCCCGTATTTGAGCGAAAAAAATATATAACAGAGACTAATTTTTGCCACCAAACACCTCCACCGTGCAAATTGGAATAACTTCCTATGGTCGGATGAAACTAAGGTCAACATGTTTGGTTCCGATGGGAAAATGTACGTGAGTCGCCCAAAGAACTCAGCGTTTGATCAAAAATATACCAAAAAGACAATTAAACATGGTGGAGGCAGTTAACTGCTTTGGGGGTGCTTTTCGACGTTTGGGGTTGGGCCAATATTTTGGATTAAGGACAAAATGACTTTAAGGCCAAAAACAAGCATGAATTATGGTCACATATTCAAAATACATGATACTCCATACCAGCCGAGACCTGTGCTAACTTAGTTCGTTCCCTGGGACGAAGATGTGAAGCTGTAATACAAAATAAAGGTGGAACGACTAAGTACTAAAAGATTTTAAAACACTTTTACTGTTAAGTAATTTCTTACCTCCAAAAACGCAATATTTTAATTTTGTTTCTATTATTTTTTCCAGGCTGAAATTAACGAAAAACTGAAATCAATTTATTTATTTAAATACATCCTCTTTATTGAAAAAAAATATTTGTATATTTGTAAAATACTGTTAAGAATAAGTTAGTATATGTTAAATTTTCATAATTTTTCAGAAACTTGTTATTTGATTAATAATCGACATGAACAAAATTTGTTTCTATTATTTTTTCCACCACTTTATATAAAAGGTAACGAAGTCAAATTGGATTTTTAACAAAGCCAATGGATATGTGCAGATGCTGTTTTTTTATTTTTTTTTAATTTTGAAAGTATTTTTTTTGGAGACAAACTTTTTTTTTTCAAACGTTTTGGGTTTTTTGGCTGGAAAATCGATAGTTATATTTAATAATTTTTGGAAATATTTTTTTAATCAAGCGAAAATATATAGTGCACAACGTATCGGTCTTAAAAAAACGTGTTTTTTTCTTCTAACATACAGTGGTGGATACCAAATTAGCACACCTAGTTTTTTTTTTTTTAAATATATTTGATAATAGTAAGAAAAACAGTATTAAGTTTGAAAATAGAATTTTTTTTTAATTTTTATTAATAAATTCACTTATTTTGTGACTTATGAGAATCCATATATTTTTTGATTTCAGCAATTTCTGTTAGAAATAAAAATTAATAAAAAAAATTGTTATGAATTTCCACATTTTTGCTTGGACATATAATTAGCACATAAGACGAAACTACCAATTTTACCTGTAATTCTTGGGAATTAAGCTAATATTTAGTTGGAAATCCTTTATTTGCTATAACAGCTTGACATCGCCTCGGCAAACTTTCAACTTATTTCCTGCAGCGTTCAATTGTTGTTGAATACCAAGCACTTTTGATATTTTCCCATAATTCACTTAAGTTTTTAGAATTTCTACCTTCAATTTGGCGTTCAATGTCGTTCCACAGGTTCTCAATCGGGTTGAGATCGGGAGACTGAGCTGGCCATTTCAAAACATTTACTGTATTGATTTCTAAGCACGATTTTACCAATCGGGAAGTATGTTTGGGATCGTTGTCGTGCATAAAACACCACGTAAGAGGCAAATTGTCATCAGCGTAAGGAATCATATGGTCTTCTATGATGCCCTTGTAAACGTGTTGATCCATTCTGGTATCAATTTTAACAATAGGCCCCACACCGTGCCAAGAAAAGGCTCCCCACACCATTACATTTCCTCCTCCGTGTTTAATTGTTTTTAGTGTGTATTTTGGGTTGTATTGTTGATTCGGAGGACGCCACACATATTTTTTTCCATCCGACCCGAATCTACAGAACTTCGACTCGTCACTCCAGAGCATATTTTTCCAAAACTGCATGGGTTTGCGCAGATGTTCCTTGGCAAACTCCATTCTACACTTCACATTTTTTATTGAAACAAACGGTTTTTTTTGGGCTATGCAGCCTCTTAAATTATTTTCATTTAACCGCCGTCTGATTGTTCGAGAAGACACAGAGATACCGTATTGTGACTCAACGTCGTACTTAATCTGCTTAGATGTCTTGAAGGAGTCTACAGCCGAAGATCTGCGTATTAATTTGTCTTCTCTGGTGGTGGTTTTTCTTGCACGGGGAGCTCTTGCAACGTTTCTTGCAGTTCCAAATGTCTCAAAATGGCGAATTGCATTGTAAACAAGCTTTCTGGAACAGCCTATTAATTTTGCTATTTCTGAAACCGTTTTTCCTTGTGATTTCAGCTCAATAATCAGAGTTCTTTTATCCGTAGTGCAGTGTAGTCCTTTTCCCATGTCTAAGGCATTAGTTTGATAAAAAAATGTATTTCGTAAGTAATTAAATACTTACCTTACGAATTCAAGGTCCAAATGAAAAAAAATAATTGAAAATGTTTACTTAATTCAAGTGTGCTAATTATATGACCAGGCTTTAGCAATGATACTTCACGACTATTCGCTTTACCATTAGTATTATATTACAAATCATAGTAATTGTAACGGATCTATTTTCTCTAATTGCCACATGTTACATCAAACTAGAAATGCCGTTACTTTAAGATAAGAGATGGAGTTTGTATGCAATTAAACACACGTGGTAGAAAGTGTGCTATTTATGTGTCCACCACGGTATTTAAAAATGCAATTCAATATGACATTATTTGCAATGCCGCTGTGAAAAAAGGATAACCAAAACGATTCCGACATATTTTTTTTGGGTATTTATATTACTTACTTCAAAATACAAAATAGTGTTTTTCCAAAAAAAAAGATCGAATGCACGCACACAAAGAAGTTTGTTTCAAAATAATGTCACTAGGTGGTGAGTTGGTGACATTTTCTATTCATTTTTCTCTTCTGTGAATAGATGCAGGCATGCAGGTGAGATGTTATAGTCCGTACCAAAACAGTTGGCCATTCTACTGCGCGCAGGTCTCTTAAAATTTATTTTAAAATATCTTAAATTTCTCTTAAAACCTCTCTCTGCACAATCGACCGTTGGCCAACTGATTTGGTACGGACTATAGTGTTTTTGAATTATATAATTTTTTTTTTTTTTAGTCAACGAGTAGACTTGATGAATCTTGTGTGGACTTTACATGGTGGGGTCGCGTTTCAGAAGATTTGTTTACATTTTGTCTAGCTTATATAGTGCGTACCAAATCAGTTGGCCAACGGTCGATTGCGCAGAGAGAGGATTTAAGGGAAATTTAAGATATTTTAAAATAAATTTTAAGAGACCTGCGCAGCAGAATGGCCAATTGATTTGGTTTGCACTAGTTTGCCAACGGTCGATTGCGCAGAGAGAGGATTTAAGAGCAATTTAAGATATTGTAAAATAAATTTTAAGAGACCTGCGCAGTAGATTGACCAACAGATTTGGTACGTACTATACCCTTAACAGTCAGTTAACACAAAAATAAATTTTTCAATAGGCGTATAGCACACTCTTGACTCTAGCCCCTTATTCATTAGATTTCACTAATGTCGTTTTCCATTGGGAAATGCATAAATTGATTTATAAATTGACTTTTTTTTTGTTGCCAATGGAACACGATTTCAAATTGCTTTTTTTGTCTTTGTATTGGTGTAATTTCGTGTCCGTGAAGATAGCGTCGGTGTAGCTGTCACATTTGCAGTCACACAAGTAATTTTTTTTAAAACAATACAAAGTGTTCAAAAAGGAAAAGGATTTCGCGCAAATAATTAAAATCACAAGCCAAATGAAAATCACTTTTGTCAAACTGACGTCTATCAATTACATTGGTGTGCGTGTAGAAAAATGCAGATTTGCCGAAAAATGTAAATCACCAAAACTGGTTTCAATACAATTTATAAATTAATTTTTTTCCCAATGGAACATAACAACTGTCAAAATCGGCCTTTTGACAGATCTAAATTAATTTATAAATTGATTTTTTTCCCAATGGAAAACTACATAAAACACATCTCAACGGTTGTATAGTTATGCAGTGCATAAGTATTTATACAGCCTTTATTCAGGGTCGCACATATTCTTATTCATAAAACATTTTCACATCCATAATAGTTATACAGGGTTTGTGTCAAATAAATTACCAAAAAGCTCGGCAGAGTTACCAAGGGATCATTTTTATGGTTGCGAAAGTCATGGTGACCACTTTGATTTTTAATTTTTTTAACATTTTGGTGACTTATGTTGACTCAATAACATCGTTTACAATGTTGAGTCTGTAGGTAAAGAAGAATAACCTTTTGAACAAATTAAACAGTGAAACACAACTGCTAAGGTGCAAAAATACCCTAGATGATTTTTTTCAACAAACAATTGAACCTTTGGTAACCCTGATGCTCAGCCGTCTGTCTATACAGAAATAAAATCAGATAAATACCCTTATACAGGCACTATTCAACCATCAGATGCGTTAAGGATATGCAGCCTCTATTCAACGTTGTATAATTTTTATGAATAAGGTTTTTGCGTTTAGAGGCATTTTAAGGGTGCATAACTTTATGCACTCTTTCTAATGAGTTTATGAATAAGGCTGTAGGTATATAACAGTTATCTGGCGAAAGAAACTATCTGCTTCTCAGTGAGCTGGGTAAACTTTAACTGACTGTTTATGAACTGTCAACAGTGTGAAAACTAGTCTGCTAGCTCTAACATATAAGATTGTCACTATCGAGGTATCCGTCGGAGCCGAAAATTCTCCAATTTTGTACGATTCCGATGATTTTTGCTTCGAGGTATTCTGCCGAAAAGCTGTTCGGAATATTTCTCCGACATTTTGTAACGAGTCCCGGCGAATTGCGTTGAAGTGCGTTCAGGTGCATTTTTCGTTCACTTTTTGACACCTAAGTGTAATTCTTTTTCCGATTTCCTCTGACACAAATTCTTCGCCGAATTTGTTAACGAAGTGAAGTGGGGTAATAGACAAATGCATGTAATTATTTTAAACTATTTTCTTAAGTAATTTTCGCACTAATCGTTTGAATTTGGTATCCAGGACGAGCTTAAAGGAAAAAACCACCCCTCGACAACACGAGCTTTATCGTCGCATTTGTGTAGTATTTCTTTCCGATGACACATACCTCGAACGAAATTTGAATCTCCGACGAAGTATACTTACTTACTTAAGTGGCGCTACAGTCCGGGATGAACCTGGGCTTCAACCAACATGCCTCTAAAATTAGCCCGGTCCTTAGCTAACTGCCTCCAGTTGCGCACTTCAAGTTGGTCGAGGACGGTTTCTTCTTGTGCGCGCCACTTAAAACAAGGTCTTCCTCTACTGCGCCCGATTTCTGGCTGGGAATCGAAGACTCTGCGAGCCGGAGTATTGGTGTTTATTCGTTCTACATGTCCTGGCCATCTTAGATGTCCAATGCGGAGTTTTTGACCAGAGGTTTGTCGCTATACAGCTCGTATAGTTTTTAATTGAATCTTCTTTTCCATAGCCCGTCAACGCAAACGGGACCGAAGATTTTCCGAAGATTTTTTTCCCTCGAATCGACCAAGGATTTCTTCATCCGCTTTTGATACGGTACATGCTTCAGCGCCGTAGAGCAGGACTGGGATGATCAGGGTCTTATATAGGATCTCCTTAGTAGTTCGAGTGAGGGCTTTACTTCTAAATTGCCTTCTTAGCCCGAAGAAACAGCGATTGGCAAGAGTAATTCTGCGTTTGATTTCTGACGAGATGTTGTTGTCAGAGTTAATAGCGGAGCCGAGGTAGACAAAGTCCCGCACTACCTCAAAGTTATATCTGTCAATGTTGACGTTCTGTCCAATTCGTCGATGTTGTGTGTCCTTTCGTATTGACAGCATATACTTAGTCTTACCCTCATTTACTGCTAAACCCATTTTTGCCGCTTTCTTCTCTATACTAGCAAACGTGGCTATGACATCACGTTGAGTCCTACCAATGATGTCAATATTGTGCCTCTGGTGTTGGCTCGGGAGTTTTGCACAATCCTCTCAAGAATCAAGTTGAAGAAGTCACATGACAGCGCATCGCCTTGCCTAAATCCTTTTTTGGTATCGAATGTGTCGGTGAGGTCGTTTCCGACCCTGATGGTGCAGCGAGAATTCTCCATCGTCATCCTACACAAACGGACGAGGTTGGGCGGTATACCAAAACTAGACATGGCTCTGTATAGTTCGTCTCTATAAATGCTGTCGTATGCGGCTTTGAAATCGATAAATAGGTGGTGGGTATCGATTTGGACTTCTTGGGTTTTTTCCAGGATCTGCCGAAGTGTGAAGATTTGATCAGTTATGGACTTTTCTGGCCGGCCTAAAACCACACTGATAAGGGCCGATCAGGCTGTTGGTAAATGGTTTCAGGCGTCCATATATTACGGTAGGTAGGAGACTTATGCCTCTGTAGTTGGCGCAGTTCAGAGGGTCTTCCTGTGTGTGGATTGGGCAAACGATGCTGAGGTTCCATTCTTCAGGCATACTTTCATCAGACCAGATTTGGCTTATCAGTTGGTTGATGTTACTTAACAAGTCATCTCCGCCAGCTTTATAAAGCTCAGCGGGAAGGCCGTCATTTCCGGCGGCCTTATTAAGCTTGAGTTTAGATATAGCTATCCTCACTTCACTTAGGTCGGGTGGTTGGCAGTTTTCGCTGTCGTTGCCAATATTAAATGGTTCGTTCTGCCTGACAGCGGAATGTTGTTCGTCACCGCCGTTTAACAGTCTGCAGAAGTGGTTCTTCCATATCCTCAGTACCTACTGTGTCTCAACTACGGTATTTCCTTGTTCATCTCGACAGGATGACAGGAGTCTTGTATCCTTGGATTTGACGCTTTACACTTTGGCAAAGCTTGCGAACATCGTTCCTGGTGTGGCAACTCTCTTTATTCTCGATCGAGTGCTTTTCTTGCCCGTTTTCATCTTTCTGAAAAGCCGGTGTTCTTCCCTTCTTGTTTGCCTATAGAGCACAATGGCAGCTTCTTCACCTTCAGCTTTGCCTTGTGGATGCGAGCATTTGTCGGCATTCCATTGTTCTTCGACATTATATGCTGGTGGTGTGAATCGAGAGGTTAAGTGATACTCATTGCGCGAAGGCCTTGGCGGTTTTTGGACATTAAATTTTTTTCACAGTATTTCTGGTTTGTTGTGGCGAAGTGGATATCCGCATTCTTACATTGGCTGCAACAAGTTAGTGGTCCGAGTCGATATTAGCCCTTCGAGACATCCAAACTACTGGATGGGTGCCTCTTGTCTATCGCAATATGATCAATTTGGTTGACTGTTCGTTGATCTGGAGACCGCCAACTCCCCGTATGGATATCGAGGTTAGAAAACCGTGTGCTGTCGCGGAGTGAGTAAACCACAGTCCGTTGCCAGGCCGACAATACCGCTACAGTATCCCTTATTTCTATCTTGGGGTATTATTCACCAAACAATCATAGCAGGATTATAAAATGGACTGCCGCATCCTATGGTGTATCCTGGAAGGCAGTAATACCTGTTTTGTAGCAGCCTATAGGTCATCCAGTTCGGCTGCGCCTCTTTTCTTAAGCGTTTAAACATTCCAGGTGGAGATACGAATGCCAGTCGCTGGCCTTTTCTGGTTTAGCATGATCATCAGATGTTCTTCTTTTCGAGCTTTTTAGTTTAGCCCGGTCGTCAACAATAAAATCAGTCCTTTCCGTGGCTATTGGTTGCTTCGTAACAATATTATTTTTCCGTTAATGGGTAGCTAACCCAAAGCACAACCCCCAACCTGGAGGACCAGTTCCAATTTATTAGATACCCCCAGGACACGGGGCCACTAGATACAAACAACATATCGCACAAATGACTCAAAATATATTGGGTACATCAATCATATGGCATAGAATATGACGCAGGAGCCTCCACATGCTAATGCAGGCTCTCTCTATAATTAAAATAACATGCGGTGATACAGCGGCAGGTAACTCATTTGCAAAATTAAATTTCTCTCACAAAATAATGGCGTCTGTTCTTTTTCAACAAATTCCATTGCAGAGTAAATTTTCCAAAAATCTAAAAGTGCGAAAAGCAATTGGGTGCTAAATATGTCACAGGTATGAGTTATCAATTTGTTTTTCAAATAAACAAACGGAAAACTGAAAGAAAATCCTAACATCACGAACAAAAGTAAAATTTCGAATAGCGTCAAAAATTTGGATAAAAAAAACGTTTTTTTCTTGTAAAAATATGATTTTTTTATTATTATTGCAAATATAATAATTATATATGAAGTAGTCATTTAGATTTGTAAATAAAATATAATTATTGTTTGTCCTGTGTAAATTAAATTATTATTTATAAAAAAACGAGAAACATCCGAATTACAAACAAATGCACAATAAATTTAAAAAAATTATTTTTTTTTTGTTTTATGATCAAAATTAAGTGAACCAAATACAAAATGAAATTAAAAAAAAAAACAAAGATATAATAAATATTCTATAACACATCCTGGTTAAGTTTCTTATCCTAGATTGTATTTAATGATTTGTTGTAGTCCTGTCATTTATAGTCGTAACGTCAATATTTTGTTTTAATTGGCACAAATCGGAAGTTAGATTTTTTATTAATTATTTAATTGTTCGTTATTTGTTTTAATGGTTCTTATAAGCAGCGGCTGTAGCTTAATCCATGCATGCATTCGTGAAAACAATGTTGTCCTGGATTTTCTGTTTTTTTTTTATTGTTTAACAATTTTTTTTATAACGGTTACAAGTAATTGTTCTTTTTTTCTTGTTTGTTTTTATTTTTGCTGAGCATTGTTAGTTGAGCTTCAACCGAATATTTTATCAAAGCAAGCATGGCAATAGGGTTTGTCATTCTGTTCCTTGAATGTTCCCTTGTTGAGCTGTTTCAAGCAGAAGGCACAGACGAAATGCTCTGGATGGAATTTCTTAAACATTGCGGTGATGCAACGGCCGGTAATTGGTTTCGAGCAGCCAGCACAGAGTGAACCACGTTTGGCATGGTAATGAGTTTCACAGTAGGGTAGACCTTCGTGATCGAAGAATGAACCGCCTTGGAAGGGCCGACGACAATCCTGGAAAGAGAGATAAAATATTTTTGTTAAAACATAAGCATACGAGTTTATTTTTTTTTTAATGTTTAAACGAAAATAATAAAAAGATTTGCACCAGTAAGCTTGAAAAGAAGAGCATCGGATGATCATGCTTAACCAGAAAATGACAGCGACCGACGTTCGTATCTAAACCTGGAATGTTTGAATATTTAAGAAAAACCGAAAAACCGAACTGGATGTAGTATAAGCTGCTACAAAACAGATATTACTGCCACCCAGGAAATACGATAGGATGCAACGATCCATTTTATAATCCTGATATGATTGGGTTGGGTGAATACTACCCCAAGATAGAAAGAAAGGATACTTTAGCGGTATTCGGCATGCACTTAGCTGTCAAACATTTCACGAAAAATGCTCCTAAACGCACTTCAACGCAATTCGCCGGGATGCGTTACAAAATGTCGGAGAAATATTCCGAACAGCTTTTCGGAAGAATGTCTCGAAGCAAAAATCCTCCGAACCGTACAAAATCGGATACCTCGGATGGGGCTCAATGTCGGAAAATACAGCTTACACGACATAACGTCTGGCAACGGACTTTGGCTAATTGACTTCGCGACAGCACCTTGATATTCATAAGGGGACATGATGGTCACCAGATTAACGCCAATGAAATTGATCACATTGCTTGAACAAGTCGTAAAATAGCTCGCAACAGATGTGATGGGTTTCTGCCGCCCACGAGCAAGAAACTACGTATGCTTAAATGAGGCCTTAAAGCCAAAACTTCAATTGAAAACGAGAGCTGCTAATGAAACCGCCATGGGCGCCATCGAGCTTTATAGACATAGATAGAGGATGGAGCACAAACATTAATAGAAAGAGGAAAAAAGAAAAGAGCGCGATCGGAGATATAGAGGTGCCATTCCAGGAGCAAGTTATACGTAGGGCCCAAAGAGATCACCCATTTTGGAAGATGCTCTTATTTTTTGCAAATGGCCGCCAATGTCGAATCTGTTTTGACATTTGTGGACTAGACAGATGTAGAATACAAGTGAAAGAACGCCGAATAATCGTGTCTGCGTAACAGCGTTGGCGCAGCGCGAATTCCTTCGCAGATTCCCCGGCCGTCCGACACTGACTGCGCAAACACTGCGCCGTTTGGCCACCAACCTTGAAGAGTATGGGACCACACGAGACATTGCCAAGAGCGGCCGGCCCCGGAGCGCCTGTTGTGCCGATAATATCGCCGCTGTTGCCGAGGATGTCGAGCTTTCGCCGAAAACATCAACCAGACGCCGTGACTTGCAATTAGCCATCAGCCGGTCGTCCCTAAGGCGAATTTTGGTCAAAGACTTGCGCATGTTCCCGTACAAAGTCCAGTCCGTGCATCAGCTGCTGCCTGTCGACCGTCAAACGCGTGTAACCTACGCCCAAGCCATCCTCAATCTCGAGGACGAATTTTTGACCAAAATCATAATGAGCGATGAGGCACATTTCCACCTCAGCGGGTACGTGAACAATCAAAACTATCGCTTCTGGGGCACCGAAAATCCCGCTCAAACGTGAACAATCAAAGCTATCGCTTCTGGGGCACCGAAAATCCACGAGTAATGCACGAGGAGCCATAACACCAGCGCTGTTCACGCTGGAGGAGTCATCGGGCCATTTTTTTTTCGAGAACGCCGCTGGTCAATCGTTAACCGAGTTTTTTCTGCCGCAATTGGGCGAATTAGGACTGGATGACATGTGGTTCCAACATGCAAAACTATCGCTTCTGGGGCACCGAAAATCCACGAGTAATGCACGAGGAGTCATAACACCAGCGCTGTTCACGCTGGAGGAGTCATCGGGCCATTTTTTTTTTTCGAGGACGCCGCTGGGCAAACGTTAACCGAGTTTTTTCTGCCGCAATTGGACGAATTAGGACTGGATGACATGTGGTTCCAACAGGACGGATCAACGGCACACATTGCGCGAGCCACCACCGATATTCCGAGAGCCAAACAACATCGGATGACTTCTTTTGGCCCACCCTGTACAAGGTATTTGAGAAGTAATGAATAATCCCACGTTGCCAGGTAGGAGGAACCATTTAATATAGCCGACGTCAGCAAAACTACCATCTACCCGACATAAGTTGATTAAGGAAAGCAATATCTAAACTTTAGTTTAACAAGGCCCCCAAAAATGATGATCTTCCTGCCGATCAATAAAAATTAAAAATTCAACTGAGATAACCTACCAAGGAACTTACTCTAAGCAGCTTTTGCTTGTCTAGGTCCCGAAAAATCAGAAACGAAATGGGTATTCATAACCCCCCTTGAGTGCGCGTAAATTATAAAAAAAATAATTCCATTTGTCAACGGCTGTTTCTTAGTGCAAAAAGCCAATTTAGTTATAGAGACCTCACTCAACCTAATAGGTAGTTTCTATAAAACTCCCTGTTCATCCTAGCCCTCCAAACATTTTTTAGGTCCCGTTTGTGTTCACGGTTTATGTAGAAGAAGTTTCAACCACGAATTTAACAAGCTGTAGCTACATTGACCTTTCTAAAAAAAATCCACAATGAACGTTTATGATGGGTTTGACATGTATTGCGAATGGGCACATATACTCCATCCAGCAGAGTCATCGATTGCCAGATGTTAGAAACAGTAAAAGGAGAGCTCGCCGTAAGTGGCGCCCATAAGTAGAAACCGATTCTATCTAAATTGAAGGGTGGGTGCGCAACTTAGGACCGAAGTCCCTCGCAAATAAATTTTCCATCATACAAATGTCAGACGGCGTTTGTTTTCCTATAGATGTCAGTTTGTCATTTGACACTGACGTTGTCCTGAACAATTCTGTGGAACTCGATTTCAGATTGATTTTTTTTGTCTCTGTATTGTTGACATTTCTTGTCTGTGAAGTTAAGGCCTGCTCAGAATGCTTATCTGTAGCTTGTATCTTGCATCGCTGTCAAAAGAGAGAAATATATTTCATGTATGAAGTTGCCCTCTTTTCAACTTCAAGCTAAGATTCACAAAGATACACATTGCGTAAGCGCTTACGGGTTGCTTGTTTTTAACATTTTCTCACCTACAAGCATCAGCTACAGTTACGCATTCTGATCAGCCCTTTAGTGTGGGTGTAGCTGTCAAGTTTCAAGTCACACAGGTTGTTTGTTTTTGATTTAATTTATATTTAATTTATATTTATATACATTGAACTGCTACAGTTATAATGATTAATAATAGTTTTTCACAACCAAAATATAAGGGGTATTCATGCAACGTCGGAAAGTCGTTGTAAACGTTGTAAGCGTGATAAATGAACTGTCAAAATGTGTATGGGAAATCTTTTCCAAAAATATCGGAATAAGGTGCGTAAACTAAAGGCTGAACTATATTAGAAGCTGAACATGCAATTTATATTGTACGACCATTTAAGTTGGTAAACGTTTTGAAATGCTATTTTGACATTACGTCAGCACTTCCACACACTTCAAACGTATGCGCTAAACTGAAAAAAATGTATCGAGAACGGAAACACAAAAATAGGAACAAATTTCGATCAATAAATAAATTACTGAAATGAGATTGAATGCAGTAGGTTTTTTTTTTTTTAATTCTAACCTTGGGTGCTGTAGAACGAGGGTAGACTCTGATTGGCGTTAACTTGGCAATGCCCAGTGTTGCAAATCTGACTACACATCAAATCAAGGACGGATTTTATTGTTGACGACCCTGCTAAACGAAAAAAGGACAACGACGTTCGTACCGCACCTGGAATGTGAGAACATTAAACAGGAGAGGTGCAGGCGAACAACTAGCGGAAGCCCTAAACTGCTACAAAGCAGACATTACTGCCATCCAGGAAATACGATGGGATGGGCCGGGCAAAAAGAGGATGAAAAACTGTGACATATACTACGGACCGTGTTATAGTGAGCAGAAACAGCGACTATTCGGATGCGGATTTGTTATAAGTGCCAGACTTAGGCAAGAAGTCTTATGTTTCCAAGACATTAGCGAACGCATAGTAACAATCCGCATCAAGGCCAAATTCGCCAACATAAGCCTTATATGCGCTCACGCTCCGACGGAAGAAAAAGATGATATAGCTCGACAAAACCTATGAGCGACTACCGAAGTACGATGTTAAAATCGTGCTGGGAGATTTTAACCCAAAGGTAGGAAGAGAAGACATCTTTAGAAGTATTGTCGGAAAACATAGCCTACACGACAACACGTCTGGTAATGGACTTAGGCTAATTGATTTCGCTACGGAACGAAATGCCACTATAGCCAGCACACGGTTTCCTCACCTCGATATCCATAAGGGGACATGGCGGTCTCCAGATCAACGAACGGTCAACCAAATTGATCACATTGCGATAGATAAGAGGCACGCATCCAGTATTTTGGATGTCCGAACATTCCGAGGAGCTAACATCGACTCGGATCACTACCTTGTAGCAGCCAAGGTAAGAATGCGGATATCCACCACGCCACAACAATCCAGAAATACTGTGAAAAAATTGAATGTCGGAAGACTGCAATCGCAAGAGACCGCCAAGACCTTCGCACAACGCGTATCCCTTAACCTCTCGATTAACACCATACCACCAGCATCGAATGTCGAAGAGCAATGGCAACGATGCCAACAGGCCATTAGATCAGCCGCAACTGATGTGCTAGGTTTCTCGCGCCCACCAGCAAGAAACCCCTGGTTTGATGAGGAATGCCGACAGATGCTCGCAGCCAAGAACGAGGCCTACAAGGCTAAGCTGCAGGTGAAGACGAGAGCTGCCATTGATCTCTATAGGCAAAGAAGAAGGGAAGAACATCGGCTTTTCAGCAAGAAGAAAAAAGAGCAAGAAAAGCGCGCGATCGAGGATATAGAGAGGTGCCACTCCAGGAACGATGTTCGCAAGTTTTACCAAAGTGTAAAACGTCAAAGCCAAGGATACAAGGCTCGAACAGAATCCTGTCGAGATGAACAAGGAAATATTGTAGTTGAGACACAGTCGATGCTGAGGATATGGAAGAACCACTTCTGCAGACTGTTAAACGGCGATGACGAACAACATTCCGCTGTCAGGCAGAACGAATCATTTAATATTGGCAACGACAGTGAAAACTGCCAACCACCCGACCTAAGTGAAGTGAGGATAGCAATATCTAAACTCAAGCTTAATAAGGCCGCCGGAAATGACGGACTTCCACTTAACTTTATAAAGTCGGCGGAGATGACTTGGTAACTAACATCGACCAACTCATAAACCAAATCTGGTCGGATGAAGGTATGCCTGAAGAATGGAACCTCAGCATCGTTTGCCCGATCCACAAAAAAGGAGACTCTCTGAACTGCGCCAACTACAGAGGCAGTCTCCTCAACATCGCCTACAAGATCTTATCTGCCGTAATATGTGAACGCCTGAAACCGTTTACCAACAACCTGATCGGCCCTTATCAGTGTGGTTTTAGGCCAGGAAAGTCCACAACCGATCAAATTTTCACAATTCGGCAGATCCTGGAAAAAACTCAAGAAGTCCAAATCGATACCCACCACCTATTCATCGATTTCAAAGCCGCATATGACAGCATTTATAGAGACGAACTGTACAGAGCCATGTCTAGTTTTGGTATACCGCCCAAACTCGTCCGTTTGTGTAGGATGACGATGGAGAATTCTCGCTGCTCCATCAGGGTCGGAAACGACCTCACCGACACATTCGATACCAAAAAAGGATTTAGGCAAGGCGATGCGCTGTCATGTGACTTCTTTAATCTGATTCTTGAGAGAATTGTGCAAAACTCCAAAGCCAACACCAGAGGCACAATATTGACATCATTGGTAGGACTCAACGTGATGTCATAGCCACGTTTGCTAGTATAGAGAAGGAAGCGGCGAAAATGGGTTTAGCAGTAAATGAGGGTAAGACAAAGTATATGCTGTCAACACGAAAGGACACACAACATCGACGAATTGGACAGAACGTCATCATTGACAGATATAACTTTGAGGTAGTACGGGACTTTGTCTACCTCGGCTCCGCTATTTACTCTGACAACAACATCTCATCAGAAATTAAACGAAGAATTACTCTTGCCAACCGCTGTTTCTTCGGGCTAAGAAGGCAATTTAGTAGTAAAGCCCTTACTCGAACTACTAAGGAGACCCTATATAAGACCCTGATCATCCCAGTCCTGCTCTACGGCGCTGAAGAATGGACCGTATCAAAAGCGGATGAAGAAATCCTTGGTAGATTCGAGAGGAAAATTCTTCGAAAAATCTTCGGTCCCGTTTGCGTTGACGGGCTATGGAGACGAAGATTCAACCAAGAACTATACGAGCTGTGCAGCGACATACCCCTAGTCAAAAAAACTCCGCATTGGACGTTTAAGGTGGCTAGGACATGTAGAAAGAATGGACACAAATACTCCGGCTCGCAGAGTCTTCGATTCCCAGCCAGACGTCGGACGCAGTAGAGGAAGACCTCGCCTTAAGTGGCGCGCACAAGTAGAAACCGACCTCAACCAACTTGGAGTGCGCAACTGGAGGCAGTTAGCTAAGGACCGGGCTAATTGGAGAGGCATGTTGGTTGAGGCCCAGGTTCATCCCGGACTGTAGCGCCACTTAAGTAAGTAAGTAAGGTCAACACAAGTTCACTTCTGTCAGGACAGCTCGTAGTCGATAAAAACAGGTTCAAACATTATATTCGATCAGAATATATGCGAAAAATCATTTTAAAAAAAACTCCTCCTTGCCTTGACCCTTAAATATTTTTTCTCTAATATTTACGAATTTCAAACACACAAAATATACCCGTTCCCGCTAATTAATAAAATTGTTTACAAAAATCAATTTCCAGATTTTTCCCAATTTGACACACACCAACGAAAATACGACGTTCTTCAGCAGCCTTCTTATATAGTGCCAACAATAATATTTCATTATTTTATTGACAACGTAAACAGAAGGCTGATCGTTTTTCTTTTCATTTTTTTGGATTTTCCGAAAGACACATTGGTTCGGTAAATTAACATTAATAGCAACAAAAAAAAAGAAAACATTGCTTTTTGTGGGAATCTTATTATTTTGTAATTCTGAAAAGATTTAGTTGAAATGTTGCCAAAATGAATGACTACTGCAACTGGAAAATAAATTTATGGCAACGCTACGCGTTTACTTCATTTCGACAGACAGAGATGGAGAATTTTGTTTAATTGTCAGAACAGAAACGCGTTTGTTTTTCTGCAATGAAAGTGAGAGGACAGAAATAAACGCCATTTCGATTATACGAACATTTAAAATAATTTATTGTTTGTGATTCATACTGAAAATGAAGACGCACTGGTATAATCTCCACCTGTTTTAATGTTCAGAATAATACTTGTCAAAGGAATACAATTTAGTTCAATAAGTCATGGATTTTATGAAACTTAACCATGAAGGAAATGTCAAGATTGACATGTGCGCAAGGACATCACAAAGATCACCGCTGGCGTTTATGATCCGCTATTTTAAAAAAAAATGTATTTTATAGCGTTGGTTGCCTTTGTGAAATGACACATCACAGAACAAAACATCTTATGTCGCCATCTACTTGTATCGTGTTGACATTTTGAAAATTTGTACAACAAAAAGTAATGGCGCGACAGAAATGTAAAACAAATTCTGTCATTGAGTTATTATCTGGTGACAGCTGGACAAATGGTGCAAAAATTATGTGCACAGGCAGTTTTTCTGTTTTTTTGTCCCTAAACTCTCCACATTTTTGTAAATGCTTCTCAATAAGTGAGGACAAGGAAGAGGAAAACAAACTTTCTAGTGATATACAGTACAACAATAGACTTTATATGTCCTTGGCTATTATCCTTGACATGCATTAACATAATATTTACTCAACCATGTAATCATTAGGTCTGTTCCCGTACAAAATAGTATTTACTGATTCTTACTGATTTTTACTGATTTTTACTTATTGCCGTTCCCGTACGCAAAAATAAGTAAAAGAGACAGCTCACGAGAGAGCAAAAAACTACCCCTCCATAAAAATCTGTAAAAAAATGTACTGCAGAAATTTCTGTTGGTAAAAATCAGTAAACTGTCAGTTGGTATCTAAAAGTGACAACTCGCTTGTTTTGACATGTGATTTATGTCATTTGTTCTTTAAAATGCATACAAAATATATAATTTTACTGTTTTTTACTTAAACGCGTTCCCGTACTTTTTGGTAATTTTGTCTCCTTCTGAGATAATTTACCCCCACTCCAAGAAATTTGAGAATTTACTAATTTTTACTGAAAAAGTACGGGAACAGACCTATTTTCTGGTTAATTTCAAGCAACTAACCCCTGGTTAGTATGTAAACAACATATTTGAACTGCTTCGACATACTCGGACAACAGGTTGTCTAGGAATTTCAAGGGTTAGTCAGGTCCCTTGAACAGAGATAGTGACGGAAAAGATGAGAGGCCAATGGCAGCGCTCAATTCCGTAGTGGATACTGATGGCACCGTGTCCTAGGGGTATCTAATAACTTGGAGCGGGCCCTCCAGGAGGCTGTGCTTTGGGTTAACTACCAACTGCCGGAAAAAATCTTGTTACGAAGCAACCAATAGCCTTAGAAAGGACTGATTTTATTGTTGACGACCCTGCTCAACAAAAAAAGGAAAACGACGTCCGTATCGGCCCCTGGAATGTGAGAACATTAAACAGATGAGTTGCAGCCGAACAACTAGCGGAAGCCCCAAGCTGTTAAAAGTGGACATTATAGCCATCCAGGAAATACAATGGGATGGAACGGGCAAAAAGAGGACGTAAATCTGTGACATCCATTACGGATCGCGTTATATTGAACAGAAACAGCGACTATTCGGATGGAGACCTAGGCAAGAAGTATTATACTTTCAAGACATAAGCGAACGCATTATATCAATCCTCATCAAGGCCAAATTCGACAACATAACCATTATATATACTCACGCTTCGACGGAGATTATATAGCGAAAGGCTGCTTCTAGGAGCTCCTTGACTAAACTTATGAGCGACTATCGAAGTATGGATGTTTAAATCGTGCTGGGATTTGGGGGATTTTAACGCAAAGGTAGGAAGAGAAGATATCTTTAGCAGTATTGTCGGAAAACACAGCCTACGCGACACCAGTCAGCACACGGTTTCCTCACCTGAATATCCATTAGAGAACATGGCGCCTTACAGTTCAACGTGCGGTCAATCAAATTAATCGCCTCTGTAGTTGGCAAGAGCAGGCATCCAGTATTTTGGATGTCCGAATCTTCCAAGGGCAAACATCCGCGGACTAACCTTGCATCCAAAGTAAGAATGCTATATCCACCACGCCATAACGAATGAGAAGTACTGCAAAAAAAATGTTATGTTGAAAGACTGCAATTGAAATAGAACCCCAAGTCTTTTGCAGAACCCATTTCACTTAACCTCCTCATTAACACCACACCGACAGCTTCTAATGTCGAAGAACAATGGCAACGATTAAAATAAGACATTGGATCATCCAAAACAGATGTGCTATGTTTCTGGCGTCCACCAGCAAGAAACCCTTGATGAGGAATGTTGACAGATTCTCGCTGCCAAGAACGAGGCCTACAAGGCTAAGCTGCAGGTGAAGACGAGAGCTGCCATTGAGCTCTAGGAAGAACACCGGCTTTTCGAAAAGCAGAGAAAATAGCAAGAAAAACGCGCGCTCGAGGATATAGAGATGTGCCACTCCAGGAATGATGTTCACAAGTTCTATCAAAGTGTAAAACATGAAAGCCAAGGATACAATGCTCGAACAGAATCCTGTCGAGATGAACAAGGAAATTTGGTAGTTGATGGTCGATGCTGGGGATATGGAAGAACCACTTCTGCAGACTGCTACACGGCGATGACGAACAATATTTCGGTGTCACGCGGAACGAACCATTCGATATTGGCGACGACCAAGAAAACTACCAACGACCCGACCTAAGTGAAGTGAGGATAGCAATATTTAAAGTAAAGCTTAACAACGTTGGTGGAAATGACGCTCTTCCCGCCGAGCTTTATAAAGCCGGTGTAGATGACTTGGCAAGTAGCATTCACCAACTCATAAGCCAAATCTGGTCGGATGAAAGTATTCCTGAAGAATGCAACCTCAGAATCTTTTGCCCGATCCACAAAAAAGGAGACCCTCTGAACTGCGCCAACTACAGAGGCATAAGTCTCCTCAACATCGCTAGAAGATCCTATCTGCCGTAATATGTGAACGCCTGATACCATTTTCCAATGGCTCGATCGGCCCTTATCAGTGTGGTTTAAGGCCAGGAAAGTCCACAACCGATCAAATTTTCACACTTCGGCAGATCCTGGAAAAACCCCAAGAATTCCAAATCGATACCCACCACCTATTCATCGATTTTAAAGCCTCATACGACAGCATTTATAGAGACGAACTGCGTTTGGTATACCGCCCAAACTCGTCGTTTTGTGTAGGATAATGAGTCGAAAACGACCTCACTTACACATTCGATGCCAAAAAAAAGATTTAGGCAAGATGATTAATTTGATTCGTGATAGGATTTTGCAAAACTCCAGAGCCAACACCAGAGGTACAATCTTCCAAAAATCGGTGCAACTACTAGCATACGCCGACGATATTGACAGCAATGGTAGGTTGAGTCATAGACATGTTTGCTAGCACAGAGAAGGAGGCGGCAAAAACGGGTTTATCAGTAAATGAGGGTAAGACTAAGTATATGCTGTCAACACGAAAGGACACACAACATGGACGAACTGAACGTCACCATTGACAGATATAACTTTGAGGTAGTATGGGGCTTTGTCCGCCTCTGATATTAACTCTGACAACAACATATCGTCAGAAATTAAAAAAAGAATTACCCTTGCCAACCGCTGTTTCTTCGTTTAGCCCAAAAATTTGAGTTTTTTTTTATGAAATACGATCTGCTAATAGCGATCACGAATGGATATCATTTTTGGAGATCAATAAATGTGTGGTTGAGTTTCTTTGAGTCTGAGAATCACTTTTTCGAATCCGATTGATTGGTCGAATGTGAAATTTGTGATTTTAAGCATTTTCTCATGTAAAAGATCAGTTTAAGATCACTTGATCGTTTGATCTCGATGACATCTGTATCGGAGTCGAAAATTTGTTTTTTTGACGATCTTATGATCACGATCGACTACTCCAACGATTAATTCCAACTTTTATGAAGTGATCTTGATCTTTGATTGATCTGTACATCATCTGCTGAAGTTGAAATCGTGAGATCACATTGCTGCTGCTCACGTTGTTAATGCTCCAAATGGAATAGTTAACCATTTGGAACATTTCAAATTCAAAGATCGCTTGAGGATCACTTGATCTGTAGGCTATCTGCCGAAGAAAATAACGATAGATCAGATTGAAGCAAGATTCTGAAGTGGAAAATGCCAGTCCAAAATTCAGGTTTTCATAAAGTTGAAATTGTGATCCTCGAAAAGGTCATCAGTTAATCCAACCAGCAGATTTCTTGACAGATATAACTTTGAGGTAGTACGGGGCTTTGTCTACCTCTGATATTAACTCTGACAACAACATATCGTCAGAAATTAAAAAAGAATTACCCTTGCCAACCGCTGTTTCTTCGGACTAAGAAGGTTATTCAGTAGTAAAGCCCTCACTCGAACTACTAATCATCCCAGTCCTGCTCTACAGCGCTGAAGCATGGACCGTATCAAAAGTGGAGGAAGAAATCCTTGGTCGAATTGAGAGGAAAATTCTTCGAAAAGTCTTCGGTCCCGTTTGCGTTGACGGACTAGGGAGACGAAGATTAGTCCAGGAACTATACGGCTGTATAGCTCGTATAATACATGCCCCTACACAAAAAAAAATCCGCATTGGACGTTTAAGATGACTAGGACATGTAGAACGAATGGACATCAATAGTTCGGCTCGAAGAGTCTTCGATTCCCAGCCAGACGTCCGACGCAGTAGAGGAAGGCCTCGCTTTAAGTGCCGCGCACTAGGAGAAACCGACCTCAACCAACTTGGAGTGCGCAACTGGAGGCAGTTAGCTAAGGACCGGGCTAATTAGAGAGCCATGTTGGTTGAGGCCCAGGTTCATCTCGGACTGCAGCGCCACTTAAGTAAATAAGTGCGTAGGGATCAACTTAGGGTCCTCATTGAAGATATGCCTCTCGAAACAGCGCCCGTCAGTAGGTGCTTTCGTTGGGAGGCTACATACACCAACATAATAAGTTATCGCTGCCGTAGGCATTAAATCAACTGGACACTGTTTCGTAGTAAGGATCTCCCACTACTATGCGTGCTGGACCAAGATATTACATCCACCCAAGAACAAGAGAAATGACCTAACTATAACGCAATTCAAATTGATTAAGAACACACAAATTACATAAAAATGCACTAAAAACTTAATTTAAAAAAAAACACAACTTTTTCCTGGCAACCATCCAGTTAATCGAACGCCAATGTTAAACCCCATCGGCCTCGTCATAATTGGACAATCGGCCTTGACACCTGATAGTGCCGAAGCAAAAAAAAAAAACCACAACCGAAAGCCAAGGTCAATGACCTCAGACAAAACCCTGACCATGAACTATTAACGCTCTAGATCAGGCCCTAGCTATCAAATGCCTAGACCTTGAACGGCAAACGTTCAAGTTCAGGCACTTGCTCTCACTACACAAAGGCAATCACTGACCTAGTCAATGCCAACCCTCTGTGCCTAACAGCTGTCTGACTGACCTTAGCCATGACCACCTGCTTCCATACTATGCGGCTACTAACAGCCAAAAATGGAAACAGACAGCCTCGACCTAGTCATCCTAACCGAACAGCAGAATCTATCTGACTTGTCCCTAATCTGATATTTTGTGGTTGTGTGTGTTTTTTTGTTTTTTGATTTTTTTTTTTGTGTTTTTTTTTTTTTATTATTTATTTACAAATAAATATAAATTTACAAGTTAACAATAATAAAAACCTAAATAGTTAATAATAAAATACTCTTATAGCCTAACAATTATTTTTAGTGCATTTTTCATAATTTTTTAGCGTCAAATAAAAATTTGAAAAACGAGATAAAGTAAGAAAATAAATTATTTCTGTCATTTTGCTGAAAGAGAAAACATTTTTTTTTTTTTTTTTGAAAAGGGGGGCACATAGAGAGACCATATTTCAACTTCTTGCCAGTACACAGATTTGCTGTATCTGCTAGAGCACTCTTCGGTCCTCTTCGGTTGTAGCTCAAAAAATCGAGCGCACAACCAAATGGCAGAGAGAGTGCCGCAAAGCTATCTGGCTAGCAAGATCATTCCATTTGGGATGCGGCATGCGGCAAAAAATCTGTTCGGGTACGTGTATGTGTGTTTGTGTGTGGGGATGCGTTGAAGAGGAAAATGTGTTAAAATTTAAATTTCTGATAGAAATAGAAACAAAAAAAAAAAAAATCCGAAATTTAAAATCGCGATGAAAAGATAAATAAAATTAAATTCGTTCTGTGTGTGAATACGATCCACAGGCACATATTCGAACAACAAAATGTTTCTATTTTTGTTTTAACAAAATTTTAGTAACTCAACTCTATTCCTCTTCATCAACACCCACACATGTTGGGCAAACAGGTTTGCCTTCCATGGCGTAGAATGATTTGCCTCGAACGGCTTTTTTGCAGTCCTAAATATATTTGCGGAGGGGGGGAAATAGAAAGAAAATGAGAAACAAAATGACATAAGATCCACATGGGAGAGTGGAGGATACCTACCCTGCATACGAAGCAATCGGGATGCCATTGTGAGTTCAAGGCAGAGATGTAGTTCTCCATGATAGCACGGTTGCATCCGTTGCACTTGGGTGCGAACATCTCAAAGTAATCGGTGCGGCAGTAGGGTTTGCCATCGCGCTCATGGAAGCCATCCTCACCGAATTGCTGTCCGCACTGGGCACAGAAGAAATGCTCTGTGTGCCAGGTTTTGTCCAAAGCAGTTACGCATTTCTAAAAAAAAAACAAAAAAATGGGAAACATGATTAATTTTTCCAATATACTTACGATCTCAACACACTTACATCCAAAATAGCACCATTGCAGTAGGCACAACGTGGGCTAAACAAATTGTGGTAATCTGTTTCGCAGTATGGGAAACCCTCACGTTCGAAGAAGTTACGGGTACCCAATTCCTGGTTGCAGTGATTGCATGTGAAATGCTCTGGATGCCAGGTTTTACCCAAAGCAGTGATCACTTGACCAACGATTGGCTTTTCGCAGGCATTGCAGCAGCCCTTTTGAACAGTATTGACACCTTGACGAGACATGTTTGCTTGTAAGCTACCAAGCATAGAATCTAACTGATCGCCTCCAACAATTTGCGCTGGATGATGGTGATCCTCTACGATTGTAGAAGTTTCAGTGATCTCGGTTTGAGTGAGGTGCGATATGCCCTTGTTCGGTTTAGCGTAGTCTGTAACGACAGCCTGGTGATGATGCGAACCGGAGTTTACCTGGAAAAAGAGAAAGGGTGGGTGGTTAGTTATTAGACACGATCGGGATGAGTTTTATTTTTGGATTTGAGACGCGATATGTGAAAAGTTCGTATTGATAAACGGCTTTGAATGAGATGGATCTGTTTGTGATCATTCTTTCATTATCCAGAAGTAATAAAGATTCAATAACCAATGTAATAACGAAAATGACGGTTAAATGGACAATGTCGGCAAAGATCATCGAAATTCAATTTACCGGCTAACTCTTGAAGGTGGCGGTTTAAGGGTATCAGTCAAAATTTAAGTTTTTTTATTATGAAATACGATCTGCTAATAGCGATCACGAATGGAGATCATTTTTGGAGATCAATAAATGTGTGGTTGAGTTTGTTTGAGTCTGAGAATCACTTTTTCGAATCCGATTGATTGGAAGAATGTGGAATTGTGGTTTTAAGCATTTTCTCATGTAAAAGATCAGTTTAAGATCACTTGATCGTTTGATTGATCTCGATGACACCTGTATCAGAGTCGAAAATTTTTTTTTTGACGATCTTATGATCACGATCGATTACTCCAACGATCAATTCCAACTTTTATGAAGTGATCTTGATCTTTGATTGATCTGTACACCATCTGCTGAAGTTGAAATCCTGAGATCACATTGCTGCTGCTCACGTTGTTAATGCTCCAAATGGAATAGTTAACCATTTGGAACATTTCAAATTCAAAGATCGCTTGAGGATCACTTGATCTGTAGGCTATGTGCCGAAGAAAATAACGAAAGATCAGATTGAAGCAAGATTCTGAAGTGGAAAATGCCAGTCCAAAACTCAGGTTTTCATAAAGTTGAAATTGATATCCTCGAAAAGGTCATCAGTTAATCCAGCCAGCAGATTTCTTAAATACCGATTATCTGTTGAAAAATACAAAAAAAAATCAAAATTGAGTACTCAGTCAATTAAAATTTCAGATACGTCAGAGATAATTTTGAATATTAATCTCCAGACAAGGTATTAAAACCAAACAGACGCAGATAGAACTTTTTTTTTTAATTTTTAAAGAGCGATCGAACGTCACGTTCAAAAACGATCATAAAATCCTTTGATCAATGAAATGGAAAAGGCGATTTCTATCAGATCCATTAGATCATTCTTTTTGAACGTGATTCTGGAAAATTATGTATTTAATCCTGTCTGCAATATGCCGGGAAATCGCTTAGCTTGATGAAAATGTGAGGATCGCTTCGAAAAGATACTCGTAGATCTCTAGTAGAGCCACCGCGATCGTTTTTCAAAAAAAAAAAACGATGGAAATTCCACCGAAGGTACACCGAAAACGGGTTGTCCAAAATTAATTATTATCGTATCCCAAAATCCGACCGAACCGAACGAATAAAATATCCTTTGCCTTACTTTGTTGGTACTAGATGCGCGATCTAATTCGTATGACCGAAAGTTTCAAACTGAAAACACTTTTATGTGCGAGTCCAAGACATTGGCTAAATTTGAAAATCATGTTTCGCTTTCGCCTCTCTATATACGTGCTACCAAAAATAATCTTTTCGTTTTTTTTTCGCGCCGCAGACTGGCAAGATGCGTCCCTCACGGTTTAACCCGCGTGCGCCCCCACATCATGTGCTCGAGTCAAAAAACGATCACTCGCACATTGAAGATCTTGTCATATGGATACATGTATCTGCATAATTAAAGGCTGTATTTCGTTTAAGTGATTAGATGAAAAGATATATCATACCAGAGGACCGTGTGCCTGATACACCCACACTAATGAGGGCCGATGGCTGTTTTCTTTTCGATTAGGACTTTCTGTGGTGTTTCACTGGGGTAGGGGGGGATGACGACTGTCATGGCAATCATGCCAAAGAGGCGCGACATTGAAGACTTTTATGGACATTTGTTGTTCCGTAATTGAGTTATTCTTCCTATTTTTGAAAATTTTGATTTATTTTTTGCCAAAGGATCGGTAAAGATCGCATGTGGATTGTGTGTGGATCGTAGGTGTTTCAACGAAGAGGGTTGATAACCAGTGGGAAGAGATATCACACGCAACCAAGAAAAATTCTAAAACTCGTGACGCCGATCATGATGACGATCAAAGGGAGTGCGGAGGGGGGGAAATTGCGGAGGATTTCATTTTATTTATTATTTATCATTGGCATAGAAACACGAGCAAGCGTCTTTGGAAAAAAAAAGAATCAAAACACCCAAAAAGTGGGATGGGAGGGCGCGCGGACCGAAAAGGCGTATTTCGGTGTTTTTTTTTTTAAATCAAAATACTATTATTATAACTGTGAAATGATTTTGCGCTTCCGAAGACGGAAAAGTTGGAAGCCGCAAAGAAACTGGTGGCCGTGTGCAATATTTTGTATACTTTGCTCATAAATATTCCTGTGTCCGTCCCTGTTGGATTTTTTTTTTTTTCGGAATATCCACACTTGTGAATGAGCCGATTGGGGGAGGGGTGGGTTGATGGCAATTTGTATTGGAGAACATTCGGATAAACAAAATGAGAGTGGTGCAGATGGGTGGGATTTGTTTATTTGGCGTATTAGTTGGTAGACAGCACTGGCACTTGTCACCAAGATCTTATGTTGTCAATGACATTGGAATGGGTTGAGATTTTTCAAAAAGTAGTTGACACGCGTAATTAAGCGAGTGGTTTGTTTGTAGAAACGTGAAAATTTAAAAAAAAAAACACACAATTTCAAATGGGAAAACTATCTAGTTGTACAGATTCAAATAGGAAGTGGCCAATATTGTATAAACAAACCTCATAGCTGAACATTAATGCTGGAAATGCAGAGAAATTCGCCGAACTTTGGATGGATAAACGTTAGGAGTAGGTGTAAGTTGAATATACAAGTACGATCTATGAGCAATAGTGGAAGGATGTGGGCATGTTTTCCATGTTAATATTCAAAATGGGATCCATTTTTCATATTTAATGAGGATGCTATATCTTTTCAGATTATTTCGGAAATTATTTGAACGCTTTGATCCCCGATAGTAACTGGAAACAGAATTGATGAATATATTGAACGGTGATTGGATATAAATGACTAATCTATGACCATGTTTTTGGCACATACACCTAGATCAGAGCTAGAGCTTATCTTCCAAGCTTGAACTTCAAGATTGCAACGGCATCTGCTCCAAAGACCTGTGTAACAAAGTGCAAAAGTCTGCCTAAGGACACATTGAAGGTGCTTGTAATATAAAGAGCTCCCACTCTTCTTCCAAAAAATGGTCTAATATTTGAAACACCCTTTCATTGCTGAGGAGAGAGACTTTAACTAAATCTACTTGATCTACCAAACAAGGAAATATCGTAGGTGAGACACAGTCGATGCTGAGGATATGGAAGAACCACTTCTGCAGACTGTTAAACGGCGATGACGAACAACATTCCGCTGTCAGCCAGAACGAACCATTCAATACTGGAGACGACAGCGAAAACTGCCAACCACCCGACCTAAGTGAAGTGAGGATAGCAATATCTAAACTCAGGCTTAATAAGACCGCCGGAAATGACGGCCTTCCAGCTGAGCTTTATAAAGCTGGCGGAGATGACTTGGTAAGTAACATCCACCAACTCATAAGCCAAATCTGGTCGGTTGAAAGCATGCCTGAAGAATGGAACCTCAGCATCGTTTGCCCGATTCACAAAAAAGGAGACCCTCTGTACTGCGCCAACTACAGAGGCATAAGTCTCCGCAACATCGCTTACAAGATCCTATCTGCCGTAATATGTGAACGTCTTATCAGTGTGGTTTTAGGCCAGGAAAGTCCACAATCGATCAAATTTTCACACTTCGGCAGATCCTGGAAAAAACTCAAGAAGTCCAAATCGATACCCACCACCTATTTATCGATTTCAAAGCCGCATACGACAGCATTTATAGAGACGAACTATACAGAGCCATGTCTGGTATACCGTCCAAACTCGTCCGTTTGTGTAGGATGACGATGGAGAATTCTCGCTGCACCATCAGGGTCGGAAACGACCTCACCGAAACATTCGATACCAAAAAAGGATTTAGGCAAGGCGATGCGCTGTCATTTGACTTTTTCAATTTGATTCTTGAGAGGATTGTGCAAAACTCCCGAGCCAACACCAGAGGCACAAAATTCAGTGCAACTACTAGCATACGCCGACGATATTGCCATCATTGGTAGGACTCAACGTGATGTCATAGCCACGTTTGCTAATTTAGAGAAGGAAGCGGAAAAATGGGTTTGGCAGTAAATGAGGGTAAGACTAAGTATATGCTGTCATCACGAAAGGACACACAACATCGACGAATTATTCGAGCTGTACAGCGACATGCCCTTGGTCAATAAACTCCCCATTGGACGTTTAAAATGGCTAAAACATGTAGAACGATTGAATACCAATAATAGGGCTCGCAGAGTTATCGATTACCAGCCAGACGTCGGACGCAGTATAGGAAGAACTCGCCTTCAATGACGCGCACAAGTAGGCACCGACCTGAACCAACTTGGAGTGCACAACTGGAGGCAGTTAGCTAAGGACCGGGCTAATTGGAGAGGCATGTTGGTTGAGGCCCAGGTTCATCCCGGACTGTAGCGCCACTTAACGTACGAACTTGATCTACCACAAACTCGTTGGTTATCATGAGATTTTCATGCAAAGAAATTATTCCAAGCGGATGGTGATTCTTCGAAAGTTCACCCTTTGAGTGCTCTTACGGCGTGCATGAGCATAAGGACTCTCGTTACTGCTCCGGTAATGAGCCAATGAGCGTAACAGGCTCGTTAGTACCCAGAGCCTAGCTTTTTCTCAAAACTATTCATGTTTGCGTGTGCACTCAATATGATGGGACCTACTGTTTTATGCCGAATCCGAACGGTAAGTCGATAAAAGCATTTCATGACAATTGATAACACTTCTGACAAATCAGATCAGATCAAGTGAATTGAACCTAGATCTTCCAGACCTAACCATCGCGCCACTGAGCCCGTTCGTACTACATCAACATATTGGTAAAGCTCATAAAGTTAGCGGTCGCATCTCCACTTCCATTAGCATTCCTCGTATACAGGATCAAAAATTCGACGAATGATGTTTTTGTTTTTCGAAAGTTCCTGCTTATTGTCCAACACTCTTCATTGCAAAGTAAGACTGGTGGTAGGATAGAGCATTTGGACTATCGACTCCAACCATTTCGCTAAATACAAGGGATTACAAGTTCAATCCCCGGTTAGGGAATAAGTTGTTTCAATAATTATACAGAGAACTGAACGTGCAAATAGCATCACTATTAGAAGGAATCTGATGAGGACACTTGGTAATGTCCGAAATAGCTATAATTCCAACCAAATAGTGTTGTTGTACACAAGTTGTTGTTGTAATTTCAATCATTCAATCGATAATCATTTGTCAGGGGTTGCCCCCCTTAGAGTTAGAATCGTTGTTACTCCTACCTCACTACTACCACGAAATAGCATCAGTTTCAGGATAAGCCTTTGTCGCACCTCCACTAAGGTGTCATTTGTGGGGTTGATGTTAGCTTCAAAGTAGACTAGAGGACTCTTTGACTACCTCAAAATTATTGCTATCAACAGCGACATTTTGTACAAGGTTGTGCTTTGTTTGATGAAACAATATACTTTGTCTTGTCCTCGTTACCAACAAGACCAACGAGTTTGTTCATCAATTGCCTACCGTGGCATATTGGGAGCGGTCGATATCGTCTGCGTACCCCAGTAGCTGGACGGACATACCTTTCGTTTTTACCCTTGCCCTACGCACTATCTGTTACAGCATGAGGTCGAAGAAATCGCGTGATAGCACGTCTCATTTGTTGGAGTCCGGTAGATGTTTGGAAAAGCACAATTAAGCTGCTTAATGTGTCTTCCTGTGTTCGGCGACATAGCTCTATCAGTTTTGATGGATGTAGTTGATGGATATTATCACATCACACAGCCTTAAAGTCGATGAAAGGATAATATGTCTTGTCTTGAATTTTTTCAGTCTTTTCCAGGATTTGCGCCTTAGTTTACAAAAATAGGTCTATGATCGATCTGCTATTCATTGACCTACCAGAACTTGCAGTGCCCTAGTGCTTAGAGCGTTGGACTACTAACTGCGGGGTCAAATCCCGAGTTGTTTCAGTGCTTAAAAAAAAAACCGTTAACGACTCTTTAGTACCCAGGGCCTATCTTTTGTTCACAACCATTCAGGCGGGACCTCCTGTCTTATGCCGAATCCGAACGGCTAAGTTAAGATAAGCTTCTCTTGACAATTGACACTACTCGGATGTTTTGTCAGATCATCACGACAGGAGGGCAAGTGAAAAATCATTTAGGACTCGCCACGGTTGGGAATCGAACGCAGGCCTTCTACGCTGCAGTTAATAGCAATAACCTCTTGCGAAAGTCTGACAAACATCCAATAGTAACACTATTACGAGAAGCTTCTTAAATTCTGCGTTAAACAGGGTGTCCTCTACTTTGTGGCAAAAATAATTACTTCGCACACAAAAAAGAAGGGAGACGTAGCTTCTCCCTGAGGCCCTTAATGTGCAGTTTATGCTAGGCATTTAATTTTTTTACCAGACTTTAAGTTCTGGTAATCTTGTGCATTTAACAGCAGAGAATTTCAGAGTGTCCGTATGTTGTTGACCGGATAACATTATGAAATCTCTTGAAAACATCCAAAACCCTTTTGGTTCTCCATGTTGTAAAGGCTGGATTTGATTGCATGCTTGCCTATTAGATGGTGTCCAGTAAAGGCGGCACTGATATGTGGTATCAACTAACTTTGGTTAAGTCGGTTCCCTGTGCTGGCACGTGAGGCCGCTAAATATTAAAGGTTTGATCTACACTAAAGGATGGTTGAAGTAAAATTTCGATCACGAAAAATAAGACGCATCCTAAACCATTTTGATAAAAGCTACTGGACCTAACGGAATTCCACCTTTTTTTATTTAAAAAGTGCGCACCCGAACTTGCATTGCACCCGTTCTTAGCAGATTATTTCCCATGTCATATGATCAACGATTCAAAAAAAGGGGAGCAAAATGCATGCCTGAAAACTACGGACCCAATGATTTAATATCCATACTTTCAAAGGTAATGGAAAACACAATTACCACCGAGAATGTCGATTACCTAGAAAGGCGGTTGGAAAACATTCTTAAAGACAGATCTTTGCTAGCAGTTGTGGATGGCGCATCCTCTGGTAGATTCCCTTTAAACGCCGGGGTACCTCAAGGATCAATTTTCTCACCCACTCTATTTCTGGTGCAATGATCTTTTGAAGACCAATAATATTCGATTTTTTCTGATTTTGCAGATGATAGCACTCTAATAGCAACTCAACTAATCGATACGCCTATTACCGCTATTGCTGCTAATCATTAGCAAATCTGCTCTATAAACTTAAACATAGACCTGCAAAAGATCATACAATGGGGAAAGGAAAAACTAGATCAATTGAACGCATGTACAAATGGAGAATGCAGTCGTCAAACCAGAAGAATCCATGCAACTGGTAGGCATCACAATTGTGATAGCCCTGGTTAGACCTTCTCTTCTGAAAGCGCAGATCTATGCAATTAGTACCGTAGACAGTAAACTCTAATGTCAACTACAGAGTTAGGCGGGAGAGAGTTCTGCGACATTCGAGCGAAACAAGAAAGTTCGCTATAGTTTTGTCTCCTATAAGTTTTTTTCGTACGCATTTGAACCTGTCTAGAAGGTGTATATGTAGCTTCATAGTTATATTAAGGGCAGATAAGACAGCGTCGGACATTTTTTACGTCGATTTAGGCAACGTAGATATTTCGCTACGACTGTGGCCGCGAATTTGTGGCCGTTGCAACAAAGTTCATTGCCAACACACATTCCTAGTAAGGATTGTTTTTCGGTTCCTCGATGTCATTTTATGCCGATTAACAAACGGCTTAATCGAAGGGTTTGGTTTGCTTTAGTGACTGAAGACAGTTTTAAGCTTTGAAAGCTTTGAATTCCAGTCTTTGGTTTATCCAGTTTGATAATATGGTTAAGGTCGGAATTTAATAAGCATAACATATTTTGTCATTCGAAGATTAGTTACGTGACCCTGAAAAGGAGAATTAGAAGCTAAGGATACTGTAAGGAGTGAATTGGTTTAGAACCGAAGATTGCGGATCGGATATAATTTTTAAAAATGAGAAGGAGAATCAGAAAATTGAGTTGCAGACTTGAAGTCATCCAAAAAGATTTTAAATTGAGTTTTACAAAGGATAATGCCTAATTTGACGAAGTTTTTCATTGATTCCAGAAGTTTTTCATTGATTCCAAATGCATGGATTTTCGACAAAAGGGATTCTTGTCAACCCCGTTGAAATAAGCAGAACAAGCATGCTTTCTTCACCGTTGGTTCCAATTTTTAGTCAAATCACCATCGCCATTGAGAAGTGTTCCCGGTTCGAGATATTTCATATGCCTGACGATTTATGAGCTTCACCATAACCTTGCAAAGAAAGAATCTAAGTGCAATTCGTCGGGAACAGGAAAAAAGGAGTACATTCGCGTTTTTTTTGGAACAGGCTGGACAAACGCTGTTTCCCATCTACATTTATAGAATCCTGATGAGAGTAGGGCAGATAGTGGTTTGTAAACGTAGAATTACATGTCTCCAGAACAATGGGGGGTAAACCATGTTGGTAAGTTCTATCGTTATGGTCGCTGTATTGTAGAGAAATATCTGGGACATGACTTTCCTTAGTTAAAGGTTGAAGATTTTTAGTAAGGAAAGAGAAGTTTTGGTGATATAGCTTCAATGGTCTTGAATTTAAGAACACTTGTCAGTCTACACCATTCACTATCAAACGAATAGGATTGATGGCTTTAGACGGGTTTCAAAAATGATTTCAAAAAGTAGGTAATTGAACGTTTTGTATGGTGCTAACGTAGTGGTGTATAATCGCATTACTCCCCCGATTCAGGCTGCAGACTATACTTCGTACCGAAATGTGATACAATTTTCCTGAAATCCTTTTTCACGACCATTTTTTCATAACCCCACATCGTGGCTTCAACATGTAACCTCTATTGCGAAATCTACAGTGTCCGAACTTTTCTATGCTAAGATATATTTTAGACCAGAACACCTTCCACTTCTCTATAAAGTAAAGTACGAACGAGTCTTGAATACTGTTCTCGTGTTTGGAGTTCAACCCCGAAACATACGCTGAACTTTTACTCTATCCAAAGACTTGCAATCCGCTTTATAGACGAATCTTCCCTTATGACAAAGCTCCAATATTTGACATAGCAAAGACTTGTAGCAGATCTGTCTCTTTATTGCAGGTGTTCAGCTCAGACAAATGATCCCTTGACTTGACAAGATACGCAGTGTCAGCTCACAGACAAGCTGTCCATTTAAAAACAACACGAACAACACAAACATAATTATTTTTGTCACAGATCAAGATAACATTGGAATGAAGTTCCAGAAGACGTATTTTCACTTAAATACAATCTGAAACAGCTCAAGAGCAGTGTCAATAAACATCTGCAGGCATCATCTCAGGGCGCTCCTTGAGCGTTATTTGTTCTCCTCACCTGGCAACTTTTTTCAATTCTCAGGATGTTCGTGTTCCCAGGCACCCATCATAGATGACTGTTAAGGTACACCGCCATCCCCTTAAGAGATCAACACCAGTTTAGGCTTCTTTTGAGTTAGTTGAGACCGACTCCACAAAAGATATAACAACATCTACTTTAAGCCGAGGCAACACCATACACCACTTTAAGCGTCATGAACTTCGCCTGAGACAAGGATCGGAAAGATGGAAAAGAGGCTTGAAGTTAGCAGTTAGTTCCTGTTCTCTCAAGACAGGATCTGTCAGGGATCATTCGTTCCGTATGTCAAAATTTAACCTGGTAAGGCTATAATTGGTGTTTTCATAGATTTTTGTACCTATGTACCCATAAAAAAAAACATGGAGCCGTCGTGGGACGGCCAAAAGAAGCGAAGCTTTTACGTATTGGCCCGTGTGACGTTAACGGTCACTTTTTCTCGGTTCACTCCCAATCTTCCAAGTGCGCCATGGAGGGGGAAGTTAACGGTACGGTGACGATTTAACTTTTTTCCGGTTCACTCCCCATCTTTTTTGAATAAGTTTTATTCTTGACCCACCGTTCGTCCCTTAAAAAGCTACCTTCGCTTCCAAAATTAATATATGTCGGCAGTTTGCATTTTTGACCATAATTAGGTGTCTTAAGTCAAATTGCTGAGTAAGTTCCCATTTTGTTTCTTAACAAATGTTATGTCAAGTGAAGCACACCACCAATGCCTAGAGTATGCAGACTATGGACAGCTCATAAAGTTCTCTGGAAACGTCAACACCAAAAGGTTTGTCAAACTATTTTTTTAAGCCCTGTGCTCCAAACACGGAGCAAGTTTTCTGGAAGAGACTTAAATATCCATCAATACTTTTAAAACGATGACCATGACTTTCTTAAACTTTGTATACAAGTCAGTGCAGTGCCCTCTGAAAGTCATCACTTAAACTACCTTTTTTCAATGTGATAACCTATTGCAAAAGTTTGACAAACATCCAAGAGTATAAAACTGTCTTAAGAATCTTCTCTAATATACTTTTTGGAGTCTAAATTAAACTGTAGCCCCCAAAGATATACATTAGGCTGGGTTTGCTATAAGATACGTTTTCATATAGTTAATGCCTTACATAATTTTTTTTTACATGGAAAGTAAAACCGTCTTATGCCAACAAGTTGTGCGCTGAACTTGCGAGCGTTGCTCTTGAAATTGTCTACTAAAAAGCTATAAATAAAATTAATTAGTTTTTTTTAATACCACTTTTCTTGAAAACAAAAATATCTTTGGCTTGTAGGAAACATCTCTTTTAATCATGCATAATAAATCAAAATTCTATCACCTCATAATGTCCGGATTTTATTTGAACCTCCAACAGCACAATGGAAATGATTCCCTTGTTGAAATGTTTATTTCAAATTCAGAATGTTTAAATATTTTCAAATTTATGTAAGAATAGCATTTTTGAAAGCATGATTAATTGACAAGTGTAGGAGGCGTGTGCTATTATCCATTTTAAGACAAGGCCGCTGCCTAGTGCGATTTCTCTTTTCTTCTGTTTGAAAATAGTTTGACAAGATGTTTTTTTTTTTTTGTTCTATTCCATTACTTTGACATATTCGCTAACGTCATTGGAAATGCACCCACAATTAGATTATTTCGCTCTTTACAAAACCTAATTAGTATTTTTATGTATTTATCTGTTCAATGGTCGGCTAATTATGTGCAATGCACATCCCAAAAGAATTAACGTCGCACATTGTTAAATTAAAATTAGAAAGCGACGTCAAACTTGGGAAAATAGTTTTTCTAATTTATTTGTAATTTTTTGAATTTGCACAACAAACTTTTTGTCAAATGCAGATTTATATTTTGCTTTCTCTGAGGACGTTATTAACAGATGTCATCATTACAAAGTGTTTACCCCGGCACTCAACTGGTAGTAGGATGTTCCTATTAACAAGACGGGTGGGTTGGATTCGCTGCATGAAATATTATGTTTTCACGTTAATTTATCACGAAATTTACAATAAAATATCAATTTGTACTAGATTTCTAAAAAAAATCTGTTTTACACCGCACAAGATTGTATACGCGACTTAACCAAATGAATGCATCATCTGCATCCAAAAATAAATCAGTGATGCCAGATCGTGGGCGAAAACCCTTTTCGTGGGCATTTGCAAAATAAAATACGCTAAAAGGGCGAAAGGGCATTTTCATGCCTTGCAGTTGAAAAAAAAGGGCATTTTAATTTTTCAAACTTTGTATTATAACTTTATATCTGAAGGCAGCCACTAAAATTTCAAGTTTGAATGTGTCCATCTTTATTTGTTTACCGAACGATTTCATTTTAAATTTTGCTAAGCAAACGTCAAATTCATTTCTCATATTCTCATTCTAAAAGCCGATGCGGAGCGGATCATTTTGTCAGGTAATATTTTTGTTCAGATTTATTATTTAATAAAATATATTGGAAATTATTTATGTTTTTAGTAAAATGAGCGCAGAAAAAGGCAGCAAGAAACGATTTCAAATCAGTTGGAAGGAGGATAAGAAATTTGCAGCTTGGTTGAGGCCAGTTGTAAATGATGATTTTAAGGCATTCTGCAAAGCTTGTGGTACGACATTTATGTGTGGCAAAAGCGAAATTGTGCGGCATAGCAACACACCCAAACATTTATTAAACTTAAAAGCAGTAAAGGAAACACCAGCAATAGAAAATATTTTCGCAAACAAATCAACAGACAAAACTAAAATTGGCGAAATAAAATTAAGTGCCTTTATTGCTGAGCATAACGTTGCTATTGAGGTAGTGGAACATCTAATTCCTTTGCTGAAAGACATCTTTCCCGATTCAAAAATTCTTTCGAATGTGTCATTGGGAGTTCGCAATTAATTAAAAATGTTATTGCTGTTGCTGAAGAAAACGAACTTGTGAAAATCCTGCGCACAACAAAATTTTCTATATTGGTTGACGAGACAACAGATATCGCCAACGCCAATCATTTATGCTGTTTGGTTCGATACGTTGATCCCAATATTGGAAAGATCACGACCAAATTGTTGGAGATGCTCAACATAAGTGCCCTTAATTCTGGGGCAGATGCCCTGTTCGAAGCATTTTCAAAAATGATGAAGGAAAAACACATACCGTTTGACAATGTTACTGGAATGGCCTCTGACAACGCTCCTGTAATGGTAGGTAAGAGGAACTCTTTTTATACTAAACTCAAAGAAGTGTGTCCAAACTTATTCCTTATGAAATGCATTTGCCATTCGTCAGCCTTAGTTGCTTCACACGCCTGCAAGGAATTGCCAAAGCACATTGAAGAGCTAATGCGAGGAATTTCTAGTTACATATCCGAAAGTGCAAAAAGTTCGGCACAGTTGGTTGAATTTCAAGAATTCTTCGGTGGCCAAGTAAAAAAAATTTTAAAACCAGCAAGCACTCGCTGGCTTTCGCTTCTTCCCTGCGTCGAAAGACTTCTTGAAAATTGGGAAGTGCTGAAATCTTATTTTCGACTTGCAGCATTTGAAGACAAACGAAAAAGAGCAGACAAAATTCACGAAGATCTTGAAAAAAGTAAAAATAAAGCGTATTTCTACTTTTTAAAACATTCTCTTTTTTTCTTCAATGCATTCAATGCTATTTTTCAGCACCAAAAAGTTTTAGTTCACTGCATTGTACAGGAAAGCAAATTCTTGGTTTTGAAATTTTGTCGCAATTTCATAAAGCCTACTTTTTTTGCACTTCAATGGCATGCTCAACTTGCCATTTTGAGAAATCTACAGCTGGACCTAGACCCGACATATATTATTGAAGATTTAAACAAAATGTTATTAGGAGAAGAGTGTCAAAAAATTTTAAACGAATTAAATATTGTCGATAAAAAAGAAGTTCAAATGAATTGCCTCAATTTTTATATTATTCATTTCAAATACCAACACGGGTGTAGATTACGCAGGACCGGTGGAAATCAAGACATGGAAGGGCAGATGCAACAGGTCAACGAAGGGCTACATTGCAGTTTTCGTTTGCCTTTCCACTAAGGCCATCCACATAGAGTTGGTCAGCGATCTTAGTGCAGCAGCATTCATCTCTGCTTTTCGGAGATTCACGGCAAGAAGAGGAATGTGCGCCAGCATCTTTAGCGATTGCGGTAGCAATTTCAAGGGAGCAAATAATGAAATGAGAAAGGATAGTAAATTCATTTCAGCTGAATGGTCAACCGAAGTCGCACTAGACCTAGCATCGCAAGGTACAACGTGGCATTTTAACCCTCCATCTTCACCACACTTTGGAGGACTATGGGAGGCAGGGGTGAAGTCCATCAAACATCACATCAAGAGAACGATAGGGTCATCGAAGCTCACTTTCGAGGAATATGCAACACTATTAACACAAATAGAAGCTTGCCTCAATTCACGACCCTTGTGCCCGATGACGTCAGATCCAGAAGATTTGAATGTGTTAACTCCAGGACACTTTCTGATAGGAGCACCACTTCGAACCATTCCGGATCGAAACCTAATGGAGAAAAACATCAACGCACTAAACAGATGGAGATATGTGCAACGACTCACACAAGAGTTCTGGAAGCAGTGGAGCACAACCTATCTCCATTTGCTCCAACAACGTCCAAAATGGTTGCAACAGCAACCGAACATAAAGGTTGGAGATATTGTCCTCGTGAAGGAAGACAACCTTCCACCAGCAGCATGGCTACTCGCGCGAGTCATCCAGGTACACCCCGGGTTAGATGGTCTGACGCGCGTGGTGACCATCAAAACAAAAAACTCAACCCTCAAAAGACCGATAACAAAAATTTCTCCTTTGCCGGTATCAAACCCGTCGGTATAATGCTCATCAAAAAAATGAAGCATATAGACACAACCCTACACAGAAGTGAATTATAAACAAACAAATATCTAAATAACAAAAAATAAACAATAAAAATACTCACGAAATAACACAAAATCCAAAACACATCCTCATAATAATGCACATACATTTGCAATTATCTATTTTGAACATAAAAACAACATAATTAACCAATAACTTTTTTTTTCACGCGAAAAATCCAACCGGCGGAACTGAGGAAGTGAGGAAACATGACGTCGCATACCGATCCACAAACAACAACACATCATCCAAATCCCAGGCCCGAGGGGGGAGCATGTTGAGGTCTCAACATAAAACTCAACACTCAACATTGAACTTACAACGAAAGAACAAAATAAAACGATAAAAATGTAACCGCGCGAGATACATTTGACAGCACGAGGGGGAATTATGCGTGATGCAGAATGTCCATGCGTTTGGGCTGGTTGCTGGAATGCACGAAGTTTAAGCTCTCAATTGAGACTTCGCATTGCCGGTAACTAGCTCCAAGGCATACAACAATAGCCATCCACAAATGCAAATCAACCTAATTTCCACAAAATAATGCAAAACAAAACGACACGCACCACCGACAATGACAAGAAACCACGATGAACTGTCAAATGTATCAAGGCGGTAGGAATATAAAATGCAGTCTCGCTCCTCCAACCTGCAGTGGTCCCATTAGGAAGATAGTTGGTGTCACATACCAACTAATAACAACATAAATTTAATGATGGCCGAATGCAATGTAGGAGGGAGAGCGCATCGGATCTTTCACACCCACATATTGGGGCATTAATAAGTTGAAGAGATCATAAAATGTAAATGTATTTGTATAAGTGTTATACATCAAATGTACAATTAAATAAGGCCAAAGAAGCTATAAGCTGTAAATCTGTTATCGAAAATAAGAGAAAAAAACGGCAATCAGCTGTGTTAAATGCAACTGTGAGTGAAACGAGATTTCGTGGAGCCTTAAGTTGCAATTTCAAGACACTTTTGTATCACCATTCCAAGAGTGAAGATCAGCAATAAAATTATAACGTTCTTTAAGTCGGTAGTTTTATTTAAAGTAGAATTCGTTTTAGAATTAGAGTATCAGTTCGCTGAAATAAAATAATCTCCGTCTAAGTCGCCTTCTTAGACCAACTCAAAAAAAGTATTTTATACTCGCCAAGTATAAAACAACAGCTGCATTTGAAATGGTAGCTCGCTTACCATTCGAAGACGAATCAGTGGCACAAATGGAAATTCTTAATCCAAACATAGCATTTGACGTTGCTAAAAGTAGCAATATAACTATCTCAGCTATTTTGAACAAAGTTGATATTAGCATTGTATATGAAACTAATAGTACTATCACTTTGGCAAATCGATGGTGGTGCCTCTATCGGCGCGAGATACTACTAGGCCAAAGAGGGCTGAAAATTTTACGCTCTCTTTATTAGATTTAATGGAGATCCACTCACATAATTTACACAGTTCTACTCTAAAATTAAACCAATCGCATGCCAATATACTATTTCTTTCTCGCTCATTTTGTCAAATACGAAAGCTAAGTGAGTTACTTTGTTGCAATGCGATATGCGAATTGCGAGTGTGCCATACCAACCCCCGGTATGAGCAAAAGCAATTGCATTTCATATCTCAATCGCAGTATTCGCAGATCGCAGTGCTGAAAAGCCATTTGCTGAGGGATGTTGTACATGTCTTGTTTCATACTTTACTCAGATTCAAATTTTATTTTCGTATTTTTTTGTTAATCTACTCAATGTATTAAAATTTGAGCCTGAATGAATAATGCAGCATACATAATGTACGATGTTCCCATTTCCCATCCCATAACATCTTTGTCCACGTACAGCATACACTCTGCTTCAACTGAATGATCGGTTTTGGAGTATTTTTTTTTGTGTGTGCTTTATAGATACTGATCGCTCATTTTCAACCAATGTTTTGGTGAAGTGCAGTGGCAGTTGGTTAATATTACAGGTGGACAATTTTACTGTGAATTTTTATACCCTATCCCATAGGGGTATATTAGTTTTGATACATAGTTTGTAGCGAAATAATTTAGCTAGATATATCTCAAAGTATATGGATCGACTCAGAATCAATAGCTGAGTCGATTTAGCCATGTCTGTCCGTCCGTCTGTACGTCACCAGTTTTTGGGCCTTAAATTTTGAGCTAGAAGGATGAAATTTGGTACACGTACTCTTTGTTGCTCCCAGCAGAACAAGTATTCAAAATTATGAAATCCGCCCACTATATTTCGTCAATATAAAGGTTTTTGCCAAGCCCACTTTTTGGGGGCGTTTTTAATAAAAAACTTTTTTTGGCAAATTTTAAAATTTTCGAAAAAAAAATTTTATGCACAATAATTGGTAGTATAAATTTGAACATTTCGTCAGTAGACCATTTTAACCCACGCCCACTTTTTGGGGGCGTTTTCCTACAAAGAACATTTGTATGCCCTACCCCAAGGCATATGCAATACAAACACGTTCTTTTTTGTCGAACCACAAAAGGTTTTGATAAACTGTCTTAGCAATATATTGTGACAATGTCATTTTCTGTATTTTAACGTCATAAAGCCTACATTTTGAGGATATTAATTTTAAGGATGGAATGGGATAGGGTATTCAACGATCCGCACAGGGGATTGTAGCCTTCTCATATGTTTAATTGTGTTATTGTTCTGCTTTTGGTTTGTGCTTCTTGGTTTGTTTTTCAGCGAACAAAACAATTATACATTTGTATTTTTTATTTCTAATAAATTAAAGTTAAATGTTAAATAGCATTATAGAATGGCGAAATGCTCATATGGACTGTAATAATTTCAAAATTCCATTTTCCTTGTCCTTTTTTAAGCTCCCCAATGATCATAGGAGAGATGTTTGGATAAAACATTCACATCTCATTAAATAAAAATGTTTTTATGTGTGAAACCATTTCTATACCAAAGACTTAAAATTAGAATCACTTCGAAAATGTCTTCCTAAAAATTCAGTTCCAATTTCATCCCCATTAGTTTGCAATTGCTCGAATCTATTCACTGGCGATTCTTGCTTAAAAATTATGGATAATAATCGAAAGACTGAACATCGAAGGTAATTTAAAACAACTCCAGATCATGCAATAATCCAAACTTTATTCAAGAAACTGGTGAAACTGAAAATGTGTTCACCTGTCAGTTCTGTTAAAAGGGTTGCTAACCCCGTAACATATGTAAGAGGTTTCTCTTTACCTCCTCTTAACAATAGCTCCGAAATTTCTTCCTCACATTTTGGATACACCGAAAAGATTAAAATATGATAATGAGTATAATTTAGAGAAAAACGTTGACTTGCAATTGCAGGAAAAACAATTCGATGTTAAAACATTTGTTAGCATGTAACTTTTTCATAAGGTAAATGCACGTTGGACATACAATGAAAAAGATTTGTGTCTAAAGTTTTTTATAAGTCTCCTTCATAATAATTCCATATGCTGAACACCGAATTTAGCTTACCATCTATAAGCACAATATATAGATGGCATTCATCTTTGTAAGGCCGAGATCATGTTAAATATAAAAAAAGATGTGTTCTGATTTTTGATGAAATGGCAATAAAGACCGAGCTTGATTATAACACGAAAACGGATATGATATACGGGTTTTCGGATTTTGGGGAGCTGGGAAGGCACACCACTGTTGCTATATATCATATTATATAGGATGCCAAAGGGGTGAGAACATCCCAACCGAGATATTGAAATTAACAGTTACCAAAATATTAGAATGTGGATTTGAAGTTATTGCTGTATGCTGTGACCAGGGCAGTAACAATAGAAAAGCATGTAAATTACTGGGAGCAGCAGAAAATAAGCCGTTTTTTTAAATCTCGGACCAGGTAATATTTCTTTTATATGACTACCCGCATTTATTCAAAAGCGTGCGAAGTTGCTTGTTAAAAAATAATATTCGCATAGCTGATGATATCGTTTCTTGGGGAACACTTGTCAAACTGTTTGAAGAAGATTCCAAGAATATCTTTCAAGTATGCTTCAAACTAACGAAGAGTCATATAAATCCAAACAGTTTTGAAGAATGATCAGTCAAACTGGCTACACAGGTTTTCAGCTGCTGGAATTTTCAACGCTATCCCAGCAAATTGTTTTCAAACCGACACAGATAAAAAAATCTCTGCCTCGACGGCACATTTTGCTATTAAGATGAATAATCTTTTTGATAACTTAAATAGCTACAGTCTTTACACATCCAATCCTGATCGTCGACCTGTTTCAGCATGTAGTGAAACTCTACAGTCCATCAAAACAGCTAGGGAGTGGATCTCATTATGGGAGTCTACTGGTAAAATGAAAAAGCCACATTGCTTTGGTGGTCTTATGCAAACGTTGCTGGCCATAGAATTAATATGGGAAAAACTCAAAAATGACTAGCAGTTTCTTCTCCTTGTACATCTAAATACTGATGTTGCAGAAAATTTATTTTCTATAAGAAAATTCAATAAGGATTTCTGTGGTGTTAAAAGTGCGAGGAACTAAGATCCCCACTTTCGTTTTTTTATTTTTTTATTTTTGTTTGTTTATTGAATTATCGATATGTTTTCTGTTTTTTTACCCCGTTTATACATAAACATTGTTACGTTTTCTCATATTTATGTTAAACTTATTTTACATATTGTATTTTTTAGTTCTAAAGTGCGTCTAATATGCTACCCCTTTGGAGACGTGGAAAAGCATATTGAAGTTATCACCTCACCTCTGTATATTGCTCATTATCTTATTTAGTTTGGTGCGAGTACGCCAAAACCGGTTTGTTCTTGTTCGCACTCTTCAAGTCACTCATAAACACACTCATTATAATATTATTTACTCTATTCAGAAAGAGTGAACAAATTTTTCTTCTCTCGTGAGAAACGATCGATCTCCCCCTAGGCGGCTGGAGACAGAAATAAAAAAATTGCCGTGATGATACTACTATAAGCTTCATATACAATGATATTAGTGAAGATATAAAAATTAAAGCTATAACCGAGTTCCAAAATATATCAATATTGATCAGCGATGATCAAAAATGTTCCTTTAAAAAAATGCCTATTGACAAAATGTGGCATGAAATTTGTCATTTACAAAATTTCAATGACGAGCCCTTGTTTCCTAATTTAGGTAAAGTTGTTCAAATAGTACTGACTCTACCTCATTCTAATGCTGAGGCAGAACGAATATTTTCAATTATAACTGATATAAAATGTAAAAAGCGGAACAGATTGGGAAAAGAAATGATCAACAGCATTTGTATAATAAGATCATCTTTCCAATCAAAAGAAATTAATTGTATGAGTTTAGTTATTAATAAGAGTCACCTATCATTACACTGCGCAAAAAAATGTACTAATATTATCTTTATATAATATTGTTGATTTATTAATTAATCAATTTAATATTTGCAATACAAACTTTAAAATATTGCTACATTGTACCGTTAATATTAATATAAAATACTGAATAATTCGTGATATAAATATAACCTAAAAAATGTGTTTTTTAAAATGTTATTTTGTTATTCTTACTTTTTTTTATTATTATAGTAACGTAAAACATTTGAATTAAAAATAAATGTATGATTTTCCGTTATATTTTGCGTTATATATCTACATTTTATATGGGGGCAACATCGTGGGCATTTATTTTTTACTTCGAGGGCGAAAAGGGCATTTTTAATCTAAGTCGTGGGCACTACAATTTGAAAAGTCTGGCATCACTAATACTTAAAGTGAGTGGCGGCCATCATTCTTTTTGTTTGGAGCTGTCAGCAGGCATTTTTTTTAAGAGGAAATGAAACGCGAAAAAAACCGAGGACTTCATTTTACAAATTGAAAGCTATACACCACTAAATCATCACTCTCTTCAATCAAAACGTTGGAATTTTGATCAAAATGTATCAATAAACACCTTGGAGTTAGTGATTGCTGACATACACCTTCACAAATCAATTCATTACCAAGATTTCAAAGAACAAACAATTCCATTTGGATGATTAAGAAAAAATTTGAATTAATAATTTCTGATCAGCGGCGAATGAATAAACAAACTATCTTCGAAAATAATTCAACAAATTTTCGAGTGTAAATAAATGCGGGGAAAGTAATTTTTCAATATCATATCGAACGATTTGGTTATCGAGTCATTGGGTAAATAATTACTTCATACAAAGTTGAGGATGAATTGCTGCACGTGCTGCAGAAAAAATGCCAAATATCTTGCCATTCGGATCTTTTAATTGTTACTTTGGTCATTCAAATATTTTGGTGGGTGAAACATTGATATTTCATGACTAAGCAGCTCTGGAAAAATTTCCACAAAAAGAGCGATTTCAAGGATACACAAGAAAAAAACATCAACTAGGTATCTTAGCCGTCCAGTAGTGTCTTTGACTAACCTCTTGCTTCGATCTTTGATACAGAAAAGAAAAGTCCAAAGTTGATAGCCATTATGCTCGGACATAACAGATCATTTAGGAATACCAATGGTTAGTCAGGCCCCTTAAAAAGAAAGCGGCGAATGAGTCCAAAGGCAAAGTCAGCACTAAATCCCGTCATAGGGATGACCCTCAAAGTAAGGGCGTTTCGCTTTTGGTTTACTTTTTTTTTTTTATAATTTGCGCGCACTCAAGGGGTTATGAATACCCTTTATATGTTTTAGCACAGTGCGGGCGTTAAGGAAATTAGGGATAAGAAGAAAGGAGATACCGATGCACATTGGTTTTAAATGTCTGTAAGTTATAATGCAAAGGAAAAACAGAGTTTGGTAGAGCATTCCACATTCGTGTTGTTCGGTTTATGTACGAATCTCTGTATTTCAGCGTACGTCCGAAGATAGGCTTAAGGGTAAACTGATCTGCTTTCATTGCGTAACGAGTATTGCGGCTGAATTGTTGAATGGGAGGAATGCAGCTGGCTATTTCATTTGAACATTGGTTGTTAAAATAGCGATAAAACAAGGTAAGGCAGGAGATGTTTCGACGGTGTTCGAGCGAAGATAAGGAGTTCGCTATTCTTATGTCTCCTATAAGTTTTTTCGCATGCGTTTGAATCCTATCTAGTAGGTGCAATGTTGCCAGATCAGAGGGGGTGAAATATTTCTTACATCTATTTAGGAAACCTAGACATTTCGCTGCGTTTTTAGCGACTTCGAATATGTGGTCGTTCCAACGTAAGTCGTTACTAACACACATACCTAGCATGGAAAGCTTTTCGGTTTCTTCGACGTAAGTGCCATTCATGGATAATGGCTCTCGATTTTGGTTTCGCTTGTGTTTTGGAAGCATTGAATTCCACTCTATTAGATTTACCCCATTTGATAATGCTGTCAAGGTCGGAATTCAATGAGCTTAACATATTTTGGCGTTTAGAGTCCACGTTCGAAGGTGAGGGAAGAGGACCTGTAAACGAATATGAGAAGATGAGGGTACTGTCATCAGCGAAGGAATGAATTGGATTAGAAGTTGCAGACAGGAGATCATTTATAACGAGTGGTGGGTGCACGACTGGGTCGTACGCAACTTTCTTTTTCACAGCAAGTTGGGCGTTAGATTATATCATAAGGATTATGATTATTGATGCTAAAATGATATAAATAATGTCGAAATGTATTTATACGAATGTTTACTCCGAATTTTGAAGGAATCGATGTCAATGTGAGTAATAATGATTTTCCGTTGTTGGCCAAAACTAAAATTTTCGTTTAGTGATAGTTGGGCTAAAACTTATAATGTGGAATTGCTTCAAACTGTAATTGTAGTATATATATTAAATTTCATTCAATTTGACATAATAGTTTGCGAGAAATTAACAATTTTCTTTATATGGCCTAAATGACAAAATCCGTTGTATGGATTTTCTCGAAAAAACTGGGTATGCAATTTTGTTGGAACTACTATGGTTATAGTATATATAAAGTTTAATCAAAATCGTTAGAGCCGTTTTCGAGAAAATTGAGGTTATGTGTAATTTTTATATGGCAGGTACCGTTATTAACATGGCTAAAAGCAAACAAAAAAAATGGCTAAAACAAGCTTGGATACGAAGTTTGAAGAAAATCGGCCAAGCCGTTTAGGCTTGGGAGACCATTACGGACAGACGGACCGACGGACAGACGGACCGACAGACCGACGGACCGACGGACGGAATTCCAAAAACCACTTTTTTAGGCTCCGCTATCATCGTAATGTTAGAATCAATCAAAATCTCGAGGTCGAAAATTTTCACGAAAACAATATCTTTCTCTTTGTAAGAGAAAGTTAAAAATGAGAAAGAGAGTCGGAGACAAAACTGAGCCTTGAGGGACACCAGCATTTATTTGGTGAGCTACAGACTTGAAACCATCCAAAACAACTTGAATTGAACGTTTCGAAAGATAATGTCTAATCCATAGAAGAAGTTTTTCGTCGATTCCAAATGCACGCATTTTCGACAAAAGGGCTTGATGCCAAACCCTGTCAAATGCCTTTGAAATATCAAGCGCAACAATCTTGCTTTCGCCACCATGGTGGATTGATTGGTTCCACTTTTCGGTGAGATATGTCATCAAATCACCAGTAGACCTGTTGCTGCGAAAACCATACTGCCGGTCATTGAGAAGTTTTCGTGTTTCGAGATATTTCATAAGCTGACGATTTATCAGCGTTTCCATGACCTTGGAAAGAAGGGACGTAAGTGCAATTGGTCGGTAGTTGGAGAGAGAAGAAGATTCGCCTTTTTTTGGTACAGGCTGGACAAATGCTGTTTTCCATCTACTCGGAAAGAGTCCTGATGATACTACTTAATTATGCTTAAAAATGGGTCAGTTGAGCAACTAGCAGGAGCCCTAAGCAGCTAAAAATCAGACATTACTGCCATGAAGCAAGTACATTCGAATGGGCTTTGCAAAATCAAGATAAAAGAACTGTCGAATTTACGACGTGCCACGTTTCAGTGAGCAGAACCAGCGGCATTTCATAGACAAGAAGTCAGTCATTTTTTTTCCTATAAACCTCTTTTAAGAGCCACTTTCAACCAAAGTTAATAGGCCTAAAACTTCTGGATAACACAATTTCTACAACACCAGCATTTTATTTAAGACGAACTGATCCAAAATGGAAAGTCCTGCCTTTAAAGTTGGAAGTCGAATCGACACACTTCAAGTTGACCAGTAGAGAAGCAGTTAACAAATGAAAAACCGCTCGACGACCAAAGTTATCTAGGTAAAAGGTCCCTGAATAAATCCCAATGATGAAGTCAACGACGGCGTCTATAGTCCCTGCTAGGCTGGATGAAAAGAAAAGCTTACATGATCTACTTTGACATATTCGAACAACAGGTCGTATGGGAAAGTCGACTCGTTAAATAGAGAAGGTGGCGTTTGAGCCACCCTTAATCCTGTAGTGGATACTGATGGCCTTGTCCAAGAGCTAGGTATAACTAACAAAGCTAACATGATTTACGTTGACATATTCGAACAACAGGTTGAATGGGAAAGTAAAGGCTTAGTCGTCGAAAAGGTGTAGCCGACGAATAGCGCAAGCCCTAAGCTGCTACAAAGCAGACATTACTGTCATCCAGGAAATACGATCGAATGGCCCGACAAAAGGAGGGCCGATTTTGGATGAGGATTTATTATAAGCGTCAGACTTAGCCAAGAAGTCTTATGCTTCTAAGATATTACCGAACGCATTGTAACAATTCCACATTAAGGCCAAGTTTGTCAGCATAAGTTTATGACATTGTTAAGTAATGGTCTTAAGAGCTCCTGGATAAAACCTATGACTGCCAAAGAACGATGTTAAATCGTGCTGGGGCATTTCAAGGAAAAGGTAGGAATTGAGGATGTTTTAGCGATATTGTCGGAAAACAAAGGCGACACGAGACCAGGTCGAAATATCACAATTGCCAGAGCACGGTTTTCTCACAATGATATCATGACATGGGCATATGGAAAAGACAATCTCTAGATCAACAAACGGTCAATCAAATTGATCACATTGCGATAGATATGAGGCACGTATCCAACAATTTGGATGTCAGGGCATTCCGAGGGGCTATCACTGATTTAAACCAATACTCTGCTGGCCAAGGTAAGAATGAGGATACCTACCACCCCAAATGATACGTGAAACGTTAATATCGAATGACTTCAATCGTAAAGGAAAGCCAAGCGTATCCCTTTATATCTCGATTAACACAAAACTATCAGGACGACGTTGCCAACAAGCAATATAACCTTCGCCACACTGGTGGTGTAAATACTACGGTAGCACCACCATTGTGTCAAGAAATGCCACGAGATCAATACAGCATTTGCGTGGTAGTGATAATATGGCTTTAGGCTTTCACCCTGGTATACAAAGAATTCTGTAGGCTCAGTGGTGCGATGCTGAACAGCCACCGAAGGTCTGGGTTCGATTCCCAGCCGTAGTAACACCTAAATGATTTTTCACTGACCCTCCTCTCGTGATGATCTGAAAAATCATCCGAGTAGTATCAACTGTCAAGAAAAGCTTATTTTAACTTTCCGTTCGGATTCGGCATAAAACAGGGGGTCTCATCATCGTGGAAGAAGTACACTGGCACACATGAATGGTTGTGAGAAAAAGCTAGGCCATGGGTACTAAGTACTAACCTGCCTTTTGCGCCAAAAAATTGTATTTTTTGTTACAACGAATTCTGCTGATCCTAGCGCCATTCTTCCTAGGTGGCACGTTTAAGAACTATATTTTTCAAATGCCATTTTTCAACTCATACTACATGGAGCTTGTGTCACCATCCATGGTTTTACCTATAGCATGAAACTTAACATAGACCGCAACGATTGTGCTAGGTTTACGCCGCCCGCCACCATGAAACCCCTACTGTTCGCATCTAAAAATAGGACCTACTGACAAACCTGCAGGTAAAGTTGAGTTTTATGGGCAAAGAAGTACGGAAGAACACCAACATTTCAGAAATAGAGAAGAAGAAAAGCGCAAAAAAGTGTTTGAGCTTTACAAACGCGCAAAATGTCCAAGCCAGAGATACAAGACTCGAACAGAATCCTGTCGAGATGAACAAGGAAAATGGTAGTTGAGCCACAATCGATGCTAAGAACATGGATGACTTCTGTAGACTGTTAAACGGTGATGACGAACAATCTCCTGCTATCAGGCAGAGAGCGACGGTAGAGAAAACGACAAACCACTCGACCTTATTGATTTGAGGATATCAATATCTAAACCTAAGCTTAACTAGGCTGCTGGAGAATCTTCCTATTGAGCTACGTTAAGATGGTTTGGTAATTACTACAACTCGTTTGCTAAATTTGGTCGAATGAAAGTGTACTCGATGAATAGAACATTAGAATCGATTGCCCGATCCATAAAAAGGAAGACCCTCTGAACTAAGACAACTACAGAGGCATAAGTCTCCTGAACATCGCCTACAAAATCTTATCCGCCGTAGTATGTGAACGCATGAAACCGTTTACCAACAACATTATCGGCGTAAGCCGATGTGGTTTTAGGCAAGTCCACAACTGATAAAATCTTCAAGGAAAAAACCAAGAAGTCCAAATCGATATACAGCACCTATTCATCGATTTCAAAGCAGAATACGACAGAATTTATAAAGACGAACTATACGGAGCCATTTCTAGTTTTGGTATATCGCTCAAACTCGTACGCCTGCGCAGGATGACAATTTAAAATGTTTGCTGCTCCATCAAGGTCGGAAACTACCACACCGACACATTCAATGCCAAAAAGGATTTAGACAAGACGAGGCACTGTCATGTGACTTCTTTAACATATTTCTTGAGATCACTGTGAAAAAACGAAATGAACAGAACGTCACCATTGACAGATAAAACTGTGAGGTAATACTGGACTTTGTCTACTTCGGCTCCGATATTAACTTTGACAACAACATCTCGTCGGTAATAAAGCGAAGAATTACTCTTGCAAACCGCTGTTTCTTCGGCCTAAGAAAGCAATTCCGTAGTAAAGCCCTCTATCGAACTACTAAGGAGAACCTATGCAAGACGCTGATCATCTCAGTCCTGCTCAACGGCGCTAAAGCATGAATCTTCTCAAAAGCGGATGAAGCCGTTGATCTTTTTAAGAGAAAAATTGTTCGAAAAATCTTCGGTCCCGTATGCGTTGACGGGATATGGAGACGAAGATTCAACCAGCGACATACCTCTAGTCAAAAAAAAAAACTTCGCACCGGACGTTTAAGATGGTTAGGACATATAGACAGAATGGACACTAATACTCCGACTCGCATTCTTCGATTCCCAGCTACACGTCGGACGCAGTAGAAATGAAGCACACACCGCGCCTGCTGAACGCAAGTTAGTGCAAAAAGTTTGTGAGACTGGTATGATAGTGGACAACACTCATATGGTCCCGTCGTACGGTGCGCACAGAAGAGAATGTGGCTTTATCAGCCATGTTCTCGAGACTGTAAGACTCAATTCACGAACATCAATTCGCCATCGATCTCAACAGCTCAACATTTTACGCAATAGCCTGAGGAGGCTTCTGCATAAAGATCTCGGATTATTCGCTTACAAGGTCCAATTGACTGAGCAATTGAAGGCGTACGACCATCCATTTCATTATCGCTTCACAGTTTGGGCCTTAGAGCAGCTTTAATTGGACAACGATTTTAGACGATAAATTATCTTTTCTCGCGATTTTTATCTCGCCGTCTACGTTAACAAACTAAATTGCCACATCTGGGGCTCAAAAAACCAGCACAGATAGTGACAGTTGGGTGCGGATTGTGGACTGGTGCCATCATTGAACCATTTTTCTTCGAAAATGAGGCTGGGAACAACGTTTCGGTCAACGGCGGGCGTTACAGAGCCACGTTATCTGCCTTTTTTTTGACTGACAAGCATTTGGACGACCTCTGGTTCATGCAGGATGGCGCGCCAAGCCACACAACTCATGCCCCATGATCGATCTTTTGCGCACCAAATTCCCAAATGGTGATATCAGCCGTCTTGGCGATGTTAATTAGCCGTCTCTGTGCTGCAATTTGACTTTTTTTTTGTGGGGAACCGTGAAACCACCGATGTTATGCCAACTATCCGGAAACGATTCAAGCACTTAGGGCCAATATCATCCAAGCAGCCCGAAACCATCAACAATGTCTTGGAAAATTGTAGCGAAAGAATGCGCTACTGCAAGCCAGGCGAGGCAGTTACTTGAACGACATTGTGTTACGCCATTAAGCCATAATACATGGAAATAAATTATTTTGTTCATTTAATTGCATTTTTTAAACGAAATGGTCCACTCGTTATCTAGTTATTTTGAATGTGGAAACATAAAAATTCTGCACGATTTGTTTCCAAGTTTTAAAATCGAGGTAAGCCTCTTCAATAAATCCCTCGTCGTGATCGAAAGACCGTAAACCGCTGTTGTGAACATTGAATTTTCGTAACCTACACAAAATAATTCAGAAATCATCAGAGGTAACCCGTTCTTCAGATGTTACAACAACTCAGACTTCGTCAAAATGTGTAGCGTTCTTCTAATGGACAACCCATAATGGACATAGGTCATCAACACCCCATCATTCAGAGTATGCTTGAGGTTGTTTGAAGTTTATTCTTAGAGATGATAGGACAAGCCCTTGAATATAACATTTCCTGGGGCACGCCTCATAAAAGCATTAAAACGTTGTCTTCCAATCCCACTAAAATAAAAATTATTTATTGACAAAGCTGTCATCATGGCCGCACTAATTAATCCAACATGTGCGAGTTTTCTTCCTCTCCGTATCATAATAAAATTAAGTTTATATCACCGGAAGGAATAAAAAAAATAACGATCACTTGTTCCAGCCTTGACTCTCACTCAGCAAACACCCTTCAAACGTTCCACGTCCAAGGACTCACTTATAATTTCTGTTGAAAAACGAAATTTTATATTTACTCAATATTCTGTTTTGCTACTATACATCTAAACAAAAGAGCCTTCGGTTAGTTTTAATAAAAAAAAAAAACAGCCCCACCTCTCTGGGAACTACTTCTCACATCGGTGTTTTTTTTTTTTTAAATATATTTAAAGAAACTTAATGCTAAAAATACCACCCAAAGCACAACAAAGCGCCAAACTGAGTAGTGTTTTATTTTTAAATTTTATTTTGTTTAAAATCAAATCTTGTATATATTCCAAAATGAAACATAACGAACAAATTAATGTATCGTGCTGGTTTTAATTTTTCAATATAGCCAACGTCAGTTCATTGTTTTTTTTTTTTTTTTGTAATAATTGCACGATATTTTCAAAAAATTGCCTCTGCCATGTGTATCATTTGAAAAACCATTTCCAAGTCAATGTCGTAAATGTGTTTGCCGAACAAACAAATATTTCTAGAAAAAACGACCCCGCAAGCAATAAAAACTTCCAGATACAAATATAAACAAAAATAAAATTATTGTCCAAATTATGATTCCATTATGTCATTGAGCTGAAGGCAGCAAATTTCATTTAATTGAGATTATTTTCGATTTTGTTCGGTTGAGATTTATTATTTTCTGCACGATGTCAGAGAGTGTACATGTTACGAGAAATGGGGAAAAAATTGTGTTTTTCCGGATGGGCAGAAACCCATAAAATCTTGTTGATCCTGTGATGGGATCGTGTGCCAATTTGCACTCTTGGGAAAATTTATTTAATTCAATTTTCCGACCGAGCCGATTGGTAATCATTTTTTTGTTTTTGAAAATGTTGATGAAAAGTATCGAAAGAGGGAGATGAATTTTTTTAAAAATTCGCATTTCGGAGGACTTTAATTTTTAAACGTTTTTCAAGCGGAACAATATGTTTTGTTTGTTTTTTTTTTATTTTTAGATGAGTTGACAATAATTTATGGAGGAGTTGGGTTAAGAAAACAAAATGTCAATGAGTGTCCTATTCTCTTCATAACAAAACATTGGGGTGGTCTGAAGAAAAAATAGTTACCATGACCCGATTTTGAAGATCATTTAGTAGATTTGTAACAAATTTTGAAAACTTATTTTTGGAGACATGGCGTAACAAAAAAGAACAACTGTAGGTAGACTGTTTTCTAACCTAATATTTTTTAAGGACTTGCCAAGAAAGAGGCAGTTATCACTTTTTTTCGTTAGAAATTCGTAAAAAAAAAAAAATTTATAACGCATTTCTGTACGGTGCGTAAATAAAGGGTTTTTCAACAGGGACGCTACAAAAGTAGAGCGACAAGGACAGCAAACGATGCCATATTTCTTGCCGCTCTTTTGACATTTCTCTTCAGTAAGGTTTGCCATTTCATGATGGAAAGATATACGAGCCAACAACGAGTCGAAATTATTAAAATTTACTACCGAAATTCGGAGTCACGTTAAGAGCGATACGTCCAATTTATGGTCTCGTCATAATCGTCCTAGCAGATCAACAAATGAGCGTCTAGTGGAAAAAATTGAATCCACAGGCACAGTACAAAATGTTCCCGTACCAGTGAGACAAAGAAATGCCCGTAGTGTCGAGAATATTGCTGCCGCTGAGGCTTCAGTTGAAGAAAGCCCAAAGAACACGTCGTTCTCAAGCGCTGGGCATCTCTGTGACGTCGTTGTGGCGAATTTTGCGAAAAGATCTTGGCCTACATCCTTACAAGATTAAATTGACGCAAGAACTGAAGCCGCTTGACCATCAGAAGCATCGTATGTTCGTGAATTGGGCTGAGCAACAACTTGAAAATGATTCGGATTTTCATCGAAAAATCATCTTCAGCGATGAGGCTCATTTCTGACTGAATGGCTTCGTCAATAAATAAAATATGCGGTATTGGTCAGGCAGCAATTCACACGTACTCCATGAGTCATCATTGCATCCCGAAAAAATTACGGTTTGGTGTGGTTTATGTTACTGTGAATGGGAATCGCTACCGTTCAATGATAACCGAATATTTTTGGCCCCAATTGGATGATATGGACTTGGAGGACGGCGCCACAAGCCACACAGCGAATGTCACAATCAATTTATTGGAAACCAAGTTTGGAGAACGTGTTATCTCACGAAATGGTCCTGTCGCTTGCCGCCTCGGTCGTACGATTTGACGCCGTTAGACTATTTCCTGTGGGGCTAAGTCTGTGGTCGATGCCAACAAGCCAGCGACGATTGATGAACTTCGTACGAATATCGAACGTGAAATTGCTGCAGTATCGGCCGATTTATGCTTGAAAACCATCGAAAATTGGGTTCAGCGTCTGGACTTCTGCAAGCGCGCCCGTGGTGGCCATGCAAAAGAAATCGAGTTCCATACATAATGGCATCGAACGTAATTTCACAGGAATAAATAATTTCATTGATATCTAAAACTGTTTTTGTTTTATATAAAAAAAAAACTTTTGTAGCGCTCTTTTTGATAAACCCGATATTTTCACACCCTTAGTTAAGATCCATGCAAATTTGTATTCATAAATTCATTTCCAAATCCATATAACGGGTGATTTTTTTAAGAGTTAAGTTTTTCAGGTTGGCAGCACTGGTTAGTAATGGCGTCCAAAAGTCATCTGTCAAAGTGCAAAGTTTTCAGTATACTCTGCCATTTAATCGTTGGAAAAACTTACAAACGAGCAACGATTGCAAATTATTGAAATTTATTATCAAAATTCGTGCTCTGTGAAAAATGTGCACCGTTTGTTACAACAATATTATGGTCGTCATAATCAACCTGGTGAATCAACAATTCGTGTTCGCACCAAATTTACTTTGTTGGACGTTAAACCATCGACTCACAGTGCTTACCGAAGACAATATAGCGGTCTAGCGTCCAATGTTAATGAAGATCGTGAAATGTCAATTCATCGCCGTTCTCAGCAATTGGGCACGCGTTACTCAACCACATGGAAAATTTTACCTGTCGATTTGGGTTTAAAAGCCTATAAAATTCAACTTGTGCTAGAATTGAATCCGGATGACCTACCACAACGTCTAATTTTTGGGGAATGGGCCTTAGAAAAGCTCAATGAAAATCCGCTGTTTTATCGAAAAATTGTGTTCAGCGATGAGGCTCATTTCTGGCCCAACGGATACGTAAATAAGCAAAACTATCGCATCTGGAGTGATGAACAGTCACATGCCATACAATTATTACCGATGCATCCCGATAAAAAGACAGTTTGGTGTGGTTTATGGGCTGGTGGCATCATCGGTCCATTTCTTCAAAGACGACCTTCTTCCACGGTCCACGTTACCATCAACGGCGAACGATATCGATCCATGATACGCACTTTTTTTGGCTGAGTTGAAATTGGTTGACATGCGGTTTCATCAAGGCAGTGCCATATCCCATATCGTTGAATTAGAAACCAACAACTTTGTAGTTATGATAGCCAAAGTAGTTTCAACGGAATTTTCGGAACACTTTGAAAGGTTTAGCAGCTACAAACAAGTAATTAGGATTTTTGGATATGTAGTTCGATTTATAAAATGTTTGAAGAATAAATCAACTAATATAAAAGTCTAACCCCCCGTAAGCTCTAGGTCACCAGACTTGACGGCAGAAGAAGTTGAAGAATCCCTGCTACGAATCATCTGGAATCTCCAACAAACTCATTTCCAGGAGGAAATTGAAGATCTGAGGAAGAAACATCCGATCAGCCCAAAAAGTGTCATCAGCAACCTCAACCCTTTCCTTGATGATAAACGTTATATAGAGTTCTTGCGAGTTGGTGGGCGTCTGCAGAATGCGAACATTCCCTACGATGTCAAATGTCCTATTCTCCTACCCAAACATTTCCTTTTTGTAAATAATCTTGTTGTCCACTTGCACGTTCGTAATTTCCGTTCAGGTATCTAACCTCTGGTTGCCATCATAAAACAGCGTTTCTGGGTTGTAAACGCTCGAAAATTAGCCAAGAACATGGTCAATCAATATTTACACTGTTTTCGATACAAGCCAAGACTAATGCGTTAGATCATGGGTGACCTACCGGCCAGCCGAGTGACGGCATCTAGGCCATTCGCAAAGTCAGGCGTGGATTTCTGTGGACCCTTCCAGATATCTCAAGGGCGTCGTGGTTATTGCACTCATAAAGCATATGTAGCTGTCTTTATTTGTTTTGCGACGAAGGCGTCCCATTTGGAAGTTGTATCGGACTTGTCGCAAGGTTTTCTAGCAGCTTTAAAACGATTCGTTGCGCGACGAGGATCATGCAAAGAAATCCATTGCGATAGTGGAACAAATTTTGTTGGGGCTCGAAATGAGCTTAAAGAACTTTATTCGGTGGTCTTGACGCAGCAGAAGGAAGATTTTATATCGTCATGGTGCTCACTTCATCGAAGTGCGCCACACTTCGGTGGCTTATGGGAAAGGGCTGTCAAATCGGCCAATCTCATCTCTACAAGACGGTGAAGCAGACGTTTTTGACCTATGAAGAATTTTCTACCGTGGTAGCTGAGATCAAAGCTATTATGAATTCTCGACCGCTTGGTGTTTTAAGCCCAGATCCTAATGACGAACAAGTTTTAACCCCAGGCCATTTTTTTAATTGGAAATGCTTCTTTCGAAGGTGAAGATTCGAAAGAATTCAGAAGAAGCTGTTAAAAATGTCTATCTTCTTGAAAACATTGAATGGATAGAACTATCCCAGTCAAGCATTCTAGAAATGCTCAAATTCGCATCCTTGGTACTCGAAAGAGCTTAAATTTTGAATCTCTACGTCTATGATAAGTACCTGACTTATTTTATTGTATTGTCTGCGATGTCTAGTAGTTTATATAATGACTACATAGTCAATATGGAGAACGGTCAAAAAAGTGACCCCAAACGCTTTTGAAGATATGTCAATTCGAATAGATAAACGGATGGATATCCAGCCAACTTCTCTTAAAATAATTCAAAAACATCGAGCTCTCAAATTTTATCAAACTTATTCGCAGAGAATTTCAGAAAATATTTTATTGATACCCCTCTTGTCTTAGACGAACATTATTGCAGTTATCAATTACTGTTCTCAAGTTAGTTTGAGCAACGTTACATTAGACGATGAGATACTGCCTAAATATATCTCATTATTGAATAATCACTTTTCTGAGGGGGCCCGAATAGGTGGAAAGCTATGCGAAGATGCTCTTTTGACAGCCATAACTTAGGTATATGTTTGAAATCTCCCTTGCCACAGGAGTATTCCTAGCTCAATGGAAAAATGCATTTATTACACCCGTTTTTTAAAAAAGATGATCGAGGAGATATCTCTAATTATGGACCTATCTCAAAAGTATCTTGCATTCCTAGGCTATTCGAACATGTTATTGGTGATAATTTGGTCTTCCTTTGTCGAAACATCATCTTTAAAGAACAGGATGGCTTTGTTAAACATCGATCCACTGTCACAATCTCTCACATCTCTTTACTTTTATGCATCATTGTTCCAATAGTTTGGAAAATAAAAATGAAATCGATTGACTTCTCCAAAACCTTTGACCATCATAACTTTTAAACTTGAGGCATATGGACTCAAAAAATTGGGTTCAATCATATCTCTCATTGAGAACTTATCAGGCAAAATTAAGAGGTTCTAGGTCCAACCCTTTTGTTGCCCAATATAGAGTACCCTAAGGAAGTCATTTAGGCCCTATATTATTTATACTTGCTGTTAACGATGGAAAAGATTGTATTCGGGAGAGCATAATTTTGATATATACCTACTGATGACATGAAAATTTTCAAATGTGTAGGAGATCTAAAGCATTCGCTTTTACTACAAACCGATTAAAATTGTTTTACCATTTGGTGTTTTAAGAACGGTTTGAATCTGAACCCTAAAAAGTGCCAGCATATGACATTTTCACGAAAACGTGCTTCAAACAAACTCGCTGACATGTAGTGTAGACAATTTTAAAGATCTTGGTGCTTATTTTGATCCTAAAATAGAGTTTACGAAACATCTTCATCGTCAATAAATCCAACTCCATGTTAGGATTTATAAAAAGGTGGTCAAAAAAGTTAACTGACACTTCTGTCACAATTTCGCTCTATAATTGTCTAGTTGGCCCTAACTTGGGGTATGCCTTACAAGTTTGGATACCCTTCTATGTAGTTCATTCAAATACATAGAATTGAATCAGTCCAACGTCCAAGGATAAGGACACTTGGTAATGTCCGAAATAGCTATAATTCCAACCAAATAGTGTTGTTGTACACAAGTTGTTGTTATAATTTCAATCATACAATTGATAATCAGACATTTGTCAGGGGTTGGCCCCCTTAGAGTTAGAATCGTTGTTACTCCTACCTCACTACTACCACAAACTCATATAATTTGCTTTGAGAGGACTTCCATGGGATAATGTACACAATTTGCCCCCGTATAGGTGTCAAATTAAATTGCTGCAGCTGTTGCCATACAGACTACAGAGGCAAAAGTCTACGACAGGCATTGCCTACAAGATCCTATCTGGCGTAATATGTGAACGCCTGAAACCGTTTACCAAAAACCTGATCGGCCCTTATCAGTGTGGTTTTAGGCTAGGAAAGTCGACAACCGATCAAATTTTCAAACCTCGGTAGATCCTGGAAAAAACCAAAGAAGTCCAAATCGATTCCCAAAAGCTATTTATCGCATACGACAGCATTTATAGAGACGAACTATACAGAGCCATGTCTAGTATTTGTATACCGCCCAAACTCGTCCGTTTTTGAAGGATGACGATGGAGAATTCTCGCTGCTCCATCAGGATCAGAAACTACCTCACCGACTTATTCAATACCAAAAAAGGATTTAGGCAAGGCGATGCGCTGTCAAGTGACTTCTTCAATTTGATTCTTGAGAGGATTGTGCAAAACTCCCTAGCTAACACCAGAGGCACAATTTTCCAAAAATCGGTGCAACTACTAGCATATGCCGACGATATTGACATCATTGGTAGGAGTCAACGTGATGTCATAGCCACCTTTGCTAGTATAGAGAAGGAAGCGCCAAAAATGGTTTTAGCAGTAAATGAGGGTAAGACCGAGTATATGCTGTCAACACGAAAGGACACACAACATCGACGAATTGGAGAGAACGTTATCATTGACAGATATGACATTGTCTACCTCGGCTCCGCTATTAACTCTGACACCAATATCTCGTCATAAATCAAACGAAGAATTACTCTTGCCAACCGCTGTTTCTTCGGGCTAAGAAGGCAATGTAGTAGTAAAGCCCTCACTCGAACTACTAAATGTACAATCGATTGATTTTCCGACTGCTCCTTGGAAAAATCTTGCTTCGAATACTGTCGCAATAAAATTCCCTCGGATATGTAAAATTCGCGAAGTTCGGAAACATGGAAAAACCAGTGTCCTTTCTTTGGGATAGAAAAATCGTCAACAAAAAATCTAAAACCAAGGTATATATAAGACCCTGATCATCCCAGTCCCGCTCTACGGCGCTGAAGCATGCAAGGACCGTATCAAAAGCGGATAAAGAAATCCGTGGTCGATTCGAGAGAAAAATTCTTCGAAAAATCTTCGGTCCCGTTTACGTTGACGGGCTATGGAGACGAAGATTCAACCAAGAACTATACGAGCTGTACAGAGACATGCCCTTGGTCAATAAACTCCGAATTGGACGTTTGAGATGGCTAGGGCATGTAGAACGAATGGACACCAATACTCCGGTTCGCAGAGTCTTCGATTCCCAGCCAGACGTCGGACGCAGTAGAGGAAGACCTCGCCTTAAGGGCGCGCACAAGTAGAAACCAACATCAACCAACTTGAAGTGCGCAACTGGAGGCAGTTAGCTAAGGATCGGGCTAATTGGAGAGGCACGTTGGTTGAGGCCCAGGTTCATTCCGGACTGTAGCGCCACTTAAGTAAGTAAGTTGTTGCCTTTGTCCCGGTGCAGTGCAATAACTCCCGCGGAATTATGCCCCATAGGGCTAAATTCCCAAAAAAAAAATATAATAACCCCCACGTGGCTAATTTAATTTTCGAAATGGAAATAAGCCTCTTGCCTGTTAATGCCTTTTGCTTGTGGAGCTCAATCATACCCCCTCCACTCACACCCAAAGTCACACCTAGATGTAATAAAAGTGTGAACCGTTCAGATATGAAACGCCATTTGTAGCGCTTAATGTGTTATGATCGCATTCTCACTACAAAGCCCTTATAGCTCATGCAAATGACATCACTTTGGGACCCCGAATATAGAAAGACACCTCACGCACGCAAAGATCAGTCCAGAAATAGCCCCATACACTTGCGCCTAATCTCTGAAATGGCTCATTAAAATGTCTACGCAATTACCCCGACCCAAACTGACACATAAACTTGAAACGTTTGAGTGTGAACACGAAATGGCCAAGGTGAATAATGTTGCCATGAAAATAGCACGCATTTCCCCCTCGACAGGAATTTAAAATCAAAAATGCATTCCAATGTCATATCATAAAACTGACTGAAAAAAAAACCAAAAACCATCTCATCTCACCTGTTGACAAAAAGATATTTCACCAATCCCATTATAAAAAAAAAATTAAAAACAAAAAAAATATATTTCAACGTCAGTCGCCAATTTGGCAACGATTTGGAAAATGTTCAAGAATCATGTATTCTGTTTCTGCCTTAATTTATTTTTAAATAAAATTAAAAACAAAATTCAATCGACTAGGATATAATTTATCCCATAAGGATGACCCCAAAACGAAACAAATTTGGCAAATATTTCCATCCTCTAATTAGCGCAACACGTTAATAAGGTGGGATCTCTTTCTCGGACGCCCAAGTGTGGAACCTATTCCTAAGACATGCGACAAAATTGCTTGCCTCGAAAACGATGTGACTTGTGAGTAGCATTTCGCGTGCCATAAATTTCCCAAAAATCGCAAAAGCCAATCTGGTCGACTGCGATTTCGATCGGTCTGATCTGAAATGCCTTGCATCGTTGGCGGTCGGTGTGTGGCTTGCTTTCCAGATGCAAATGCCATCTAGATAGGGCGCTTGTATAAATGCGCATATATTCTCAAAAAAAAACGAAGATACTCCTCTTGATTTTAAAAATAGAAATTTTGCACTCGTGCAATCGAGGTTAGTGTAGACATTTAAATTAGCCCCAAACAAATATAACAAAAAAAAATTAATTTTCTTCGCTTTTTACGAGCGCTATTTTGCGCTCGGTGCTTGTCGAGAGCTCGTCAGTCTGTCTGTCTGTGAATAATCTATGGCAGGAGGGGGCTACCTATGGAACTTTAGGAAATTCAGGCGAAAGATTAGCGTATTTATCGCAGCTGTTTGATGGGCTTGGAGCAGTGTGAGTTACGTCCTTGAAAGTGTTTTGATTATGTTAAAAAATAAGTTTATAGGTTTTTAGTCGAAATCATTTATGAGCGAGGTCCATTCTTTAAATAATTCCGATTGAGATAGATTTCGAGATGTTTTTCATACAAGCGAAGCGTTTTAATGGACTGAGTTTATGTTTTCGAAATGAGTGACGAAACGATTTATTGTTTTTTTTTTTTAAGTCAAGAGGTGGATATTATGTGAAAAAATAAAAGTTTTTGTTTAGTTTATTTATTTAATAAAATTTAAAGCTGAGAGATATAGCGTAACAACTGAATTTTCTTTTTTGTATATTCCAGGTGGATCCAAATGAATGTTTGTCTTTGGATTTTTTACTTTTTTATCCAGATCTTGTCGAACTCTATGCACATCGAGGAATGTTTTGAGCTCCCGTCAGACCACTCGCCGGTAATACTTTCAGTAAGTGATAGCTTTATAAGAAAAGAAGAACCTCGAAGACTTACAAGCTACAAAACTGACTGGAATGCCTTTAAAAGGGATTGCGAGCAAAATATTACTTCAAGTTCGTCCCTTCAAACGCCGTACGAACTAATAGAGGAAATTGATAGGTACATTGAAGTTGTGCAGAGTGCCGCATGGAAAAATACCCCCCATAAGAGACAATTGGCGCCAAAACCCGAGTTTAAGTATCCCCTAGAAATAAAGTAGTTGGTAATAGAGAAACGCCGAGCACGTAAAAGATGGCAACAATCTCGGGCACCACAACACAAAACCTATTTTAATAATTTAAAAGACAAGCTCAAACAACTCATCCGAGACTTTAAGAGTCGAAAAACTGCGACATTTCTCGAAGGACTAAGTGCTGACAAATGATCAAACTATTCCCTTTGAGAGCTATATAAGGCATAAAAAGCCTGAGATACATGCACCGCCAATACAAAAAAAAAAGAATGGTGAATGGGCTAAAAAGATATTTTCACCAATGAATGTTCTCTACGGCATCAGTTTGGAAATAGATAATCGTGTTGATTTTGACGATATGAGCAACTATGATACAAGTTTCGCGCTTTAAGCAAGCATGCCAGCCGCACAACGTCATATTGAACACCCTGCCAAATGACCCGTTGATTTTTACTGGACTTCCTGTGATCCTAAAAGTGGATGGGAGAGCATGAGAATGTGTTAATTTCGTTTGGTAGGACCAACTTCCGTTACACAGGTGGCGCCCAACGTGGGGCCCGAACCCACGACCCTGAGATTAACAGTCTCTTTGCCAAGCATTTAAAACCAACGTTTCAACTGATGAATGACAACGTGTTACCAGAGGTATATGATGGATTACGTACAAATCCTGATAACATACGAATAAAAAGCGTGTCTTGAACTGAACTTTCCCAGGTTATTAAAACTAACTTAAGTGGCGCTACAGTCCGGGATGAACCTGGACCTCAACCAAAATGCCTCTCCAACTAGCCCGGTCCTTAGCTAACTGCCTCCAGTTGCGCACTCCAAGTTGGTTGAGGTCGGTTTCTACTTGTGCGCGCCACTTAAGGCGAGGTCTTCCTCTACTGCGTCCGACGTCTGGCTGGGAATCGAAGACTCTGCGAGCCATTCGTCCATGTATCCATTCGTTCGACATATCCTAGCCATCTTAAACGTCCAATGCGGAGATTTTTGACTACGGGCATGTCACTGTACAGCTCGTATAGTTCTTGATTGAATCTTCGTCTCCATAGCCCGTCAACGCAAAGGGGACCGAATCGACCAAGGATTTCTTCATCCGCTTTTGATACGGTCCATGCTTCAGCGCCGTAGAGCAGGACTGGGATGATCAGGGTCTTATATAGGATCTCCTTAGTAGTTCAAGTGAGGGCTTTACTACTAAATTGCCTTCTTAGCCCGAAGAAACAGCGGTTGGCAAGAGTAATTCTTCGTTTAATTTCTGACGAGATGTTGTTGTCAGAGTAAATAGCGGAGCCGAGGTCGACAAAGTCCCGTACTACCTCAAAGCTATATCTGTCAATGGTGACGTTCTGTCCAATTCGTCGATGTTGTGAGTCCTTTCGTGATGACAGCATATACTTAGTCTTACCCTCATTTACTGCTAAACCCATTTTCGCCTTCTTCTTCTTCCTTCTCTATACTAGCAAACGTGGCTATGACATCACGTTGAGTCCTACCAATGATGTCAATATCGTCAGCGTATGCTAGTAGTTGCACCGACTTTTGGAAAATTGTGCCTCTGGTGTTGGCTTTGGAGTTTTGCACAATCCTCTCAAGAATCAGATTAAAGAAGTCACATGACAGCGCATCGCCTTGCCTAAATCCTTTTTTGGTATCGAATGTGTCGGTGAGGTCGTTTCCGACCCTGATGGAGCAGCAAGAATTCTCCATTGTCATCCTACACAAACGGTCGTGTTTGGGCGGTATACCAAAACTAGACATGGCTCTGTATAGTTCGTCTCTATAAATGCTGTCGTATGCGGCTTTGAAATCGATAAATAGGTGGTGGGTATCGATTTGGACTTCTTCGTTTTTTTTTGTGGGTTCTGCCAAAGTGTGAAAATTTAATCGGTTGTGGACTTTCCTTGCCAAAAACTGCACTGATAAGGGCCGATCAGATTGTTGGTAAACGGTTTCAGGCGTTCACATACTACGGCAGGTAAGATCTTTAAGGCGATGTTGAGGAGACTTTTGCGTCTGTAGTTAGCATAGTTCAGAAGGTATCCTTATAAGTGAATCTGGCAAACGATGCTGAGGTTCCATTCTTCAGGCATACCTTCATCCGACTAGATGTGGTTTATGAGTTGGTCTATGTTAGTTACCAAGTCATCTCCGCCGACTTTATAAAGTTAAGGGGAAGGCCGTCATTTCCGGTGGCCTTATAAAGCTTGAGTTTAGATATTGCTATCCTCACTTCACTAAGGTCGGGTGGTTGGCAGTTTTCGCTGTCGTTGCCAATATTAAATGGTTCGTTCTGCCTGACAGCGGGATGTTGTTCGTCATCGCATATTAACAGTCTGCAGAAGTGGTTCTTCCATACCCTCAGCATCGACTGTGTCTCAACTACGATATTTCCTTGTTCATCTCGACAGGATTCTGTTCGAGCCATGTATCCTTGGCTTTGACGTTTTACACTTTGGTAAAACTTGCGAACATCATTCCGGGAGTGGCACCTATCTATATCCTCGATCGCGCGCTTTTCTTGCTCTTTTTTCTTCTTCCTGAAAAGCCGATGTTCTTCCCGTCTTCTTTGCCTATAGAGCTCAATGGCAGCTCTCGTCTTCACCTGCAGCTTAGCCTTGTGGGCCTCGTTCTTGGCTGCGAGCATCTGTCGGCATTCCTCATCAAACAAGGGGTTTCTTGCTGGTGGCCGCGAGAAACCCAGCACATCTGTTGCGGCTGATCTAATGGTTATTAAAAACCTTAAGAATAATAAGGCTCCTGGGTATGGTGACCGAAAAAAGGCTTAGTTGAGTTACTACACCTTTAAATGCTTCGCTTAGACTATTGTATGTACCACGCCAGTGGAAAGTCGCAGAAGTCATTATGGTTTCACAGCCAGGTAAACCTCCAAGCGATAAAAAATCGTATAGACCAATATCTCTTCTCCACATTATTTCGAAGGTTTTTGAAAAAATCTTTCTAAGGCGCTTACAGCCGGTGATAGAGCAAAGACGCTTAATTCCTGATCACCAATTCTGCTTTAGAAATAAGCATTCAACAATTGAACAGGTTTATAGAATAACCAATGAAATTGAAAAAGCCTTAGAAGAAAAAAAGGGATGTTCCACCGTCTTCCTTGACGTAGTTTGGCACAAAGGATTGATATTTAAACTAAGAAAAGTTCTTCCGGAACAGCTTTGCACTATTTTTAGAGAATCCTATCTCGAGGACAGACTCTTTCGTGTTAAACACGGAAACGAATATTCAACGTTTAAAGACATAAAGGCTGGGGTTCCTCAAGAAAGCATCCTCGGTCCGATACTATTTCTTTTATATACTCGCGATATACTGCAAGAAGAAGACACTATGATAGCAACTTTCGTATATCTGTCTAGTCCACAAATGTCAAAATAGATTTGACATCAGCGGCCATTTGGAAAAATAAGAGCATCTTCCAATAGGGTGATCTCTTTTGGCCCACCTTGTAACGGGTCCGCCATCTAACTTTTTTTTTTTTCAACTAGTGGTTATTTCGTGAATGGTAACACTTAGCTCATGTCGGATTTGACAGATAATTAGTTTTATCCTTCCGCTGAACGAATATTGTTGTGTATGCGCTTAAACAACGCTGGAAAATATTGCGACATTACTTTGAAAATCATGGTAATGTTGCAGAATGTGTGCGAAAATTGCGTACGGATTTTGGAAGAAGAGAAGCACCGTCAGCTCCGTATGTTCGTTATCTTGTGAAAAAAAGTGAAAGAAACTGGCATCCTCATCGATAAACCAAAGCATGAAAAGCTGAAAACAGTGCGTACACCCGAGAATATTGCTGCTGTGGCAGAAAGTGTGCGTGAAGCGCCAGCAACATCAATTCACCGTCGTTCTTAACATTTGAACATTTCGGAGACATCATTGAGACGAATTTTGCATAAAGACCTTGGTATGACGCCATACAAAGTCCAATTGGTTCAGGATTTGACCATCCAATGCGTTTTCGCTTCACTAAGTGGGCCTGCGATCGACTTAGAGAAGATGCCGATTTTGCCAAAAATCATCTTTTCAGATGAAGCTCATTTTGATCTTTGCGGGTATGTAAACAAACAAAATTGTCGCATTTGGGGCACAGAAAACCCGCACACATATATTGAAAAGCCGCTACACCCAAAACGAGTCACTGTTTGGTGCGGATTTTGGTCCAGAGGCATAATTGGGCCATTTTTCTTCGAAAATTAGCAAGGAGTGGCCGTTACAGTCAATGACGTTCGTTAACGGGCCATGTTGAACGAATTTGGTTTCAACAGGACGGCGCTACGTGCCACACAGCCGAAGCTACACTCGATGTTTTGCGCCCTGTTTTTGAAGATCGCATTATCAGCCGCAGAGCTGATGTCGTCAGTGGCCACCTCAGAGCTGCGATTTGACACCGTTGGACTATTATTTGTGGGGTGCCGTAAAAGATATGTGTTACGTTGACAAGCCAGAGACAATTGACGCTTTAAAGGGCAATATTCGTGAAGCCATTGGTGAAATACAGCTGCACACAATCGATAATGTGCTTAAAAATTTGACCGATCTTGTAGGCTACTGCATGGCCAGCCGAGGCAGCCATTTGAATGAAATTATTTTCCATTATTAACCGGAAGGATTGTACTTTCAAATAAAAAAAGAAATTTGAGAAAATATTCAGTAGTTGTTTTTTTATAGCATTTTCAAAAAAAAGAAAGTTATTTGGCGGACCCATTACAATGGTTAAGGTATGATAAGGTGGAGGCACACGTGTCGGCGAGCACATATCGACCAGGAAGGTCCGTTGTGATACCAAGTGGATCTCTCTCCAAATAAAGGGTCCTTCATTAAGGACTAGACAACTTATTTTTTAAATAAAATGCAAACTACTTGAGATATCTCAAAAACAATTTAATTGACTTGAAGTACATTCAAAACATTTATGAATGGAATTCGGCTCCGTTCATATGTCCACCACGGGAACGTATGCAGCGGTCGATACGTTTAACCCAATTTGATGACTCGGCCGCACATTTCGACCGATATGGCCCCTATTTCTCGTTCAATATTGGCTCTGAGCTCCTCTAACGTCGTCTGCTTGTTGGCATAGACCAATGATTAAATGTAGCCCGATAAAAAAAAGTCTAGAGGAGCTAAATCAGGCAATTTCGGCAACCAATCGATGGCGACACTGAGCGACGTTATCTTGCCAATGCTCAGTATTGTTATATTTACATCAATGGCTGGTCAAACGATATGCAATGCGATTACATGAAACCACTTGAGCTTTCACCTAGCTAATGGCTACCAACTCCGACTATCAGCTTTCTCGTGGCGACCGCCGAATGCCTAGTACCTTGACCGTAGATAGGGTTTCAGTCCCAGTGTAAAGTCTTGGCGGCAGCAGATGAGAGCGATGGGTGATGAAGTGTTCTCACACCAAGGTACATAGTCCTTTATTCCCTCACAAAATATGGTTACGAAGCAACCAAGAGCTTCGGAGAGGACTGATTTTATAGTTGACGACCAAGCCGTAGCAACACCTAAATGATTTTTCACTGGCCCTCCTCTCGTGATGATCTGACAAATCGTCCGAGTAGTATCAATTGTCAAGAATAGCTTATCTCAACTTAGCCGTTCGGAGTCGGCATAAAACAGGAGGTCCCGCCATCGTGCCAGAAGTACACACGCACACATGAATGGTTGTGAGAAAGCTAGGCCCTGGGTACTAACGAGCCTGTTGCGCCAAAAATTTGTATTTGTATTTTTTTGACCATGCTAAATCAAAGAAAAGGACAACTACGTTACGATCGTGCCTGCACCTGGAGTATGGGAACATTAAACAGAATAGATGCAGCCCAGAAACAAGCCCTCAGCTTGTGCAAAACAGACATTACTACCATTCAGGAAATACGATGGGATTAGCCGGGCAAAAGAAGGATGAAAACCTGCTACTACGGTCTGCGTTATACTTAGCAGCAACAGCGGATGGGGACTTTGTCTACCTCGGCTTCGCTATTAATCTGAGAGCAACATCTCGTCAGAAATTAAAGAAAGAATTACTCTCAATCGAACTACTAAGGATATCGTAGATAAGACCCTGCTTATCCCAGTCCTGCTGAAGCATGGACAGTATCAAAAGTGGATGAAGATATCCTTGGTCATTTTGAGAGGAAAATTCTTCGAAAAATCATAGGTCCCGTTTGCGTTGACGGGCTATGGAGACGAAGATTCAATCAAGAACTATACGAGCTGGACAGCGACATACCCCTGGTCAAAAAACTCCACATTGGACGTTTAAGATGGCTAGGACATGTAGAACGAATGGACAATAATACTCCGGCTCGTAGAGTCTTCGATTCCCAGCCAGCCGTCGGACGCAGTAGAGGATAGAAGGCACGCATCTAGGAATGGCTGCAGATGCTCGCAGCCAAGACCAAAACCTACAAGGCTAAGCTGCAGGTGAAGACCAGAGCCATTGAGTTTTATATGGAAAGCAGAAGGAAAGAGCAAAAAAAGAGGAAGAAAAGCGCGCGATCTATAGAGGCCCCACTCCAGAAACGATGTTCGTACGTTTAGCCAAAATGTAAAACGTCAAATCCAGGCATAGAATGCCTCTGTCGAGATGAACATGGAATGATCGTAGTTGAGTCACAGTCAAAATGTTACAACTCTCAATATTGGCGATGACATCAAGCCACAAGCCACCCGACCTAAATGAGGTCAGGAAAGCAATAAGCTCAATAGGGCTTCCGCAAATGATTGTCGAGCTATATAAAGCTGGCGCAAATGAGTTGGTAAGTAATATGCACCAACCAATTAAAAAAATTTGATCGGACGAAAGTATGTCTGAAGAATGGAAACTCAACTTTGTTTGCCTGATCTGCAAAAAAAGAAGATCGAACTGAACTGCGCCAACTACATAGGCATACGTCTCCTCAACATCGCCTACAATATCCTATCTGCTATAATATGTGAACGCCCGAAATTGTTTACTAACAACCTGATCGGCCCGATCAATCATAAGTGATCCGCATCAAAGCTACGTTTCAAAACGTAAGCCTAATATGTGCACCCGCCCCTACCGACGAGACTGAAGATCCCATCAAGGAGAAGTTTTATGACCTGCTGGATGGAGCCTACGGAGCCTGACCGCAGTATGATGTAAAAGTTGTACTCGAGGATTTCAATGCTAAAGTCGGAAAGGAAAACATCTTCGGCGGTTGAGTTGGTCAGCACAGAATCCACGAAACGACAACAGACAATGGCTACCGACTAACCGATTTTGCAGCTGCTCGTAATACGGTTCCCAAGGCTAAGGATACACACAGCAAACTGTCGCTCTCCAGACTGTCGAACCGCCAACCAAATCGACCATGTGTTAATCGATGCGAGGCACGCATCCAGCATCCTCGACGTGCATACATTCCGAGGGGCAAACGTCAACTCTGACTATTTTCTTATCGCGGCTAAATTCAGAGCTTGACTGTCCAACAAGAAGAACCTGCGAACTGCCCACAAGAAGAAATTTGACGTTGGACGCCTTAGCACACCTGGAGTAGCCAGAGCCTACAGCGAGCGCCTGAGTATGAAGCTCTCCTCTGTGCTACCTACCACAGGCGCCAACATTCAGTGGTGCCAGTATGGCGACATCATTAAGAAGATAGCCGAAACCACTGTAGGGTACCAGCCACCCCCGAGAAAGAGCCCGTGGTATGATGATGAATGAATGAACATCATGTAGAGAGAGTGATCGGGCAAGAAGAGAACCCACGTCCAGTCAATGAAGAATTAGTTCCACCACCTAGTACAGAAGAAGTTGGCGTAGCTATAAAAAAGCTTAACAACAACAAGGCCGCAGGCTCTGATTGCTTACCAGCGAAGCTTTTTAAATACGGTGGTGATGTTTTGGCAGGGAGCATGCACCGAATCATCAACCAAGTATGGGTGGAAGAAAACATGCCCGATGTCTGCACTATCAGCTCCATTTGCCCATCTACACAAAAGGCTATCTTATGTCTTGCTAGAACTATCGAGGCATATCCCTGCTTCAATGTCCAATATCCTATCCAACGTACTGTGTGAGAGTCTTAAACCGTTCTGCAACACACTAATCGGCATGTACCAGTGTGGCTTCCGGCCCGGCAGATCGACTATAGACCAAATTTTCACGCTGAGGCAAATCCTGGAAAAGACAAACGAATTTCAAGTCGAAACTCACCACCTATTCATCGATTTCAAAACCGCGTATGATAGCATACATCGTGAGGAGGAGGACGGCAAGACTAAGTACATGCTATCAATAAACAAACAAGCATTTGTCAACCGCCTAGGACGTCACTATTGATAGTAGCAATTTCGAGGTAAGGAGTTCACCTACCTCGGAGTTAACATAAACTCCACGAATGACACCCTAGTGGAGATCCGTCGAAGAATTACCCTAGGAAACCGTTGCTACTTCGGTTTGGCGAAACAACTGGGTTCAAAACTGGAAGGATGAAATGTGTGATACTGCCAGTTCTGCTTTATGGCGCCAAGTGTTGGACGATAAGCAACAAGGGAGAGCTGATACTGGGCTCCTTCGAAAGAAAAATACTTCGACGGATTTTTGGTCCTGTGCCCGAGGAGGGCGAATGGAGGAGGAAATACAACCGCGAACTCTATGAGCTGTACCAAGATGTGGATGTAGTCCAAAAAGCCAAAACACGTCGACTACATTGGCTCGGCCACATCGAGCGAATGGACAATAATGTTCCAGCTAAGTGGATCTTCGAATCCCAGCTCCCAGTTTCGAGAAGGCAATAAAGACCGAACCTCCGATTCAAAGACCAAGCCATCGCGGATGCCAGAGCGCTTGGTCTGGACAACTGGAAGCAGCGAGCCCAGGATCGTAGATGTTGGAAGGCTGCAGTGTCTCAGACAGAGAATCTTCACGCTCAATGAACAAATCTTCACATCTTCCGCAGATCCTACAAAAAAAACTAAAAGTCCAAATTGGTACCCACCACCTATTCATCGATTTCAAAGTCGTATAGGAGAGCATTTATAGGGACGAAGTATGCAGAGCCATGTCCAGTTTTGGTATACCGCCCAAACTCGTCCGTATGTTCAAGATGACGATGGAGAATTATCGCAGCTTCATCATGGTCGATACCAAAAAAGGATTTCGACACGTTGACGCGTTGTCGTGTGGATTCTTTAACAAAATTCTTGAAAGGATTGTACAAACTTCCCGAGCCAACAGTAGATGCACATTTTTCCAAAAATCTTTGAAACTACTAGCATATGCCAACCATTATCCCTATTATTGGTAGGACTCAACGTGATGTCATTGAGATGTCATAGAGAACGAAACAGATAAACGAGGGCAAGACCAAGGTGTCAACTTTGAAATTATAGCACCTTTTCTCAGCATAAAGATTGTGAAGCTTAGTTATCGCTCCATCACAGTGATATATCCAAGATAACACCGACACTGTACTCGATGTCGGATATATATTACCCGGTCGCACTGGGATCTCGGTTGTTTAAGCTCCGATAAGTTATCGTTTTGTGAAGCACGATGGTGACGCAGGGTTGTTTTAAACACCACTTCTCTCCGTGGAATCAGGACATTTGGAAAGAGTTTGCGGAGGGCTTATGGGGGGTAGTTTTGATGACCTATAACTATTTAACAAACTTTTGAAAGCATTTCGGGAATCTTTAGCGTTCTAAGGTCGCCACACTTGAGAGGATTATTTAATTAAGACTCACATCCCCGCAGCGATAAGTCCGGTTAAGGATTAGTCGGTTGGGGAAATTGGGGAGATGTATCCCATAAAAATGAATCTGGGATATAAGATCACGACCGAAACGATAGAAGTACGTACACCACACAGTATAGATGCAACTCACGAACAGAAGCTGGGATGTAGGAAATCCACATGTGATCCAGGACAATTTGTTTTGATACGCTTTTTGGGCATGCGGAGTAATTGACGACAGTATCATTCGGGCGTAACATCGAGCCCATTGATTACACCGATCCTGAAAAGAACGATGCAGTATGGAGAAGAATATTGGTAGCACTGTGACCCTTAGCTGCATGAGATGTGGTTACCATTTAGCAGCTAGATGAGATAAGAGATCTGACGAACAGGTCAACGTCCAAGCAAAGTATTTTAAAAAAACAACATAAAAGCCCAGACAATACAGACTAACTCCGTTGGAATGGCCCGACACTCACCAGCTGGGAAGCTCTCAGGAAGTCTCCTTGGATTCGTAAAAACGCTTGCTCCCTACCTCCCTTTTTTTTCTTTTTTTATAAACTTTTCTCAGCTTAAGCTCCAGGAATACTCTGAGATGTTGTTAGCAGGTGTTTATTGACTCTGGTCTTGAATTGTTACGGACTGGTTTAGAGTGAGTGCAATTCAGAGGAAACGGCAACAAAATCTGAACCCGAGTCGATTGTTGTATGAGGACCAGATAAATCAACCAAAGACCAACCAAGTGTACGCATACATCTTTGGCATTCATAGCAATCGTTCAGAGCAATCCCCTGTGCAAGGACGGACTAGGAAAATGACTGTAGCGACTGATTAAATAAATGAAATCCAGCTAATTTTAACGATATGGGGAGCCTAACAACACATTCAGCATTATCAATCTGGACAACAAGTGAACATGTGAGCTGTCACGTCTGAAGACCACTGGATTTGTGAGAAGATCACACAATGGGAGCATGCATGTGTGAACGATAACAACAAATAAATACCCTACAGCTGGACATCTAGAGATTCAGTCAAGAGGAACGCACTAATTGCTCCATAGAGATCACAACACCGTCGATATACAACATGAGAAGAAACAACGGCAGCTTGAATGGAAGATCAATGAAGGCCAACAGTGATTTCTAGAAACAAGAAACAACAAACTCTTTGTAATGTGAACCAACTGTTGGAATCATGTGCAGGATCTTAAAACGCCGGATGTGGTCTTTGATTTGAAAGCCTAAAATGACGGACACACTCAAAAAGTAATAAATCGAGCGAAATTCTCCAAAGAAGCAAGAGATCCCCCATGAGTCTTATAGGGATGATCACTGAAAACGATGTGCTTTACTACCACACCAAGAGCTATTCACATGAGGACACAATTCCTTCACGATTCCTATGTCAATGCTCAGGCCATTGTCACCTTAGTTGAAAGATCCTCTGCATTCTGACAAGCGTGCCTTCTGATTTGGTTAAGGAATCAGCAGTTATGGTCTAAACAGTGATGGACTCACGCCTTAAGGGGATCACAGTAGATCCATGTGACTCTGGAAAGTCTTAGTTTTCCCTGTCAATCAATCAAACATAGCTTAACCTTCACTTTTCAGATTTCAGCTACCAAATGGCATCCATGTTCAATTTCTGTAAGGAAGCCGGCTTGCTTAAGAGGTACCTGGATCGTTCTGAACTCAGTTTTCCCTGTCAACCTTCCCTATCCATATTTCAACTACCAAATGGCATCCATGTTCAATTTCCTTCCTTAAGTGGTACCTGGATCGTTCTGACCATAAAAGCGAATGTAATCGGATCTAATGAACAGAAATCATTTTGAGAATGTTCAGGAGATTTCCAATGATCATGAACAACATGAATGATGAGACAAACGAATGCTATCCACAACTCTCTACTGACGACTTCTCCCACATTCAATTGCACGTCACAACAATTCACAAACTATCAACGCTACACTTACCTTAAAGTCGGATAAGGATGCCATCAGATCGTCCAATTCCTTTGTTGCTGACGATGCAAACATATTCGATGCGTTCGCTCCGGCTGACTGTTGTGGTGGCGGTGCGTATGAGTCTTTTTGATGAACAATCTGTTCCTCCATTGAAGAAACTAAAAATGGAGAATCGATTCCAGTTACATGGATATACAAGTGAACACCATTCATACCTGGTACACCCTGTGGTCCACTGAGTTTTTCTGTTGTTGTTTCTCTAACGGTAATTGTTACATGACGTCCAGGCGTCGGTGACTTTGCAGCACTCGATGCAGACCTAAAATTGATTATTTGTCAGTTGGAAACTTGCTTCCTCCATTAATTGCCTTACCCATTTGGAACAGCATAGATGGAGTTTGTCGACGCATTTGTTAGCTCGTCCAACAGACTGTCAACAGTTGGCCTCTTAGTCGTACTATTGAGAGTGCTATAGTTGCTTCCTGGTTGCGATTTCACTTGGCTAATGCCATACGCCACAGGCATCGATGATTCTGTGAAGGATTACGATACAATTTATTAGATTCAGGGTTTAGATGGAATTCCTGAGAACATACCCTTCCTATCCAATGTGCTGTCGTATCTGCCATTGCTCAGATCCTGCAACAGAGTATCCAACTCGGATAGATTGTTTGCGTTAGCTGGTTGACCTCGATTCGCTGTTCCATAGAGACCATTGTTAGCGGGTCTTGGTGTTGCACCTTGGTGCAGATGTTGCTGATGGTTTTGATATTGATACGAGTGACTAGTTGCTGGTGCAGGGCCAACTCCTCCAGTTCCATTGAAGGCTGGTGAAGCGGATTTCCTTGTCTCCGTCATAGTGTAGTGCTCTTGATAAACAGGCTGAAAGAAGAAGGGATCGAGTTGAATACGAGCCAATTATTGTGACGACGTGTATGTTGTTCCTAAGACTAACAAGCAAGCGGACGCAACTAATGCTGCATAGAGTGTTATCAACGCTAAGACGAATACTTAGAACAGTGACAAGCATTGTGTTTGAACTAAGGGAAACCCCATTAGTAGTTTCAGGTTGATGAATCATAGATCCAGAGCACGTGAAGTGGTTTGTGTACTTAGAGGGGAAAATAATATCTCAAAGTCAATTATGTGACTGCCGAGTAGTTGGCGCGCAGAAAAGTATGGAACCCACTGATAAAAAAGCACTGCTGTTGCGGCTAGGCATTGCCTTGAAAATCTAAACCCATGTGTACAACGCAAGGGATGTTTTTGGGTTTCTTAGCAAAACCTACAATGGCCAATAGCCGTTTCGTAAAACACCGAACTTGTGGAAAACCAGTGTGTGCAGGTGTTTCTTTTTCCACAGGCTGTATACAAGGCATCATCCTTATTTGTATTCCATGAGAGACTAATGACGATCAACGAGGGCTTGTATTACCTGAAAGAGCAGCCGGGCAATTAGCAGAGGCCCTAGGCTGCTACAATCTAGACATTACAGCCGCTTTGGAAATACGACTGACTTGGTCGGGCATAAGGAATATGAAAAACACGAGCCATAGAAACCAGTTGCTCACATCAGCGATCAATCGCCACCATGAGCCTTATTTTCGGATTCCTAAGGGCTGATTCTATGATCATTTGAAAAAAAAAAACCGTTGAGCGGCTGTTGAAGTACAATATTAACATCATGGTGGCATATTTCAATGGCAATGTAGGACCTGTCGGCAAGCGACACGGCAAGACACGACGCTTAGAGAAATGGACTTCGATTAGCAACAAAATGACACTTTAGCCATGACAAGGTTTTCTCTGCTTGATCTCTATAACAAAACATGTAGGTCTCCGGAGCAACAAACGGTCAATCAAATTGATTGATCAAGATTAAGCTGACTGAAGCGAGGTACGTTTTCGAATGGGCTCTGGACATGATGGAATAAAATTAAGAATTCCATGCTCTACTGGACAGGAGAGAACCCTCATGTGCTTCATGAAACAGCACTTCATCCGCAAAAAGTGCGGTTTTCATGCCGGAGGCGACATTGGGCCGTTTTTTTCGTCGATGAAAATGACCGTCACGTTATGGGAAATGGTAATCTCGACAGAGACATGTTTCTTTGAGCAATTCCATGAATTGGACATCAGTGATATGTGGTTCCAACAAGACGGTGCCACAAGCCACACAGCGGGTGCAACAATGGAGTTATTGAAGTCCCAGTTCGGTAAACGTGTTATCTCGAGAAACGGAACCATCGATTGGACGTCGAGATCGTGTGAATTAACGCCTCTAGACTTATTTTTATGGGGCTACATTTAATCATTGGTCTATGCCAACAAACCGACAACGTTAGAGGAGCTCAGAACCAATATTGAACGAGAAATAGCAGGACAACAGGGTATTTAGGAATCTCAAGTGTAAGTCAGGCCACTTGAATAGAGGTGGCGGATGAATCGAAAAGCCAACGACAGCGCTCAATCCGCTAGTGGATTCTGATGGCTCGTGTCCTAGAGGTATCTTATAAATTGGAACTGGACCTCCAGGTTGGCCTTTGGGTTAACTACCAAGTCACGGGAAATAATCTTTTTACGAAGCAACCAATAGCCTATGAAAGGACGGATTTTATTGTTGACGACCCTGCCAAACGAAAAACGGACAACGGCGTTCGTATCTGGAGCTGGAATGTAAGACCATTAAACAGGACAGGTGCAGGCGAACAACTAACGGAAGACCTAGAGACATTACTGCCATTCAGGAAACACGATGGGATGGGGAGGGCAAAAAGGGGATGAAAAACTGTGACATCTACTAAGCACCGTGTTATAGTGAGCAGAAACATCGACTATACGGATGCGGATTTGTTATTAGTGCCAGACTTAGGCAAGAAGTCTGATGTTGCCAAAGCATTAGCAAACGTATTGTAACAATCCAGATCAAGTCCAAATTCCCCAACATAAGCCAAACATATGCGCTCAAGCTCCAACGGAGGAAAAAGGTGATACAGCGACAGACTGCTTCTACGAGCTACTTGACAAAACGTATGAGCGACTACCGAAGTACGATGTTAGAATCGTGCTGAGAGAGGAAGGTAGGAAGAGAAGACATTTTTAGCAGTATTGTGCGAAAACACAGCCGAAACGACAACACGTCTGGCAACGGACTTAGGCTAATTCATTTTGCTACAGAACGAAATGCCACTATAGCCAGTACACGGTTTCCTCACTTCGATATCCATTAGGGGACTGACGAACGGTAAACCGAACTAATCTCATTGCGATTGACAGGATGCACACATCCAGTATTTTGGATATCCGAACATTTCCAGGGGCTCGGACCACTTACCAGCCAAGGTAGGAATGTGGATATCTACAACAAACCAGAAATACTTCGCGTCACTCGTATGCCTTAACCTCCCGATTAACACCATACCATCAGCATCGAATGTCGAAGAACAATGCAACGCAACGGATATAATAGGTTTGTCGCGGCCACCCACAAGAAATCCTTGTTTTGATGAGGAATGCTGACAGATGCTCGCAGCCAAGAACGAGGCCTACAAGGCTAAGCTGCAGGTGAAGACGAGAGCTGCCATTGAGCTCTATAAGCAAAGAAGAAGGGAAGAACATCGCCTTTTCAGAAAGAAGAAAAAAGAGCAAGAAAAGCGCGCGATCGATGATAAAGAGAGGTGCCACTCCAGGAACGATGTTCGCAAGTTTTACCAAAGTGTTAAACGTCAAAGCCAAGGATACAAGGCTCGAACAGAATCCTGTCGAGATGAACAAGGAAATATCGTAGTTGAGACACAGTCGATGCTGAGGATATGGAAGAACCACTTCTGCAGACTGTTAAACGGCGATGACGAACAACATTCCGCGGTCAGGCAGAACGAACCATTTAATATTGGCAACGACAGCGAAAACTGCCAACCATCCGACCTAAGTGAAGTGAGGATAGCTATATCTAAACTCAAGCTTAATAAGGCCGCCGGAAATGACGGCCTTCCCGCTGAGATTTATAAAGCTGGCGGAGATGACTTGGTAAGCAACATCCACCAACTCATAAGCCAAATCTGGTCGGTTGAAAGCATGCCTGAAGAATGGAACCTCAGTATTGTTTGCCCGATCCACAAAAAAGGACACCCTCTGAACTGCGCCAACTACAGAGGCATAAGTCTCCTCAACATCGCCTACAAGATCCTATCTGCCGTAATATGTGAACGCCTGAAACCGTTTATCAACAACTTGATCGGCCCTTATCAATGTGGTTTTAGGCCAGGAAAGTCCACAACCGATCAAATTTTCACACTTCGGCAGAACCTGCAGAAAAAAACGAAGAAGTCCAAATCGATACCCACCACCTAGTTATCGATTTCAAAGCCGCATATGACAGCATTTATAGAGACGAACTATACAGAGCCATGTCTAGTTTTGGTATACCGCCCAAACTCGTCCGTTTGTGTAGGATGACGATGGAGAATTCTCGCTGCACCATCAGGGTTGGAAACGACCTCACCGACACATTCGATACCAAAAAAGGATTTTGGCAAGGCGATGCGCTGTCATGACTTTTTGAATTTGATTCTTGAGAGGATTGTGCAAAACTCCCGAGCCAACACCAGAGGCACAATTTTCCAAAAGTCGGTGCAACTACTAGCATACGCTGACGATATTGACATCATTGGTAGGACTCAACGTGATGTCATAGCCACGTTTGCTAGTATAGAGAAGGAAGCGGCGAAAATGGGTTTAGCAGTAGAGTATGGTAAGACTAAGTATATGCTGTCAACACGAAAGGACACACAACATCGACGAATTGGACAGAACGTCACCATTGACAGATATAACTTTGAGGTAGTTCGGGACTTTGTCTACCTCGGCTCCGCTATTAACTCTGACAACAACACCTCGTCAGAAATCAAACGAAGAATTACTCTTGCCAATCGCTGTTTCTTCGGGCTAAGAAGGCAATTTTGTAGTAAAGCCCTCACTCGAACTACTAAGGAGATCCTATGTAAGACCCTGATCCTCCCAGTCCTGCTCTACGGCGCTGAAGCATGGATCGTATCAAAAGCGGATGAAGAAATCCTTGGTCGATTCGAGAGAAAAAATCTTCGGTCCCGTTTGCGTTGACGGGCTATGGAGACGAAGATTCAACCACGAGCTATACGAGCTGTACAGCGATATATCCATATGGCTAGGACATGTAAAACGACTGGACACCAATACTCCGGCTCGCAGTTTTCGATTCCCAGCCAGACGTCGAACGAAGTAGAGGAAGACCTCGCCTTAAGTGGCGCACACAAGTAGAAACCGACCTCACCCAACTTGGAGTGCGCAACTGGAGGCAGTTAGCTAAGGACCGGGCTAATTGGAGAGGCATGTTGGTTGAGGCCCAGGTTCATCCCGGACTGTAGCGCCACTTAAGTAAGTAGGAGGTAGACGAACATATCACACAAGTAACAGCCGAAGATGGTAGCCACTACCACAACCATCTTTAGGGCCTGACAAACATTCCTATGGTCCAGATAATCGGTTTCTGCTAAGGATCAAGTGGATTGTCTATTTCTTTGGGAGCACCACACCATAATCCCGCCTAAGTATCATCTTCATCAGCATTTATTCTTTTCAGGAACATGTATCGCTATGGGCCTACGCAGCCCTATGCAAGTTAGACGCCTGTTCAGAGCGCCAACAACCCTAAAATCCCCGCTTCAGGCCGTAGCGCCACTTTATTTGGAAAAGAAGGGACGTTTCAAACACTAATGACTTGCGCTGGAGACGTTGTAAAGCGACGTAGACTACGCATTGCACATTTAAGATGTTAAGGACATGTAGGGCAGTTTAGTAATATAGATCTCACTCAACCTACTAAGGAGATCCTATATCAGACCCTGATCACAATAGTATTGCTCTACGCAGCTGAGGGATGGACTGTATCCAAGGCCAATGAAGAAATTCTTGGTCGTTTTGAGCAAAACAAAAATCTTGGATAAATGTTCGGTCCCGATTCTCCACCAAATGGAATACTCAGCAGAGGAAGACCTCGTTGTAAGTGACTCTCAAAAGTAAAAAAGCGACATCAATCAACTTGAAGCGTGTGCAATTGAAGACAGTCTAACTGAAGTGGCATGTTGCATGACGCTCAGGTTCAACGCGGACTATAACGTCAATTAAGTAAGTGATTGGGGAGGAAATAACATCACCAGGCTTGGCAGAACTACGAATAATACGGAGGAGAGCTGGGGTTTTTTTTGTCGTCCTCTCTCTTATGCTACAAAAATGCTACCACCACTCGAACACATCTGGACCAGTAGAAATGCAGAAAAGTGTAGGTGATACGATTCGTTAACCCTGATCAAAGCACACTCGATATGAAAGTCTGCAATGCCTTTCGAGCATCAGCGTCAAAGCATTTCTCTAAGCCATCTCTCAATTCAAAGAAACAATTAGGTAACGCGAGTCTATAGAACGACACATAGCTGAGATCTTAATTGAAAGCTGAGCGCAGTTCTAATGAAACAAACGATTTGAATAAAATAGCGAGCCTAAGAACCAATTAAGGTAGACGCGATGTCAATACGTAACGCGCTTTGTTCTATAGATAGCATCAAAGCTTATATCCAAGCTGAAGCAACGTAATTTTCAAAACGTGACTTCTATTCTATTAAATCACAAGGCCACCGATAACGCGACAACGCAAATGAATTCACTGGTCTTCTATATTTTAGAGGAAGTCCAATGGTTCCATGTAACCCCTGGACATATTATATACACGTCGCGTTACACTTTTAGTAAACATCTCAAGCTTACGTTCTGTAATGTAAGAGATATCAATAGAAACCCAAAAAATTGATTGCAAGTACTTACAGATACTGAGGTTTGTTTCGGTCGTACACTGCCATAACCGGGTGTGCCTCCATAATTGTGCTGATATTGTGTCGTCGACGAAGTGGTCGATTGCAAGTGCTTATTCTGTCCGGGTACACTGTTTTGCAAGTCAGCTAATAGAGCGTCTGTAAGAAAAATTAAAAAAAAAATTAATGAACGCCAATAAGTGAACACGCTGTTTATCAATAAATCATTGCAGAGCTGCGTAAACAAAACACCAGCTAGCACACATCAGTGAACTTTACTTAAGTTGTCGTAGTCTCCGGATTTTGATCTTGACATTGTTGTTTCAAGAAATTTCTCTCTTTGCTGTCAATAGGTCTGCGTTCTAAGTCTAACAGTCCACCTGCTAGATATTTACGTGAACAAATGACACATAGACCAATTGGAGCAGGTTAAGTAACGAGCTTTGCTAGAGAATAGTGTTGCAAAAGCCACATGACGACGCCTCGATGATATCGTAAGACGGGCGGGAGAAGCAGAAAGGTTATCGCTTGACTGCTTGACTGCTTATCAAGCAAGAGATAGATTTTTAAAAGCTGGCGGAGTTTATCAGTTGGAAGGCAGCTTGTTGTTACGATCATTGGTGATAGGGAAGAAGCTTTTTTCGAGTGTTCTATGAACAGCCCTGTGTTGCATTGAAATTGAATGTGGGTTGTGCGATACACAGCACAACTACGATTGGGACGAGCGGGGGTTAAGATTAATTGGAGTAGAATTCAACAGACAACTGTGCGGGGTAGTAGATTACCTTCACGTGTCTAGAATCGATGTTTGCCTTTTGACGGAAGTGAGGAGGTGTAATAGCGTTTTAATACTGGAAATTGGAGGAGGCGTTGCGTTGTTAACATTTTGCATGGAATTGTGCATTTTAGTGTTGACATTGTCGTGGATATTGGCGAAACGGTGCGGCATGTGTTGATGGCTGGTATGCCTTGGAAAAGGGAATCAACATATACATAGAGGAATTGGTTTCACCTTTATTTTTGTCATAACGACTGGGACGTACAGTTTAACGCCGATTCCAAAACGGAATAGGATGCTTCTGATGACAATTTAATACTCTTGGACGACCACCAACCTTGACGTGGTGGAGGGGCTTAATTAATTTCCAATGAACCAAAGAGCGACACCGGTGGGTTATGTTGAGGGTCACTTCCTCGCATAAACTGTCAGGGCTAACCATGCCGGTAAGGTCAGAGGCGAGGGGATGACATCTAAGAGGTGATCTCTAGGCCTCTAGGGTAAGGTGCGCGCCGATACCTGCATGGCTGAGGGAGTGCCAGCTGAGTTTGCTAGAGCAAACTTAAGATAACAGGGTTCCCAGTCGCAAGAGTAAACTCTTAATAACAGGGGATCTCTAGTTTTAATCAACTTTTCGCTTTTCCTGTATGCAGGGAGGACAGGATGACATTCTTTCCTTATTCGTGGTTCCAAAATAGACATTTCAAAACCAAGCAAAAAAGGGACGAGTGCAAATAAATCGGGCACTCCAAACCTTATAAACACCGATAGTCAACGACAACTGACGAAGGAGTAGGAAAGCCTCTTACTCCGAGATCCGTCAAACTCAAAGAGAGTTTCAGATGAGGGCAACGAAGGCACAATCGACATCCCAATGGAGAAACTACTTCTCAATGAGGATGACACCTGCTCTAACGCAAGCTGATCTAAATTTTCCATATCGTCAACTGCATCTATCCGTAGTAAAGTCAAATCCTGCAAGTTGGCGATCAGAAGATTAGGAAAAATAGAAACTCTAGGAGAAAAAGATCGCCGAAGACTTCAGAATGCTTAAGAGTTTTACAAAGTTTGCCATTAGCAGAGCATGAGCCGCTCTCTCGTACCTGTGCTCGAAATAGGGGAAAACAGTAACGCCCTTCTATCGCATCCGATGGAAACTCCATCTAAAATTGATGCTGCAGCGGAGGTAATAGGTAACACTTCAGTCAAAGCCTATGAGGACAATTAAACCACAAAGATAACATGGTGGAAGAAAGGGTTTCAAAGCATTAGAAACGAAACAAGGAAACTTTATAACGCTGCAAGAAGTTCGCATTTGGAAAGCGACTGGTATCGATATAAGATTAACCAGCATAAATTCAAATAAATTCAAACAACGACGTTCGTATCTGCACCTGGAATGTGAGAACATTAAACAGGAGAGGTGCTGGCGAACAACTAGCGGAAGCCCTAAACTGCTACAAAGCAGAGGAAGAAAAACTGTGACATCTACTATGGACCGTGTTCTAGTGAGCAGAAACAGCGACTATTCGGATGCGGATTTGTTATAAGTGCCAGACTTAGGCAAGAAGTCTTATGTTTCAGAGACATTAGCGAACGCATTATAACAATCCGCATCAAGGCCAAACATAAAGTCTTATATGCGCTCATGCGCCGACGGAGGAAAAAGATGATATAACTAAGGATTGCTTCTACGAGCTCCTCGACAAAACCTCTGAGCGACTACCAAAGTACGAGGTAGGAAGAGAAGACATCTTTAGCAGTATTGTCGGAAAATATAGCCTACCCGACAACTCGTCTGGTAACGGACTTACGCTACGGAACGAAATGCCACTATAGCCAGCACACGGTTTCCTCACCTCGATATCCATAAGGGGACATGGCTGTCTCCAGATCAACGAACAGTCAACCAAATTGATCACATTGCGATAGACAAGAGGCACGCATCCAGTATTTTGGATGTCCGAACATTCCGAGGAGCTAACATCGACTCGGACCACTACCTTGTTGTAGCCAAGGTAAGGATGCGGATATCCACCACGCCACAAAAACCAGAAATACTCGAGACCGCCAAGACCTTCGCGCAACGCGTATCCCTTAACCCTTTCGATTCACACCACACCACCAGCATCTTATGTCGAAGAACAATGGCAACGATGCCAACAAGCCATTAGATCAGCCGCAACTGATGTGCTAGGTTTCTCGCGGCCACCAGGAAGAAACCCCTGGTTTGATGAGGAATGCCGACAGATGCTCGTAGCCAAGAACGAGGCCTACAAGGCTAAGCTGCAAGTACAGACGAGAGCTGCCATTGAGCTCTATAGGCAAAGAAGAAGGGAAGAACATCGGCTTTTCAAAAAGAAGAAAAAAGAGCAAGAAAAGCGAGGAAATAGAGAGGTGCCACTCCAGGAACGATGTTCGCAAGTTTTACCAAAGTGTAAAACGTCAAAGCCAAGCATACAAGGCTTGAACAGAATCCTGTCGAGATGAACAAGGAAATATCGTAGTTGAGACACAGTCGATGCTGAGGATATGGAAGAACCACTTCTGTTAAACGGCGGTGAAGAACAACATTCCACTGTCAGGCAGAACGAACCATTTAATATTGGCAACGACAGCGAAAACTGCCAACCACCCGACCTAAGTGAAGTGAGGATAGCAATATCTAAACTCAGGCTTAATAAGGCCGCCGGAAATGGCGGCCTTTCCGCTGAGCTTTATAAAGCTGGCGGAGATGACTTGGTAAGCAACATCCACCAACTCAAAATCCAAATCTGGTCGGTTCAAAGCATGCCTGAAGAATGGATCCTCAGCATCGTTTGCCCGATCCACAAAAAAGGAGTCACACTGAACTGCACCAACTACAGAGGCATAAGTCTACTCAACATCGCTTTCAAGATCCTATCCGCCGTAATATGTGAACGCCTGAGACCGTTTACCAACAACCTAATCGGCCCTTATCAGTGTGGTTTTAGGCCAGGAAAGTCCACAATTGATCAAATTTTCACACTTCGGCAGATCCTGGAAAAAACCCAAGAAGTCCAAATCGATACCCACCGCCTATTTATCGATTTCAAAGCCGCATACGACAGCATTTATAGAGACGAACTATACAGAGCCATGTCTAGTTTTGGTATACCGCCCAAACTCGTCCGTTTTTGTAGGATGACGATGGAGAATTCTCGCTGCACCATCAGGGTCGGAAACGACCTCACCGACACATTCGATACCAAAAAAGGATTTAGGCAAGGCGATGCGCTATCATGTGACTTTTTCAATTTGATTCTTGAGAGGATTGTGCAAAACTCCCGAGCCAACACCAGAGGTACAGTTCGGGCTAAGAAGGCAATTTAGTAGTAAAGCCCTCACTAGAACTACTAAGGAGATCCTATATAAGACCCTGATCATCACAGTCCTGCTCTACGGCGCTGAAGCATGGACCGTATCAAAAGCGAATGAAGAAATCCTTGGTCGATTCGAGAGAAAAATTCTTCGGAAAACCGTCGCGTCGGTCCCGTTTGCGTTGACTTGCTATGGAGATTCAACCACGAACTATACGAGCCGTACAGCGACATACCCCTGGTCAAAAAACTCCGCATTGGGCGTTTAAGATGGCTAGGACATGTAGAAAGAATGGACACTAATATTCCGGCTCGCAGAGTCATCGATTCCCAGCCAGACTTCGGACGCAGTAGAGGAAGACCTCGCCTTAAGTGGCGCGCACAAGTAGAAACTCAACAAACTTGGAGTGCGCAACTGGAGGCAGTTAGCTAAGGACCGGGCTAATTGGAGAGGCATGTTGGTTGAGGCCCAGGTTCATCCCGGACTGTAGCGCCACTTATGTAAGTAAGTAAGCATAAATTCAAAAGCGTGGTCAACAGTGCTAATTGCACCTCCCAGCGTAACTTCAGTTGTAGTGTAGCAAGCACTACTGAATCAGCCAGGCTCAGAAAATTATCACAAGGAACCGGCTTTGCCAGGTTACCCCCAGCTCCTCAATGAAGACTGGACACAGGAAACACAAGAATTATACTGGAAATCCACTTAACAGGATGTAATTCACACTCCGATAGGAATCTAGAGGCAATCGTCTACATGTGCTAGTAACAACGGAGGACATGGTTTGTGAAGAAAGAATTAATTGGGCAATTGACGCCTTTTCTCCCTATAAATCCTCCCATATCGATGGTATTATCCCGATCATGCTTCAAAAATCGAAACACCTCGTAACAGCATTCCTACACAATTTGTTTTTTTTTTTTGCAGTTTAAAATGCGGTTACGTTCCTATGTGCTGGCGGGAAGATATGGAGGACTTGTCTGGTGGAAATCCAAAAATAAAATCAAAAATCTGAAAAATATGACAAATATACAAAGGATACCATGTGTGGGCGCTACTAGTACAATGGGAAACCCACCAACAGCGGGACAGGACAACTGTTTCGACACAACTTACTCAAAAGCCACAAACTTAAAATGCATCTTTTAGATGATGACCTTTGTAGAGGCTGCGGTAATAAAGAAATACAAGAGGATAGCCTCCACATTCTGTACATTCTGTGCCACTGCCCAGGCCTCGGGCAATTAAGAATGAGAACCTTAGGAAAATACTTTTTCCATGACCACACGGATCTATTTGCAACATCATCTGGCTGGCTGGAAAGGGACTAACGACAATAAACAGAAACGGGTCAAATGAAAGGAACAAACCACACACGCGGACCCCAATGGGGATCACAATGAGTATATATTGACCTGAGTGTGATGAGGAAAAACGTACACCGCCTACCCCATCAACCCACCAACCAAACCTAACCTAGTAAACAGGACCAGTTCAGTCTTGTGGGGGTTGACTCCCAAACCACAACTAACTGCCCATTTGGAAAGTTTGTGTAGTGCGTTTTGGAGAAGTTCCATGCGTATATTCAAGTGCTTCCCTGATACCGCGATAGCAACGTCATCCGCTTAGGCAATCACGTGGCATCCCTCTGCTTCCAGGATGACTAAAAGCTCGTTTCCTACTAAATTTTACTACCAGAGAAGAGAAGAGATGGTTAGTGCGATTCCCAGCAGTAGGAACACCTAAATGATTTTTGACTGGCCCTCCTCTCGTGATGATCTGACAAATCATCCGAATATTATCAAGTGTCAGGAAAAGCGTATCACAACTTAGCCATTCGGAGTCGGCATAAAACAGGAGGTCCCGCAATCGTGCAATAAGTACACACGCACACACGAATTGTTGTGAGAAAGCTAGGCCCTGGGTACTAACGAGCTTGTTGCACCAAAAATGTATATTTTGTTCCATAGAAGAGGGGATAGGACTCCACCTTGTGGGGTCCCCCTACTGACATATCTTTTGGCCGAATCACCATTCAGTTTTGTGTTGATAATCCTGCTGTTTATCGCAAATTAATCAACTTTCCAAGTAAGTGATCGACTGTCAGACATGTTGACGCCTTAATGATCGCTCCCAAGTTCACGTTGTTAAAAGCACCTTCAATATCTAGGAATGCAACCATGGTTTCTACAGATTTGCCTTTGCAGTACGTATGTTGGGATGCGGATAGCTGTTTTCCATCAATTCTACTACGAAGATGCATATCAATCAATCTTTCCAACGTTTTCAGAAGGATTGATGATAAACAGATCGGTCTCAGGGCTTTCGGATTTTCTCAGTTCATTTTTGTATGATGATAGGGTAGGCGATCTAGTCAGTGGCTTCGTCAAAGCTTTTAGCTTTATTGAAAAGTTTGTTTTCTACACTTCTGCCCAAGCATTCCTAAATTTTCAGACCACCATGGAGGTTTTTGTTTCCCCCTAGGTGACAATGATTCGTTGAAAGCGGATGTTTACTTATCAACAAGTTTATCAAGCTCCTGGGTGCTTCTAGGAGGGATAGGTTGAGCATGGGATACAAATCTTTTCATAGTTTCCCTATATTTTAGCCAATCGGTTTTTCGATGTTTTCGAAAAATCGGTTTACTAGGGTTTTGATCAACTAAGCGGAATTGAATATATCTGTGATCGGGAAAGGAGTGCTCACTAGTTACCTTCCAGTCTTTGGGCTAAACGCCTTAGTGTAAGACCTGTTGGACTGGAAAGACCAAAAAATCTGCGTCGAAATTCACGTTGCGTTAAAATTACTGAGCATGGGGTATGAGGACTGTTTTTCCATGGTGTTCTAGTCTCTTCAACACGATAGGCTAAGCGCCTTAGTGCTGAATCTGTTGAACTAGAAAGATCGGAAAATTTACGTCAAAACTTACGATTTACTTTCATTTACTCTTTTCCAGTGTCTTCGAGGCGATCGGCTAAACGACTTAGTGCTAGACCGTTGGACTAAAATGGCCGGAGAATCTGCGTCGAAATTCTTACTTACTTACTTAAGTGGTGCTACAGTCCGGGATGAACCTGGGCCTCAACCAAAATTCCTCTCAAATAAGACCGGTTCTTATCTGCCTACAGTTGTGCACTCCAAGTTGGTTGAGGTCGGTTTCTACTTGTTGGCGCGCACAAGTAGAAACCTTAAGGCGAGGTCTTCCTCTACTGCGTCTGACGTCTGGCTGGGAATTGAAGACTCTGCGAGCCGGGGAATTGGTGTCCATTCGTTGTACATGTCCTAGCCATCTTAAACGTCCAATGTGGAGTTTTTTGACTAGGGGTAGGTCGCTGTACAGCTCGTATAGTTCGTGGTTGAATCTTTGTCTCCATCTTCGAAGAATTTTTCTCACGAATCGACCAAGGATTTCTTCAACCGCTTTTCATATGGTCCATGCTTCAGTGCCGTAGAACAGGACTGGGATGATCAGGGCCTTTTATAGGATCTCCTTAGTAGTTCGAGTGAGGGCTTTACTAATAAATTGCCTTCTGAGTCCCAAGAAACAGCGATTGGCAAGAGTAATTCTTCGTTTGGTTTCTGACGAGATGTTGTTGTCAGAGATAATAGCGGAGCCGAGGTAGACGGAACGAAATGCCACTATAGCCAGCACACGGTTTCCTCACCTCGATATCCATAAGGGGACATGGCGGTCTCCAGATCAACGAACGGTCAACCAAATTGATCACATTGCGATAGATAAGAGGCACGCATCCAGTATTTTGGATGTCCGAACATTCCGAGGAGCTAACATCGACTCGGATCACTACCTTGTAGCAGCCAAGGTAAGAATGCGGATATCCACCACGCCACAACAATCCAGAAATACTGTGAAAAAATGTAATGTCGGAAGACTGCAATCGCAAGAGACCGCCAAGACCTTCGCACAACGCATATCCCTTAACCTCTCGATTAAAACCATACCACCAGCATCGAATGTCGAACAGCAATGGCAACGATGCCAACAGGCCATTAGATCAGCCGCAACTGATGTGCTAGGTTTCTCGCGCCCACCAGCAAGAAACCCCTGGTTTGATGAGGAATGCCGACAGATGCTCGCAGCCAAGAACGAGGCCTACAAGGCTAAGCTGCAGGTGAAGACGAGAGCTGCCATTGAGCTCTATAGGCAAAGAAGAAGGGAAGAACATCGGCTTTTCAGCAAGAAGAGAAAAGAGCAAGAAAAGCGCGCGATCGAGGATATAGAGAGGTGCCACTCCAGGAACGATGTTCGCAAGTTTTACCAAAGTGTAAAACGTCAAAGCCAAGGATACAAGGCTCGAACAGAATCCTGTCGAGATGAACAAGGAAATATCGTAGTTGAGACACAGTCGATGCTGAGGATATGGAAGAACCACTTCTGCAGACTGTTAAACGGCGATGACGAACAACATTACGCTGTCAGGCAGAACGAACCATTCAATATTGGCAACGACAGCGAAGACTGCCAACCACCCGACCTGAGTGAAGTGAGGATAGCAATATCTAAACTCAAGCTTAATAAGGCTGCCGGAAATGACGGTCTTCCCGCTGAGCTCTATAAGGCCGTCGGAGATGACTTGGTAAGTAACATCCACCAACTCATAAGCCAAATCTGGTCGGTTGAAAGCATGCCTAAAGAATGGAACCTCAGCATCGTTTGCCCGATCCACAAAAAAGGAGACCCTCTGAAATGTGCCAACTTCAGAGGCATAAGTCTGCTAAACATCGCCTACAAGATCTTACCTTCCGTAATATATGAACGCCTGAAACCATTTACCAACAACCTGATCGGCCCTTATCAGTGTGGGTGGTTTTAGGCCAGGAAAGTCCACAACCGATCAAATTTTCACACCTCGGCAGATCCTGGAAAAAACCCAAGAAGTCCAAATCGATACCCACCGCCTATTTATCGATTTCAAAGCCGCATACGACAGCATTTATAGAGACGAACTATACAGAGCCATGTCTAGTTTTGGTATACCGCCCAAACTCGTCCGTTTTTGTAGGATGACGATGGAGAATTCTCGCTGCACCATCAGGGTCGGAAACGACCTCACCGACACATTCGATACCAAAAAAGGATTTAGGCAAGGCGATGCGCTGTCATGTGACTTTTTCAATTTGATTCTTGAGAGGATTGTGCAAAACTCCCGAGCCAACACCAGAGGTACAGTTCGGGCTAAGAAGGCAATTTAGTAGTAAAGCCCTCACTCGAACTACTAAGGAGATCCTATATAAGACCCTGATCATCACAGTCCTGCTCTACGGCGCTGAAGCATGGACCGTATCAAAAGCGAATGAAGAAATCCTTGGTCGATTCGAGAGAAAAATTCTTCGGAAAACCGTCGCGTCGGTCCCGTTTGCGTTGACTTGCTATGGAGATTCAACCACGAACTATACGAGCCGTACAGCGACATACCCCTGGTCAAAAAACTCCGCATTGGACGTTTAAGATGACTAGGACATGTAGAACGAATGGACACCAATACTCCGGCTCGCAGAGTCTTCGATTCCCAGCCAGACGTCGGACGCAGTAGAGGAAGACCTCGCCTTAAGTGGCGCGCACAAGTGGAAACCGACCTCAACCAACTTGGAGTGCGCAACTGGAGGCAGTTAGCTAAGGACCGGGCTAATTGGAGAGGCATGTTGGTTGAGGCCCAGGTTCATTCCGGACTGTAGCGCCACTTAAGTACTCATTTACTGCTTAACCCATTTTTGCCGCTTCCTTCTCTTTACTAGCAAACGTGGCTATGACATCACGTTGAGTCCAATGATTTCAATTTCGTCAGCGTATGCTAGTATTTGCCTCGATTTTTGGAAGATTGTGCTTGTGGTGTTGGCTCGGGAGTAGCACAATCCTTTCAAGAATCAATTTGAAGAAGTCACATGACAGCGCATCGCCTTGCCTAAATCCTTTTTTTGGTATCGTATGTGTCGGTGAGGTCGTTTCCGACCCTGAAGGAGCAGCGGGAATTCTCCATCGACTTCCTACACAAACGGACTGTATACCAAAACTAGATATGGCTCTGTATAGTTCGTCTTCGGCTTTAAAATCGATAAATAGGTGCTGGCTATCGATTTGGACTCCTTGGGTTTTTTCCAGGATCTGCCGAAGTGTGAAAATTTGATCGGTTGTGGACTTTTCTGGCTGATAAGGGCCGATCAAGTTATTGGTAAACGGTTTCAGGCGTTCACATATTACCGCAGATATGATCTTGTAGGCGATGTTGATGAGACTTATGCCTCTGTAGTTGGCGCAGTTCAGAAGGTCTCCTTTTTTGTGGATCGGGCAAACGATGCTGAGGTTCCATTCTTCAGGCATGCTTTCATCCGACCAGATTTGGCTCATGAGTTGGTGGATGTTACTTATTAATTCATCTCCGCCAGGTTTATAAAGCTCTGCGGGAAGGCCGTCATTTCCGGCGGCCCTATGAAGCTTGAGTTTAGATATTGGTATCCTCACTTCACTTCGAAATTCATGTTGCTAAACGCCTTAGTGTTAGATCTGTTGGACTAGAAAGGCCGGGAAATCTGCGAATCATTCCTTACTAGTTGGCATTCCGCGAACTTGAGAAATAAAGCGTTCCATGGCTTTCCGACGTGTGTTCTCCATGTTCTTACTTCGTAAATATCAAAACAACATTAACAGCTGTCGCCATATGCTAAATTTATAGAATCGTCCGATACCGTGTTACATTTTGGATACTGCCCGCTATTTAGAGAGAGCATTACTAATGGAAAGCGCCATAGTATCTGCAACTTTTGTGACTGCATTATGCCAGAAACCATCGTCCCCTCCCCCAAACGAATCACTTTCCATACCCCCGGAAGCTGAAAACGCATCTTCATGGTTCGTCAGTTTCACCCAAATGCACTCCCTGTACAACGAACATTGATCTCAATTAAATGACAAAATACACGAATTCAATTGAACCAGTTAATCTCATTCCATAGCCGGTCTTCCGTCATGTGCAGCAGCGTATCGCAATATCGCATTCGCATACAATAAATTAATTTAAAGCGAAAAAAAAATTCGTTTAACATTTCGCTCTAAATTGATATTAATTAACACAACAACGACGATGACAACACAATACTCATACACACACACACACAAAATATAACAAAAAGAGTGTGGAATTCCACAACATGGGGGCGTAGGTGGTGTTATATCTCCCACTCGGTTCACTTACCTAGACGTCTTTCGAATTCACCCACTTGGAAGTCATTGATGGTACTTTTGAACGACGATGATACCAGTTTGGCCGACATTGTATATTAGGCGCGAAAACGTATCTTTTATCTGTTGGATTGTTATTTGAACGAAAATTACTGGTGAGTTGTATTTCGGGATCTGCACGAATGAATTGTTTTTATTAAATCGTTGGTTAATGACTCGAAATCATTCCATTATCAGTTACACCTACGGTCCCGAATGATGCTGTAGATTTGACTATGGATGGTGAGTTTTGGGTTTTCGACTAATGGGTGCAAATCTCACCAATTTTAGAAAGAACACAGAAAATACTGTGGGCGCACAATATGTGGAATGTGGCAAAAAAAAAAAACGTTGGATTACCTGGCGATATCTCGGTGCATAGATGCTGGCAATAGGTTTGTTTCGATTCGGAGCTTGAGATATGGAGAGAAGTTTGGAGAGCGTATCCAATACAGTGATGATCTTATCGACCGAGTTTTATATATACCTTCTAGGCTATAAGACACCTTTAAGGGGTAATGATGCCTTAGTTTAGGCATATGATGCGTTAAATTTATCCTACGCTAGGTGAGTGAGTTTTATTAATGTTTTGCAGGTGATACGCGAATCTTCTCGTATGAAGTCAGTCACCTTTTGGGAATTGATTTCATTTTTAAGCATATTTTTGGGAAATCAACATTTTGGCATCACGCTGGCGATGGTCTGACAAATCATCCAATAAGTTTATTTGTCGTTAAAAGCCTGCTGGATTCATCATTAAATTTTGAAATGAAATGAAATATCTGGCATTTACGGCCCATACATGGCTTGAAACCTAGCTTCTCCCTTCATTTCTGTGTAGGAAGTTATTATTTTTGCCACAGGGAACATTTTAGGTGCCACCCATGAATGGTATTAAGCGACCTTTGTAGGACGAAAATCACGAAAGGATTCAATTTAACTTGTCGCGAGACTCTAAATCGACTTTTCGACTTTTTAAAGATTTTCGCGAAAGTGTTATAATCCCACTTGAGCATAGACGAACCTATTTTTTCAGCTAATTAGTGGTTAGCTGCCAGGAAACATCAGATAGTGTCTGAACAGTTAAGCGAACCACTGGTTAGTTGAATAAGTTGGTTCGTGCAAGTGGCTTTAGAGGATCTTACGGACCCAAAGAGGAGAGAGAGTATAAAGGGTGGTTTCCTTTTGAATAATCAGGCTAATCGAGGTATCCTCCAGAAAGAGAATTTTGTCCGGTTGAAATCGGAGAAATCTTTACCGAGGTTTTCGTTACGATTACCATTTCGAACAGATCTTACGTCGAAAATTATCGCACCTGATTGCGTAGCGGCATAATCACTGAAACAGAATCACGCTTTGACGCATTGCTTTCGCAGACTCACCTAGTTGAACCTTATAAAATCAATGTTACCTATCACAATAGCTTTGCTTGGCGGTGCGCTTTAGTCTTAAAATGAAAGACGTGACGTTGCTGTAAACCGCCGCGGGTCAAAGTGTAATGTCTAAAACACAATCACGCTTTGGAGCTTCGCTTTGCCGACGGAACGCCCAACTGGTTTACGCACGCTTTGACATATTCACTTGCTCAGCGATTTCGACTTGTTACAAAAATGGCGGATATGGTTCAAATCCCCGCTAAAATATCATACTCCACAACCCTCTCCGAAAACAACAACAAATATTTTGACAATTCACATTTCTTCCAACCTTTGCTTTGCACACGGCACTTCACAGCAACGTTACGTTAAAGGCCCGCCGCCCAGAATGCGTATATGTAGCTAAAGCTTGTATCTGAGTGAGAAGTTAAAAACAAGGCCCTTACATAATGTGTATCTTCGTGAATCTGTAGCTTGAAGTTGAATAGAGGAACTTTTGACAGCGATGCAAGACACAATCTACAGATATGCATTCTGGGCAGGCCTTTTACGTTTTTCATTTTTAGGTTGAAGCCAGGCAAAGCTACGTTGTGATAGGTAACATTGAATTCGTATGGTTGAATTAGGTGCGTCAGCCAAAGCAACGCGACAAAGCGTTATTGTGTTTCAGTCTTGAATTGCCAAAACATTTGTTTTTTTAGGTTATTTTCGGAGAGGGTTCGACATTTTTATAGCTGAGCTTAGCAAATGCTAAAACCACTAGGCGAGTCAATATTTCAAAGCGTTCGCAATGAAGTTAGACGTAACGTCAACAAAGTGAAGCTCCAAAGCCTGCTAAATAATGCTTAAAGTCAACAAGTTTTGACAACTACGAGTTGAATTTCTTCCCAAGTTGTCCAACTGAGAATTGTTGCAGAAACGATCCAGCACGATGGATACCTCAAAATAAAACTGAGTTCCAATTCCCAAGCAGACGTCGGATGCAGTAGAGGAAGACCTTGCCTTAAGTGGCGCCCACAAGTAGAAACCGACCTCAACCAACTTGGAGTGTGCAACTGAAGGCAAGGACCGTGCCACTTGGAGATGCATGTTGGTTCAGGCATACATTCATTCCAGACTCACGTCACTTAAGTTAGTAAGTATACTTCGATAGGGCTGAGTATGTTATTTTGACACTGACAGATCTTTTTCACATGAAGTCTTGGCTGTCACTCAGTATGATATGTCTGTAGAATGAAACGAATCGCTTTAGGCTTGAATAACTTTAGGGAATTTCGGAAATTTATTTCAAAATGGAGGGCTGCGTTTATTGAACAAACATTTTGACCGAAATGAGGGCTCAGTGGCGCGATGGTTAGTGCGATGAACTGCCGCGTAGGAGGTCTGGGTTCGATTCCCAGCCGTAGCAACACCTAAATGATTTTTCACTGGCCCTCCTCTCGTGATGATCTGACAAATCAAGAATAGCTTATCTCAACTTAGCCGTTCGGAGTCGGCATAAAACAGGAGGTCCCGCCATCGTGCAAGAAGTACACACGCACACATGAATGGTTTTGAGAAAGCTAGGCCCTGGGTACTAACGAGCCTGTTGCGCCAAAAATTTGTTTTTTTTTTATTTTGACCGAAATAGGTGCCCATCGCTGTAAGTATGTATTTTTGTGAAAAAAGTTCTTGAGACTGTCCTGACATTACTCTCGTTCTCTTTGGTCGTACAGAATGTGATTTCTGTGGCTATATCCATGATCTCAACAACTCAAAATTTCGTGCATTGGTCTCATCAGAAATTTCCACCAAGATTTCGGATTCTAATTGAATCAGAAATTCCTGGGAGTTGTTACCATACTGGACACGTGCTCTTGTGGTGAATTGAGGAACTCTCATGAACGCAATTATTTTTCGCTGTGGATGAGGTTTTAGGAGTGAAAGCGGTAGAAGTGGTAGAAGTCCCTCGCGAACCAAACCAAATGTCAAATTACATAATAAAATTAAGTTATAAAGGACTTTATCGGAATTTCGTAATAATACGATCCTGTAAGAATATTATGGGTACTCAATCCGTAACTTTGAAAACGATAATCGTTGACGATAGCGAAAAAGATAGCATGACGTTGGACTCGGTCAAGTAGGCTCAAGCAAGTTGCAGAAGCACCCGTCCAGATCTGCGAGTTATATTCGAGTTTTGGACGAATGTAGGCTTTATAGATATTAGCTAAGTCCGATAGAGTGAAAAACAGTTTGCATCGTTTGAGAAATCCTAGGCTAGCACCACCTAATGCAGCATCTATAACTTGCTGGTTCCAACGAAGGTCTGGGCTAATGTACATGTCAAGCATAGACAAGCCATTGGATTCCTCAACTTCAACTCCTTCCATTTTAAGTTTAGCTACATTTGTATCCTGTTTCAGAGATAGGAGACAGCACTGAGTTTTTGAAGCATTAAACTCATCCCGGTTGTTGGTACCCCAACATTCGCTGGCGTTGTGACTCGACGACGTGGGGTTCTTGTCGCGGAGTCGTTAGAGAGTAAACGAAGTCAAGAGTACTGTCATCTTCGAACGAACGGATAGGATTACAAGTCAGAGAGAGAAGGTCGTTAATTAAATTTTAAAACAGAGTTTGTGAGAGGACTGAGCCTTGGGGTACTCCAGCGTTTGTTGAAAAATGGGTGGAAGTTGACCCATCTCATACAACTTGTATTGATCGGTTACTTAAAAAACTCGTTATCCAAATTATAAAAGTGTTACCGACACCGAAAGACCTAACCTTATTAACAAGAGCGCTATGCCACACTCTATCAAAGGCTTTTGAGATATCCAGAGCAAAAATTCTACATTCACCGAATTGGTGAATGCAACGATTCCATTTTTCACTTAGATATCTCATCTCATTAGTGACCGTCAATATGGTTTTCGTCAACAACGTTCCACAGGTGATCTTATACCTGTGGAACGTTGTTGACGAAAACCATATTGACGGTCACTAATGAGATGATTTTTTTCTAGATTGATCATGAGGTGGTAATTGACTGTACTCTCCATGACCTTAGAGAGTACTGACGTTAGAGTTATGGGTCGGTAGTTTGAAGGGGAGGTTTTACCGCCCTTTTTTGGAATTGGATGAACATGCGCAAGTTTCCACCTATCTTGAAATATTCCTGCAGAGTACGAGAAGTGGAAGAGTTTGCGTAGAGGTTTGGCCAGAGTGGAAGAACACCTCTTCAGCACAAGGGGAGGAATTCCATCTGGACCTGAAGCTTTATTTTGTTTGAGATCTTTTAGGACTCTAGCAACTGAACGGGTTCGAAAAAATATTTGCCCTAAAGAATAATGAACCGGATTCAGTGATGGTGGTGAAGAAGATCTGCGAATAGTGAAGCTAGCAGATTTGCTTTTTCTTGGGAGTCCGTGATATTTCTATCGTTGTATACAAGCGATGGGATTGTTGATGTATTACAACCTTTTATTTGTTTGACGAAAGACCAAAAAGACTTGCTGCCTTTAGGACATTTAGCAGTATTTATTGCCTCACTTTTTGGTCACGAATTAAGCACGTCTTAATATAATCTTACAGTTGTTTCTAGCCCGCCTGTAGAGACTTCGATTTTCCTCAGAAGGTGTTCGTCGCCATAGGGCAAAAGTCTCTTCTTTCATCCGGATAGCAGTCACACAAGACGGATTAAACCAATTTTCTTGTTTTGGTTTGACGCTAATGCATTTGTTTGGAATAAAGTTTTTCATCCCAAGCAGGATTAGGTCTGTTATCATGTCTGCAGTCTGCAAAGAAGTAGGGAAGAACACCAGGTTTTCAAAGAGAAGAAAACTTCGCGATAAAAGCTGTAGAGAGGTGCCACTCCAGACATGATGTTGGTAAGTAATACCAAAATGGCAGACAGAAACAGACGTCGAAACGTAAAAGACGCGCCAGACGTAAAAGTCGCGATTAGAATCCCAATCCGTTAATTGTAGACTTTAGAAAATTAAAGACTGTAAACGTCAACATATTATGTAAACGCAGGAATTAAGAAAAAAAAATGTATGGGTACGATCATCTTAACCCCCTCTTCAGGTTAAAATAAATTTAAGAGGGGCACATTGAATATTTAAAAATCGCAATTTTAGACTGACAAATGGTATTTTTGAAAAATTCATTTTTTTTAAAAAAAACCAAGAATATGAACCTCAGAACAGGGTATGCAACCATCAAACGCCGATTCACCAGAACCAGCATGCACTATAAGGCGTGTCAATTGTCAAACACCAAACAAAAGCATTTCAAAATATTTAGCCCACATACTGAGCCTTGAAACAATACGTTTTGTATAAAAATTAAAAAAAAAAACACAAAACGAAATGTCACATATGTTGGACCTAAATTTAGAACACACGCCCATTCTCGTTTAATTCTATACCCAATCTGGTGGAAAAACCAAGGACCAATATGTATCATAAAATGAAAAAAAAAATTGTCACATGCCGTACCTGACTGAAGGCGCAATTATTGCGAAATGTTTTCAGAATGCCGGCGTCATTGGGTTACTGGGTCAACATTAGGTAAAACGTAGAAATGACAAACTGAATGAAAACGAACGTTCCAAGGTAATGGGGCTTTCCTGTCATAATGACGATGACAATTTGCCATAGCAAATGACTGTCAAATGGGCTCAATGTATTTTGAACATCAGTGGCTTTGTTTATGAAAAAAATGTTTCCTGCAATTAGGCGTCAACTAAGTGTGACCAACTTTTTTTTTTAACTGGGTTTCGGTCACGTTGTGCATGTGTAAGATTGAGTTGAGAATAGTAACTTAAAATAATGATGGGAAGATGTGATAGATTATAAGATTATCCACTTTGAGAGATGCTTTGAGTCATCAAGGTAATCCATAACTAGTTTAAGTGGAGAAGGGTGGTTCATATCGCAACTAACAATTATTCTTCTATAAGGCTTCCTAAAAGTGCGCCAAATGTTTTTCCATAAGACTTCCTACAAGTAATATTGATGGAGGGGGAATAGCTTCGATAGTGCTTTATCGAAGCGAAATTGTTAGTTTCGGTTAAACTAATCTCCTTGCATGCTTTAAAAAAAAGCTTAAAAAAAGCAAGCTACAGGCGAACAAATTAAAAGGCCGACTTATTTGTTTAAGAAGATTCTACATCCAAATGGAAACAAGCGGTGCTTCAAATAATACAACACGTACAATAGAAGCTGACTATAGTTGAATTCTGACCTCTGATCAGACACGTTTTGAGTAATTTGGGCTACAGGTAAGCCACAAGTCCGGACGGAATCTGGCAATTATTTTTAAGACATGTGTACTTGAACTAGTAGCTGTCCTTTGCAGGTTGCACTAGATCCTGTGCTCTATATTCTGTGCGATGTATTCTCAAGTCATGTTCACAGCGAAAAATTGCCCACAATGTCAACCTCCAGGCAAAGACGAGTGCTCCTGAAAATGTTTTGAACTTTAAGCCAACGGTGACATAGGAAGGTGCCACTTCAGAATTAATGTTCGAGGGTTTCTTTTTAAAAAGTGTAAAACGTCAAAGCCAAGGGTAGAAGGCACCAACAAAATCCTGTCGAGATGAACAAGAAAAAGTCGTGAGGTTTGCCAAATATAAACTTAACCATAAGAACGCTGTTGAAAATGACGAACTTCCTATCCAGCTATATGAAGCAGGGGAAGATGATCCAAAAGATCCACAAAAACGGGGATCCTCTGAACTGCGCCAACTACAGAGGCATAAGTCTCCTCAACATTGCCTACAAGATCCTATCTGCCGTAATATGTAAACGCCTGAAACCGTTTACCAACAACCTGATCGGCCCTTATCAGTGTGGTTTTAGGCTAGGAACGTCCACAACTGATCAAATCTTCACACTTCGACAGATTGTGGAAAAAATAGCCCAAGAAATCCAAATCCATTTATAGAGGCGAACTATACAGAGACATGTCTAGTTTTGGTAAAACACCCAAACTCGTCCGTCTGTGTAGGATGACGATGGAGAATTCTCGCTGCTCCATTAGGGTCGGAAACGATCTTACCTACACATTCGATACCAAAAAAGGATTAAGGCAAGGCGATGCACTGTCATGTGACTTCTAATTCTGAGAGGGTTGTGAGAAAACTCCCAAGCCGGCACTAGAGGCACAATCTCCCAAAAAGCTGTGCAACTACTAGCATACGCCGACAATATTGACATTGGTCAGGCACAACGGGATGACGTTTGCTAGTAGAGAGAAGGAAGCGGCAAAAATGGATTTAGCAGTAAATGAGAGTAAGAAAGGACCTACAACATCGACAAACTGGACAAAACGCGGCTTAACTCGGACAAAAACATCTCGTCAGAAATACCCTCAGTCCAAAAACTCTGAATTTAACGCCTAAGATGGCTACCGGCTCACAGTCTTCGATTCCAAGCCAGACGTCGGACGCAGTAGAGGAAGACCTCGCCTTAAGTGGCGCGCACAAGTAGAAACCGACCTCAACCAACTTGGATTGCGCAACTGGTGACAGTTAGCTAAGGACCGGGATAATTGGAGAGGGATGTTGGTTGAGACCCAATTTCATTCCGGACTGTAGATCCACGCAAGTTAGTAAGAACGTACGACAAAAGATTAGGAAAACCTCTATCGGATGAAAGTTTGCCTGAAGTATAGAGCTACAGCATCGATTGAATGATCCAATAGTAAGGCCTCAGAAATGTAATGAAATACCAGGCATTAACGGCCCATCTGGCCTCAAACCTAAGAGGAGGTCGACACAAACCATCAAAACGCTGATAAGCTTATCATTGACTAACTTTTGACATCTGCGCGAGTATTTCTTATGGGGAAAACTGTCAAGTAAGCCATTTATTAGCTAATCAGCGTTTATTAATACGGGGTATAATATATTTTATATTTTTTTTTTATCGTCGTCTTATTTTTAAAAGATTCTCCTAGAGTTCTTCAATTTTCTCATAATTTGTGTGTACAAAGTATATTTTTGCAAAAAAAAAAATGTCACCTCCTGTTTAACAGCGACTCCAAACGGCAAATTTAAGAAGCTTCTCATGGCAGTTATATATTCTTGGATGTTTGTCAGGCTTTCACAAGAGGTAAAAAAAAACTTAGTTATTGTTACATTCCTGATTTGAACCAGGGAACCCGCACTTAGTAGACCAACCCACTAACCCCTAGGTCATTGCATCCACTACGCCATCTATAGAAGTATAAGTCTGCTTAACATGGCTCACAAGATCCTATCTACGGTAACTTTTGAGCGCCTGAAATCGGTCGCCAACAACCTAATCGGGCCTTTGCAGTTTGTTTTTTTGGCCAGGAAATTTTAGACCAGATCACAGTTCAGCTGATCCTGGAAAAAAACCAAGAAGATCAAATCGATATCAACCACCTATTCATCCTTTTCAGAGCCGCATACGACGGCATTTCTAAATACGAACTATAGATCGAACCACGTCTAGTTAAGGTATACCGCCCAAAACGTTCCTTCTGTGCAGGATGATGATGAAAAATTTGGAGTGGTCCGTCTAGGTCGTCAAAGACACCACCGAATCGACACCATCTCAGTCATATTCCATGGCGCTGATGCATGGAACGTATCTTAAGCGGACGAATTTCCGTTCAAGGGTTTTGGAGACGAAAATTCTACCAAGGACTTTACGAGCTGCACAGTCCCATAGAGCTGGTAAAGTGAAAGGATACTAATAACGGGTGATTTTTTAGCTGGTTTGGTTTTGGCAACACTGGTTTTGACAGCTGACGTGTGTTTAGTACCTTGTGTCACTGTCAAACAGCTTCAGTTTGGTTTGCAATTTAACCATGGATCGTCTTACAAATGAACAACGCTTGCAAATTATTGAATTTTACTATCAAAATTCGTGCTCGGTTCGAAATGTTCATCGCGCGCTGCTTCCATTTTATGATCGGCATTCTCGACCTTCTGAGCAGTCAATTCGGAAGATTGTGACCAAATTTCGCACCAAATTTACTTTGTTGGACATTAAACCACCAACACGTTTACGTACTGTGCGTAGTGAAGAAAATATTGCGGCCGTATCAGCTAGTGTGACAGAAGACCGCGAAATGTCGATTCGGCGCCGTTCCCAGCAGTTAGGCCTTTGTTACAGCACTACGTGGAAAATTTTGCGGAAGGATTTGGGCGTAAAGCCTTTTAAGATACAGCTGGTGCAAGAACTAAAGCCAGCCGACCTACCACAACGCCGAATTGTTGGTGAATGGGCTCTTGGAAAGCTGGCCGAGGATCCGCTTTTTTATCGAAAAATTGTGTTCAGCGATGAGGCTCATTTTTGGTTGAATGGGTACGTAAATAAGCAAAATTGCCGCATTTGGAGTGAAGATCAGCCAGAAGCATTGCAACAGCTACCAATGCATCCCGAAAAAGCCACTGTTTGGTGCGGTTTATGGGCCGGCGGCATTATTGGGCCATATTTCTTCAAAGATGATGCGAATCGCAGCGTTACTGTCAATGGTGAACGCTACCGAGCGATGATAACAAACTTTTTTTTGCCCGAAATGGAAGTTCTTGACTTGCATGATATGTGGTGACAATGGCGCAATTGCGAGGCGAGTTTGGTGAACAGTTAATTTCACGTTTCGGGCCGGTCAATTGGCCGCCTTGATCGTGCGATTTGACACCATTAGATTATTTTTTGTGGGGGTATGTCAAGGCTAATGTCTATAGGGACAAGCCCGCTTCGATTGACGCACTGGAAGCCAACATCCATGCATTCATTCGTGAGATACCGGCCGATATGTGTGAAAGAGTATGCCAAAATTGGACTCAGCGGATGGGCTACCTGAGACGCAGCCGCGGTCAACATTTGCATGAAATTATCTTTAAACATTAAATTGCAAGGTTCAAACTATCGATTCAAATAAATATTTCATTCATTTTTTGTGTGTTTTTTTTTTAAAAAGTTCTAAACCTCTTAAAAAATCACCCGTTACAATAAAGGGACAATAGCGCTCTTTTTTTAGCCTACGCTAGGGGAGGACCTAATACAAGCGAAAACTATCATCAGCCAATATGAAATGCGCATATGAAGGAAGCCAGATAAGGACCGGGCTGATTGGAGGGGCATGTCGGTTGAGGCAAAAGGATCACTCCGGATCGTAAACGTACGAAAGGAAGTTTTTATCATTTTTTATGTCAACAAAATGCTGTCCCTTCTCAGGACAATTGTATACTCCCAAATGTTTCTCAAACATTGTCAGATAGGTATAAATGTTGTTACTTTTGCAAGATTTTTTAAGAGTTAAGTTTTTCAGGTTGGCAGCACTGGTTAGTAATGGCGTCCAAACGTCATCTGTCAAAGTGAAAAGTTTTCAGTATACTCTGCCATTTAATCATGGAAAGACTTATTCCGAATGAAAAATCTGAGAGCTAACCAGCTTCAATGCAGACGCCGATGCAGCAACCAGAAGAAGGTGAAGGGCAAGAGGTCAGGATGGTGCCAGTGGATTGTCAGCAAGTTTCAAAAGTTGGTTCTGAGTACCATGAGCATAAGAAAGGGAATCGAAGAATATAGCAAATAAGATCCGTATCGCGAATAAAGGAATCGAAATCGAACAACATAACCTAGATGACGACAAGGAAGAGGCTACAGATGAAGATGTTTATTTCGATCCGCTGGTTGGGTTCGCAACTGCTGAAATGGCGAACATCGGGGAACTGTCACTCAAGGATGCGATGTCTGGAACAGAGGCACAAAGATGGCTGGAGGCGATTAAAGAAGAGATTCGTGGACTTCTCAAGAACAATACTTGGCAATTGGTCGAGCGTCTAGCGAATAGAGCTGTTGTCAGCAGTAAAGTTGTTTTGCGAAAGAAGTTGAAACCAGATGTATCTTTGGATCGGAAGAAATTGTAGCCAGAGGATTTTCGCAACGCCAAGGAATAGACTTCGAGGAAACCTTGGCACCTGTGGCTCGTCATGAATCTATAAGGCTTCTAATGGCACTGGCAGTTCGTAAAAATTTGGCAGTATATCAGATGGACGTAGTTGCGGCATATTTGAATGGCGATCTGGATGAGGAGAACTAGATGGAACTTCCGGAATACTTCCAGCAGGCATTGCAGATGCTAGTAAAGGAAGATGGAGTAGGAAGAAAGGCCAAACAAATGATCCAGGAGCTTAGAGAAGGTAACAATGTGTGTAGGCTGAAAAAGGCGCTTTGTGAGCTTCGACAAGCAGGTCGTCAGTCGCATAAAAAGCTGGACAAAGCACTAAGTGGTCTTACTATGGATCAAGCAAAGAAGCGTTCACAGTAGTTGCAGTGTATGTCGATGATATTTTATATGCATCACACAGTCAAAAGGTATTGGGACAGTATCCGGAAAGGACTTGCTGCAGTTTTCGAATTCAAAGATCTCGGCTTGGCGCGGTACTGCTTGGGCGACGAAAAAATTCCAGGAGATTGTGAAATAAGACTGAAACAGCAAACATACGTCAAGGAGCTGTTAAACAAATTCAAGATGGATGAGTCGAAACCGTTTAGCACACCGAGCGATGCTAATGCGAAGTTGGCGAGCGGAGGATGTCATTCTGAAGGTCATCAAGTCGAAAAACCATATCGGCAGCTTATAGGGTCGCTTATGTACTTCGGACATCGCTTTTACTGGTAATCGACTGGCTCAGTTCACCGATAGTTATCAAGATGTGCATTGGTCAGCTGCGTAGCGTGTTCTACGCTTCTTGCGATGTACAGAGAATTATGGATTGGTGTACACAAAGGACAGACTCGGCCTACGGGGATTTTCTGATGTTGATCATGCGAATGACGAGATGGATAGAGTATCGTACACAGGATATGTTTTCACACTTAGTGGAGCAGCAACCACATGGCGTTCTCAAAATCTTTTTCAACAACGGAAGCAGAATATGTTGCACTATCCGAATCATCTAGAGAAGCAACATATCTTCGAAATCTGATGACCGAAATTAGTTTGCCGGAGTTAGCTGCGATAACTGTAAGGACTGATAATCGAGGACCCGAAAATGCAGTTTGTCATTCAGGAACAAAACACATTGCCACCAGATATGACTTTGTGCGTCAGCTGTTAAAGGATGGAAAAATGGCTGTCGTTCACACACCAACTGAAAGAATGCCGCGGATGTATTTACCAAACCACTCCCTGGACCAGCACACTATCGATGTAAAGGATTTCAACAGGGACGCTACAAAAGTAAAGCGACAGGGACAGCAAACGACGCCATATATCTTGCCGCTCTTTTGACATTTCTCTTCAGTAAGGTTTGCCATTTCATGATGGAAAGATATACGAGCTAACAACGAGTCGAAATTATTAAAATTTACAACCGAAATTCGGAGTCAGTGGCCTCAACGTTAAGAGCGCTACGTCCAATTTATGGTCTCATCATAATCGTCCTAGCAGATCAACAACTGAGCGTCTAGTGGAAAAATTTGAATCCAGAGCTCTATATAGGGAAGAACATCGGCTTTTCAGAAAGAAGAAAAAAGAGCAAGAAAAGCGCGCGATCAGGGATATAGAGAGGTGCCACTCCAGGAACGATGTTCGCAAGTTTTACCAAAGTGTAAAACGTCAAAGCCAAGGATACAAGGCTCGAACAGAATCCTGTCGAGATGAACAAGGAAATATCGTAGTTGAGGCACAGTTGTTGCTGAGGATATGGAAGAACCACTGCTGCAGACTGTTAAACGGCGATGACGAACAACATTCCGCTGTCAGGCCGAACGATCCATTTAATATTGGCAACGACAGCGAAAACTGCCAACCACCCGACCTAAGTGAAGTGAGGATTGCAATATCTAAACTCAAGCTTAATAAGGCCGCTGGATATGACGGCCTTCCCGCTGAGCTTTATAAAGCTGGCGGAGATGACTTGGTAAGCAACATCCACCAACTCACAAGCCAAATCTGGTCGGTTGAAAGCATGCCTGAAGAATGGAACCTCAGCATCGTTTGCCCGATCCACAAAAAAGGAGACTCTCTGAACTGCGCCAACTACAGAGGCATAAACCTACTCAACATCGCTTACAAGTCCTATCTGCCGTAATATGTGAACGCCTGAAACCGTTTACCAACAACCTGATCGCCCCTTGTCAGTGTGGTTTTAGGCCAGGAAAGTCCACAATCGATCAAATTTTCACACTTCGGCAGATCCTGGAAAAAACCCAAGAAGTCCAAGTCGATACCCACCACCTATTTATCGATTTCAAAGCCGCATACGACAGCATTTATAGAGACGAACTATACAGAGCCATGTCTAGTTTTGGTATACCGCCCAAACTCGTCCGTTTGTGTAGGATGACGATGGAGGTTTCTCGCTGCTCCATCAGGGTCGGAAAAGACCTCATCGACACATTCGATACCAAAAAAGGATTTAGGCAAGGCGATGCGCTGTCATGTGACTTTTTGAATTTGATTCTTGAGAGGATTGGGCAAAACTCCCGAGCCAACATCAGAGGCACAATTCTCCAAAAATCGGTGCAACTACTAGCATACGCTGACGATGTTGACATCATTGGGTGGACTCAACGTGATGTAATAGCCACGTTTGCTAGTATAGAGAAGGACGCGGCAAATGGGCTTAGCAGTAAATGAGAGTAAGACTAAGTATGTGCTGTCAACACGAAAGGACACACAACATCGACGAATTGGACAGAACGTCACCATTGACAGATATAACTTTGAGGTAGTACGGGACTTTGTCTACCTCGGCTCCGCTACTAGCTCTGACAACAACATCTCGTCGGAAATCAGACGAAGAATTACTCTTGCCAATCGCTGTTTCTTCGGCCTAAGAAGGCAATTTAGTAGTAAAGCCCTCACTCGAACTTCTAAGGAGATCTTATTTAAGACCCTGATCATCCCAGTCCTGCTCTAAGTCGCTGAAGCATGGACCGTATCAAAAGCGGATGAAGAAATCCTTGGTCGATTCGGTCCCTTCTGCGTTGACGGGCTATGGAGACGAAGATTCAACCACGAACTATACGAGCTGTACAGCGACATACCCCTAGTCAAAAAACTCCGCACTGGACGTTTAAGGTGGCTAGGACATGTAGTCTTCGATTCCCAGCCAGACGTTGGACGCAGTAGAGGAAGACCTCGCCTTAAGTGGCTCTCACAAGTAGAAACCGACCTCACCCAACTTGGAGTGCGCAACTGGAGGCAGTGAGCTAAGGACCGGGCTAATTGGTGAGGCATGTTGGTTGAGGCCCAGGTTCATCCCGGACTGTAGCGCCACTTAAGTAAGTAATTGGATGATATGGACTTGGAGGACATGTGGTTCCAACAAACGGCGCCACAAGCCACACAGCGAATGTCACAATCAATTTATTAGAAACCAAGTTTGGAGAACGTGTTATCTCACGAAACGGCCCAGTCGCTTGGCCGCCTCGGTCGTGCGATTTGACGCCGTTAGACTTTTTCCTGTGGGGCGACGTCAAGTCTATGGTCTATGCCAACAAGCCAGCGACGATTGATGAACTTCGTACGATTATCGAACGTGAAATTGCAGCAGTATCGGCCGATTTATGCTTGAAAACCGTCGAAAATTGGGTTCAGCGGACTTCTGAAAGCGTGTCCGTGGTGGCCATGCATAAGAAATCGAGTTCCATACATAATGGCATTGAACGTACTTTCACAGGAGTTAAGAATTTCATTGATATCCAAAACCGTTTTTGTTATATTTGAAAAGAAAAACTTTTGTAGCGCTCTTATTGAAAAACCCGATATAAAGGACATCGGGATGACAGCATGTTAATGAGCGCTGTTTGAGGAAGGCGTGTTGAGATAAAAAGGTGAATCAACCAGCGCTCTGGCAACATTTATTTTTCTCTTTATATGGCAATGTCGTTGCCCTTTTGAATTATAACGATTGTATCTGTCAAAGTGTCAACATGCTTTTATATCTAATTTTTCACTTCTCCTTTTCAATAAATAATATTTCATTTGTTTGCTTATAAACGGACTTTTAATTGAATATAGTTCCAGAGAAGTTGCATGTTATAATCATTCGATAAATCCTTGCCCCATTAAAGAGATAATTTTGACCTATTCAGCGAAACAGACAAAAGAAACGTCAAACGTCACACCAACTAAAAATATAAATTTCATTCAATTGACAAGGACACATTTTTTTCGAATATTAATTCGAACAACAGAAAACTTTTTTTTCGAAACACATTTGTTGGGCAAATCACTGGGTTTTCACCTTAAAAAAAAAAAAACTATCCACCCAAACAAAGTACAAAACAAACATCGATTTGAATTTTTTTTTTTTTCAAGCATTGCAACAGCACCGCAAACGATGACGATAATGGAATAATTTCGATACACTCTCGTTGTTATTAGCGCCGCCAATAAAACTCTTATCACTCAAACACAAAACACGAATTAATTAATAATTTTATCTCATTGCGAGTACATTTACACAACAAAACAATTTTTTTTCTCCACTTTATTCACTTTTTTCAATTTAATTTCGAAAATTTTAAATTTTTTTTTCGCATATGAAATTCGATATAAGCAAAAAAATTACAAATAAATAATTATTTTCAATTTTGAAAAGAAATTGCGCCACATTTATTTATTTAAACACAATTTTTGTTTTTTTTTTAATGAAATATGAATTTTTTTTTAAAAAATTAAATTTTTTTTATTTATTTTTAGGACGAAGTATACCACTAGCGAGATGTTTACACGTACGTGAGGATGATAGAATTATGTTTGTGTACACACGCGAAATTTGTTAAAATTCACAAAAATTCGGAAAAAAAATAAAAAATTCGCACGACACAGAATTTTGTGCGCTCTCTCGTAAAACCTAAAGCACCGAACTAAATGCTCGGTGTATTGTGATCTTGAGTGCCAACTGACGGTTTGTGGCTGCGCGCCATCATGAGACACGATCTCGGACCAGCAACAGCGGCATTAGCAGCAGCGGAGGAGTCATCATATGCGTATACTACCTACCTACCCCTGGGTGCTGGCTTGCCTGTGCGCCCTGCTGATTCTGCTGTTTACTACGACTCTACGACTACGAGAGTATGTGCGTTCGTTAATGTTGATTGCTTTAGAGGGGGCGGACGAGCTGAGTGTAGCTAGACCGAATATATCTATGAATCGCATAGATGCTGGCTGGTGTTGTGTATCGTTTGGGTGGCTTTTTATTTTCTATGGGAGATGTACTTTTTGGATTAAACTGATAGATGGCTAGGGATGGTGACAACGCAATGGGAGAAGGGATGATGAAAAACCGCTAAACCATGAAAGTTGATGGATGTGCTAAGATTACACAAATGTACCACAATGTGATGGCATGTGACAGCAATGCTTGTAGTCGGTGGTGAGATTCGAATTCGTGATGGTTGTATGTGGTGAAGGACGCACTGATAAGATGGTGTTGTGGTGTGTGATTGGCTAATTCGAAAAGAGGGTAAATTGCGTTCAGTGTTGCCAAGTATGTTTCGATGCTTGGATCTGTTCGATATTGAAAAGGAATTCCTTTTTTGGATTGCTTTTGTAATCTGTGTCTTCCATTGCTAACCTCCTATCGACGTGTACACTAAATTCTGTTAGCAAAATGAGATTTCCTATTAAGAAAGAATCAAGCCTATCGCGAACAAAATTTCCCGGGGAACTGTTCCCATTCAGCAATCTGATTAACATTGCTGACAAGGGAAAAATTCCCGGGAAAATTTATTCGCGATAGGCCTGAAAATGTTTGTCTGACAGTTTTGTGATCGGTAAACTCACTAACTCGATGGTTGGGTGTTGTAGAACGAGGGTAGACTCTGATTGGCGTTAACTTGGCAATGCCCAGTGTTGTAACTCTGACTACACATCAAATGTGCTTATTTTTACCTCCAAGTGGTAACCATCGGGTACTGGTCTCATCCAACCGGATTTGACTTGCTAAACGATAAGTGCGAGTGTTGATAACACGACGAAAAACAGCAACACTATAAACACCCTGGTGAGAATGGCACGGATGAATACCCGGCCTGCTGTCCCAGGCGAACCTAGATGAGCTGCTCTGACATATTCGGACAACAGGTTGTCTAGGAATTTCAAGGGTTAGTCAGGCCCCTTGAACAGAGATGGTGGCGGATGAACCGAAAGGCCAACAGCAGCGCTCAATCCCGTAGTGGATACTGATGGCCCCGTGTCCTAGGGGTATCTAATAAATTGGAACTGGCCCTCCAGGTTGGGGGTTGTGCTTTGGGTTAACTACCCACCCACAGAAAAAAATATGGTTACGAAGCAACCAATAGCCTCGGAAAGGACTGATTTTTATTGTTGACGACCCTGCTCAACGAAAAAAGGACAACGACGTTCGTATCTGCACCTGGAATGTGAGAACATTAAACAGGAGAAGTGCAGGCGAACAACTAGCGGAAGCCCTAAACTGCTACAAAGCAGACATTACTGCCATCCAGGAAATACGATGGGATGGGCCGGGAAAAATGAGGATGAAAAACTGTGATATCTACCATGGACCGTGTTATAGTGAGCAGAAACAGCGACTATTTGGATGCGGATTTGTTATAAGTGCCAGACTTAGGCAAGAAGTCTTATGTTTCCAAGACATTAGCGAACGCATAGTAACAATCCGCATCAAGGCCAAATTCGCCAACATAAGCCTTATATGCGCTCACGCTCCGACGGAAGAAAAAGATGATATAGCTAAGGATTGCTTCTACGAGCTCTTTGACAAAACCTATGAGCGACTACCGAAGTGCTGGGAGATTTTAACGCAAAGGTAGGAAGAGAAGACATCTTAAGCAGTATTGTCGGAAAATATAGCCTACACGACAACACGTCTGGTAACGGACTTAGACTAATTGATTTCGCTACGGAACGAAATGCCACTATAACCAGCACACGGTTTCCTCACCTCGATATCCATAAGGGGACATGGCGGTCTCCAGATCAACGAACGGACAACCAAATTGATCACATTGCGATAGATAAGAGGCACGCATCCAGTATTTTGGATGTCCGAACATTCCGAGGAACTAACATCGACTCGGATCACTACCTTGTAGCAACCAAGGTAAGAATGCGGATATCCACCACGCCACAACAATCCAGAAATACTGTGAAAAAATTTAATGTCGGAAGACTGCAATCGCAAGAGACCGCCAAGACCTTCGCACAACGCGTATCCCTTAACCTCTCGATTAGCACCATACCACCAGCATCGAATGTCGAAGAACAATGGCAACGATGCCAACAGGCCATTAGATCAGCCGCAACTGATGTGCTAGGTTTCTCGCGCCCACCAGCAAGAAACCCCTGGTCTGATGAGGAATGCCGACACATGCTCGCAGCCAAGAACGAGGCCTACAAGGCTAAGTTGCAGGTGAAGACGAGAGCTGCCATTGAGCTCTATAGGCAAAGAAGAAGGGAAGAACATCGGCTTTTCAGAAAGAAGAAAAAAGAGCAAGAAAAGCGCGCGATCGAGGACATAGAGAGGTGCCACTCCAGGAACGATGTTCGCAAGTTTTACCAAAGTTAAAACGTCAAAGCCAAGCATACAAGGCTTGAACAGAAACCTGTCGAGATGAACAAGGAAATATCGTAGTTGAGACACAGTCGATGCTGAGGATATGGAAGAACCACTTCTGCAGACTGTTAAACGGCGGTGCAGAACAACATTCCACTGTCAGGCAGAACGAACCATTTAATACTGGCAACGACAGCGAAAACTGCCAACCACCCGACCTAAGTGAAGTGAGGATAGCAATATCTAAACTCAGGCTTAATAAGGCCGCCGGAAATGACGGCCTTCCCGCTGAGCTTTATAAAACTGGCGGAGATGACTTGGTAAGCAACACCCACCAACTCATAAGCCAAATCTGGTCAGTTCAAAGCATGCCTGAAGAATGGAACCTCAGCATCGTTTGCCCGATCCACAAAAAAGGAGACCCTCTGAACTGCGCCAACTACAGAGGCATAAGTCTCCTCAACATCGCCTACAAGATCCTATCTGCCGTAATACGTGAACGCCTGAAACCGTTTACCAACAACCTGATTGGCCCTTATCAGTGTGGTTTTAGGCCAGGAAAGTCCACAACCGATCAAATTTTCACACTTCGGCAAATCCTGGAAAAAAACCCAAGAAGTCGAAATCGATACCCACCACCTGTTCATCGATACGACCTCACCGACACATTCGATACCAAAAAAGGATTTGGGCAAGGCGATGCGCTGTCATGTGACTTCTTTAATCTGATTCTTGAGAGGATTGTGCAAAACTCTAAAGCCAACACCAGAGGCACAATTTTCCAAAAGTCGGTGCAACTACTAGCATACGCCGACGATATTGACATCATTGGTAGGACTCAACGTGATGTCATAGCCGCGTTTGCTAGTATAGAGAAGGAAGCGGCGAAAATGGGTTTAGCAGTAAATGAGGGTAAGACTAAGTATATGCTGTCATCACGAAAGGACTCACAACATCGACGAATTGGACAGAACGTCACCATTGACAGATATAGCTTTGAGGTAGTACGGGACTTTGTCGACCTCGGCTCCGCTAGTAACATAAATCAAACGAAGAATTACTCTTGCCAACCGCTGTTTCTTCGGGCTAAGAAGGCAATTTAGTAGTAAAGCCCTCACTCGAACTACTAAGGAGATCCTATATAAGACCCTGATCATCCCAGTCCTGCTCTACGGCGCTGAAGCATGGACCGTATCAAAAGCGGACGAAGAAATCCTTGGTAGATTCGAGAGAAAAGTTCTTCGAAAAATCTTCGGTCCCGTTTGCGTTGACGGGCTATGGAGACGAAGATTTAACCAAGAACTATACGAGCTGTACAGCGACATTCCCCCGTGTCAAAAAACTCCGCATTGGACGTTTAAGATGGCTAGGACATGTAGAACGAATAGACACCAATACTCCGGCTCGCAGAGTCTTCGATTCCCAGCCAGACGTCGGACGCAGTAGAGGAAGACCTCGCGCACAAGTGGAAACCGACCTCAACCAACTTGGAGTGCGCAACTGGAGGCAGTTACTAAGGACCGGGCTAATTGGAGAGGCATGTTGGTTGAGGCCCAGGTTCATTCCGGACTGTAGCGCCACTTAAGTAAGTAAGTAGAAGAACTGAGCAAATCTTCGGCTGAAAGTATTATCAGCTACTAATCTAAAAAAAACATCTGACGGCAAGCACAATAGATCTTTTAGCTCGATGTGTATATTACTGCTTAGGCAAGTCAGAATTTAAGAAAAAAAATCCTTGGCTTTGACTTTGGTAAAACTTGCGAACTTCGTTCCTCTCTATATCCTCGATCGCGCGCTTTTCTTGCTATTTTCTTCTTCTTTCTGAAAAGCCGGTGTTCTTCCCTTCTTCTCTGCCTATAAAGCTCAATGGTAGCTCTCGTCTTCACCTGCAGCTTACCTTGTAGGCCTCGTTCTTGGCTGCAAGCATCTGTCGGCATTACTCATCAAACCAGGGGTTTCTTGTTTGTGGCTCCGTCAGGGCGTGAGCGCATTTAAGGCTTATGTTGCCTTGATGCGGACAATGCATTCGCTAATGTCTTGGAAACATAAGACTTCTTGCCTAAGCCTGGACTTTTAACAAATCCGCATGCGAATATTCGCTGTTTTTGCTCACTAGAACACGGTCCATAGTAGATGTCACAGTTTTTCATTCTCTTTTTGCCCGGCCCATCCCATCGTATTTCCTGGATGGCAGTAATGTCTGCTTTGTAGCAGTTTAGGGCTTCCGCTAGCTGTTCGCCTGCACCTCTCCTGTTTAATATTCTCACATTGCAGGTGCAAATATGAACGTCGTTGTCCTTTTTTCGTCCAAAATGTTGGATGTCCGAACATTCCAAGGGGCTAACATCGACTCGGAGCTCTACCTTGCTGAAGCCAAGATAAGAATGAGGAAGTCCACTACGCTACAACAAATCAGAAATACTGTGAAAAAAATTTAATGCCGATAGACAGAAAACGCAAGAGACCGCCAAGTCCTTGGCAGAACGCGTATCCCTTAACCGCCCCGTTAACAAAATACCACCAGCAGATAATTTCGAAGAACAATGTCAACGATGTCAACAAGCCATTAGATCAGCCGCAACTGATGTGATCGATTTCTCGCAAAAACCAGCAAGAAACTCTTGGTTTCATAAAGAATGTCGACAGATGCTCTCAACCAAGCACGAGGCCTACAAGGCTAAGCTGAAGGTAAAGACGAGAGCTGCCATTGAGCTCTATAGACAATGAAGGATAGAAGAGCACAGGTATTTCAAGAAAAAAGAATAAAAGAGCAGGAAAAGCACGCGTTCGAGGATATATAGAGGTACCTCTAGGAAATGTGTTTATATGTTGTAAAAACGTCAAAACCAGGGATACAAGGCGCGAAAGAGAATCCTGTCGAGATGAACAAAAAAATGACCCTCTGAACTGCTCCAACTACAGAGGAATAAGTCTCCTCAACATCACCTACAAGATCCTATCTGCCGTAATATGTGAAGGTGAACATTGACAGAGTTTCGACATCACATTAAGACGAAATTTGTTTCATTGATTCTCAATCACATGGCTGCGTTGTTCAAACACTCCCAATAAAAAAAAAATTAACCACCAACAATATAAAATCGAATAAAGTTCAGCTGCACTATACAGTTCCACACGAGAGGAAAAATCGCGATGTCCCCTCTTCATTTAAGTGAAACGAAAGAATGAATGAAAAATAAAAGTCAACTCGCATGATATTGTGTGTGTGTGGGTCATTTCATCTTAATAAAATTGACATGTGGATTGAGTGTTGCACGCTAACAACAGCAATAATCGTTGCAAATGCAAACTGCCCTAATGATACTGACAAGACCAGTATCGTGTGCACGCGTCGCAAAACGAAGAAGGGCCCACCCTATCCAGCCAAAATTAATCCTCGTATCTGTTGAGAAGACACCCAACACAGACACACGGGATGTGTAACAACAATGATTGTCATGATCGCTACACGATCATGGAAAATGGGGAAGAAGGTCGTCCCGTAACGGATCATTAAGAGAATTAATTTAAATGCACTTAACTGCGGGCCTCAGATAATGGAGTGGAGCTGGAGTGTATAGTGAAGCAAGGAGGCGTATGGTAAGGCATATGGACCGGAACCCGTTGTTGTTGTATGCTCGCGCCTTAAGTGCACAATGTCATTCATGGAAAATTAATGAAGCCGGTGATCTTGTGTGCGTCTATTTGACACCCCTAAGGGACGGGACCTGAGTATTTAATTACAACTCACTTGAAGGAGATGCGCGTCATGAGAGCGACAAGACATTCGTTTCGCAGAACTAAAGAGGAGACAAACTATTTTTAACCATCTGAAGGATGGTGGATTATGGATCTGTCACTTCAAACAGATAAATCTGTCTGTCGACGCGACGGCGCAATTTCGAGATTTAATTAATTTCACACCTGAAAAACAGCACGTTGTTGGCGATCTCTGAGCTATTTGTGAAGTGTCTTTCATCTTTTGATGGATAGATTTGCGCGCTGATCCCAACATTAGGGGTGTTACACAGCCAGCCTAACTATCAAGATCACCTGCTATAAAAGGTGAAGCGAGCTTTCAATCGCGTCAAACCTATACATTTCCATAGCCTTCGTTGTGGTTGGAAAGTGTGTTTGTTTTTGAATTTGTGGTGGCGTTTAGCCGCACACCAACACCCGAGTTGCCAGCCCCCAACATCATCGGCGGCTGGTTAATCGGTAAATCATTGGATATGCATATACAAACTTGAATCGGTCAAAAGCGCACAAATAGATAGATTCACATCGCGCCAGAGAGTGAGTGTTTATTTTCGGATGTCTGACTAATCAATTTGATTTTTCATCGCAGCATCATCACATCACAGGTTGTGAAGCTAAAATAGCTGAGAAGGAGAAGGAGAACACTTGCTGTGGCGTCGTCTGTTCTAATTTCGAATGCCAATATGTCAAGTTCAGTCAGTCATTACGGAGGCGATGATAAATATATAAATATCTGCACATATAGATTGTAATCGAAAGAGAATCGTTCGTCGGATTGATTTGTTCAATTGTATCTAAAGAGTGAGATGCAAGTGCGTTAATTGACTTTTGTGAGAAGAATGAATGGAACGAACTTGATTGAATGCCGCCTAGAAATATGCAATTGAATTGATGGGGCAAATGTAGTCGATTAGGGAGTGGTGTTGCAATGTGGGGGTTTGTAATTGGGTTGTCAGGCGTTCTTCTTCAAGTGTACTAATGTTGTGGCAGTATTGTTTGACAACCTTTTGACATCAAGGACAACGAGATGAGATGATCCCGTTCATAGAAAAACCTAATCGCGTGAGAAGAAAATGATGGCACAGTCGGTTTGACGATGTTTTGTTAGAGGTAACGCTAGATTCGATCCTCTAATCCCACCTTATTGTCTAGAGCGGTTTAACGAGGGTTATAAAACTTAGAGAACCGCGAAGAACGGTCGTAGATCAAGCTATGGGTGACCCGCTTTATACAATCGCATCGACGAAGATCGTCCTGAAACTTACGTCATGAATTCCTGAGATAGTTATATAGAGATCGGATGTGGTGTAGTGATGACTTTCTCCATAGGTGATGCTTAAGGATAGTGATGCGATTATATGAGGACACAAGCGTTCTCACTCTAGCCTCTCACTATCAACTCCTACTCTCACCTCCACGCTGGTGACTGGTGGGTGCCTAGTACCTCGACTGGAGATGGGGTATTGAACCACTGCGGAAGGTCGTTGGTGGCAGCAAACGAAAGAGGGGGGAGGAGTGTCCTCTCACTAAGGCACTCACTCTCAGGCGGCAGCGGAGGAATTCCCTAGATGGAGTCAACGGTGGCGCCTACAGCTCCAGTTTGATCGAACTGGTAGTGGAATCCCTATATGAGCTGCTTCGACATATTTGAACACCGAGTCTATAGGGATTTCCAATACTGAGCCAGGGTATTGGAAAAGAGTTGGTGGCGGAGGAGCCCTCAATGGGTCCACGGCAGCGCTCATACCCCAAAATGGGCTTCTGACATGACATCGGTATTTTTTCCGGCCCGCTGTCCTAGGCCCAAAACAAGGGCCTGGTCCTCCAGGTTGCGGGTTGTGCTTTGGGTTAACTACCCATCCACGAAAAAAAAATATTGTTACGAAGCAACCAATAGCCTCGGAAAGGACTGATATTATTGTTGACGACCATGCTAAACGAAAAAAAGACAACGACGTTCGTATCTGCACCTGGAATGTGAGAACATTAAACAGGAGAGGTGCAGGCGAACAACTAGCTGAAGCCCTTAACTGCTACAAAGCAGACATTACTGCCATCCAGGAAATACGATGGGATGGGCCGGGCAAAAAGAGGATGAAAAACTGTGACATCTACTACGGACCTTGTTATAGTGAGCAGAAACAGCGACTATTCGGATGCGGATTTGTTATAAGTGCCAGACTTAGGCAAGAAGTCTTATGTTTCCAAGACATTAGCGAACGCATAGTAACAATCCGCATCAAGGCCAAATTCGCCAACATAAGCCTTATATGCGCTCACGCTCCGACGGAAGAAAAAGATGATATAGCTAAGGATTGCTTCTACGAGCTCCTCGATAAAACATATGAGCGACTACCAAAGTACGATGTTTAAATCGTGCTGGGAGATTTTGACGCAAAGGTAGGAAGAGAAGACATCTTTAGCAGTACTGTCGGAAAATAAAGCCTACACGACAACACGTCTGGTAACGGACTTAGGCTAATTGACTTCGCTACGGAACGAAATGCCACTATAGCCAGCACACGGTTTCCTCACCTCGATATCCACAAGGGGACATGGTGGTCTCCAGAACAACGAACGGTCAACCAAATTGATCACATTGCGATAGATAAGAGGCACGCATCCAGTATTTTGGATGTCCGAACATTCCGAGGAGCTAACATCGACTCGGATCACTACCTTGTAGCAACCAAGGTAAGAATGCGGATATCCACCACGCCACAACAATCCAGAAATACTGTGAAAAAATTTAATGTCGGAAGACTGCAATCGCAAGAGACCGCCAAGACCTTCGCACAACGCGTGTCCCTTAACCTCTCGATTAGCACCATACCACCAGCATCGAATGTCGAAGAACAATGGCAACGATGCCAACAGGCCATTAGATCAGCCGCAACTGATGTGCTAGGTTTCTCGCGCCCACCAGCAAGAAACCCCTGGTTTGATGAGGAATGCCGACAGATGCTCGCAGCCAAGAACGAGGCCTACAAGGCTAAGCTGCAGGTGAAGACGAGAGCTGCCATTGAGCTCTATAGGCAAAGAAGAAGGGAAGAACATCGGCTTTTCAGCAAGAAGAAAAAAGAGCAAGAAAAGCGCGCGATCGAGGATATAGAGAGGTGCCACTCCAGGAACGAAGTTCGCAAGTTTTACCAAAGTGTAAAACGTCAAAGCCAAGGATACAAGGCTCGAACAGAATCCTGTCGAGATGAACAAGGAAATATCAATACTGGGGATATGGAAGAACCACTTCTGCAGACTGTTAAAAGGCGATGACGAACAACATTTCGCTGTCAGGCAGAACGAACCATTCAATATTGGCAGCGGCAGCGAAAACTGCCAACCACCCGACCTAAGTGAAGTGAGGATAGCAATATCTAAACTCAAGCCTAATAAGGCCGCCGGAAATGACGGCCTTCATGCTGAGCTTTATTAAGCTGGCGGAGATGACTTCGTAAGTAACATCCACCAATTCATGAGCCAAATCTGGTCAGATGAAAGCATGCCTGAAGAATGGAGCCTCAGCATCGTTTGCCCGATCCACAAAAAGGAGACCCTCTGAACTGCGCCAACTACAGAGGCATAAGTCTCTTCAACATCGCTTACAAGATCCTATCTGCCGTAATATGTGAACGCCTGAAACCGTTTACCAACAACCTGATCGGCCCTTATCAGTGTGGTTTTCACACTTCGGCCGATCCTGGAAAAAACCCAAGAAGTCCAAATCGATACCCACCACCTATTTATCGATTTGAAAGCCGCATACGAAAGCATTTATAGAGACGAACTGTACAGAGCCATGTCTAGTTTTGGTATACCGCCCAAACTTGTCCGTTTGTATAGGATGACGATGGGGAATTCTCGCTGCACCATCAGGGTCGGAAACGACCTCACCGACACATTCGATACCAAAAAAGGATTTAGGCAAGGCGATGCGCTGTCATGTGAGTTCTTGAATTTGATTCTTGAGAGGATTGGGCAAAACTCCCGAGCCAACACCAGAGGCACAATTTTCCAAAAATCGGTGCAACTACTAGCATACGCCGACGATATTGACAACATTGGTCGGACCCTACGTGATGTCATAGTCAAGTTTGCTAAAGAGACAAAGCGGCAAAAGTGGATTAAGCAGTAAATAAGGGTAAGACCGAGTATATGCTGTCAACACGAAAGGACACACAACATCGACGAATTGGACAGAACATCAACATTGACAGACATAACTTTGTGGTAAGACGGGACTTTGTCTACCTCTGCTTCGCTATCAACTCTGACAACAACATCTCGTCAGAAATCAAACGAAGATTTACTCTTGCCAATCGCTTTTTCTTCGGCATAAGAAGGCAATTTAGTAGTAAAGCCCTCACTCGAATTACTAAGGAGATCCTATATAAGACCCGATGATCCCAGTCCTGCTCTACAGCGCTGAAGCAGGGATCGTATCGAAAGCGGATGAAGAAATCCTTGGTCGATTCGAGCGAAAAATTCTTCGGAAAATCTTCGGTCCCGTTTGCGTTGACGGGCTATGGAGACGAAGATTCAACCAAGAACTATACGAGCTGTACAGCGACATACCCCTGGTCAAAAAACTCCGAATTGGACGTTTAAGATGGCTAGGACATGTAGAAAAAATGGACACCAATACTCCGGCTCGCTGAGTCTTCGAATCCCAGCCAGACGTCGGACGCAGTATAGGAAGACCTCGCCTTAAGTGGCGCGCACAAGTAGAAACCGACCTCAACCAACTTGGAGTGCGCAACTGGAGGCAGTTAGCTAAGGACCGGGCTAATTGGAGAGGCATGTTGGTTGAGGCCCAGGTTCATCCCGGACTGTAGCGCCACTTAAGTAAGTAAGAACAGAAATATAATTTTTCTTATAGGGTTTAATAAGTGTTTGTATACAGCCACAATGTCATACTTCTCTTAGCTTTAAATTATTACAAAATGGTGTCCAATGCTTACCTGGAATAGAAAAAAAAACAATTATTAGAGATTGAAAAAAATAAAATTCCAAATAAATAAAATTATATAACATTGTACTTTTAATATTATTTCAGATACATAATATTTAGAAACGTTGCTGAGCTGATCTAGTACAATCATTATAGATTTCTCTTTTTATACCCTATCCCATAGGTGTAATTAAGTTTTGACAGTTAACATAGAGACAACATTTACATGGTAATATCCTAATGAATGGACTCAGAATCGGTAGCTGAATCGAATAACCAATGTTTGTCCGTCCATTCGTACATCACCAAGTTTGTGGCCTTTAATGTTGAGTTAGAAGGATCGGAGACACCGTCTCTCAATCAACCGTATCTCTTTCCATATAGGATGGGATTACATTAATCCACACTGGACATGTAGCATATGACTTCAAGCCTTGAATCAAGATGGCCCTAGTCAGACTAGCATCTACATTTTTGTTAAAATATTGAAACTGGCTAAGCTTATCTCAAATAAATCATTCGGATTCGGCATAAAACAGGAGGTCCCGCGATCGTGCAAGAAGTACACACACACACATGAATGGTTGTGAGATAGCTAGGCACTGGGTACTAACAAGCCTATTGCGACAAAAATTTATATTTCATTTTTTGAGCTCTAAGATCACAGCCCTAGATGCTATCCTTCATGAAATGACCGTGCAGCTGTGACTCTTATGCCCGTTTGCTAATACTTCCCCTAAAGACTTAAGCTGAACTTAAACCCTTAAGAGGTACTTATTGCTAACCAAGAATATTTTAGAGTTTTAAGTTGAACTTAAGCATTAAGTGAGAGTATCATCAAACGCCCCTTAATCACCTAAAAATTACAGAAAACACCGACCACATCATTGCCGAAATCAGCTCTGAGCACAACTTCAAGTCAACCAATCCCGCAGTGGATATTAATGGCTCATTCACCCATGTCCTAAGGTTATCTAATAAATTGGAACTGGCCCTCCAGGTTGGGTGCACCTGGAATGTGAGTAGATTGAACAGGAATCCCTAAGCTTAAAAGCAGACATTACTGCCATCCAGAAAATACTACCGAAGTACGATGTTGATATCGTTCTGGCTGAGCTGCAGGTGAAGACGACAGCTGCCATTGAGCTCTATAGGCAGAGACGAAGGGAAGAACACCGGCTTTTCAGAAAGAAGAAGAAAGAGCAAGAAAAGCGCGCGATCGAGGATATAGAGAGGTGCCACTCCAGGAACGTTGTTCGCAAGTTTTACCAAAGTGTAAAACGTCAAAGCCAAGGCTACAAGGCTCGAACAGAATCCTGTCGAGATGAACAAGGAAATATCGTAGTTGAGACACAGTCGATGCTGAGGCTATGGAAGAACCACTTCTGCAGACGGTTAAACGGCGATGACGAACAACATTCCGCTGTCAGGCAGAACGAACCATTAAATATTGGCAACGACAGCGAAGACTGCCAACCACACGATCTGAAGTGAGGATAGCAATAGCTAAACTCAAGCATAGGTTAGGTTAGGTTTACGGGTTGGTGGAGTAGAGGATTCTCTATTCCGCCACACTTAGGTCCATGTGGACCCATTGTGATACCCTTGATGGGATTACGTCCTTCGTTACTACGGCTTACTCCACTCTATCCAGCCATCTTGATGTTCGTAGGAACCTGTAAAGATAGGGTAATGGAATATCGGAAAGCTCTTGGATGTCTTGGAAGTAGTAGCTTCCAAGTGTTCTGTTCCTCAGTGAAAGAGGAAATGAGGTGTATCCTCGTGTGTTTCCTCATCGCCGCAGCCTCTACAGATATCGTCATCCTGGAGATTTAATTTCATTGTATGGGTTCTGAGAAAGTTGTGACCAGTGAGAGCCCCTACCAGTTTAGATAAAAAAAACTTTTGGGGTACGACAGAACCGAAAAAGTTTTTTGGTCCGGTTTCCGTTGTATTCTGGGCAGAGCTTCCGAGATATTTCGCAGGTAGTCAATGACTTCTACCTGGTATTGGCTTTCATTCGGGTTTTGAATTCCACTCTTTCTCTGAGGTTACAGAGTGGTGGTTCGACCGTTTGTAGTGCCTGGTCATGATCTGTAGCATATCCATTTCTTGCCAGTTCATCGGCCATCTCATTGCCGTCTATGTCCCTGTGACCAGGAACCCAGCAGAGATCAGCATTATGCTGTGAGCAGAGAACCTTGAGATCTTCGCGACAGCGGCGAACTAGCTTTGATTTAATTTCGATAGCAGATACTGCTTTTATAGCCGCTTGGCTGTCAATGAATATGGTGATCTCACTGTGTGGTATTTCCATTATTGACACCAAATGAGCCGCTTCAGCGATTGCTAGCACCTCAGCCTGGAACACACTACTATGATCAGGAAGCCTGATTGATTTGTGTATTACTAGTTCCTCTGAGAATATGCCAGCACCTGTTCCACAGTCCATCTTTGATCCATCTGTGAAGATGGATATCGATTTCCTTTTTGTGGGTTCATTCTTGTCCCATTCGTCGCTGCTCGGAAACGAGCAGGTGAAGGGTCGATCGAAGTCTAGATAGGGAGATAGACAGTCAGAGTTTACTACGCTCCCTACGTATTTCTTTAGGACCTGCGCATGCCCAGCGAGGCTCGGGATCCAGCTGTTCGTTTGGCTGATCCTCGAGGAGCTTTTGGCAGCTGATTCCTGCATGTATACAGATTCAGAATCACCTCCAATCCAGAGGTTGGGGTTGTTCTCATCGCACTGGTTGTCCCTATACACGCTAGTCTTTGTATTTTTGTCATTTGCTTCAAGTTGGTTGCTCTGTCTGTGGCTTGCCACCAGACTATACTGCCATATGTGAGTATTGGTCGCACTTGAAACTAACGCCATTAAGTTTTGGGGGGGGGGGGGGGGGGGGGGGGGGGGGGGTAGAAGAATAACATGCCTCCGACAAAAGTCTTCCCTTGAAGGCCATCCCCATTACTCAAACCTTGAAGGCAATTTGCACTTGGTTCGATTCTATGAAACTGCCTTCCACATAATGTTCATGCTTTTGATGGCACATAACTTCTTGTCATTACTATTCAACAAGTCAATTAGTATATTTGCATGTTTATTTCAAAAACAGTCAAACAAAGCTATTCGATGTAAATGCCTATAGGCATCCCTAATTAACACCCCAAACACATGCTACACATGTCCATCAAGTGCATTGCTTTGAAAAAAATTGTTTTATTTACTTTAAAGGAATTTATGTATGCGTGTGTGTGTTGTTTTTGTAAATACACCAGATGTGTGCTCCAATTCGATAGTAAACATCATCATCCTTGTGCTATTTTTATCCAATCCATAGATCACTTCAAAATCCAAAAACAAAAAAAAAAAAAGATGTGTAAGCGCGAAAAAGTCCAACATTTTGCAAATTAAAAATGCGATCACCAATTGTGTTTGTATGTGTTTGCATATTTTTATGAACCACCTCTGACATAATCACAACTTCGCTAACAATCCATTTACGACTGACAAAGTCGCCAGTTCCAAAAATGAGACCAGGCATGATCATAGATCGCACGTATCTACATGTTCAAGTGGGCGCTGGGAGACGATCAAGACCAGCCAACATTATTTAATTGAAATAAGAGAAACGCCTTACCGATCGTCATGATGTTGTTGCGCCTTTTCTCAATCCCTCAGATACACAATATTCAATCAAATCTGTCGCGTACTTCAAATTCAATCTGAATGCACAATTCACTGGAAATTTGTGTTTTTTTTTTGTTTTTATTTCGTTTGCAATTCAATTACACTTTCAATGATGACGTCACTAATCAAAACAACACCAAACACAAACGCGCTACTTGTATCTTCAACTCAAGACTCAACTGATCGTTTCAGAATCGAAAGTAATACTGCTTAGTGCTTCTTCTCGTGGTATGTACGGAGTAATGCGAGTATTCTGAGAAGAATCGAGTACTTCTCCAGTGTGGTAGACCGGACCGACCCCCTTCGATTTCTAGATCTGGAGTCTATCATTTGATATACAAAACATGTATCGATGGGCATACGAGCAATCAACCGGCGGCCGCCATAATGAGAGCGCTGAGAGTATCTGTAAACAATAAAAATCTAGCCTACCTCGCGGGAGGAGGAAAACTTGAAAAAATGAAAATGGATACGAACATGAAAATTATTGTTATTAATTTTTGTGTTTGCTTTGAAGCCTGTTTCGCATGAGAAATCTGATAGAAGGTGGATAGGGTAAACATTTACTTTGTACTTGGGCCTCCGCCTCGGCGCGGCCGTGTTATCGAAGTGGGACAATCAACACGGTAGCAGCTGGAGGCATGATTTATAAACTTTCCTTGGAGCTACCAGCTTCATAAATCTCTGAATCTGTATTTATCTCTTTCTGGTGTTGTTGTTGGTTTGTTTCATTTTTATTAACACTAATCTGGTTTTTTATTTGATGCTATAACCGACGGAATGACGACACCGCAATTTAATTACGCATGCCTGACATTTATTGACCTATAAAATAAATCCGAATAAGCATTCTCACAGCGAGAATTAGTGGTCCATACTCCATAGAGGGAAGTTCATAGATGATTGCTCATTTAACCTTGGAAAAGTTTTCTGTTTGATGGACAAATTTAGGGCAGGAAATCTTACAAAGTGGAAGTAATCGGTTTGACAGCAAGATCGGTGGCTGCGGCATCTGCTGGGGAATAGGGTGAACTGATAGCTTTTTCATGGGTTTGGAAGCTTTTGTGTGAGTGAAGAATTTGCCTGAAAATATACTCAAATAAGTTGTCAAATGGAAGGCAATGTGATTACATGAAACCAGTTGGGGGTTTCACCTAGCTGAAGAGAACTCCGAATCTCCGCTTTCAGTTGCCGACAACTGAGTGACCATAGATAGGGTCTCAATCCCTACGTAAAATCTTGGCGGCAACAGATGAGAGCGGGCGGAAGACGTGTACCACAGATATGCAAATATTCCATTTGCAGGCGGCAGAGGAAGAACTCCAAAGATTGGGTCAACGGTGGCGTCTACAGTCCCAGTTAGGTTGAACAAAGTGAATAACCTAGATGAGTTGCTTCGACATATTCGGACAACAGGTTATTAAGGAATCTCAAGGTAAAGTCAAACCCCTTGAACAGAGATGGCAAATGCCAGGGCTCAATCCGGTAGTGAATACGGATGCAACCATGTCATAGGGGTAGCAAATCAACTGGAACTGGCCCTCAATGTTGGAGGTTGTGCTTTGGGTTAACTACCCACCCATGGAAAAATATTCTTACGAAGCAACTAAGAGTCTCGGAAAGGATTGATCTTCTGGTTGGCGATCATGCTTCACGACAAAAGGACAACGACGTTCGAATCTGAACCTGGAATGTGACAATTTAAACAGGAGAGGTGCAGCCGAATAACTAGCGGAGGCTCCAAGCTGCTACAAAGCAGACATTACTGCCATCCAGGAAATTCGATGAGATGGACCGGGCAAAAGAGGATAAAAACCTGTGACATCTACTACGGGTCGTGTTATAATGAGTAGAAGCAGCGCCTATTCAGATGAGGATTTTTTATAAGAGCCGGACTTAGGCAAGAAGTCTTATGTTTTCAAGACATTAGCGAACGCATTGTAACAATCCGCATCAAGGCCAAATTCACCAACATAAGTCTTATATGCGCTCAGCACCGACGGAGGAAAACGATGATGTAGCGAAAGCCTACTTCAACGAGCACATGGGAGAATTTAATGCAATGGTAGGAACAGAAGACATCATTGGCACTATTGTCGGAAAACGCAGCCTACACGACAATACGTCTGGCAACAGACTAAGGCTAATTGACTTCGCTGAAGAACGCAATTCCACACGATTTCCTCACCTCGATATTCATAAAGGATCTCCAGATCAACGAACGGTCAATCAAATTGATCACATTGGGATGGACAAGATGCACGCATCCAGTATTTTGGATGGTCGAACATTCCGAGGGGCTAACATCGACTCAGACCACTACCTTGTTGCAGCCAAGGTAAGGATGCGGATATCCACCACGCCACAAAAAACCACAAATATTGTGAAAAAATCGAAAGACTGCAGTCGCAAGAGACCTCCAAGGCCTTCGCGCAACTCGTATCCCTTAACCTATTGTTTCACACCATACCGCCAGCATCTACTGTCGAAGAACAATGGCAACGATGCTAACAAGCCATTAGATCATCCTTAACCGATGTGCTAGGTTTCTCGGCCACCAGCGAGAAACCCTTGGTTTGATGAGGAATGCCGACAGATGCTCGGAGCCAAGAACGAGGCCTACAAGGCTAAGCTGCAGGTGAAGACGAGAGCTGCCATTGAGCTCTATGGGAAAACAAGAAGGGAAGAACACCGACTTTTCAGCAATATGAAGAAGGGCAAGAAAAGCGCGCGCGATCGAGGATATAGAGAGGTGCCACTCCAGGAACGATGTTTTCAAGTTTTCCGAAGGTGTTAAACGTCAGAGACAGGGATACAAGGCTCAAATAGAAACCTTTTGAGATGAACAAGGAAATATCGTAGTTGAGACACCGTCGATGCTGAGGAGATGGAAGAACCACTTTACTGTTAAACGGCGATGTCAAACAACATTTCGGCGACGACAGCGAAAACTACCAACCACCCAACCTAAGTGAAGTGAGAATAGCAATATCTAAACTCAAGCTTGACAAGGCTGCCAGAAATGACGGCCTTCCAGGCGAGCTGTAGAAAGCCGGCGGAGATAACTTGGTAATTAACATCCACCAACTCATAAGCCAAATCTTGTCGGATGAAAGTATGCCTGAAGAATGGAACCTCAGCATCGTTTGCCCGATCCACAAAAAAGGAGACCATCTGAACTGCGCCAACTACAGAGGCATAAGTCTGCTCAACATCGCCTACAAGATCCTATCTGCCGGAATGACCTGATCGGCCCTTATAAGTGTGGTTTTAGGCCAGGAAAGTCCACAACTGTCTAAATCTTCACACTTCGGCAGATCCTGGAAAAAACGCAAGAAGTCCAAATCGATACCCACCACCTATTTATCGATTTCAAAGCTGCATACGACAGCATTTATAGAGACGAACTATACAGAGCCATGTCTAGTTTTGGGATACGGTCCAAACTCATCCGTTTGTGTAGGATGACGAAGGAGAATTCTCGCTGCTCCATCAGGGTCGGAAACGACCTCACCGACCATTCGATACCAAAAAAGGATTTAGGCAAGGCGATGCACTTTCGTGAGAGGATTGTGCAAAACTCCCGAGCCAACACCAGAGGCACTATTTTCCAAAAATCGGTCCATACGCCGACGATATTGACATCATGGATAGGACTCAACGTGATGTCATAGCCACGTTTGCTAGTAAAGAGAAGGAAGCGGCAAAAATGGGTTTGTCAACACGAAAGGACACACAACATCGACGAATGGTACATAACGTCATCATTGACAGATATAACTTTGAGGTAGTACGGGACTTTGTCTACCTCGGCTCAGCTATTAACTCTGACACCAACATCTCGTCATAAATCAAACGAAGAACTACTCTTGCCAATCGCTGTTTCTTCGGGCTAAGAAGGCAATTTAGTAGTAAAACCCTCACTCGAACTACTAAGGAGATTCTATAGAAGACCCTGATCATCCCAGTCCCGCTCTACAGCCCTTAAGCATGGACCGTATCAAAAGCGAATGAAGAAATCCTTGGTCGATTCGAGAGGAAAATTCTTCGAAAAATCTTCGGTCCCGTTTTCGGGCTATAAAGACTCAACCAAGAACTATACGAGCTGTAGAGCACCATACCCCTGGTCAATTGGACAATTGGACGTTTAAGATGGCTAGGACTTGTAAAACGAATGGACACCAATACACCGGCTCGAAGATTTTTCGATTCCCAGCCAGGCGTCGGACGCAGTAGAGGAAGACCTCGCCTTAAGTGGCGCGTACACGTAGAAACGACCTCAACCAACTTGGAGTGCACAACTGTAGGCAGAGAGGGACCGGTCTAATTTGAGAGGAATGTTGGATGAGGCCCAGGTTCATTCCAGCCTGTAGCGCCAGTAAGTAGAATTATGACCAAAAAAAACTTGGATACCTACGTAGTTTGAAGAAAATCGGTCAAGCCGTTTAGGCTGGAGAGACCATTAGGGACAGACGGACCAACGAACCGACGGACGGAATTCCAAAAGCCTATTTTGTAGGTTTCGCTATCATCGTAATGTTAGAATTAATCAAAATCTCGAGGTCGAATTTTGTCACGAAAACAATACCTCTCTCCTTGTTAGGGAAATTAAAAAAAACTACCTGTATCAGCCGAATTTTAAAGCCCCTTTCGGCTTTTAAAGTTTTCGATATTTCCCAATCCACATTAATAAGTGTTGGATTTTAAGCACACGCTAAATAGAGATAATTTTTGCAACGGATTTTTAAATGCTAGCCCACTGTGGCCGTCCATTTTCATTCAACGAAGCACAAGAAGTTTCAAAGTATTAAACGCGTAACAAACTATAAAAATCAAAAAAATTGTTTTCAGGACCCCGTGTGGGATGTATTGATTATCCCAACTTAATTTACTTTAAATCAAAAATCTTAGTAAGTTATTTGTTGTATTTGCAAAATCTTACTTCACTGGGAATCGAAGTCTCACAAAAAACTCGCCTTAAATCTACCTCTCTCGGTTGAGATTACTTTCATTCCAACGAATGTGAAGCCAGGCCCCAGGCACTGATGTATCAAATGCCCAAGTGCCATGAGCGTCGATGACGAAGATGCGCAGAATGAGACAAAAATAAAAACGCGAAGACGATATCTGTTTAAGTTGTATCATGGTGTTCGGGGTCATTCTTAAGTTTTTTTCTGATTCGATGATTTTTTAAATACAAAATATGCCAAACAAAGATTTTAGATTTTAAATTTTGTACCCTTTCTCATTTATCCTTTCAATTGTCTTTGGATATTCAAATCAAACACAATACTCACATCCAGGTTGTATTCCCTTGCTCAAGATCGTCCTATATGGTTGCCTCGAACCGGGGTCCATCTTTCCGTACATTGTCCGATCCATTCTTTGTTTTTTTTTTTGTAATTATTTTCGGGTATAAATACAATTTCAACAGAGGAGTATCTGTCACTTTTTCACGTCAAAACAAACACCTCTTACACCAGTAAACGCGCTCACCCTTGTGTCAATAAAAACAACACAAACTTTGTTCAGTAGGAGAAAAAAAAATATTTTTTTTTTAAATGGTTCACACGCGTCATTCACGGATTTCTATTTTCCCAAAATGCATTCCTATTGTTCACTGTTATTTCTATTTTCAAAAATTCATATTTTTTCAAAATTCAAAAATCCGTTGTCGCATCTAAAAATACACAACCGGCGTTCTTTGATCGAGAGGGAAATTATTATTTTGTTGGGATTTTTTTTTTCTTTTTCTATTTTCTTTGTCTCTTTTGCGTTAGAATCGTGCGAATGACAAATGTACTCTAATGCCGATTGAACATTTCAAATAAATCTAAGACAACATTTATCTGACAAGACAAACGCGCACCCGCAACCCAACTATACTGTCAGAGAGTCGAGATGAAAAATTGACAATTTGACAGTGGACTTGAACGGACGTCGGACGGTGACGCGAGAGTTGGCAGGGACTTTTTTTTTATCACCGTTGACTGCTTTATTTGTTTGGAAGAACATATGTTCACCTTTTCGTGGAAACTGTTTAAGATGAAATCTTTTCAGAGGCAAAAGATACACTAAGCATCCAAATACAACGGAGGAGAGGGTGATGACAAATCTATTTGCAATTTGATACAACAGTGTCGCAGGCGAATTGTGGTGATAAGCGATGGTGATAACATTGCTGTTCCAATTTATTTATTTTTTGTTTAAATAAATAAAAACAAGGAAACTCGTGCTCTTTTAATTGATTCGGGGGATCATAAATGTGACCGACGCGACGCGGTTCTATAAATAGGTGAAAACATTTTTTATTTTTCTCCAAACAACACATCGAAATTGAGATACATCGGCGGGGTGAGGGAGGGACAAATAAAATACAGAAACGGAAGATCTTGGGAATAATTCCAAGTCTATTCAAGATGTGTGACTAACTTTTTGGTGGGAGAGCGGACGCTGGATGGATTCAGGGGGTGACTTTTCTTGGCAATGAATGCAACAGATTAATATACGACGCTTGCAATTTCAGGCCCGTAACCACTTTGACAAGACAGATGACGACGTGCGGAGAGATTTTGATTTTTTTTTTCGTGTGACACGAATCTTGATGTAGTCGATTTGTATTGTTAAGCGATAGACAACTAGGCGGGGTCTAACGAGACAAGGAAAAATGTAGCGGTTTCTTTGGATATGTGTCAGGAATTCAGTTGGAATTGAAATCTTTAAATCAATTTTTGACAGTGGGTTGGGCAATAAATCTAGATGTCTATAGAAAGTTAACCTACGGATTTTTTTTTATTAAATAGAGATAATGAGATATTAGGACATTGGGCCACATTTCGTTAAATTCTTTAAAATATGTTTAAATATTGAGAGAAAAATCCCTTTTTGATAGATCTTTGATTTAACAAAATTATCCATACACAGTATTTTTGATATACCTGAGCTAAGAAAAAATCATACCCCACCTTGGATTTATTCGCCCCCTTCAAAAAACTCCTTGTCGCGTTAAAGTTACTTGCATCCTTCCCTACTTGGAAAACGGTTAAGAAAAAGTCGCCCCTATCGAGGTATCAGTTCGGAAGAAAATTTTCTCCGATCTGTTCGAAATCGAAGAATTTTCTACCGAGGTATACCCTCCGATAAGCATTTCGAACAGATCTTCCGACGAAATGCAACGCACATGACCGCTCATCGGTGATAAGTCAAAAACTTTTGGCAGCTATCGTTGAATTTCCTCCGAAGTTGTCCGACGAAGAATTGTTGCGGAATCAATCGAACGCGATTGTATTTTTGAACTTTGCTCCGCAACGGATATCTCGAAAGCAAATTGAGTTGCCATTGGAATCGACCTTCCATTCGGAAAATGTTTTGAACGTTTACCTCGATCACTCCCTTTCGACGATCACTCACCTTGTCGCGGTAAAAGGGCTTAAGTAGTTTCCAATGAACCACGGAGCGAAACCGGAAGTCTATGTTAAACATAAACTGTCAGGGCCACCCATGCCGGTAAGGTCAGTGGCGAGGAAACGAAAACCAAAAGATGGTCTCCAAGGCGCCGATACCTGCATGGCTGAGGGAATGCTCAGTCGCTAGCGCAAACTCTAGATACCTGGGGACCTCTAGTTTTAATTCAATTTCCCCTTTCCTGTATACAGGGGGTGAGTACAGGATGACATTCCTTCCCCCTTACTCGTGGGTCCAAAATAGACAATAAAAAACAAAACAAAAAAGGGACAAGTGCAAAGGAATCGGGCACTCCAAACCCTATAAAAACCGATTCTCAACGACAAATGACGGAGGAGGAGGAAAGCCTCTTGCTCCGAGATCCGTCAAACTCCAAGATACTGTCAGATTAGGGAAGCGAAGGAGCAATAGGCATCCAAATGGAGAAACTTCTTCTCGATGAGGATGACACTTGCTCTAACGCCAGCTCATCTAAATTCTCAATATCGTCAACTGCGTCCATCCGCAGCAAAGTAAAATCATGCAAGTTGACGATAAGAAGATTAGGTAAGATAGTTACTCTATGAGAAAAGGATCGCCTGAGACTTCAGAAAGCTCAAGAGTTTTTTTTACAAAGTCTGACATTAGCAGAGAATGAGCCGATCGCTCGTACCTGCTCAATGAACGCACCGAGTACCTCGAGCATGAAGGAACTGATGGGACCACCTTTGATGCAGGGCGTTGGCCCGCTAAGACAAAGAATGGTCTCCTCAGACCCTGCGAAAGTCAAAGGCAAAATCATGGCTGATGATCCCTTGTATACCCCCCTAGCAGCTGACGAGCCGCTCGCTCGTCGCTCGCCGAGAGGAGATACAGGAATCGAAGCTGAAGGAGAGCTGGATGGATCGGTCAACGATGTTACGGGCGCATGCCCACTAGGAGTTGACATGATCCCTTCAGACTCCGAAACAAGGGACTGCATTAAAAACACCCTTATTCTGAAGAATCTCACCACAGAAGAGAATGAGCCGCTCGCTCGTACCTTAGGTGGTGAGGTAACGCAGAATAAGAGTGTTTGTGAGCTGAAGAGATTGCCTCCAGTCGTGAGTGACCTTGGCCAATCCAACTGGAGAACAGTCTCTCCAGACCATACCAAGGATGGATCAGAGGACAAGATGGCCACAAACGTCAATCAGAACCCGAAGGAGGAGTTGGGGATGATTGAATTCACCGGCGCTGTGATGAGTAAAAACTCATCAGGCAAAGGAAATCGGTCAACCTCAACGCCGCCAGGGGTCTGTGAGACACTGACGATAGGACAAGGAGAGGCTGACTCAACATTAGGTAGCTATTGTACGGTTATTACTCGCCGCAGCGATCCGAAGCATCACGACAGCTTGGAAAACTCCAACGCTGCTGTGTCTGCGGAAGAGAGTTGGCTGAGGAACGCCGTACGACCCCAACCAAAGTCAGAGGTTCAAGCTCCTCTAAAAATGAGGGCCAACGCGCAGAGGCTTCTACGTAGGTTTAAGCACCGTGATCCAGATTCCTTCACGGAAAAAGACACGACAGAACTAAATAGAGCTAGGGAAACCCTCAAAGCTACAGCCGAAGCGTGGCGGCAAAAAAGGCGCACAGGCAGGGAGCTCTCCTCTCGAAAAAGAGAAGTAGTCGTGGAAAGGATGGAGAGCTGTAACCCCTCCACCTCAGTTGCGGCCACACCTAAGGGACCATCAGCTGCTGCAGGTAAGGTTGCGACCAAGCCTGGACCAACTGCAGGTACCTCCAAGAGAGGAAGGCACGATGACACAGTTTCTCCAATCATAGGTAGGAACACGAAACCTAGGTTAGACTCTAGTCATAACCCAGTAAAAGACACTGGGCAATTGACTCCTTCTCCCCCTATAAATCCCCAGGAGTCGATGGTACTATCCCGATCATGCTACAAAAATCGAAACACCTCGTAACTGTTTGTTAATAGTCTAAAATGCGGTTACATCCCTAGGTGCTGGCGGGAAGTAAAGGTAGTCTTTATCCCAAAAGCCGGCAAGCCCAGTCACACGACCGATAAGGAATTTAGACCAATAAGTCTTACATCCTTCATACTAAAAACCTATGAAAAACTAATGGATATCTACATTCGTGACAAACTCGACCCCCAATACATATCCTCGGCACAGCATGCCTACACGAAAGGTAAGGGAGTCGAAACTGCCCTACATGATATCTTTAGTACAATAGAAAACCCTCTTCACGAGAAGGAATATACACTCGCTGCATTTCTCGACATTGAAGGAGCCTTCAATAATGTGAACACAAACGCAGTCGAAAGAAACGTGGACCAACCTCTAATACATATTATTGGAAGTATGCTTAACCACAGAAATATAAATGCGAATCTGGGAGACACCCATCTCAAAGTAATAGCATCAAGAGGCACACCACAAGGAGGCGTTATCTCACCTCTGTTGTGGAACATAGTCATCAATGAGATACTCATAAAGCTACAGCGAAATGGGGTAAAAGTCATAGCCTATGCAGACGATGTAGCGATACTAGTTAAAGGGAAATTCCTACCCACTATTAGTGAACTGCCTCACCATGACTTTCAAAGACCATTCTCCTGCATCCTCCCAAGCAGAGAGGAGTGGGAGAGGAACGAATTGGGCCCCGAAACCATATCCATCTACACTGATGGTTCAAAAATGGATGTAGGCGTTGGAGCTGGAGTGTTTTCAGAAACACTTAAGCTAAACAGCACCTTTCGTCTCCCTGAGCACAGCAGTGTCTTCCAAGCCGAAATATTGGCAGTAGCAGAGGCAGCCAAAGCGACCTCAATGCTGGCGATACCACCAGATGATATCACCATCTTTATTGAGAGTCAGACTGCAATAAAAGCAATCTCTGCTGTCGAAATAAAATCTCGGCTTGTGAAACGTTGTCGTGAAGAGCTAAAGCTGACGAACTGGCAAGAAAAGGATCTGCCTCCAGCATTGACCAAGCAGACCAGTCTGTCAAACCACCACTATGTGACCTCAAATCTCGGGTGGGACAGAAAACACTGATCACTGCCAAAAACAGGTGGAACTCCCTTCCCACCTGTGAAACTTCCAAAAGGATGTGGCCTGAGTATGACAAAGCCATAACCCATAAACTTCTTTGTAGAAACAGGAAAACTGTCTCTACTTTAGTTGGGATTCTTACTGGACACAACTTACTAAAAAGCCACAAACTGAAAATGCATCTCATAGATGATGACCTCTGTAGAGGCTGCGGTGATGAAGAAATACACGAGGATACCCTCTACTTTCTGTGCCACTGCCAAGGCCTCAGCCAATTAAGAATGAGAACCTTACGAAAATAGTTTTTCCATGACCTCACGGATCTATCCGAAATCCCTCTCCCTAATCTTTTCAGGTTTGCAACAACATCTGGATGGCTGGAAAGAGGTTAACAACAATGGACAGTAACGGGACAATGAATGAACCAACCACACAAGTGGACCCCCAACGGGCATCACAATGGGTCAATATTGACCTGAGTGCGATGAGGGAAGACACACACCGTCTGCCTCATCAACCCACCAACCTTACCTAACCTAACCTTACCTCGATGGGGGTGAGTGTCTTGGTTTGTTTACGACTTTTCCTCGACCACTCATTCTTGAAGACAACAAAATTGGTATGGAGCCAGACGAATGGTCTGTTGAAAGAGACTGGCGGTCTCAAGTTATGGAAGATAACCCAACAATTTGTAGACAAGCGGTCAAAACCCAACAAATACAACTACAGGGTGGGCCAAATAATCAGCCCTAACGAGGTATCCGTCGGAGCAGAAAATTCTCCGATTTTGTACGATTCGGTGGATTTTTGCTTCGAGGTATTCTTTCGAAAAGCTGTTCGGAGTATTTCTCCGACCTTTTGTAACGCATCCCTGCGAATTGCGTTCAGGTGCATTTTTCGGGCAATTTTTAACAGCTAAGTGCAATTATTTGTCCGATTTTCTCCGACACAAATTGGGAGCGGAATTTATTTACGAATTGTAGTGAAGTGAAGCCGAATGGAATTCGAACCTCCGACGAAGTAATAAGTATGCGTTGCGGAAAATTGTCCGTACCGACGGATACCTCGATAGGGTTGAATATCATATAACAATCAAACTATTGCGCAACTGCTGCACTGACGTCGATTATTCATGAGGAAAAATGACGCGAATTCGATCCTCGATGAAGCTGCCTTGTCAACAAATACCCTTTCAATAATGAAAGGAAAAGATTGTCGCAAACGGAGTAACTCAAAACCTGCCGTCGAAATAACCTCTGAAGAGGGGAATGCACATGTAATCGGAGCACACCATGATAAAACGAGTGGGATGTACTTGCTCCTTGTGTGCTCGACTTTAAATTGTGATTTTAAGAACTGATAATGGAAATAAAGAAAATCAGTTAAGTCGCAACGTCTTGATAATAAGACGTAAAACAGCAACAATGAATACCCGGTCTGCCATCCCAGGCGATGGCAGCTGCTTCGACATACTCGGTTATTCGGTTCGACATATATAGGTTATCTACGAATTTCAAGGGTAAGTCAGGCCCCTTCAACAGAGATGGTGGCGGATGAACCGAGAGGCCAACGGCAGCGCTCAATCCCTTAGTAGATACTGATGGCACCGTGTCCTAGGGGTATCTAATAAATTGGAACTGGCCCTCCAGGTTAGGGGTTGTAATTTGGTTTGACTACCCACCCATGGAAAAAACATTGTTCCGAAGGCAACCAATAACCTCGGAAAGGACTGATATTACTGTTGACGATCCTGCTAAACGAAAAAAGGACAACGACGTTCGTATCTGCACCTGGAATGTGAGAACATTAAACAGGAGAGGTGCAGGCGAACAACTAGCGGAAGCCCTAAACTGCTACAAAGCAGACATTACTGCCATCCAGGAAATACCATGGGATGGGCCGGGCGAAAAGAGGATGAAAAACTGTGACATCTAGTGAGCAGAAAGAGCGATTTTTGGGATGCGGATTTATTATAAGTGCCAGACTTAGGCTAGAAGTCTTATGTTTCGAAGACATTAGCGAACGCATTGTAACAATCCGCGTCAAGGTAACGTAAGCCTTTTATGAGCTCACGCCCCGACGGAGGAAAACAGGTGATACAGCGAAAGACTGCTAATACGAGCTCCTTGACAAAACCTATGAGCGAGTACGATGTTAAAATCGTGCTGTGAGATTTTAACACAAAGGTAGGAAGAGAAGACATCTTTAGCAGTACTGTCGGTAAATATAGCCCACACGACAACACCTCTGGTAACGGACTTAGGATAATTGACTTCGCTACGGAACGAAATGCCACTATAGCCAGCACACGATTTCCTCACCTCGATATCCACAAGGGGACATGGCGGTCTCCAGATCAACGAACAGTCAACCAAATTGATCACATTGCGATAGACAAGAGGCACGCATCCAGTATTTTGGATGACCGAACATTTCGAGGGGCTAACATCGACTCGGACCACTACCTTGTTGCAGCCAAGGTAGGGATGCGGGTATCAACCACGCCACAACAAACCAGAAATGCTGTGAAAAAATTTAATGTCGAAAGAATGCAATCGCCAGAGACCGCCAAGGCATTCGCGCAACGCGTATCCCTTAACCTCTCGATTCACACCATACCACCAGCATCTAATGTCGAAGAACAATGGCAATGATGCCAACAAGCTATTAGATCAGCCGCAACTGATGTTCTAGGGTTCTCGCGGCCACCAGCAAGAAACCCCTGGTTTGATGAGGAATGTCGACAGATGCTCGCAGCCAATAACGAGGCCTACAAGGCTAAGCTGCAGGTGAAGACAAGAGCTGCCATTGAGCTCTATAGGCAAACAAGAAGCGAAGAACATCGGCTTTTCAGAAAGATGAAAAAGGCCAAGGAAAGCGCGCGATCGCGGATATAGAGAGGTGCCACTCCAGGAACGATGTTCGCAAGTTTTACCAAAGTGTAAAACGTCAGAAATAGGGATACAAGGCTCGAATAGAATCCTTTCGAGATGAAAAAGGAATTATCGTAGTTGAGACAGAGTCGATGGTGAGGATATGGAAGAACCACTTCTGCAGACTGTTAAACGGCGATGACCAACAACATTCCGCTGTCAGGCAGACCGAACCATTCAATATTGGCAGCGGCAGCGAAAACTGCCAACCACCCGACCCAAGTGAAGTGAGGATAGCTATATCTAAACTCAGGCTTAATAAGGCCGCCGGCCCGCTGAGCTTTATAAAGCTGGCGGAGATGAATTGGTAAGCAACATCCACCAACTCATAAGCAAAATCTGGTCGGATGAAAGTGCGCCAGAAGAATGGAACCTTAGCATCGTTTGCCCGATCCACAAAAAACTGCGCCAACTACAGAGTCGTAAGTCTCCTCAACATCGCGCCTACAAGATCCTATCTGCCGTAATATGTGAACGCCTGAAACCGTTTACCAACAACCTGATCGGCCCTTATATGTGTGGTTTTAGGCCAGGAAAGTCCACAACCGATCAAATTTTCACACCTCGACAGATCCTGTTAAAAACCCAAGAAGTCCAAATCGTACCCACCACCTATTTATAGATTTCAAAGCCGCATACGACAGCATTTTATAGAGACGAACTATACATAGCCATGTCTAGTTTTGGTATACCGCCCAAACTCGTCCGTTTGTGTAGGATGACGATGAAGAATTCTCGCTGCACCATCAGGGTCGGAAACGACCTCACCGACAAATTCGATACCAAAAAAGGTTTTAGGCAAGGCATTGTCATGTGAATTCTTTAATCTGATTCTTGAGAGGATTATGCAAAACTCCCGACCCAACACCAGAGGCACAATTTTCCAAAAATCGATGCAACTACTAGCATACGCCGACGATATTGACAACATTGGTCGGACCCAACGTGATGGTATAATCAACTTTGCTAAAGAGACAAAGCGACAAAAGTGGGTTTAGCAGTAAATAAGGGTAAGACCGATTATATGCTGTCAACACGAAAGGACACACAACATCGACGAATTGGACAGAACATCAACATCGACAGACATAACTTTGTGGTAAGACGGGACTTTGTCTACCTCTGCTTCGTTATCAACTCTGACAACGAGATCTCGCCAAAAGCCAAAACGAAGAATTACTCTTCCCGATCGCTGTTTCTGCGTTCCCTCACTCTTACCACTACTACTAAGGAGATCCTATATTAGACCCTAGGGTAGGTAGGTAGAAGTCGCTGTTCAGCATGAACCCAAGTACCACTTGTGTGACTTTTGCCACGACTCTTGTGACCTTTATTATAATTGTTGTGGATGTGGTACACGCGCTCTCTAGATCCAGCCTGTGATGTTTAGAAAACAGATTAGATCTCATCCCGAGATGTCACTAAGTTTGTCAAAGAATGGTTGGTCTAACGCACGCAATCTGGCTCTTGCTAGTGCCGGACATTTGTAGATGAAATGCGAGAGGGTTTCTCTCTCATTTGTGTTCCCGCAAATGTGGCATTGAGAATTGTATGGGATCCTTATTTTGGCCGCATAATCTCCAATTGGCCAGTGCCCCGTGACTAAAGCCGTAATTCTTGCGATATCTGCGCCTGTTCTATTCAGTAGGTCGTTTTTTTCTGTTTTTGTCGTAGGTAGGCTTTATCTTCCTCGATAGGACACAATTTGTTTACCTTCTCTATTTGCAGTCGGCCTTCTTCAGAAAGTATGAGTGGATTTGTCCCTTAACCGCACCTAGCGGGATATGGACCCTTGCCGCAAGTGAGTCGTGTAGAGCTGAGACTTGCCTGGCCAGCTCGTCTGCACGCTCGTTTCCATCAATTTCACTGTGCCCTGGAACCCAGAGAAGTGTGACCCTGCAGCGTTCTCCCCGATGGGCAAGTTCGTTCCGTCATTCCTGTACCAGCTTAGAGGATATGGTAGCTGAGTTGATGGCGCTAATAGCTGCTTGACTATCTATGAGGATATCAATACTTTGCTTATTCTTATTTGCTTATGCTTATTCATGCACGCTACTGGGACATGACACTGTCCCAGTAGCGTGCAAGCCTCTCGGATAGCCAATAGTTCTACCTGGAATACGCTGTCAACATCCTGTAGGCGGTATAATAGTTATATTTTCGCTGATTCCGAAAAGACTCCGGACCCCACTCCACAGTTCATATAAGATCCGTTTCGACCGCGTCGAAATCTCTTAGTACTTCTTCCTTTTGCACTGAGCTCTGGTAGGAAAGCCTACATGGAAGTCTTTCTTGAATCTTAGTGTAGGTGTGATGTGTATAAGACCCTAAACATTCCATTCCTGCTCTACTGCGCTGAAAGAAATCCTTGGTCGATCTGAGAGAATATTTCTTCGAAAAATCTTTGGTTCCGTTTGCGCTGATGGGCTATGGAGAGGAAGATTAAACCAAGACATGTCCCTGGTCAAATAACTCCGCATTTGACGTTTAAGATGGTTAGGACATGTAGAACGAATGGACACCAATACTCCGGCTCGCAGAGTCTTCGATTCTCAGCCAGACGTCGGACGCAGTAGAAGAAGATATCGCCTTAAGTGGCACGCACAAGTAGAAACCGACCTAAACCAACTTGAAGTGCGCCACTGTAGGCACTTAGCTAAGGACGGGCTAATTGGATGTGGCATGTTGGTTGAGGACCAGGTTGATTTCGGACTGTACCGCCACTTAAGTAAGGAAGTAAGGGGCTAAGGGCTACGTACACCTCTTGCTAGCTGAGCGACTCATTAAAGCACCATTGAACCTGACATTAAGATGTTTCCACCTCATGGCCACTCTATTTTGGTTTCATATGGAGTGAATATATTCGGTGTAGAAATTTTAAATTATTGGAAATATATTCCTTAGTAATATCTGAGGAAGATAACACAGAACATTCCAGAATTGGTTGTAGGATTTTTTAATAAACTTATTGAATCCTTATAACTCTCAACTTGAACACTAAAAACGAACCTCAAACTTGCTGTCATAATGGATCTGAACAGATCCTAAAAGCCCTTAATACCCCCACATCAATCGACACCCAAATATTTTAGTTTAACCATGCAGGTCACGTCATTACGCTGATCGTTAAGGAAGTGTTAAGTCACAGTGACAACTCACACCACCTTTAAGGAACTTTTAGAAAAAAAAAAAAAAGTTCCACATACGCCACCATAGTCTCGCAGTGTCACCTCTGACTACCACCTACATCCACCGAAGCAGTTGAGGCGTATGTACTTCGAATATGAAACTATAAGTGGCGATTGATCATTAAATGGACAGATGCGACAACGTTTATATCTCATTTTTAAAATTAAAAAAATAATAAATGCGATCGTGGGAAGATATAATATGCGCGATTAAATGGAAATTTATTAGAATACGACGCAGATGTAGCGTAGGAATCGACCTTAAAAGATAAAAGACTCGGAAATTTATACTTTTCTTGAGATCAGTGATCTCTTACAGGTGACATATTACCATAAATAACGGTTAAGTGTCATATCTGTCGTGTTTTATATTTTGTTTGCTTATAACTTTATGTTTGCTTTTCTAAATTTGGGTTGAGCAGACGTTTATGTCTGAATTAGTTCATCATAAAGGAAGAAAAGGTGGCATCATCCATCTCTCTTTTGAAGATCAGATCACGTCCAAAGAGAAGCTTGAGGGTAATTGATTGGTATCACAGGTCGGCATGTATTCATTTCGGTTTAATGGGCGAAGAAGTAGAATGCAACTGAACATTTCGTTCGATCATCGACATTTCTTCCGTGTTCGAGCGGGACTATGGAATTCGCTACGGTTAAGTCTCCTTACAGTTTTTTTCGCTTTTCTATCATATTCAGTAGGTGCAATGATGTTTATCATTAACCTGACTAAATGTGCTAGTTGAACCCCAGTTCCGGGCATAAATCAAAGGTTATCTTGACAGTGACAGCTGTTTCCCGCTCAAAATCTTGAAGAAAGTCAGTATCAGACCTTCACCGAACGAAGTGAGTAGCTTTATGATTGAACAACGTTGGTAAAATATTGAAAACCTTTTTCCAAAGTGAGTGTTTTGTAGCCCAAACAGTGCGTTATTTGAAAAGAAGTCATCGTTGTACGGTGCGCATAGACGTGAATGTGGCTGTTGTAGCCAAGATTGTGAGACTCAATTCAGGAACATCGATCTCAACAGTTCAACATTTCACGCACCAGCTTAAGGAGTATTCTGCCCAAAGATCTCGGATTATACGCTTACAAGGTCCAATTGACTCAGCAATTGAAGGCGCACGACCATTTGCTTCGTTATCGCTTCGCAGTTTCGGACTTAGACCAGATTGAATTGGACAACGATTGTGACCGAAAAATAATCTTTTCTGACGAGGCGCATTTTTATCTCGGCGCCTACGTTAACAAACAAAATTTGCGCATCAGTGGCTTGAAAAACCCGCACGTAAGTGTCGTAAAACCAATGCATCCACAGAGAGTGACAGTTTGGTGCGGGTTGTGGAGTGGTAGCATCATTGGACCTTTTTTCTTCGAAAATGAGGCTGGGAACAACGTTTCGGTGAACGGTGGGCGCTACCAGATCCATGTTAACCGACTTTTTTCTTGCTGAAATTTAAGACATGAATTTCTACTACCGACCTTTGGTTCATGCAGGATGGCGCGCCATGCCACGGGGCCCATGCCACAATCGATCTTTTGCGCACCGACTTCTCAAATCGTGTTATCAGCCGTCTTGGCGATGTCAGCGCATCGTAACTACGGTTTGACCCCTTTGGATTATTTTTTGTGGGGAACCGTGAAGAACCGACGTTATGGCAACAATCCGGAAACGATTCAAACACTTAAGATCATCCAAGCAATCCGTGAGCTACAGCTCGAAACCATCAACAAGGTGGAAAATTGTTTCTTCTTCTGTATGTAGCCCAAGTGCGACCAAGTATAAAATACTGTTCCCATGTTTGTAGTTCGCCCCGAAACATTTCGGACGTGCAATCCGCCATATAAACGGTTCTTCCCTAACTCCAAATCAGCAACATTTTCATTTCAACGAACTACAAAACCCGCAGTTTTAGCCCACACACACTGTCCATCTAACAACGACACGAAAAATCCAGAGTGAATATCTGTCGAAATCTGCGAGCATTATCTTGTGCCCTCCTTAAGCGTTTTCGCCATAACTGAGAAAATTTAAATTTTTTGTCGAAAAATATTTTTTACAACTCCGGGATCACACAAATGCAACAACGCAGTGATGAAGCGATCCGTAATCTGTACGCCTGTTGTGTTGATGCTTTTGGAGGTCCAACTGCTGAACCCCGGGAGTAGATCCATAGTTTGATCGAAGCTACAAAATTTAAGCGCTGAAAGCACAGATGATATACAGATGGAAGGACTCTTCGAAAAGGCATTACATCAGGGTCCCAACTCCGGTATCAGTGATCCAATTTGAAATGATCCGCAATCTAGAGGCCTGTTGATGCTTTTTGAGGTCTGACTGTTACAAAATTTAAGCGCTAAAAATACAGATGATATACTGATGGAAGGACTCTTCTAAAAGGCATCACAAATCAGGGTTCCAAGTCCGGGATCAGTGATCCGCAATCTAGAGCCCTGTTGATGATTTTTGAGGTCAAACTGGTGAACTCCGAGAGTAGATCCATAGCTATATCCAGGCTACAAAATTTAAGCGCTAAAAATACAGATGCAATATAGATGGAAGGATCCTTCGAAAAGGCTTTACAAATCAGGGTTCCAACTCCATGATCAGTGATCCGTGTTGGAGTAATCCGCAATCTGGAGGCATGTTAATGCTTTTTGAGGTCAAACTGCTGAACCCAGGAAGTAAGTAGATCGAGCCTACAAAATTTAAACGCTAAAAATACAGATGCTATATAGATGGCATTACAAATCAGGGTCCCAACTCCATGATCAGTGATCCGTGTTGAAGTGATCCGCAATCTAGAGGCCTGTTGATGCTTTTTGAGGTCAACCTAGTGAACCCCGGGAGTAGATCCATAGTTAGATCGAGGCTACAAAATTTAAGTGCTGAAAGCACAGATGATATACAGATGGAAGGACCCTTCGAAAAGGCATTTCAAATCAGGGTTGCAACTCCGAGATCACACAAATACGACAACACCATCATTGGATTGGATGCAGTGATGAAGTGATCTGCAATCTGGAGGCCTGTTGATGCTCTTTGAGGTCAAACTGCTAAACCCCGTGAGTGGATCCATAGATAGATCGAGGCTACAAAATTTAAGCGCTGAAAGCACAGATGATATACAGATGGAAGGACCCTTCGAAAAGGCATTTCTAATCAGGGTTGCAACTCCGAGATCACACAAATACGACAACACCATCATTGGATTGGTTACAGTGATGAAGTGATCTGCAATCTGGAGGCCTGTTGATGCTTTTTTAAGTCAAACTGGTAAACTCCAAGAGTATATCCATAGCGATATCGAGGCTACAAAATTTAAACGCTAAGAATACAGATGCAATATAGATGGAAGGATCCTTCGAAAAGGCATTACAAATCAGGGTTCCAACTCCGGGATCAGTGATCCGTGTTGGAGTAATCCGCAATCTCGAGGCCTGTTGATGCTTTTTGAGGTCAAACTGCCACAAAATTTAAGCGCTAAAAATAGAAATGACATACAGATGGAAGGACCCTTCTAGAAGGCATTACAAATCAGGGTTCCAACTCTGAGATCACACAAATACGACAACACCATCATTGGATTGGTAGCAGTGATGAAGTGATCTGCAATCTGGAGGCCTGTTGATGCTTTTTGAAGTCAAACTGGTGAACTCCAAGAGTAGATCCATAGTTAGATCGAGGCTACAAAATTTAAGCGCTAAGAATACAGATGCTATATAGAGGAAGGACCCTTCTAAAAGGCATCACAAATTAGGGTTCCAAGACCGGGATCAGTGATCCGCAATCTAGAGCCCTGTTGATGATTTTTGAGGTCAAACTGGTGAACTCCGAGAGTAGATTCATAGTTAGATCGAGGCTACAAAATTTAAGCGCTAAAAATACAAATGACATACAGATGGAAGGACCCTTCTAAAAGGCATTACAAATCAGGGTTCCAAATCTGAGATCACACAAATACGACAACACCATCATTGGATTGGTTACAGTGATGAAGTGATCTGCAATCTGGAGGCCTGTTGATGCTTTTTGAAGTCAAACTGGTGAACTCCAAGAGTAGATCCATAGTTAGATCGAGGCTACAAAATTTAAGCGCTAAAAATACAAATGACATACAGATGGAAGGACCTTTCTAAAAGGCATTACAAATCAGGGTTCCAAATCTGAGATCACACAAATACGACAACACCATCATTGGATTGGTTACAGTGATGAAGTGATCTGCAATCTGGAGGCCTGTTGATGCTTTTTGAAGTCAAACTGGTGAACTCCAAGAGTAGATCCATAGTTAGATCGAGGCTACAAAATTTAAGCGCTGAAAGCACAGATGGTATACAGATGGAAAGACTCTTCGAAAAGGCATTTCAAATCAGGGTCCCAACTCCATGATCAGTGATTAGTGTTGAAGTGATCCGCAATCTAGATGCCTGTTGATGCTTTTTGGGGTCAAACTGCAACAAAATTTAAGCGCTAAAAATACAGATGCAATATAGATGGAAGGATCCTTCGAAAAGGCATTACAAATCAGGGTTCCAACTCCATGATCAGTGATCCGTGTTGGAGTAATCCGCAATCTCGAGGTCTGTTGTTGCTTTTTGAGTTCAAACCCCGGGATTAGATCCATATTTTCGAGGTTATAGCCCCACATTGGTGCTGTCATTCTTTAATGATTTCGAAAACCGTCTAGGGACCAACTACTGATAATTTTACTACGAATTTATATAACTATCACATACATATATCCATCCGTTCCAAAAAGCCAATTTAATTATAATAAACGATCATATAGCAGCCCTAAAATATCGCTCCACGTATACCACACGGAAGTGATATCCCCAACGGAATATAGAGCCGTTTGTCAATTACATTTTATTTCCTTAACACATCTCGCTCACCTCTCTTGAGGACGATTTCTGGACTTGCTGACAAATTTATCCCAATCTTTCTAAATCCATCCCAGACTTCGTCGAAAAAGCCGCCAGCCTCTTCGAAATCCCGATGAAAGGCGAACCATCATCATGCCTCGATGTGTGTCGCCCCTTTGGCATAATTAGCTAATTAAAATTAGTTATTCACCAGCGTTTCCATGTCATGGATTATTTATACGCTGTGCAACATGACAACATGCCATCTCCGATATATCACTCGCCAGCAGAGAGCTACGAGCACCGCTCTGCCATATTGAACGTCAAATGGAATTAGGTCCGCCGCCCGAGACGAAGCGATAGGGTGCTGCTTTTTGAGATGCGCTGTCAGTGTCTCGCGCAGCGACAATTGACTGTCGAATGGGTCATTTGATGTGGCGGAATTGACTTTGTCTGGCGGTTCTTCTCGAAACCGAAATAGATGCGCGCGAAATTCCTGAACTTCGCCGCGCAATACAATCTGGGGCGGTGATGGTCAAAGACGCATTGCCATCTTTTGTAGCCACAATCGAAGAGGAACAAGACGAACATGGAGTCTCGAAAAATAGAAGCCGCACATGTTTGTGCAGCATGTGAGAATACACATGTGGAACGTGTTATCTAATTGAAGCGAGGATACTGCGCGGTTTTTCTCTGTATTTAGGTTTTGTATCTTTTGCACGATCTAAGTGCGATTGAAATGCAAACGCCGATCTGCCGGGTGCTAAACAGTGCGAACGGTTATTAACGTAATTGTGATTGACCGCTGATGAATGGATGTAGGCCGGAAGCCCTTAAATTAAACTACAAAACGGCTCATTAGCTGATTGACATGTTGGGTGGGTTATTGCGTGAGGTTTCGCAATTTAGCAATGGTGCGGCAGAGTGCCGGAATTTGCTTGCGTGCGTTTTGCAGAAGGAAATGGGCGTGTGTGTGTGTATTTCAAGTGAAATTAGTTTTTGATTATGTTCATGCGAGTTGAGGCATTAATTCGGATTTATGTAACCAATTTGTTGATTGATATAAATTGCATTCGGCGCTATTGTATATTTGCATGTGAGGTAGGGATAGATGTGTGCATTGTGCTGTCAACTGAGGGTAGGGTGCGCTGTCATTTATAAGTATTAAAGCTGACGCCATTGAAACTGCATGCGGCAATCAGCCACATGGTTGTATGGGACTATATTGCAAAGATATTTGTTTTTGTTGTTCATGACGTGGTTGTTTAAGAAAAAGATATGATGGCCATATGGTGTAGAACGAAGTGCAAGAGATAGCCCAGACCTGTGCAGAATGTGTATCACTATTAATCTCTAGACCTACACCTAACACATCTAAAGTCGAAGACAAATGGCAACGATGTCAACAAGCCATAAGATCAGCTGCAACTGATATCCTAGGTTTCTCGCGCCCACCAGCAAGAAACCCTTGGTTTGATGAGGAATGCCGACAGATGCTCGAAGCCAAAAACGAGGCCTATAAGGCTAAGCTGCAGGTGAAGACGAGAGCAGCCATCGAGCTCTATAGGCAGAGAAGAAGGGAAGAACACCAGCTTTTCAGAAAGAAGAAGAAAGAGCAAGAAAAGCGCGCGATCGAGGATATAGAGAGGTGCGCCACTCCAGGAACGATGTTCGCAAGATTTACCAAAGTGTAAAACGTCAGAGCCTGGGACACAAGCCTAGAACAGAAACCTGTCGAGACGAACAAGGAAATATCGTAGTTGAGACATAGTCGATGCTGAGGATATGGAAGAACCACTTCTGAAGACTGTTAAACGGAGATGACGAACAACATTCCGCTGTCAGGCAGAACGGACCATTCAATATTGGCAACGACAGCGAAAACTGCCAACCACCAGACCTAAGTGAAGTTAGGATAGCAAAATCTACACTCAAGCTTAATAAGGCCGCCGGAAACGACGGCCTTCCCGCTGAGCTTTATAAAGCCGGCGGAGATGACTTGGTAAGTAACATCCACCAACTCATAAGCCAAATCTGGTCGGATGAAAGCATGCCTGAAAAATGGAACCTCAGCATCGTGTGCAAAACTCCAAAGCAAACACCAGAGGCACAATTTTCCAAAAGTCGGTGCAACTACTAGCATACGCTGACGATATTGACATCATTGGTAGGACTCAACGTGATGTCATAGCCACGTTTGCTAGTATAGAGAAGGAAGCGGCGAAAATGGGTTTAGCAGTAAATGAGGGTAAGACTAAGTATATGCTGTCATCACGAAAGGACACACAACATCGACGAATTGGACAGAACGTCAACATTGACAGGTATAACTTTGAGGTAGTACGGGACTTTGTCTACCTCGGCTCCGCCATTAGCTCTGACAACATCTCGTCAGAAATTAAACGAAGAATTACTCTTGCCAACCGCTGTTTCTTCGGGCTAAGAAGGCAATTTAGTAGTAAAGCCCTCAATCGAACTACTAAGGAGATCCTATATAAGACCCTGATCATCCCAGTCCTGCTCTACGGCGCTGAAGCATGGACCGTATCAAAAGCGGATGAAGAAATCCTTGGTAGATTCGAGAGGAAAATTCTTCGAAAAATCTTCGGTCCGGTTTGCGATGACGGGCTATGGAGACGAAGATTCAACCAAGAACTATACGAGCTGTACAGCGACATGCCCCTGGTCAAAAAAAACTCCGCATTGGACGTTTAAGATGGCTAGGACATGTAGAACGAATGGACACCAATACTCCGGCTCGCAGAGTCTTCGATTCCCAGCCAGACGTCGGACGCAGTAGAGGAAGACCTCGCCTTAAGTGGCGCGCACAAGTGGAAACCGACCTCAACCAACTTGGTGTGCGCAACTGGAGGCAGTTAGCTAAGGACCGGGCTAATTGGAGAGGCATGTTGGTTGAGGCCCAGGTTCATTCCGGACTGTAGCGCCACTTAAGTAAGTAAGTAAGTAAGTTTGGAGAACGTGTTATCTCACGAAATGGTCCAGTCGCTTGGCCGCCTCGGTCGTGCGATTTGACGCCGTTAGACTATTTCCTGTGGGGCTACGTCAAGTCTATGGTCTATGCCAACAAGCCAGCGACGATTGATGAACTTCGTACGAATATCGAACGTGAAATTGCAGCAGTATCGGCCGATTTATGCTTGAAAACCGTCGAAAATTGGGTTCAGCGTCTGGACTTCTGCAAGCGTGTCCGTGGTGGGCATGCAAAAGAAATCGAGATCCATACATAATGGCATCGAACGTACTTTCACAGGAATAAAGAATTTCATTGACCGTTTTTTGTTTAATTTAAAAAAAAAAAACATTTGTAGCGCTCTTATTGAAAAACCCGATACATGAAAACACGTCATTTGGGGATTGGATAACAATCGATTGGTCTACTCAGTTGTCTGGTGTATCTTGAAAGCTTTGTTGTGTCTATGAAAATTGTTGAATTGTTTACCCCGTCGCTCAACGGAACCAATTTCCAAAAGAGTCATAAGAATTTCCTTTCATTGGTAAGGGCTTCAAACCTTGCTTCTACCTTACACTGGCAAGATACTTCAAAAAGTTTTGAAAGAAAAAAGTTGATTGAAACATCGAGTACTCTGAACATAAGGCCTTTATCCAAATGAACAGTTGTTCTGTATTTATCACTTATCAGTTAGCATCCAATTGAATTAACTCATTTCCTGTTAACATCGACTCAACAAACGTTCAGATAACCCGTTAACAAATTAATTAATCAAATCGGTTCTTAATTGACTCAATTGATGCTTACAACCGAACAAAGTTAGGTCCAAACAAACTAACAAAGATGAAAACATATTTATCCACTTTAGTCACAAGGAGTTCTCATCAAAAAATCCGCTGTCAATCCATCTCGTCAAAAATTCACTTGAAACGAAAACCAAACATGGAAATAAAAAAACAAAACCACATCCAGATACAAACCGCAGCGATGTGCATATGTAAATTATTCATTTGACAGTCTAACAACCGGTTGTTGGGATCATTAGATTCCAATTGACATCATCGACAATGTGCACCTAATAACTTAGCAAAGAGTCCAAGTACAAAGTATCTGCAAGTTGTAGATACTCGCAGAGAAAAAAGAGATACTCGCAGAGACAAAAAAATAGAAAGAAGGGACGAAAAGTTTATTAACCTTTGCAGGGAAATTTGAAGCTGCCGATATTAGATTCAAATTTAGATGGAAATCACGGAACCGCACTGAACAAAACTCCGGCCCTCACACAAACGGTCAAGTATTTGAAAGTGAATTCGAATTGCCTCACGTTCCACCCGATGCACACTCAATCGAATGACGAGCACTCGTAGGTAACGCACTTAAAAAAAAAAAAAACACTTTACTCCCGAGTGCATCTAAACGCCGACGACTCGCGCGTTCCTTCGCTTGCCGGTTTTTCTATTTTCAAAAAAAAAAAATCGTTAACCTCGACCGTTACGTGTGGCCCGAGTGAAGAA